>CM050428.1:8055264-8750264 GCA_027564155.1 Gymnocypris eckloni scoliostomus
ATTTTAGAGCATTAGGTCTTATTCTTATTTGTCATAAAATGTGCAAATATTTATCTATTATAAAACAATGTCAGTACTTTTCACATATTTATAAGCAGTGAAGCAGGCTTAAAAAAAAAAAAAACACCAGATCCTGCCAAAAAAACACACAATTTTACAATTGTAGCCCCCTCATATTGTTTGCTTTATGGCAAAAAACAACAAAAACAACAAATAAATACATAAATGAAAAGTTTGGAATAAATAAATGAATTAAAATGAGTTTTAAATTAGATATTAAAAACAAAACATGCTAGTCACGGAAGATGTGTATTTAAGTCATTGTGTATTAATTCATTTTTGTATACTTTATTAATAGAAAATAATTCAGCCTTATATCATTCACCCATTATTAGTGTTCTACGTTTTAAGATGTTATCTGCACATGGTAAAACATAACCATCCAGTTTATGGATCCCGATCAAGCAGCCAGTTAAATGTTAGGTAAAGTTTATGTAATTCAAATAGATCTAGACAAAAGAAGTGGCAGAGTGCTTATTTTTATAATTCCAGCATACAGCTCAGAACAAAACGAAACCATAATTACACTGAGATTTAGAGGGTGCTTAAATATGCTGGTTGTCAAAACTTGCCCTCTTGTCCCCTGTGGGCAGAGGATAAACATAAAATGTTGTATCATTTTTCTTGTAGGTGAACCTCATGGCAGTTCTGGTTGGTTTAATGCCTCTTGTCGGGTGTAATTCTGACACATGTAGTTGTTGGGTGATGGCCTTACCCCTCCTCACGGTACACAAGAGTCATGGTCTGAAAGCAGCTGCGGTACTTGATCTCCCCTGGAACGGGCTGAGGACCCTGGATACGGCTTTTAGCGACATCGAACGGAATGTTCACGCAGGATGAGACCGTTCCTGACACCAAACCGATAGCAAACTTCCTCATGAATTCCAGTCGAGGGTCCTGGTATACAATACAGACAAGAGAGATCAATTCAAGGTAAAGAGAGCGAGAGCTTTGCTATAGCATGGGAACTATTTGGAGCTAGCTTATAAGACGATTAATGATGATCAACACACATTTCCTGTATTTGAAGGGCACACACAATTCTTTACTATAATGTCTGCTGAAGATGTTAAAGGAATATTCTGTAAAGATAAAATCAAATAGTGAAATTAAATTGAGCTACAAGTCTAAAAGGGAACTTTACAATAAATAAATGCATGTACATATATATATATATATATACACATACATATATATTCACACTAAAAAGTATTTTATTTAAAATTATTTATGTCTTGTCACTACATAATTGAAAGAATGCGTTAACTTCACAAATTTGCCCCATTCACTTTCATTGTAAGTGCCTTACTGTACCTTAATTATCTTCTTTTATTAACAAACATTGACATGTCTAAATAATTGCTCAAATAAGTGCTGTAGATTAAGCTTATCTAGACTACTCCTTTAATAAAACAATAGCTGTTTGATGACAGTTTTATAGTCAGAGCCATATTATTCAAAATTCTGAGATAACAGTTGATAAATGCAAATTAATGCATACAAAGACTATGTAAGCAGATAAAGAAGCTAATAAGTAGGAGAGATATGAAAATGCAGATGAAAAAAAAAGTGAGCGAGTGATCGAGCAAAGGAGGACTAAAGAAAGAAGTGAAAGAAAGGGGGCATGGAGTCAAGGATGCAATGGCAAAGTTGGAATTGAAGCTCAGATCATTTTATGGTAGCGGGGCACAGATTAGAGTTTCATGAGAAAAGCGAGGCTTTACTATTGGCTGAAGTGGGTCACGTGACCAAGGGCAAACTTTAGGAGAGGATTTATAAACCGAGTTCTGGGAGGCATATGGGGGCAATTTGGGTAATTGGGCTGCGACTCAACACTGGTGTATTACTGTACAAAAAGAAGCCTGAACCAGTGCAGCTCTGACATCTAATTGGCCAGGATATTTTTTACAAATGACAGCAGCCCAGCAGCGACACGCAACATCGACAGCTAAACCTGAACATCGCATTATAGGGGAGGAGCGTCGATGTGTAACAGCGCTCTGCCTTGTGTATAGTTTCCACACAAAACACTCCCTTCAACGCCATTACAATTGCAGCACACTTTACCGCTGTTCTCAGAAAAGAGTCGTTGGTTTCATAGCGAATGCTCCTTAAATCTGGAAGTCTACGCAGGATTTGATACCCCTGGAGAAGGATCACTGATTTCGATCCTAATCCCAAGTGAATGACTGATTTCTTTGAAAATACTGAAGGGAGTAGATGCTCCACCTAAAAAGCCAAGAGATTTTTTTGCAATAGTCAAATCAGGGATGGTGAGCTCTGCCCCTTTGCATGATTGAGTGCTGGAGGTTTCTGGCTTCTCAGGCAATGACGATCATCGCACCAGATGAAGGGGGAATACTAATCTTCAGTAGGACTTCAACTGTAACCCCCCCCAACAAATACCTCAGTCTGCTTCCAATTAGTTCATTTGAGTAAATCTAATGCTCCAGTTTATACATGTGGAGCAGGCGTATGGTAACGTTTCCATTAAACAAAATTAACTTTTGTTTGGGAGTTGAGCCCTGCCGGATGTGTAATCTGAACCTTTGAGGATGTGATGGAGAGCAAACAGGGAAGGTATTAGTGAGGTTTATCTTAGCAACTCCTCTCCTCCTCCCTCTCCTTCTCTCCATGACTGATGTGCATGACTGATCCCTCCTTTAATTCGCTAGGCCTGTAAATACATATTAAAAAAAACTCTGGCTTTCATATTACTTTTAGGCTTGCATCTCAAATGAAAACGTTCTGAGATGAACAACATTGTAAAATCATTGTAGTTTTTGATATTTCTTCTAACCTGCATTTATCTTTTACATGTAAAAAGCTAATTTCATAGTATGAAACAAAGTATGCAAATATCAATCGCATTTTGTTGTGAGAAAAGCTCTAGTATCATTTGTTTGAAATTGCCATTTTCTTTTGAAGGTATTTAAACGATATATATCTCATTATTTTTGTCCAGACAGTTAAAGTCAGCTGTTTTGGACCCCATTGACGTTCAGTGTATGGACAAAAACAATCAAAATATTCTTCAAACGATCTTTTGAGATGTACAGAACAAAGAACAACCACACAGGTTTGGAATGACACGAGGTTGAGTAAATGAATGAACTTTGTTTACCTGACTGGCAGGTATGGCATCTTTAACGTTGAAGTAGAAACCAAAATAGATCATGTTGAAAATGCCATGCCGTCCTAGGGTGGAGGTCAGGCCCTTATTAAGCCCACGGAGACCGAAGCCGTCTGTGTTTATAATCGTTCTGGCCTGTGCAAATGTAGACGGTTGCTGCATGGAGAAAAACAGAGAGCAACAACATTAGGGCCCTTAAAATGAATGACTAAGACGTTTGTGACAAGACAAAGGCAAAAACAATACCAAGATGACAATTAACAGCTGTAGTCTCTTACCACTTTGAATGAATCCCTGTTGGCCTGTAGGCTCACTTTCACTACTTCAAATGGATTTACAACCAGAGCCTCGGTTAACCCTGACCCCAGGCCAGCCACAGAGAGAGCCTAGCATATTGAAGCAGGCAGAATTACATTACAAGAGAACATGACGCCACATGACAAATGAGAAAGACACAAAGACTATAAAAAAGTCGCTTTGGGTTTAATTCAGAACAGACTGTAATTTTTAGATGACCAGTCAGCACTAAAGGTATGTCACACAAATCCCATAACTCAAAGAAACAATGCTACTGTGACACTTAGCCTTTTAGAAACGTGTTTGTCCAGACGCAGAGCTTGACTTTAACCCACAAATGAATGAATGAAACTGCCACCGTCAATCATTCTCGGAGGTTAGAAAGGAAACGCAGACAGGAATCAAAGATGAATGAACTGGCTCAGACAAAATGACTGGGACAAAGATAAATTACTTCTTCAATAACAGCTCAATTCAACTGTATGACAGAGGAAAAGAGAAGCATTGGCCCTAGTTCAGTAAATTAACAGCAGTGTTCATGTTAGCATAGCTTTTTTTAGTCATAGTTTTTGTCTTTTGATGAAAAAATGTCATTTCAGTTTAGTTAATGCTTTGCCATGCCATATTAATTTGTTATGCATTTTACACTGACTACAATGTCTGACTGCATTGTCCGACTCTATCAGGCACAAATTACGTAAAATGTTCAGTTGAAATATTATCAAACATTTTCTTGCTTTAAAGGTTGAATATAACATGAAGGTTTTTTTGTTGTTGAAACAATATTGAAAAAAAATATTGTGAATATAATTTTATTTTAAACATTTTTTATTAGAATACATTTCAAAATGTCATTTATTCCTGTGATGATAATCTTATTATGAATATCATACCTTATTATTATAAAAACATTGCTGCTTAATATGTTTATGGAAATATTAGTTTTTTCCAGGATTCTTTAATGAATAGAAAGCTCAAACGAAGAACATTTGTTTGAAATTAAAAAGAAGTATACTTGAATAGTTATTATTGCTGATATTGATTACACACACACACACATTCTATTTTATTATACATTTTACATTTGATATATATACACAACTAAATATGTTTTTCTTCTCATTGTCAGTGAATTGGTAATATAATGTTATAATTTTCTTGTCCCACATTTCAGAATGTTTAGTACAATCACCTAATCATCATCATAATGCATCTTTATCTCGTTATCAACAATACAAAAAAGACATTAATTAACAAATATTTCCGTCAGTAATTTTGAGGAAGATTAACCTCGCTAAACAGACTAATAAAATATGTGGTAAGATTAGGGTCTCTCCATTCAAGCACTTGACCTGTATGTCTGCAGGCTTCAGGCCTACTTGAAGAGTGACAAAGGAGATCTTTGAGTGTGTTTGCATAAGGTGAGCTGCGGATAGTCTACACCCACACCCTCGATTAATACGAAATTGTGTGTGTGAGATGATTACACTCGCACATTTAGTCTGTTTGTGTGTGTGTGTATGCGTAGCAATGTATACAAGCTTGTGCATACACTGGAAGATAGTGTGAGAGCCTCATTACTAATTTTCTGTCTAAAAACCGGACATCACATTAAGCGTGTTTACAGAGCCAACCATCCGCTCTTTCATTTTTTATTTGTCATATTACTGCATGTCTTCATCAATCCTTCTGAGAGGTGTCAGCTGAGGGGCGGAGCCACAGCTCAATCGCTATGTTGAATTCACTTACAGCCTCGCAGACGATCTCACTCACACACTCCATACATCAATCTTCCCAGCGCCCGTGGGCTCTGTGTGGACTGACATCTCTAGCTAGAGCGGGCAGAGACAGGTGTGATTGATAAAGCAGGTGAATGTTTTGCCTCTTCTTGGCTGTTCGACGAAGCCATGGATTCGAGAGCCGCCGGCGGGCTCAGCCATCAATTCTGCTTCCACATTGATAGACTGCTGTCAAAGTAATGGGCTATCTTTCACATGCTTCACTGAGCAGCATTCATCTCATTACACTTGGTTTCCACTGCCAGCACGCCATGTAATGAGGAGAGTGCTTCACTTGACTGTGAATGTGATTGTGTATAGTATCAATGACTGAGTGTGTGTGTGCATATATCTCGCTTGTATCAGATGACTTACCATGGCATGTGATAAAGGAGTAAAGCTCAACAGCTTCTTGTACTGCTCAAAGGTAAAAAACTGCAAAGAAGATCAGGACAACCTGTCAGGAAATGTTTTCAGACGCAACATGCATTCGCATACATGCATGCAGACAAGATGAATGTTCACACCCTAAGCAAACACAGCTCAACTCCAGTGAATGAGAACACTCAAGCTGTCAACATGACGCTGAGCAAATACAAAAACACATAGGCGACTAGTAGGACGATGTATAATTCTTTACATTAGTAAAGATTTGCTCAGCTTGACAGATATTAGATAATAAAACATCCAGTAAGACTGATGGAGGCCAGGGCCTGTAGAATAAACCAAGCCTGTTTAGTAGGTTTAAATCAACAGATTTGGAGCACCATGGATTCATGGACCAATGTTAAATGAATAGAAAATTCTGTCATCGTTTACTCAACCTCATGTCGTTACAAATCCGTATGATTTATTCATGCTAAACAAAAGGAATTCTGAAAAATATCCTAGCTACTCTTTTCAACATAAAGTGATTGAGGACTGGGGCATCAAGCTTCAAAATACTTCATAATACACCATAATCCACAATATGCTATAAAACTTGTGCACTATATTCCAAGACTTCCTAAGTTATACAATAGTTTTGTGTGATGAATAGACCAGAGTTTAATTGTTATTAACAGAAAATCTAGCATACACTCTAGCTATTTTTAACACACGAAAACGTATTACTACTCTAAATAACTAATATGCACCTTTTAAGGCTAAAAAATATTTAAAAAATATCCCTTTAAGGGTATTGCTCCAGTGTTTTGACATTTTTTTCTGACAGTATTGGCAAGTTAATTAGAGTAAAACAGAACAGTATTGATGCCTGATTTTCAGTCAGGTTCCTTCCCCCGAACGGGTTAATCTATTTACTTTGCATGATTTGTTCACACATGTGAATAATCACTGATTCAGTGATCCAGTTGCGGCCGTTACTCTTCATCTTCAGTGAATAACAGCTTAAAGTTTGGTCTGTTCGACACCATAGTAGACGTTTAAAAATAAATATAATTATTATCAGATTTATATAAAGTTATAATTATTTACAACAAGATATCATATATTACAGCACATTATAAATAATTATAATGATTATAGCCTTTAATAAAGGCTTTAAATTGCTACCAACCTTTCCATTACGTTCTTTACATTAGAAAAAGTTTCTTTAGATTGTTAAAATGTGCTTTACACTTAGAAGTAAATGGTTATATTTATGAACTGTTTACTGAAAGGTTCTTTGGAGAACCAAAACATGGTTCTTCTATGGAATCACTATGAAAATGTCTTTTTGAAACATTTATTTTTAAGAGAGCATGGCCTGAGAAGACTTGAAGTCACACGAGTAAAGCCTGGATTCATTTATATGATGCTTTTGTGTCGTACTTAGAAGCTCCAGGCCCCATTCACTGGATGAACGTGACCAGTATATTATTCAAAATTCTCGTTTTGTGTTTCTAGCAGGAAAGAAAGTCAAATGAGTTGAATGGCATGCGAATGATAACACGATGACAGAATTTTCATGTGAATTCAAGTGAACAAATCCTTTATGGCAAACTGTTAAGCATGTCAAGTCTACCAATCCAAAGCTTTCCAAAAATGGAAGTTGGAACGAAACCCATTCCAGATGTTTTTCGATTGGAAAAGTGAGACATTAATGTGCTCGCTCTCCTTTCAGACACCCATTTGGAGGTGCCCATAACCAACGGCCTAAAGCCAAAGCGAGGGCTCATCTAAACTCAAGAGTGTATATATGTACTGTTTTATACATGATACTAAAGCGAGGCCGGTAGCAATCTTTGGCCATGTAGGTCAATATTGGGAGATCTCAACAGCAAACACATGTGGCATGACGACAAGCATAGAGAGGGGATGAGTGTTTTTGATCCTCCTGGCTAGAGCCGGTATGTTTAGGACATACGTATGTGGTCTGTGTGTATGTTTACACTAGGAAGGCCAGGTTGCAAAGATCAGAGTGTGTATGGTTTAAGTGATGAGTTTAAGCTCAGAGTCAAATGTGGTTGCTGTTACCTTCACTGCTCTCTTTGGGGTCTCGGCCAAAATGGGGGGAATGATTCCCTTGTAGAAGCCATACACTCTGTTGAGGAAAAGACATCACTCATTGGGTTTGAGATGCATGATAAATGAACAAACAATATTTAAATGTCTATTTGGCTAATTATAATTATTAAGTTCAGATGAGTTTTTATTTGTCACATACACAATTATAACCAGCAGTGAAATGTGTTCTCTGCATTTAACCCATTCAAGTGCACACACACTTGGAGCAGGGTGCAGCCAACACTGCGGCGAAAAACTGTTGAACATGGTAAACATCAAGCTAGTCTCTATGGGCGATTTGCACCAATATGAACTGTTGCTATTAATGTGCTAACCCTCTTAACACTTGATTTTAGCATCATATATTTTACTGTATATATATTACAGATTCCCCCTATACTGAATTTCTCTGTCAATACTGATAGTTTGATTTTCATAAGGAAAACAAATCTCAACCAGTGCTGTCAAAAATACAGGAAACCCTCTCATTTGGTACATTACTATAATATTAAAGGTTAAAACGAACAGCAGAGCTATTATATTCAACTGCTATTTATTTTCAGATATCATAACACTCAAACAAAAACAGAAATATACAACTCAGTTGCAAATAACATAGTCTCCATAAATACCATTCTTCATGCCAAATTTATTTAAACCTAAATAGATAATTATAAGTAGCAAGCTCCTCTTTAGTGGTTATTTATCGATAACTAATGAACTGTGAATATTGGATAACTTTCCTGCAATGCAACATTAAGTGAAATATTGTTCACAAGCTGTTTTATTGCTGTCTTTCTGCCATGGAAACACTGAGTGATTGCAAGAGACATTTTGGTGAGCTATACTGTATCTTTTAATACCTTCTGATGTTCATTCATGTTTATTTTGAACTAGAACTTAAATTGGAAACTTTGTTTCGAAGAAGTAAGAAAGCACAGAGCTCTTTGAGATTATTGGATGGGAGGCACACAACAAATAATGTTTGGTATAAAGAAAAACATAGATCTGGCAAGTCTGGATTGAACTACAGGGGATTCATAGGATCAAATAGAGCCTGCTTTAATATCACTATTTTTTATCAGTTAATGCATTATTGTCACATTAATTCTGACAGTGCCAAATTCAACAAAATATTTTCTCCAGACTCACTAGGAATTGCAGTCTGACATGTTTTTCCATCACGTTCTGATTGACATGATATAATAAGCCCTGATCATCAGCTGATTTTGAACAATCAAAGTTAAATACATTTTTTTATCAGCCGATACATTGGTGCTTCTCTAATATAGTTTGGTGCAGCTGAATTATTAGGAGAATCTTGATTGTATTTAATCCTAATTGGTGCAATTTGTCAAACTGGCTTAAGTTAATGACCAAGTGTCTTAAGTTTGTTACACAGAAGATGTGATAAATATTTGCAACTATTACACATCTTGACTCATGGTGCTTCACATAAGAATGCTGAATCCTACTTTGATGTGTGAATACTATGGGAATCCACCCCCATTACCATGCATTGAGCTCAACTTCGGTTGTATTGCACTACTGTTTCCAGGGTACTGTTTCCCAACAAGAACAGGTTAAACTGGTCTAAACACACAAACAAGCACTTATAGATTAAAAACAAAAGCCCTCAACCAAAGGAACTACATTTTTAGTTTTTCACTGTCTAAAAAGATTAAGACAGCCAAATCATATCTTGGCATCAGTGTCAAAACGGGTGAGATTCTTCAGCTTCTGCTATATAATTATTAATGAGTTCTTAAGAACTGTCACAGTATTGCATCAGAGAAAACGGCATTAAGGGATACTGATCAAATAATAGAGTTAGACGTGCAAATAGACAGAGACGGTAAACCTTGACAGGTATCTGTATGATAAGCAAATGAACACAAACAGTCTACCAACAGCAGTATCGCTAATATCTTATTTGAATATACTTAGAAAGCTGAAATGTGTTTGAATTCATCTTGATATCACCATAAACTTATATCAAGGCTACTTGCATAACTGTCGTGATACGAGTTTAACGTTGTAACGGCACAAATTGTATCTCAAACTGTAAATGATTCAAATGTGTTGGGCTACCATGCTGTATCTTAATAGAAAGTTGTTGTTTTTTTGTGACAGTTCAATATTTTCTATGATTTTAAATATCATACAGGATTCACAGTCTGCTTAACCAGATGGCAACCAGTGTTGGGGAAAGTTACTTTTAAAAGTAATGCATTGCAATATTGCGTTACTCCCCAAAAAGTAACTAATAAAGTTACTTAGTTACTTTTTATGGAAAGTAATGCGTTACGTTACATTTGTGTTACTTTCGCGTTACTTTTTAAATATGAGAAGGGCTTGATTGTTTGTTTTTAATACAAGAAGTTATATTTATAGCAAATGTAAAAGCCTTATCACACCAAAAAGTGTAATGAATAAACCTCAGGCTGAAGGAAAAGTAAATTCACGTCTGTACAGGAGAACGCAGGAGAATAAGTTCAACACTCTTCAGCAATAAAAAAACAACGAAGTACAATTGTTAGTTTATCTAAAGTAATTTTTGCTTATTAGTATTGTTGAACTGGCTCATCAAAGGTCAGCAGCAAACACGTTGGTTAATAAAATGAGATTAGATATATTTGTTGTTTAACATATTTAATTATTGCAGGTTTGCGTCATATTCTGAGTTTGCATTTTACTGTTTTAATTCATTTTGATGAATACTGAATCAGTTTTTTTGTGAGTGGGATGAATTAATACACGTTCACATTTAGTCTAGATTAGAACTACAGTAAGATCATGTTCACGCACTGTCGGTCAATAAATGGGAAAAAAGTAACTCAGATATTTTCTAGTAAATTTAAAAGTAATGCGTTACTTTACTAGTTACTTGAAAAAAGTAATATTATTACGTAACTCGCGTTACTTGTAATGCGTTACCCCCAACACTGACGGCAACCAAAATAAGTGTCCGCATTTTGATATTCCAGTCTGATCAATGCTTCAGCACGTTCTCACCACCCCTGAACGCAGACATGTGCACTTTGAGAAGCAGACATTGTTTGGAGAGCACGTGTACTTTTTTCTGAAGCTGAAACCTGACTCTGTTATGCTTTCTGTCAATCTGAAAGTCAGGACAAGCCTGAGCAAGGAAACACCTGAGCTTTTCTTCTCACTCCTCATTCTCTCATACTCTCAGCAGTAATGTAAAGAGCTAACATTTACCTAGAATTGTGTGTGTAGTAGTTTCGGCAATGTAGTAATGCCAAAAGAAAAGGTCTGTCATTGGATTTATTGTGGTGTGATACAATTAGTGAGTAAGGATGACAAGCATCATGAAATCATCAGGTCATTTGGCCTCTTTTTTAAAGCTGTATTATCTAAAGACATGCAATCAAAGAAATCAAAAAGACAACATTATTTAAAGTCAACAGTGTACATTTTAAGAATGAGGATTATACCATTTTGTTTAGAACTCAAAGTAGTTTATCTAGAAATGTAAAACAAAGAGTAAATAGATTCAGTCATTAGTATTCATACCAACACATTTAATCATGCCTCTAAAACGTTTCATTAAATATATCAAAGGTATACAATGTATACGGGTTGCCAAAAGAAAGAGAGAAAGAAAAAAAGAATAACATTATATGATTATTAATCAAATTGATCTAAATTAAACGGCTATCAATAGCAATATTTTGGTTATACAATACAGTTCAGTTTGTTAACATTAATGATAATTATCATAACAACAAACAATACTTTAATAGCATTTATTAATAGGTTAATTTCTACATATACAGATATACTTTTTACCTTTCAAGGTAAATTAAAGTATAAATATACATAAACGCATAAACCAATTACTATAAAGTGAGCCGACACTGTTAATTTATCAGTTCATATTATTCTACACTACTTTGTCTAAAGTTTGGGGTCAGGAAGATTGTTTGTTGTTGCTGATTTGTTTGAAAGAAATTAATACTTTTATTAAGTAAGGATGCATTAAATTGATCAAATGTGATAGTAAAGACATTTACCATACAACAAAAGATTCGTTATTTCAAATAAATAGTACTAAATAGTAATACATAATGAATAGTTCTCTAAATACATAAACTACATAAACAGTTATTTTAAATTGTAATAATTGCTCCATTGTTTCAATAAATCCAGCTTTGGTGAGCATGAGAGACTTCTTACAATTATACAAATATATCACTGACTCCAAACTAGGTAGTGTCTAAAGTAGTGTAGATCAATATATGCTGTAAAAATTGTTGTTCAGTGTTCTGATACCTAATGAATTAATTACACTGAACAAAATTATTAACGCAATACTATGTTTTGGTCCCCATTTTTCATGAGCTGAACTCAAAGATCTAAGACTTTTTCTATGTACACAAAAGGCCTATTTCTCTAAAAAAAAAAATCACAAATCTGTCTAAATCTGTGTTAGTGAGCACTTCTCCTTTGCCGAGATAATCCATCCACCTCAGGTGTGGCATATCAAGATACTGATTATACAGCATTATTATTGCACAGGTGTGTCTTAGGCTGGCCACAATAAAAGGTCACTCTAAAATGTGCAGTTTATCACACAGCACAATACCACAGATGTCGCAAGTATTGAGGGAGCGTGCAATTGGCATTCTGACTGCAGAAATGTCCACCAGAGCTGTTGCCCGTGAATTGAATGTTCATTTCTCTACCATAAGCCGCCTCCAAAGGCGTTTCAGAGAATTTGGCATTACATCCAACCGGCCTCACAACCGCAGACCACGTGTAACCACACCAGCCCAAAACCTCCACATCCAGCATCTTCACTGCCAAGAGTCCAGCCACCCAGACAGCTGCTGCAACAATCGGTTTGCATAACCAAAGAATTTCCGCACAAACTGTCAAAAACCGTCTCAGGGAAGCTCATCTGCATGCTTGTCCTCATCGGGGTCTCGATCCTGACTGCAGTTCATCATTGTAACCGACTTGAGTGGGCAAATGCTCACATTCGATGGCGTCTGGCACTTTGGAGAGGTGTTCTCTTCACGGATTAATCCCGGTTTTCACTGTACAGGGCAGATGGCAGACAGCGTGTATGGCATCGTGTGGGTGAGCGGTTTGCTGTCAACGTTGTGGATCGAGTGGCCCATGGTGGCGGTGGGGTTATGGTATGGGCAGGCGTATGTTATGGACAACGAACACAGGTGCATTTTATTGATGGCATTTTGAATGCACAGAGATACCGTGACGAGATCCTGAGGCTCATTGTTGTGCCATTCATCTACGACCATCACCTCATGTTGAAGCATGATAATGCATTGTCCCATGTTGCAAGGATCTGTACACAATTCCTGGAAGCTGAAAACATCCCAGTTCTTGCATGGCCAGCATACTCACCGGACATGTCACCCATTGAGCATGTTTGGGATGCTCTGGATCGGCGTATACGACAGCGTGTTCCAGTTCCTGCCAATATCCAGCAACTTTGCACAGCCATTAAAGAGGAGTGGACCAACATTCCACAGGCCACAATCAACAACCTGATCAACTCTATGCGAAGGAGATGTGTTGCACTGATTGAGATAAATGGTGGTCACACCAGATATTGACTGGTTTTCGGACCCCCAATACAGTAAAACTGCAAATTTTAGAGTGGTCTTTTATTGTGGCCAGCCTAAGACACATCTGTGCAATAATCATGCTGTCTAATCAGCATCTTCATATGCCACACCTGTGAGGTGGATGGATTATCTCTGCATAGGAGAAGTGCTCACTAACACATATTTAGACAGATTTGTGAACAATATTTGCGAGAAATAGGCCTTTTGTGTACATAGAATAATTCTTATTTATTTGAGTTCAGCTCATGAAAAATGGGGCAAAAACAAAAGTGTTGCGTTGATAATTTTGTTCAGTATAATTATAAAACCTTAATGCAAAATATTTTCAAAATATTGAATTTTTTATATGATTTCTGATAAGTAAAAGTATGAAATTGCCGATACAAAAAGTATCACAAGTCAATGTATTGTTTTTGAATGCAAGAACATTGTTTTGTCTGTTCTTGGAAAGCTTAGTGAGAAAGGTTCTTGTATGTTCCACACAAAAAAAACGTCATTAGGTAAAGTAAATGACAGGGTTTTCATTTTTGGGGAGAACTATCCCTTTATCATGAAAATCCTTACTAATAACCAAAGCTTCAGATCAGGTAATGAATGAATGAATGAATGAATGATGCATTTATATAGGTAACATCCATGTATGCGTATAAGAGGGTTGATACATCCCAGGAGGGGAGGGGTAAGAATGAAACAGATTTCTCAGTATCAGTTCTAGCATGTATTGATATTGAACACACGTGTGTGGACAGGGTGGACAGAGTAGCGTGACAGCTGCATGTGAACTTCTGTCGTTGTATTGTGAAAACATGCCCGAGCAGTCAACAGAGATGTCCTCGGCTGATTTAGTTGGGGTGTAAATATTATCGTTTCTATGAACAGAGATGAGGCGATTAGCAAGCGAATTTGCCCATGCAGTGACCGCCCCTCCAAAACCTCTGAACCACATCTAATTACTACCACACATCTCATCGGATGACAAACAATCTCGATTTCACCAGCATCACGATGTGTCAGATCTCACAAACCTCACTTGTCAGGTGAAACAGCAACAGAGAGGCATTGTGTCGAACGAAAGAGTCAGAGTGGGACCGACATCGAGGGCTTTTGTCTGGCGAAACGGAAGCCCCCCTCCCATCGCCCCCCCTTGTGGCGCATGCAAACACCGGCCGCGTGTTTGCCCGGGAGTGGTCAGTCTAAGAAACATCAGGTGGTGAGATAAAGCTCCAATTTGTTACACACGCACTTAGGACCCCATTTGACTACGCCTGGTTTGACTATGCCTGAATGCCAATTTGACTCTAAATGTAAGCACGCAGTTGGCCCTCATAAGCAAATGCTTACACATTTAGGAACGTGTGGGTCCAGCAGCTGGAGTTTGTATAGGTGTGATTTGTCTTTGATTTGCATCAAACCCCATTTCTCCCATTCAACTCATAGCCACATCCTTCAACATAACAAAAGCAGAGGAAGGAAATGATACATTAACCAAATTGGATAATGAGGCAAAATGTTTGATCCCTGTTATGGGGCCGACCGACAATGAATCACTGGGCTGACAGGGAAATGTATATGGAATATTTACATTTCGGTCTTTGTCTGCTGTATGTATACAGTAATGATCTTACATGGTGGAACGGGTGACTTTGAGCTCTTCCTGTCCTATCCCTTGTCAACAACCTGAATGCTTGATCTGCAAATATTGTCATTTGCCTCTCGAGTCTTTAACCTTGACATTGGTTTGGGGGCGGCACAACGGCTCCAGGCTCATAAATCAAGGAGTGGGGAGAGGAGAAGCAGGGACCTTTCTTGAGATTTGGCTTGAAATCAAACATGACAGGCAGAGTAAAACAACACCAATTCATCAGCTAATTGCCTCCAGTGATTAATGCAGAAAAGAAACTCAGAAACCGATCTGATCATTTGAATTTTATCATAAAATGTAATGTTTATTTATATAATAATTTATGGTAACACTTTAAGGAACAATTCTCACTATTAATTAGATGTGTATTAGCATGCGTATTAGCTGTTTATTAGCACTTATAAATCACTTATTAATGACTTATTCTGCATATTTTAGATCCCTTAATCGTACTTCATACCTAAACTTAACAACTACCTTACTAACTATTAATAAGCAGCAAATACGGAGTTTGTTCTAGTTAATAGTGAATATGTGTTCCTAAAGTGTTACCTAATTTATATATTATTAATGTTTAAAATACGGGCAAATATATAAGGTTTTATATCCCGTCTTACAGATAAACAAATGTGTTCATCATTGAGTTGGACACAAATGTATTAATAAAAAGCATTAAAAATGGACATCAAATCTGCCCTACATCTCATATTTACTGTAGGTTTTATCCAATGGATGTGACTCGTTTCAGGGTATGCAACTTACAACCGTAAAAGTTAAATATGGTATGAATTACATATACAGTTACTATAAGAAAAATGTATAAATCAATATAAGCCTTCCTTTTTTGTGTTTACGGGAAACATACACTCATACAACGTTCCTGTTTGGAAATCAGTCGTCTAAACAGTGTCAGAAACTTCAAAGAATCCACTATAAATGATTTAACCAATACGTGTTCTTATGCATTTCATGTACAACATAAGTTGTATTATTTGATAGAAATCCACACATTTAAATCATGCTGATTTCTAGATCACCAACAAATGAATGCATGCAAACAAATGTCCATGACTCATACATTGTCTATTCATCAAATAATCCTGAAAAAAATTGTTGCTGTTTTTAATAAAAATAATTGTTTCTTTACTTCCAAATCGGCATATTAGAATAATTTCTGAAGGATAATTTGACACTGAAGACTGGAGTAATGACTGCTGAAAATGCAGCTTTGCCATCAATCGATCAATTGATCGATAGATAGAAAAATAGATTGATTAAAAAAATGCAGCTTGGTTCTGAATAATACATTTCAAACTCATGAAAGTATTTTGGAACCATAGCAACTTACCTGCTGCTTAAAGTACCAACAAAAAGCTCTATAAATCACCGGCTAAGACACATACTGTAAAATAATTATGCACAATCAAGCTATTTATATATGTGATCTAAAACTATTAGTGCTTTCTTTCTATGATGATTCACACATGCTACATCATGACGCAAGTGAATGTTCATAACATTTCAAACAGACTCGGAGCCAATTCACAGATGGATCTCCAGCTCTGGACTAATTGGTGTGTGGAAGCCGAAGGGCTCGGGTTTCTACCGCACAGAGGGGAGGACCGAAGCAAAATATGGACCGAGAGCAAAAGTGCAATGCTGGCCTATATAGCAAGAGCATGTTTATTTTCAATAATAATTTCACAACAGTAACTCCCACCACCATTTGTGTAAATTAAAACTAAGTGGTTCAGCCTGGGGCTGATCATGCAACCGGCTACTGTGTGGTGATTCCAGCCACAGCACAAACAGTCGGAAGGTGATAATTGGTTTAGAAGAAAGAAGAGGCGTAATCTGCAGGGGAGGCCTGCGGGATGCAGCCGATGACAGCTCCGTGGAGAGGGAAAGTACGATGGATCTCACAACTGCCAGCCAGAGCCGCTGCGACAGCAACACCTGGGGCCACACACGTGCATATATTCTCACACCTTGCTGCGGATCAGCTTTAGATCCACCGTAAAGCTGTCATCTTGCTATAAACAGAGCTTTCTTTCAAGTCTGCACACTGTCTGGGATCTGACACATGCCTCATGTTGTGTGGTGGAGGGAGGGGAGAAAAACTGAAAGGAGAGCAAATCATTTATGGAGGGAAAATTAAAAAGGAGGGAGACCGAAACAGATAAATCTCTGCCTCAAGCACACTATGTCATGTGTGATATCCTATGAGCAGATGCATTTAACATCACACATGTTGAGTATGAATATTAACCTATGACTTCACTTGCATGTCTGAGATTGACACACGGCATATTCCAAAGCAGGTGGGCATAACGTTTGTGATTTTTGTACACCAGGTTTACTACTTTTCCAAAGCTCAAAACATTCCCTGTCACCAGGTGTATGTTGTTACCATGTATACAGCAGACGTGTGCCTAGTTTACACTGAATACATGAAAACAGCAGATGGGAAGTACTCAAAGAAAACATTACAAACCAGAAGTGTCATTCACACTTCCAACCAAAAAAGTAATAATAAATGAACATTTTTAAATTGAGTTACAAATAAAGTAAAGATGTACTTACAAACAGAAATTAATTGTGATGAAGAACAGGGTCAAGATTGGAAACCTGAACAAAACTCTACCACCAACGGACAATTCAATATTACATTATATAAACTACAAATATCCTAAAAGTATTTATTTTTTATGTTTTATTTTGGTGTCTGATATGTCTTGGTAGATTACATATATTTTTAATTATTAATGAAATTATTGAGAAATTTTGATGGCATGGCAATACAATACAGTATGATGGATGGATGGATTGACAAATGGATAACGAATGGACAACGGACAGACAGACATTTATAACTTACCCCTCAGTGCGAAATATAGTTCTGAAACAGTCTCCAAGGCCTTTATAGTTATTTGGGTCAGCCTTCCCTCTCTGGATTTGAAACCTGAAAAATGAAAAATTAAATGATGCCAACTTCTGTGAAATGGCTACATTTCACAGACTTGATTCCACAAAATATGAATTTACAAACCTTGATTCAGAAATATTAAACTAACTTTTCTTAAGATATATTCCATGGATTATAGTCCCAATAAATATACCATGCTAACATACTAAATCAAAATACTGCTGTAATATAATAATAAACTAATGAAAGAAATCGTATTTTTGTATTTACCATATTAATGGGGCACACACACACATTATGAAAAGAGCATTTAAAAAAATAGAACAAATAAAGACATGGTCTTACAGACCTTTTAACATTTTTTTTTTTTACAATATTCTCCCTCTAAACAAATGTATTTAATGCATGTAATGGCTACATTTCACATTTAGGAAAAAAGCCAAATAACAAGAAAAACAATGATTGAGAGTTCATAAATTCTGGAAAACATTACTGCTGTACATACGTTATGTTCAACATTCTTTCACTTACATGAGTGAGAGATCATAGAGCATGACCACCATATGCTATCAATTATCTGTGTGCAAGAAATGTGGGACACTGGCTAATCTGTGCGAAGTGTCGACACAAGTTTTAGACGTCTGTCAAAACCCAAACCGCTCTTCTCTCCCGCCTTCTGTTCTTTCTGAGGCGGCGCTGACTTTCTCTGCCCCTTTAGCACAGCGGAGAAGTCAAACATTTACTTAACCCATTCTTACCAATTAGCTTTGCTTCTCCTATAGCCACAGACCTCGTAGCTGCTAACTTTGTCTCTAACATGCTAGTAACCTGTAGGTAACAGTTCTGCAGTTCCGTGTAAATGTTTTATACGATACAAATGGTCAAGAGATGTTTTTGTAGCAACAAGCATGCTAGTAACTCCCTAATAAAGCACAAACTGAACCGTGTAAATGTTTAACGTGGTACCAGCACGGAGTGCGAGTTTGGGGAAAGGGATTTACTGCTTCACCCCCACTACCACCACCACCACCACCAAGGGTTCATGTGATATAGCTGTTTTAGCACGAAGAAATGGACAAAGCAACTGTAAGACCTTTGGTACTTTGACACAACAAACTATGGTTTGTTTATAGGTTGACATGCCAGGACAATTAACAGGAGTTCAGGCTGGGTATCTTTTTGGGAACACAGAGATGATAAATAAACCAACCTTTGGCCTCCAAGCGTGAATAGATGAACTCTGGGTGGAAGACACAGAATGAGAAAGATTCTCCTCATATGGCTTTGACTGCCATGTCAAGAGGTCAGCAGTAAGTCATCCAGGCGGGTGCCTGATGGGGGCATAAAAGTGGCCTGGTTCCATCGGATGAGAAGGTTTACCGAGGTGAGCAGCCTTTCATATCGGCAACAGATTAACATCTTAGAGGGGTGTCCCCAGCATCCAATTTTGTATATTCCCAAATAGCTTGTAACTTGTAGCTAAGAACCAGTTAAAAAAGCATCATAAACGAGCGTCCAACACCATATTAAAGAGAAAGAAGAAAAGAGGGACTCTGAAACAGCAGGCAGTCAAGTGAGGGGGGATGTAGGGATGGGGGCAAGCAAAAGGATGGGGCACCGAACCAAAAGATTTAAGACCAGTGGAGCTTGTAAACTAATTTAAATCCATCCTGATTAAAGGCACATGAGAGCAAGGTCAAGGATCGAAGATGGTCTTGTCCCACCAATGCCAGAGTTTCCATTTCTGTAGTACACTGGGATGGCCCAACCCGCTGTAGTCCAGAGGTGGCAGGGCCACGGTCCGCTTTCAGCTGCCTGACTCCACTGCTGACCTTGGGGTCACCTCATTTCCTCATGCCCCTTGCCTACCCTGTCATAAAAGCCTTGGACCAAACATCACAGCCCAGGGAGTGGAAGATAATGTGGAAGATTTGGCAGCAGAAGATGCCTCAGGACTTCCAAAAAGCATCGCCAGGCTTCCCTCGCTTACCGAAAAAAGTTCAGAATAGAAAATAAGTTTATGATAAGGTGAAACTTTTGTTTTTACATGAGTCCTTTAGCCAGAAGATCAGGAGTGAAACCTTTAGATAGATTTGGAGACAGATATTTACTCTTGAGAAGAGTTGAGGGCTGATGCAGTTGGCCTTGGAGCCAAGCTCCCGGTTGTAAAGTCAACAAACAGAGGAACTGCAAAAAGCCCTAAGGCTTTGTTAAAAGATCCAGCTCTCAGAATCCCTCTCAAAGTAAATCCAGAAAGAAAAGATATACTTACAGGTGATGATATTTGGGAGTTCATCAAAATCCTCCAACAGCCTTCTGTACTCTTTTATAGGACCCTGCATAGCCAGGTGAGGGTGAAGGTAAGGCCAACATGGAGCTTCTACGGGTGAAATGAGCACCGGGGGTATATAACCCTACCATCTCCACCTGACCCCAAACTCCCTGTAAAATGGCGAACTCTGAGCGCTCTGACAGGAAAGAAAATGAGAGTGAAGAGCAGGAGAACACATACTCTTTGTATTTTTATAGACAGAAGTGAAGTGTTTCAGGTCCAGAACGAGTGCTAGGGCCTCGTCCCCTTACAGACCCTGTATGTAATGGGCCAGCACCGGGTCCGACAGGGGGGGCTGTGCCCCGCTCAAAGACAGGCTTGATGGGTTGAGGCCTAATAATGACGGTGTTAAAAAAGCCCTGTGGGAAGGGCGGGAGGTTACTGGGTTGATCAAAAGGCTTGAGTTTGATGGGTTTGCCTTTAAAGAGGGAAGGCTAAACTTTAAAAAAGGTCTCTTAAATTTGCCTCATTAAATAAAGGGTATTCCCCCAAAGAATAGAGCGTGGAGTGGGAACTGCATTATTTAATTTATGACTATAATATCAACTCCCTGATAAACAAGGTCCCATGAGCGAAAAACCATCCTGGAAATGCGGCATTTATAACTTTTGTATGACTTCCTTTTTATAACTGAAGCTGTGTGACTGTAGCTGTGACAGGAACATTTTTAAACAGTTGGCATTTGATATTGGCCATCTATGTTTCCAGTCTGGTACAATGACCAAATATTATGTGGTATAAGTAAGGCAAAAAAAAAATATAAACAAAAATATTGCTGGAAAACTCTTATAAATATATTTATAAACTTTTGCCAATGTATTGGCTTCAATCATTTATGGTAGTAAAAAAAAATCACTATGGCTGATCTCTATAAACTTATTTTATATCATTTATTCAGTCTTTAATTCTCATTCATGTTAATATGCTTTCCATCTGTTGCCTCTGAACCAAAGACACTTTCATCAAGAGCTGAAATGAAAGTAAAATTAGAAAAAGCGAAACATGCACGTGAGCAAGGTTTCTTTTACACTCAATCAGCGGTGCGTAAGAGAATCCAGAAGGCAGCATTAAAAGGAAATCTATTTTTTACAGCCAGACAGTTAATTTTAATGAGCAGGATCATAAAGATGGCAGACGACCATTGCAATGGTACATGAGGTTAAACCTCTCTAACCTAAATGCTCCAATCTGGAAGAGGACCAATCGACTTTCTGTGATCACGCTACTCATGAATATAAATTAATGCTCTGTGACTACATTAATCGGACTGTACACAAGCAAAACACCATTGATACTTGAGTAGCGGGGTGAATATAAATGTAAAACCAATGAAACGCAATGCTTTTGGAAACCACAGGGAAATTTCTCTCTTAAAACTGCCTTGATTCACTGCAGACATACATAGCTGCTTTCCTCTGTTCTTTTGGCTTTTCAGGCTATGACCGCTGGGCCAGTGACTGGAGGTGGCCTATAAAGATGAGCCTTTGGAGGGAAGGAGATAAAGCAGAAGGGAAGATGAAGATGGGGCAAAGGGGAAGTGATAAAGTCATGGCGCTTGTGACACCGCATGCTTCTAAGGTCTCGGTCTGGGTTAGGAAAGCTTTAGTTTCAGTGGCACCACAGGCCAACTTGACACACTGTGACTGGGGAAATAAAGCTTCCAGAGAGAAGCGGAGTCTGACAAGGAATGACGTCCCCAAGATGACCAGTTTGACATCCCACAAATACACTCCTTCAGATTTATACCTCAGGTTTTCAAACTCTGGCTGACTTCTTGTGAAAACATTGTGTCTCACTTTGCTTAGACATTCCAAACACTTATAAGCAACAAAAATGACTAAGCAGAGGGTTATCGGCACACTACTTGGCCTATTGGTCTTATGGAAGCTTTTGGAAGAATGGGTTAATAAATCTGGACTATTTCTAACTTGACACACCTTCTTTAAAATGTAACTCATGTGACCGTATGCTGAAATAACCTGTGACAGACACAACATAGTAGCAGTGATTTAAAGTGGTTAAAGTTAAAACTTAAAGCAGCATTTAATGTAACAACTAAGCATGCTAATTAAATAACTACTTAAAATATGAACACTTTTTTTAAACACTTTACAATGAAGGTGAATTCATTAATATTACTTAATATGGTGATATAAAAATATCCATTCATTAATCTATGTATTAACATTATCTACCATTTATTAATCAAGTTTCCTGTTAAAGTCATTTTTTTTGTTCTTTTTTGCTTTTCTCTTACAATCGAAAACATTGGTAATATATATATATATATATATATATAAATATATACACTCACCGACCACTTTATTAGGTACACCTGTTCAATTGCTTGGTAACACAAATTGCTAATCAGCCAATCACATGGCAGAAACTTCAATGCATTTAGGCATCTAGATGTGGTGAAGACGACTTGCTGAAGTTCAAACCGAGCATCAGAATGGAGAAGAAAGGGGATTTAAGTGACTGAAGGTGGAATGGTTGTTGGTGCCAGACGGGCTGGTCTGAGTATTTCAAAAATTGCTAATCTACTGGGATTTTCACACACAACCATCTCTAGGGATTACAGAGAATGGTCAGAAAAAGAGAAAATATCCAGTGAGCAGTTGTGTGGACGAAAATGCCTTGTTGATGTCAGAGGTCAGAGGAGAATGGGCAGACTGGTTAGAGAAGATAGAAAGGCAACAGTAACTCAAATAACCACTCGTTACAACCAAGGTATACAGAATACCATCTCTGAACGCACAACATGTCGAACCCTGAAGCAGATGGGCTACAGCAGCAGAAGACCACACCGGATACTGCTCTTGTCAGCTAAAAAAGGAAAGGGAGGCTACAATTCACAATTGGAAAAAACGTTGCCTGGTCTGATGAGTCTCAATTTCTGCTGTGACATTCAGATGGTAGGGTCAGAATTTGCCATAAAGAACATGAAAGCATGGATCCATCCTGCCTTGTCTCAACTGTTCAGGTTGGTGGTGGTGGTATAATGGTGTCTGGGATATTTTCTTGGCACACTTTGGGACACTTAGTACCAATTGAGCATCGTTTAAATGCCACAGCCTACCTGAGTATTGTTGCTGACCATGTCCATCCCTTTATGACTACAGTGTACCCATCTTCTGATGCTACTTCCAGCAGGATAATGCACCATGCCACAAAGCTCAAATAATCTCAGACTGGTTTCTTGAACATGACAATGAGTTCACTTCACTCAAATGGCCTTCACAGTCACCAGATCTCAATCTAATAGAGCACCTTTGGGATGTGGTGGAACGGGAGATTCACATCATGGATGAGCAGCCGACAAATCTGCAGCAACTGCGTGATGCTATCATGTCAATATGGAGCAAAATCTCTGAGGAATGTTTCCAACGCCTTGTTGAATCTATGCCACGAAAAATTAGGGCAGTTCTGAAGGCAAAAGGGGTCCAACCCGGTACTAGCAAGGTGTACCTAATAAAGTGGCCAGTGAGTGTATATTGCATAATGTACTTTGTTAATATGAAAGAAGTGTGTAATTTTATTAGGATTGAAGTAAACATCATGGCAGAAAATTACCAGTATCTTAAATTTTCTTCAGATTTTCTTTTTCCTACAGCTCTCTTTTGTGTTCCAAATATGAAAGAAAGTAATGCAGGTTTAGACAACATGATCAAATAATGAAATAATATTAAAATTTTCGAATGAACTATCCTTTTAACTTAGGCTATATCTGTAGAAAACAACTACTCAATGTTAATTAATATTTTAACTAATTCATACAACTTGAAATTGTCTGAAAGTGTTTTTTTATTTATATTAACGCAATATCAATGCATATAAACTTTTTGTAAAGTGTTAGCAAATAAATAAATACAAAATAGTTTGTTTACTCTTTCTGATCATCCAAACAAACTTTTCGGAACTAGAAATATCAGATTGAGAGACTCTGGATAATCCGTCTCAGTCCAGCTTAGTTATGGCTGCTTTAAAGAAAGGAAATGGCTGGCTGAGGATGGAGGAGACTCCTTAAGACAGCATGAGACTGGCAATTATTACACAGATGGTCAGGACAGTGCAGAGTGCGGTCATCAATACTACACTCTCTGCTTCTTTAGCAACGGAAACCGGACTCTCTGAATTACAACTCTACATTTGCACCTCTCACCCCCCGCCTGGAAGGAGCACGGCCGCTGCAAAACAAAACTCTGAAGTGGGTCACAGATGCTGCGAAGCGTCTGACAGAAACAGGAGACAAATGAGTTTTTCATCAGGCACTTTACAGCTTCTCTAAAACGGGTCATTTCAGCACACTGGGACATTTTTGCTATATTTAGTATGTTTGTAACTAAATGCATTTAGGTGTTTGTGACTCCTTCAAGGAGACTTGTTTAATACCAGGTCATAATGTGCAATGGCAGTCATATCAGCAGGAGGTTAAACTGCTAGTACCTGGTCACATTAGCTTTTCTTTACTAGAAATGAAGAGCATGAGCGGGGTGCTTATCTGTGCAAATAAATGTGATTATTTTTTGAGCTTGATAAGAATCTGGTCCCTCCTTTAAAGGGATAGTTCTGTCATCAATTGCTCACACTCATGTTGTCCCAAACCTATGTATATTTCTTCTGCAGAACACAGAATAAGATATTTTTTCAATAAAATCAAAGCCAAAGGGATCCAAAACAACACTGAACGCCACTTTCATTTAAAGAGTTTTCAAAATATCTTAATGTGTGTTCCACAGGAGAAGGAAAGCCATAAAGGTTTGTTTCTTTGGTTGAAACGTGATATGCTAACAAAATGGAAATGTATTTAATATAGACATACTATATCTAAGCACTAGATGCGTTACAACAGTTCTCACAATTATTATTTTTACTAACAGTAGAACACCAATATTACAGTAATATTCATGTCAGTAATATTCATGTCACGCCATCACACTCCTATTCTTCCATTGTTCCATTCCAGGAAAGTGAAAACATCCCTTACTTTAAACCCACAAATGAACAGCGAGTGAATTCGTTAAGGTATGTAAACTTTTCTCTGATGAGAATTCGTTTCATGCTCAGTGTGAGTAGTTTTGGTGCCAAGTTTCATTCTTTTTACATAAACACACATTTAATGTAATTTAGTTTCAGTGAACTTGAGAACACGGCCAATGAATGGACTTTAGTGGTTTGTATTATATGACACCAGAACTTTTGATATAATTTCAGTCTTTAGTAATTACCTCAAACTAATTATTACTGTTACTACTATTGCACCTGAGTTTCCATGATCTGTGTTAAGCTTAGCAGTCAATATTGTACTCCGTACACCCTGGTGAAGACTTTGGCCAAAAAATGTCAGTGGTAAGCCACTAATATAAAAGCTTTTTAATTCCTTTTCTAAACCACAAATAGTAGTGCCTTGAGTTATTTTGGACTGGCTTTAGATTTCCCCTTTATAATGAAACATGCCACAACCAATGTTCTGCTGACTTCTTTCACTGGAATTTTTAGTATACTTGCCGACCACTGATGTGATTGGAGTCTCTGCTTTCTAAGCACAGATAGCCACAGTCAGATACCTGTGTGCAGTTTACACAGTCAGAGTCGTCAGCCAGGCCAGGGTAGGATTAAAAGATCACTGGAGCACAGCTGAGCGACGTGCTGCTTTACTGGGCCGGATCGGCTCTTAGTCCTCTGAGCTTTGAGCCCTGCTGTTTAAGGGCTGGCTGAGGGATTCCATCAAGAGTGCACCAGGGTTCAACCACCAGTCGGGGGTGGAAGACTTGGGGTCCTCTCTCAGCATCACCGTTCCTGGGGACAGGACGTCATCCGTCACTGCCCTCGTCAAACATTAAAATCCCTCCCCAGTGATGCTCAGTGCCTAGCGTGCTGGGATCTGATGAAGGCTGTTTCATCACAGTGACTCTTATAAGGAAGGTATCTCCAGATTGTTTTAATCATTAGTGGCGGAGGAACAAAGATAAGCGTATAGATTGATGGCAAATAAGAGATACAGTAGATCTCATGGATAGATGCAATGACAGGATCAGTGCTGATGCTTTATTTCATGATTTCTATGTAGTATTACAATTGTTATATTTGAATTGTAATGTAAAATTAACAGCATTCTTTATATATTATAACTATTTAAATTGGAATCTGTTTACCAGTATATACAAACATAAAGACATAAAACCCCCACCACCCAATTTTTACATTTATTTATAATGTTAAGATTAATAAATAAATAATATAATAAACTTTATTTAAAAATGTTTGAAATGTTTCAAAAGGTGTCCTCCCCTCAAAATCTCTGTGTTTTTATATAATATATGAAAGTGTGTATTGTTTAATATGATATATTAGTAGTTCTGGGCAATGATTAATCATGATTAATCACACCCAAACTAAAAAAGTGTGTACATAATATATGCATGTGTACTGTGTATATTTATTAAGCATATATAAATATACACACATGCATGTATATATTTAAGAAAAATATTTGTATATATTACATATATTTATATATAATAAATTCCAAGAATATAAATATTTCCTAAATACAACCTGAATTCTGGAAATGTTGGGACGTTTGTTTTTTCTTTTTTGAATAACATTTTTACTAGAAAACTTTAAAATTGCATGCGCCAATATTTTATTCACAATAGAACATAATGTTTAAACTGAGAAAATTTACACTTTTATCCCCTAAATGAGCTTATTTCAAATTTAATGCCTGCTACAGGTCTCCAAAAAGTTGGCACAGGGGCGACAACGGGCTGAAAAAGCAAGACATTTGTAAAAGATTCAGCTGGGAGAACATCTAGTTAATTGACATCAGGTCTGTAACATGATTAGCTATAAAAGGTAATCTACAGTGCATAACATCATCAAAAGATTCATAAAAAAATGAGAAATCTCTGTGCATAAGGGGCAAGGCCGAAGAACTTTGTTGGATGCCGGTGGTCTTTGGGCCCTCAGACGACACTGCATCACTCATTTTAATTTATGCATTTAGCAGACGCTTTTATCCAAAGGGACTTACAGTGCATTCAGGCTATACATTTATTGTCAGTATGTTTGTTCCATGGGAATTGAACCCACGACCTCTGTGCTGCTAACACAATGCTCTACCACTGAGCCACAGGAACAGTCATCGGCATGATTCTGTCATTGACATTACAAAATGGGCCCAGGAATACTTCCAGAAACTACTGTCGGTAAACTCAGTCCGCCGTGCCATCTGCAGATGGCAACTCGAGCTCTATCATGCAAAAAGGAGGCCATTTGTGAATAGGGATGCAACGATTATAGATTTTGTTCGATTTTAGTCTGAGGAATAATCCTGGTTTCACGACTATTACGATTATTATGCATTTATTAATTTCACAACATAAAATCACATAAACACTCTTTAGATATTAAAGTGTTATTTATTGGTGCCTTTTGAAACAGGAATAACACAGTAACCAATAATACAGCACAAAATAATAATACTAAAGGAAAAAAAAAGTCCATCTCTCCTATTGGAATTAAAAAAGGTGACCACTGCTCTGCTTTTGAAAATAACAAATGGAAATAGATCACAAATGTATTTGGTGTTTTCATTTTGTATAGTCTTTCTACATTTCTTTTGGACCTGAGGTACAGAACTAGGAAAGATGGTGAAATATTTTTTACTTATGAATAATACTATACCAGGGATGATAAATCACAATGTTAATTAAGTATTATTAATATAAGACTAATATTAACTTTATTTATCCCACAGAGGACACTGTTACTAATGAGGGGAATAAACTAAACTATTATTGTAATCAACTGTCATCCATACTTATTCATTTTAATAATCTTTATTCATCTGATTTTACATATGGCCTGAGAAAATCATATCTATTATTTTGGTTTGTGAGATCGAGATCGAGCTGCTCACACAAACAGAAACTTTTGTCAACGCTGTCCAGCGACTTTCATTAATAAAATAGCTTATATACTGGATCGCTACATTATATTAATCAGCAAAGAGGGGGTAAAATGACTGTTTAAATAACTAAACTCAAATCTTCATTGTTTATAGTGACGTGCAGATGCAGGTAGACAAATTCACACACGCAACTGTCACCTACTCTCTCTCTCTCTCTCTCTCTGTACTATTTCTTCTCTGTCTGAAGCGGCCAGAATACTAGAGCTAACGAACTTCACATCAGGTGGTCCTTGCCTTCACGTCGTGTATTAAAATTGTTTATTTCACAAAGAGAACAGGTTGGCTAGCCGTGCATTATCCCTTATGTATACTCTTTAACAGCATTTTTTATGGCAATATTTAAATGACGCCTTGGTCATTCTTGGTGTACCCAAAATGGCCCAACACGATCAACTTCAGTCATTCGCTGGTGGAAATAAAGAATCGCTGTTTGGTTCCCCTGTCACAGTTAATCTAGTGTGTGTGTAGTAGCCTCAGTGTCTCTGTTAAGCTGGTGCACCGCTAGTGTAACTTTGTTTTGGTTTTGCGCAAGTTGCAACAGTTCCGTGCAACAGAAACACTCTGTGTAGCGGAGCCTTTACGATTAATTAACCGTGACGTATTAAAGCGCGGTTAATAGTAAAACCGGTTAATTGTAAAACTGGTTAATCGCCGCATCCCTATTTGTGAACATGGTTCAGAAGCGCTGTCCTGTCATGTGGGCCAAGGCTAATTTAAAAAGAGTTGAAAAGTGTTCTTTGGTCAGACGAGTCCAAATTTGACATTCTTGTTGGAAATCACAGAAGCCGTGTCCTCTGGGCTAAAGAGGAGGTAGACCTTCCAGCAAGTTATCAGCATTCAGTACAAAAGCCAGCATCTCTGATGGTATGGGGCTGCATAAGTGCATACGGTATGGGCAGCTTGAATGTTTTGGAAGGCACTATGAATGCTGGAAGGTATATAAAGGTTTTAGAACAACATATGCTCCCCTCCAGACGACGCCTATTTCAGGGAAGGCCTTGTGTATTTCAGCAGGACAATGCAAAACCACATACTGCAGCTATTACAAAAGCATGGTTTCGTAGTAGAGTCCGGGTGCTGAATTGGCTTGCCTGCAGTCCACATCTTTCACCTATACCTGGGACCAAATTCCAACACCAAAACTCCAGAAACTCATAACATTGATGCCCAGACATCTTCAAACTGTTTTGAAAAGAAGAGGAGATGCACCCATCCCAACTATTTTGAGACCAGTAGCAGGCATCAAATTTGAAATGAGCTCATTTTGTGCATAAAATTGAAATATTTCTCAGTTTAAACATTTGTTATGTTCTATTGTGAAACATTGGCTCATGTGATTTTAAATTATTTTAGCTTTCATTTTATTCAAATTAAAAAACGTCCCAACATTTCCGGAATTCGGGTTGTGTGTGTGTCAATCAATCTGCATTGTTAATCCTTTTTCTCTTTTATTAAAACAATTCACAAAAATCTAACTTTTCAGTGGATAATAAGAATTTAAAATGGGGGCAAATATCATTGTGAAATAAATGTTTTTCTCTATTGGCCACAATTAACGGTGCCCTTTTATTCGATACTTTTTGAAACTTCCATTTACCAGTTTAACAGCTCTACATTTTCTCTTATAATGCCTGATGAGGTTAGAGTACACCTGACAAGAGATCAGAGACCATTCCTTCATCCAGAATCACTCCAGACCCTTTAGATTCCCAGCTCCATATTGGTGCTTCTTCTCTTCAGTTCACCCACTAATTTTCTGTAGGGTTCAGGTCAGAGGACTGGATTGGACAAAGCAGAAGCTTGGTTTTGTTCCCAGTGACCCATTTTGTGTTGTTTTTGAGGTTTGTGTTTGGATTATTGTCCGGTTGGAAGATCCAAACATGGCCCATTATAAGATTTCTTACAGAGTCAGTCACTTGTTGATTTTTATCTGTTGGTATTTGATAGAATCAGTGATGCCATGCAATGTCAGTGATGCCATGATTTCTAAGTACACAAGTGGTACTTTTTATCCCTGTGTTCACCAAACCCATCTTGAGTGTTTGCTGGTAAAAGCTATTTTTTTAGTTTCATCTGACCATAGAAGCCAGTCCCATTTGAAGTTCCAATTGTGTCTGATAACTGAATATGCTGTAAATTGTTTTTGGATGAGCTAGGATAATTTTTCTTGAAACCCTCCCGAACAACATGTGGTGATGTAGGTATTGTTTGACAATTTGTTTTAAAGGTTTTCTGACCCCCGAGACAACTATTTTCTGCAATTCTCCAGCTGTGGTCCTTGGAGAGTCTTTAGACAATAATTGTGCCAATAATTGTGTCCAATGTGTATTTGAGAAAAACATTTATTTCATAATGAGATTCCCCCATTTTAAATTCTTATTATCCAATGAAAGGTTATATTTTTGTGATTTTTTTAATAAAAGTAAACAATTATTTACAATAAAGATTCATTTTCACAGCCTTCTTTGATCATATTTACCAAGGGTGCCGATATTTTTTTTGACCATGACTGTATACATAATAAATATATACAGTACACACACATATATATTATATAAACAAAAACTTTCATTCTAGATGCAATTAATCTTTGCCCAGCATTATATATGTGACCCTGGACCACAAAACCAGTCTTAAGTGTCAATTTTTCGAAATTGAGATTTCTTAACAATATAAAGAAAATCGCCTTCAAAGTTGTCCAAATGAAGTTCTTAGCAATGCATATTACTTCTCAAAAACGAGAATGAAAACTAAGTTTTTATAAATTTACGGTAAGAAATTTACAAAATATCATAATGGAACATGATCTCTACTTAATATCCTAATGATTTTTGGCATAAAAAAAATCTATAATTTTGACCCATACAATGTATTTTTGGCTATTGCTACAAATAAACCCCAGCGACTTAAGACTGGTTTTGTGGTCCAGGGTCACATATCATATTATATTGTATTACATTATATTATGTGATATTATTATATTACACATTTTTTATATATTTAATTAATAATGTTACTATTGTATGGAAAATTAACAAATGAACATTTTGAAAAGACTTTGAAATGTTTTAAACGTTTGAAATGCTAAAATGTAATACATTTTGGTTTGACTACTGATTATTTATGTATGCATGCACTGGTAAATAATATACTCATTGGGGCCAATTAATTAGCATGAACAACTAATATATATATAGTGTATATATATTGCATGAAATATATTATGTATATATTATGAACTTTTTTCAATAGAGCCATTTATATTATTATGCGGGTGAAAAACAAACTAGTTTAGAAGAATATAAAGTCATAAATCAATAAAAAAAACATGAATTATAATTTAGTTTTTCTATTCATTCCTATTTTAAAAAAGAACAACAACGGAGAGTGTGGGAGGGGCTTAGGGCGTGTTTGGGGTGGGGTGAGGCGACGTAACCGGAGCCTTCAACAAGAGCAATGCAAGCTCATTCCTGGCCTCTAATGAGTGCGGCAGGGCGGCCGGCATGATGATCAGAGTCAGATGGGGTGCCCCGAGCAGCCACCCCCTGCCGAAAGTGCCGCCTGACACCCTTTGTTACCTCCAAGTGAGCTGAGACCAGCCCATGAACCATGTAACTAGGTGGTTTCCAGGTTAATGAAAAGCTGTAACTCCAGTCTCACTGTCTCCTTAGAAGTCTAACTAACCCCTGAAACCCCTACTCTCACCCTGGCAAGCTCCCTTTGAAAAAAGGCAACATTCCAACCCAGAAATGAGCACCGTTGAATGCAAATGAATATAAGTGGCACATAGACCTGTCCTCTTCTAAGAGATGTTTATTTGTGAAGGAGTGCTCGGATCTGAATATATGGCGGTGACTTATGACGGTCAGCGTAGGAAAGACCCGTGATTTTACGTTCAGCTGGAAGTGCTTGATCCTGAATATACGCAAGTATGAAGAATGGTAGTAAGACTTTAAAGTAAACATTGATTCAACCTTACAAACAATCATGGCTTTGAAATATATCCTCTTAATGTTCTTCTAATCTGCTTCCTGATGTTTGTTTGTGAGTTTGTGCATGCGTCTGAGATCGACGGCCCCCTCAGTCGTCTAATTCCTGTCTCCGCCTCTACATGGCTCCAGCACCCTCATTTGCACAGGGTAAATATGTATTCCTAAGTATACATTTTGTCAGGTTCCCCTCAGAAAAAAGCCTTTGATTCCACTAAGGCGGCTCGTTGAAGAAAGCGAGGGGGTGAAAAAAAAGTTCACTCCAGTTGGCATCTAATTTGGAGCAGTGGACATTAAAGCGGCAGCCAGTCACTAATAGGAGCCATTCCTGCAGCTAGCGTCGGAGAGGAGGTGTGCTGGGCATTTGTGCTTCAGCGGTTCTCGGAGACCTATGCTAATAGATTTCAGCTCTACTAACCCTTCATTCTGCCAATTACCCTGCTTTAGTGTGACTGAAAACCCAAGAGAGAGAAAAAAAGAGGGAGAAAGAAAGCCGTACACAAATATTATAGCAACTAGATTTTTACAGATATTTTTCAGATATTCGAGTAGCTGTCATCTGTTGCATGCATCGCCACTACAAAGCCTTGTTTAAAAGTTTAGAAACCATTTAAACACTGAAGTTTTTATTTGATCTGCCAGGCAGATGAATAGACAGACAGAATGATAGATAGAACAATAGAATGACAGAACAGTAGAACGACAGACAGACAGACAGACAGACGGATGGATGGATGGATGGATGGACGGACGGATGGATAAAACGACAGACAGACAGACAGACAGACAGACAGACAAACGGATGGAACGGATGGATGGACAGACGGTTGGATGGATGAATAAACGACAGACAGACAGACAGACAGATAGACAGATCTAGCAGTTGACTGGATGCACTCAAACTAACAGAGAAACCCACAGAAAGCAAATAAATAAAACCGCTCTTTACACAGGGCTTTTATCACTTCTTGAGGAAGAGCATTACAAAGAAAATAGAGAGTGCACTTTTAACCCTGACCCTGTGTGAGGAGAGAGCGGCCTAACTGTGGCCTTACCTGTAATAAACCCTCAATCAGCAGCACCAGATCCTAAATCACTCTACAGGACTCTAGAGTATCGAATGTCGCTGCATACAAGTGTACACACAGACACACTGCCGCAAACAAACTCATGCAAATAGACACAAAGAAACACAAGCAAGCCACCTTGACTACCACACATGCTCTCCAAAGTACAAATATCTAATTATCATCTCAAAAAGTTTATTTACCAGAAAACGGTGGCGGAAAATGTGAAACATCATAGCATATGTGTGAGGGGTGTTTGTCACAGAGCCAGAGGTCTTGGCAGGGCACCCAGAAGCCGTAAAGGTTTAGTACCGGCCCACAACCTGTTTACGCCATACTGAGCGACTCCAGTGTGAGGGCCCTGATTCATTTTCTCTTTCCCTCTCTTCAACATTCCTTCTTTCCCGCAGGATGCTGCCCAAAAGATTCAGAATTGATTGGTATTACTAATGAGAACTGAAAATAATTTAACGATTCTAGGTCCTGGTAATGATGCCATTTTCATTAATAATTCTCATACAAAAGAAAGAATAATTATTTGGCGAGAAAAGGCAATTCAATTGCCAAATAATGAGCTATAATTTAAATAAATAAATGTAAAACAAATAGAATAAGGTAATTTTTAAATGACTTTTCATAGATGGTTGTTTATATTATTATTATTATAATTTTTAGGCAGCATAAATACTGTCTCATTCATGACCAAAAAATAAACAACAGCGTATGGATAATCAAGTAAACCTAAATTGCATCAGTCCAGAAATGTCTTGAAAAAATCTTGAAATATTACTAACAATCTAAAAGTTATCCTTCCATTTACTTTATAAAAATACTTTTGTTTTCAGAGCAAAAAGACATGTGCTACATTTTTAAGAATTATAACAAAAGGCCTTTTACTTACTATAAATGTATGAACTATTAATCAGAGAGCAAAGACAGGTAAATTGTGTAAAACAGGTTTAGGTTTTTGATCATGTTGATAATATATGATACAGTAGGCTCTTTAAGGTTAAGGAAGTGTCATTATTTCAGTTGGTGTTTCATCGGCATTGGTGGAAAAACACACGTGCAACTTTAGAGCTGTTAATGGAAAAACCAAAAAACAATTGGGTTTTGTTAAAGCAGCCTAACAACTCACATAGAAGCTCAGGCATTAAACAACGGATATAATTAAGTGAAATAATGAGGTAAGTATGTGAGCAATTTGAGAACATTAAAAAGTATTACTTCAACATTGAAGGAGAATGAGTAAATTATGCATTTCATTTGCACAGAAATATTCCAATACTGCCACAAGAAGAAGAGAAGGCCTAGCCCTTAATTAACAACAGAAAGGAATTATATTTTACCTGGTCTTCACAACATCCAATGGGTGCATCAAGCAAATCTCCACAAGACCTATAGAGGACAAAAATCATAAGTAATTATGTATCTGCCCTGTTAAACCGACATAAATCAGTCATTAAAACGAGACATGAGCACAACCGAACATGTTATTATTCGCTCACAGGCCATTAAGCTGTCATTACAAAATGCCAAGCTTTCTTTCCGTCTCTTTCACTCACTCTTGTTATGTTTCACAGAGCTTTTTAAGTAATATTTCAGTATAATCCAATTTCATTCAAGAGGCTTTTTGCATTATACAGTGATTTTTTTTTTGTCATGCAAACTCAGCTTCATTTCATACAAACACTGGTAAAGACTCTCGAGACTGAAACGTTTGACCTAATCCACAAATCTTTCACCGCGTTAAAATGATGTATTACACACTACGATTCATTTATTTGTAAATACAAATAAAAAGTCACAGATGTGTTGTGTGTGATTCCATTCGCCATATGTGTGCGGTTTGTGTGTCTACATTCAGTAGACGGAGGGTTTTCTCCTCAAAAGTCCCAATGTAACAGTCCCTTGAACTCACATCCGACAGAAGCTGCTTGGCCAGCGGCCACCTTCGTCACTCTGATCTTGTTTTCGCCTCCTTGCCACTCCACTGCAACTGACAAGCGTGCGGGAAGGGATCTGGCAACAAAATGGCCTCTATGTAGAGTTGTGGGACATTGCGCTCGCCTGGCCTGCAAGTCATTATCATCATCCATTTTATTCGGTTCCAATGTGCTGATGGACGTAAAATCCCAAAGTATTTTCAAATCCTATTTTATCTGGACTGGCCCACAGAGAGGCTGGCGTAATGGCTTTCCTAATGCCAGGATTCCAGTTCATATACGCTCCAGCCATGACAGAGGGTGCGAGGGACGATTAACATGCTGAATAATGGTGATTTCATACTGCAAAACACAGCAAATACTTCAGAAGTTGTTACCATACAGATCAGGTTCCATTTAATGGAGACTGTGAACAAAAACTGAAACCAATGTGTTGGGCTACAAGTAGTTAACTGCTCAGTTCGGTGTCTGTTTTGCACTAAACAGTTCACGGAATACATTTTTTTTTGTTCAAGGTAGCTGTAAAAAAACAGATTGAGTTTAAAAAAATCAGTTTGATGGGTGCAATGCATTGCAAAGAGATCGCAGAGGCACAATTATGCATCTGCATCGCAATTCTCAACTCCTTTCAGGCGTTTACTTTAATGGCTTCCTTCACAGATTCCTCTATGTGTACACAGCTGCTGAGAAATATGCTCCTATTCTAATTTCTTCCATTAAATGTATTGTCTATAAACAAGACATGGCCTCCTTGGGGATTTTCCAGGAAAGTAATAATCAAGAGAAATTCCAAAGAGGAATTGCAATAGACTTCGCAATAGATACATGATTTAGCATGTAACGTGCGTCTTTTGAACGGAGGACGTGGCATATTCATAAACAAATCCCAGCAGTGGGTCAGGTCGAGGTTGTGTGATTCATTTCAAGGCTGACATGAGATTGTGGAAGATGCATCAGTGAGACCAAAATGAGGAGAAAGCAGGCAAATTAGGTGTCATAGTCTCCTCAACACTTTTAAAAATAAAGGTGCTTCAAAAGGTTCTTCACAGCGATGCCATAGAAGAACCATTTTAGGTTACACAAAGAACCATTCAGTGAAAGGGTATTTAAATATATGTACTTTTTATAATCTAAAGGAGATTATTTTCCCATAAAGAACCTTATTGTGAAACAGAAAGGTTCTTCAGATGTTAAAGGTTCTTTATGGAACCATTTATACAAAAAGGTTCTTCTATGGCATCGTGAAGCACCTTTATTTTTAAGAGTGAAGGTGATATAACACTGTAACGTTTATCATTAATTAATCACGGCTGCCAGGGTATCACAGGGGAACATAATGTTATGCACTCAGGAGACACATGTTTTCCATTTCAGCACTCTATCCATCCTGAGGAAATAAAAGGGAAGGAGGCCTGGGAGAGTCATCTCAGCAGCGAGACAGCTGGAGGAATAGACCCATCCATACTTGACGCTGAGGTGGAGCCATAAAGTCATATTAAGGGTTATGTCTTTTTAAAACGTCATACCACTTGATAAAAACGTTCATTGCAGTGAATTAATTTAGTCAAGACATGTTCCTGGAACAACATTCTTATCAAGCTATTATTTACCTCAGATCTAGGGGCAGTTTTTTGTTCAGAAATGAATTGATTTTTTGATCACTTTTTGATTTGAAATTCATTTGAGGTAGGAAACAGGATGCAAAATTGAAATTCAAATAAAGAAATTCATACTGTATAAATGCAATAAGTCACATTTATAACTAAAATATGAAGGTCTGTATAGACAAACTTTGAATTCTTTACAAACCATGTTCGAAAGTTAAACAGAAGAGACGTTTTGAGAAGGCCTTACAGACAAACTGATGATCTGTTTGAAATGCAAAATAAAAAATTGAGGTATAAATACTTATCATGCATAAATGATGAAAGAATATGTCATTTACCAGATTGAAATTTGTTGCTGAATTTCTCCTACATCCTGCATTTCAATTTAATGTCTAGTGGGTGTTGTTAACTCAATACAATTTCCAACAAATGAATTTAGTTGGAAAGCGATTTTTCAAATATCCCAGGTAAAATAAAATAAAATAAAATATCTTACAGTGAATGTGGCAAATCTGTGGCCAATTTTATTATACAATGAGTGATTTTAGTGTGGGGGAATAAATAAATAAAAAAGCAACATTTTCTGCCGTTAAAAACTTTGCTTTACTTACTTACTTGCTTTACTGCCTTCATATCTTACTTTACTACTTTTTATTGTTGTTGTCTTAAATGCCTTAAAATAACTAAAAACAAGAACATTGAAATAAAAATTAATGTAGGGGCATTTAAAATAAGCACCACATTTCTGCTTTAAAATGCTTCAAATAGTCCACATTTACATTCATTATAAGTACATCAGCGTTTATTTTAAGGGACCAGTCAAAATATTTTTTGTGGCAATCAACATTACGCCAAAAGTGCTTCGATTGAGCTTAACTTGTATTGAATTCAGAATATTCACCAACCCCCCCCCCATGTTTCTGTTGACAGGAATATTGTTTGAGGACCAACAAAAGGTTTTTGATCCCAAAACACATGCTACTTGGCAAAATCCCGGTCACTGTTGAGGTAAATGTGGAGGAAGCCTGAATCCGTGTGAACACTGTTGCTGCTCTGAACTGTACGAGAGGGGTTCGTAGAGGATCAAAGGTAGGAAGCAGTGAGTAGTTGAGAAAGCCTGTCACTCATTTGAGTCTAATGAACTCCATGTTTGGCGGAAAAGAAAAGAACAGCCTAGTTAAGCAACAACACTCGAGTTCCCCAAAGAGGGGAAAATGCACAAACAAGGTGAGAGGGCCAAAGAATAAACCACAGCCATCGTTGGCATGTTTCATATGGGTGGATTTAAGTGAGCAGGAAAAAGACAAAGAGGGGGGCAAGAGATGGAGGGACTGAAAGGGAAAGCAAGACTTTCCCTACACAACACTAGCAAGTAATTAGAACGGCTTAAGTGGATGCAAGCTGTGCTCTTGAAATAAGAAAGCCTCTAAGCTTCAGCCTCAATATATGAAGAATTGGTGATGTTGTTGGCCAAGAAATTATTGGTAGAACCAAGATGGGAACAGGGCCGTCGTTAAGGGGCCCAGTTTGGTGCAGCCTATTCATTGTACTCAGGGGAGAGATGATCCACCCATTAAACATTTGTCCCTAGCTCTGTAAATTTCAGCCCTGGATGGGAACAAGGTCATTTTGGTATACGGGGCAATAGGGCTGGATAAAAATATAAATTTTTCAAACTATTCAACATTGATGATGATGATGATAACAATAATAATAATACACAGAGGACTGGATGTGAGCTGATGGCTGCTGAAAATTCTGCTTTGACATCACAGGAATATGTTATATAACAAATATATTCAAATAATATATTCAAATAAAAAACAGTTGGCTGGCATTATATATATATATATAAATGTGTGTGTGTGTGTGTGTGTGTGTAGTGGGTAATATATTGAAAGTTTATAAAACACACATTTGCTAGATTCCTAGTAAAGTTTACAGAGACTAGGTAAACTTATATATATATATATATATATATATATATATATATATATATATACACACACTGCAAAAAAAAACAAAAGCAGCAGTCGTTGTCAGAACCTCACCAGAGTTTTTTTGCTACATCTTAGGTTTTATGGATTTAACTTAAATTAACAGTAAAATACTTAACTAGTGTAATGTTAACACACTAACCTATTACATGTTTTCAGCATTTTTTTCATTCATTTACCGTTAAAATTCTGCTAAATTTTTACAGTGTACAATATACACTAATAAACTGAAATTGAATCAAATCCGATAGGAATCAAAATGAATCAGGAAATATGTATCCCAGTGTTGTAATTGTTATCTAAAACAAAAACTATAAAAAAAGCATTTTTGTTAATTTAAATATAGCTAACATACAATAACAAAAAATATTAGATTAAAAAAAACTAAACAAAGATTATAAACATTGCCTTGGCAATCAACTAAGATTAACAAAAAATACTAAAATTACAAAAATGTAAGAAGCACAAACGTATAAACTAAAATTAAAATGAAAACTAAAAATAACCAATAAAAATACTAAAATAAACACTAGAATTAATATGTAAATAATACTAAAATCACACTGGTGTATTGACGCCCAGCCCTTGGACAACAAAGTTCAACTCAGCAGTTTCTTTCTACCGCACCGCAAGGTTCAGTAATGCTGTTTACCCAACAAAACAGTTGTCCCTGGGGTATAGAGCACAATCAGCCAGCTCTGCCATGTGTGGAGGTGGAGAAAAATGGTACGCTTGCACTTTTTGCATATTTTCCTTGACAGTGGAGTACAAACGAACAAACTCTTATTATGAGCGTGTCACGATTAAAGACATTATGCAGATGCAAAGGACACGATTAGACACCTTATCAGATATTAAGTCAGGCATAGCATCATAATTGAGTAATATTTACTGAACTCAATTGGATGGAAAACAAAAGCCTTGTGTTCTCACAGTATTTCCGTGTTGGATCATCAAATTGGTTCTGCTTATCAGCTCCAGTATCTACCTAAAATAGCAATGCAAATGACAACCACAGAATCAATATGAGCAGCTGCTGGCAACAACATCTAACTGATCAACTGTCACAAATACTATATCAAGAAGAGCGTAATCAAACATGATAAAGTGCCTACGCCCTTCTGATCCAAATATCTCTGTAGGCTTCCCCATCCAAAAGTTCAGTTGCACTATATTGGGTTTCTGAGGCTGTCAGCACATGCTACTGTTTGATCATGTGCCTTAAGTGGAGCAGAGAATGGAGAAAGTGGAGAAATAGAAAGTCTCTTTCTGAACTCCTCTGTAATATTGCCATTTAGTCAAAGTGCAGGCAGAAATTGACCTGCCATCTGGTTGGTGTTTTAGGCTTAGTTCCGCCTCAGTGAGTGACATATCATTGAGTTCCATTATTTGGCATGTCTTTTGTCTCGGAGCCACAATAGCACTGACAGTTTGTGTCATCTGCAGCGTCTACACCCGTAGACACATGCGAGAGAACAGTCACGCATGCGCTGCAACAGACTGACAAGGAGAGGTGATTGCCCTCAAGACGCTGTCACAAACTACACTAAGTTTATCATTAGTGACATTATCTGTTTTAATGACGAACTCTTAATCATGTAAATGATTTAACATAGCCTATGTGGACATTTTGACGTAAGGCTTTCTCAAATGCGGCGTGGGAAGACCACATTAAAGGAAGTTATTTAAGCCAGGTGTAACATTCACCAGGCATGAGGGGCATGACACGTACTCAGGAAGTACAAGAGTGTACATTTTGATATGTCATACATTTGGAATATATATATAAATAACCTGAAATTCAATCAAATCTCATCAGAATCAAAATATTGCTGTTATTGTTAACTTAATCTAATACTTTGGTAATTGAAATAAAGCTAAAGTAAAGTAAAATATAAATAATTAAATGAAAACAAAATCTAAATGTTGAATTGGCACATACTGAGGATGTGCAAGACCAGATATTTTGATATATTATATTATAGTACTATGAAAAAAAATTACACAGTTTTTGGAATCTATATCATTCAAAAAGGTTTGGTAAACTGCTGTTGAAAGAAGTCTTTTACTCACCAAGGCTGCATTTATTTGATAAAAAAATACAGTAAAAATAGCCCTGCTGTGAAATAATTTTACAATTTGAAACAACTGTTTCAATTTTCATATATTATAACATGTAATTTATTTCTGTGCTGGAAGAGCTGAATTTTCAGCAGTCTTTTTATCCAGTCTTGAGTGTTGCATGATCCCACAGAAATTATTTGAATATATTGATTTGTTGCTCATCAAATATTTCGTATTATTACCAGTACTATTGTGCTGCCCAATATTTCCAAACTCGTCAGTCTGTCTACTGGATAACTAGACGTCCAGCATGACTCCAGCACACACGTTCTAATACATCAGCATTGCTGTATTACGAGATACGAGCAGAGCATTAATCTTTTGTTGCCTAACTATAGGTAATGTTCCCTAGAAAAGAGTAAGATAAGAACAGTACGTCACCACAGTTAAGATTGCTATCTTGCAGTTGGTCTTGGCTCAGGCAAGTACCCACCTCTTGCTCCCACGCAAAAGTGAGAAAGGAAAATAGCGCAGTGACAGTAAATGATTGCTCAACATGCACAGGTGTCATCAATCATCCAAAGACAGTGACTGAGTAAGCAGATATCCCCTAAAAGTCTCTGAGAAAAGGTTATCGGCTGAGGGAAGGGGCGATCACGTGAAGTACAGTGTTGCGAAGGTGGGTTGTCTCCAGTAGCGGTTGTAACTATCGGTGCAACTCGACTAACTCAGCTGTTGGCATCGGTTCATCGGCTACATGGGTTACAGTCACACTTGAGCTATTTAAAACCAGGCAGGAAAAGCTCTTGGCTCGGTATGCTTAGAGAAGCTGTGATAAAAAAAAAAACAATTACTTGGATTATAGTTCATTTACATATCTAAATAATTTGGCTGGTGCTAATCCTTCTCTTTGACAAATCAATCAGAGAGAATGGCCTGGCATGACATTCTGGAAAAGTCAAGTTGTGCAACCATGTGTGAAATAGCAGTGATGATTTTGACAGATTGCCGTTCATGACACTCCTCAAAAATTCTATGTTTCCTTGCCGGGAGTAAATCTTGTTGACAACAATATTAGGACACCCCTGAACTCTCTCCTGAGATGTCTTGAGCGCGCTTTTTATAGGTTTCAAACTAGGAGTTGCGTGTCAGGCACTCCTTTTCATGTCAGTCCAAAGCGACAAGGTTTGGCCGCGTTCCCGCTTCCACCGGTAGCTAATCTAATCGAGCACACCCTCATCATCGGTGACACCTCCACACTAAACCTTGTGAATGCGGCTTCTCAAAACACACAGACACAGGAATGCTAAACATACAGGCGGCACGACCGCACTGAACCATTTGTCATTCTGACGAACAATGAACATCTGATTAGCCATCAGAGGTTCGAAATCTCACACTGGCATCAGATTCCACCGAGGTGAAGATACAAGAAGTAGGTGAAGTGTGACCTTCACAGTATGCTGATAAAAAGTTTACTAGTATCTGACTGTTGTTAGATCCATTTACATAGAAGTGTGCACAGAAGTATGTGCACGTCAAATCTTATACACTATATTGCCAAAAGTATTGGAACACCCCCTTTTAATTAACAGGTTTGACCATTTTAGTAATTTCCATGAGTACAAATCTTAATGTTTAAGCATATAATGATATTCTAGGGAATTGTGTGCTTCTAGTTGTATAGCAACAGTTTGGACAGAACCCGTTTCTATTCTAACATGACAGTGTCTCTGTGTATAAGACAAGGTTCAAAGAGAAATGATGATTCAGTCAGTGTGGAAGAACTTGACTGGTCTGCAGAAAGCCAAGTCCTGATCCCAGCTGAACACCTCTGGTGTGACTTTAAATGCAAACCTTGAGCCAAAAATGTATCACCAAACACCAATGACTTGTACATATGGGTACAGTCATTTCATACACTTCAAAACTGTTGCAAGAGAGGTGGAAATACAATTTTTAAGTACATGAATTATGTTTCCATCTTTGTTGCCACATTTTGAAGTGCCTTTTTCTCTTCTAAAGAAGGGGGTGTCCCAGTACTTTTGTCCATATGATGAATGTACAAGTTATTGGTGTTTGGTGATGAGTTTTAAGGTCTGCATTTAAAGTCACACCAGAAGTGTTCAGCTGGGATTAGGACTTGGCTTTCTGCAGACCAGTCAAGTTCTTCCACACTGACTGAATCATCATTTATTTTTGAACCTTGCCTTATACACAGAGACACTGTCATGTTAGAATAGAAAAGGGTCCTGCCAAACTGTTGCTATAAAATTAGAAGCACACGATTCCCTAGAATATCATTATATGCTTAAACATTAAGATTTGTACTCTTGGAAATTGCTAAAATGGTCAAACCTGTTCATTAAAAGGGGGTGACCCAATACTTTTGGCAATATAGTGTATATGATTCGAATGGTTTTTAATTAGAATGCTCATGTATGCAAAGGGATCACGGTAAAGAAAGGAATACAATTGATTGTTTTAGTTCTGGTTTCTGATTGGTTAATGCCACATAACACTTTGGCACTGTGCATTTCAACTTAGTTTGCATGCCATGGGATATATGTTTTAGCAGAACTTATCGAATTTGCCTAACAAAATGTTTTAATTAAATTTGTGTGTTTTATTATGTGAATGGCCTTTAATTGTGAATACATTCACAATATAGAAGTCGTATGTTCCTTGTAACTAAAATAGTATTTTGAGAGGAAATTGTACTGTAAGTAAATGCCTGAAATGGAGAAATGCTAGCATCAATTTACAGCTTGCACAGGACTTTACATATTCAAATACGGTAACTTGGGATTGAATTGTTTCTGTTTAGTAGGAGAAAGAATGATGAAGAAAAGACTAGGTAATGAACAAAACAAATGCTTCGAGTCATTTGTCAAACATGGTTGATATTCCCTCCCTAGAGTTTGTTCCCCCTTCAATGAACAGCTTTTATCGGTCTACTACTGCACTGGTCTTGACATTTTTGCACATCTAAAACATCTCTTCATACAAAAATTACACTACTGTATTCAAACAATGGTTAGTAAGAGGATTTACATAAGTGTGTCCCAAAAACATACTGCTACACATCGAAGGTTTTCTGGTAATAGAACGTATATGGAAATCATTCAGTACCAGAGTAAACTTCAAATAACTATTGTTTTATCATCCGATAGCATCACTGTGTAAAGACACTGCCTTTTCTCTGAGATAACAAGAGGCAGGTTTTTTATTTATAAAGACAATACTTCAATGCAAATTTTCTATGAAAAATATTATAAATGTTTTTGTAAATAACTATTAAGATGTTCTGTAGGTTATATACTCAATAGTGTGGAATTCAATGCAGTATTCAATGTGTAAAAAATGTATTGATAACTTTGCACATGGTTACACCACTTGCCATGTGTTTGTTTTTTCAAAAACAATTATTAAACTCACATGAACTTGCAATTGTTTTCTTAACTATATCTGGGTAAAATCTAATAATTTACAGTTATTTTGTAAAACATATTTATTAAACGAGACCTGGCGTGACCTTACACGATCTTGCATTCATGTAATTATCTCATCACTGGTTCCTGCAGTTGGAAAAAAACAGAGATCAAATTTCACAAAAACACAGATGATAACATTTGTAACACACAATGCAAATCCCATGAGGACTACAGTACATATTTAAACACACGAGATACAGAAAAAAGGGTGGATATTAGATGCAAATATTGTGTTAACTGATGCTAACCAGGATACCAGAGATATATTTGGAGATGTAGTCCATTCTCTGGAAAAGTTTTAAGCAAATAAGGGAACCACCAAAGTCATACTAAAAATTGAATAAGGAGAGTAATTTTAGATTTTTTCAAAACTAGCACAATTCAGTTCAGAAGAACAAGCTAGCTATGTACTGTAGTTCTGCAGGGATGACACGGGCTGTTTTTGTAGACCAAAACCGGGTAAAGTCAAAAGGTTTTTCGAATGAGTTTCTGGTTAAATAAGATCTGAGGTTAACGCATGCTCAAAATGTTTTCACACATAAAATACATCTGTAATACCCCCTTGTGATTCATCTACTCGGTGTAGTATACTTTTTAAAATAAAGACAGACTTCAAAATTCATAAAAGTTGTGTTTATCACAATGAAATGATTCTTATAAAAATAAAAATAAAATGTTTGTCACAGAGCTTATTTTCTGCTTAAATCCTATTGTTTTTTGAGGTAACCATGGTGATGCTAACTTCCAATTGGTCTACAGAAACACGCCATCACTGCATCGCTCTATTGAACAATGGCATAAATGCCTGCTATAAGCTATAGCTAGGCAAGCTAACCCCCCCCAAAAAAAAAACATTCGTAGCTAAATACTTTCCTTTTTAGATCCCTAAAGCCCAACAGACATACATCTAGCATGTTTCAATACTCAATTCAGTGAACACCAACACCTGAATAAGATAACAAAACATATGCAAAAACGCTGCCCACATTTACATTAACATTTCCACAGAAAATACATTTCTACAGAATACACACAGAAGGAGCTATTGAAGTTAATGCACAGTTTCCTCAAACTAGCCTAGCCACACACAATCTCGGTGCAATCTGATAAACCAGTCACTGTCAAATGGGGGCGACAGGGCCCAGTATGTGTGCGTGTCCGTTTCATGCCTCTTTATGCGTTTCAACTGTTTGTCTGGGTTTTTGTTTATTTAAGCAAGTTCAGTTGGGCAGTCAGGTGGAGAACCACCTCATTTAATATGTTCAACTCTTAATTCAAAGTCAAATACTTAGAACATGTACTTAAACTTGTTATATTTGAAATGCAATAATAATGTTTAATATTACATAGGTAATTATCGTTTAACATTTGATATATACAAAAAAGAACACTAATGTTTATCTGTGAATAACGTCCATAACATAAAGAACATTAACTGGTCGTTGGCATACCATATAGTCATGCTGTGCCCTGGATTATGTGTAATACACATGATATTTCTCATGTCAATCACCCCAGAGGATGAGCTGTGTCATTACTGTCACCTAGTGGACAGTCATGAGAGAGTGAGAGGAAGGGGAGAGATGGACACACACCATTTGTGACGGTGTACAAATAAATATAGATTGCTATATTTTGCCTTAGCCATCTTCACCTACCATGAAAAGTAGAGATAAGTGAAAGTGTTTTGGGAAGTAACAGAGGCATGGAGACATCCAAGTGTGAGTTTGAATAGTGAGAGAGAATGATGATGTGCTTCTCGTTATATTTGTTCTGCACTCCTAATGGGCGTTCACCAAGGTCACTTAAAAAGAAAGTGAATGCACTTGGTGGCCATCTTGATAACGTCCCACGCAGCTATTTTCCATGCGGGTAAATACGCATTCAAGTGGAGCGCATTGAATGAGGAAAAACAACACTTCAAAAGAGATTATGGCAGTGACATATTTTAAATAATGTCATATTGATCTCAAATCAAGCAAAACAACAACAACAGTTCCAACATCTAGTTTCAAGCTCCAACTTGCTGTACTCTTGGCCCTTCATTTTTTTAGTTTAGTTAATTTATTTAGTTTTTTTAGTTTATTTTTAAAGTTTATGCCACACTAATGGTGGGCTGCACAACTGGCCATAGCTGAAAATCTGATTATAAATTAGATGTACTGCAATTATAAGTTTGGTGTGATTTCATATTTGACAATAAAACAATTTATCTTTTACTAAAAAGTTAAAATTTTCTGGAAAGAGCATTTCTGGAACAGGGCATAAATATATCATGTGATGAATGATTATCAACTTAATCAAACTCACTTAGCATTCCAACAGTTTCTGATGTTTTTTCAAAGCATGATTCTTTAAATTACATTTGTATTATTAATTGTATATAAATAATAAAAAAGTTACTCAATTATTTCTGAGAGAAAAATCATAAAAAGCTTACAATAACATATTTCTCTGCCTTTCTGTGACTTGACTCTAGAAACTAACAAGACACATCCAATAATACATGCATATATATTTTATAAATTGCATCATTTGCATAAAGTTAACATTTTCTCAGTTCTGTCATTAGACACACCCACAAGTGGGCACTGTTCATGATGGAAATTAATGTCACTCTTATATTAAAGTGAAAAAGTCTCACTACTAGACACTGAAGAGTCACTGGGTAACACTCGAGTTGTGAGGGATTCACAAAGGTTTCACAAACTTTTGTTTAATATGCTTAATTGTAATAAATCTAATCTGAATTCCATAATTATGGATTACCTGATTTCAGTCCTCAATTTACTATTACATAATGATTAGTTCATTTTGCTTCCATAATAGTGCTGAAGTGTTAATGTACTTATCCAGCATTATCTTTCTGCATAATTACAAATTAATGATGGACCACCGGTGATTCTTATAAAAACTGCAGCTCCTTATTTAAATTAATTTAAAATAAATGTATTTAATACTAAGTGTAGTTCAAATATATTAAAATATTTACTGATATATCGCTTGAGACTTACTGATATAAAAATTATAATTAAACTTTATTTGGAGTACTAGTTGTGCACAATGCACATTTCTTATTATTAAGCCTAAAATGTGTTTTAATGTCACTACTGATGAGGATTGTATGATATTTAAATAATATCAGTCTTCAAACGCAAGATATTTAAAGTCTACCTAAAGTATACTAGCAACTTTAGCACAATCAAATATGCTTCAGAATATCTTTAGATGGAGTTCAGCACTACTTCTGCACAAATAAAGTGCATTAAGTACAGAATTGTTCCAATTTAGCAGACCTTAAGTATACCAGTTTTTAGTATAGTAAAGTACAACTGCAGGGTATTTAGTATAAATATGTAAATGTATTTGTAGTATCATTAGCATGAAATAAAGGCATTTCAAATACATATTTATTTTTCACAAAGGATCTATATTTAACTTACAGTTTAATTTTAACAGTATAATCGAAAAGTTTACTAAGAAATCTAAATGAAAAGTCAGTTTTATCATGTTAGTACTAGTAAGATTGTGTTTGGAGACAACATGTGACCTCTTCAAGCTCACGCACTGTGTATGACCGGGACAGCGGCTGAGGAACGCTTTGTCCACTGCTTCAGAAACGCTCACCTATAGTCCATAAAAGCTGATAATGAACCCAATTATGGGCCGGGAACAGCAATAATAGAGTTTTAGTGGGGCAGTAAATTCTTTAATTACCTGTTAACACCCTGTGTCTCTTTGGACAAGTGCAGGAATGGGGGCCCTGGATGTGCGTCGACAGAGGCACCGCTGGGGAGAGCTCATGTGAGCGCAGACTCATCCCTGCTGTCCCATCGTTCAATAGTAAGCTCGGCATTCCTCACTAAACAGATGAACCCGGCGTCTCTTATACGGAGGTGCAAAATGGGTCAAAAAACAGCCCTCTGCCTGCAAGGTGCAGGAGCATATCAGAGAATGATGGGAAAGAACAACGGACATTCTTAGGGAGTGATATGATCTTTCCTTTCCCCAGGGGGTCTTTTTTAGGAAACAACGAAAATATTCAGGAGGAAATAAAGATCTATAACAAACACAATTCATTGCCAAAGAAGCTGGCTTCTTTTTTTTGACCTACATGTAGTTATTTGCACCTTAGTGTGTAAAGTCACTACAAGATGCCATAACCAAAAAACACAAAAATGTATATTGTATGTCTATGCAACAAATACTACATAAACTAAGTACAAATAGAAATTTTCACGCGTAGTTATTTGTATTTTAGTGTGCGAATAGTCACTACAAGATGCCACAACCAAAATAAAATAACTTTTTTATTTTATTTTGTCTGTGCAATAATAATATTTTAAGTACAAATAATTATTACTAGTAGTTATTTGCATTTTAGTGTGCAAATAATCACTACAAGTAGCCATGAAATCTCTCTCCATGTCTATTTTGTGTCTGTGCAGCTAATTTTACATTAGACATGTAGGTCAAATTTACTCTTAACACAATTTAAATAAATGGGAATTATTACATTTCTCATATTTTTAGTGTCATTTTTGCCAAAATGCATGGAAACCAATGCAGGTCTATTTAACCTGCAACACAAAAATTAGACCTAGTTTTTTTAACTCAACAGGAGGTTTAAGAGGTGTGTGTGTGTGCTGTTATGGTAGCATTGTTGAAGGGCCCCCGTGTGTCCCCTCCTCGAGTTGAGCGTGAGAGACTGAAGCAGGAAGCCATTACTGAAGCGTAAACGCACTCAGCCAGCACTGGCCAAACACAGGAGAAACATGTTTCACCACCCGTCCTCAGAGAGAACGAACAAGAGTAACACACACACACACAAGTACAAACACATTAAGCATCTCTAAACTGCCAGGATCTACACAAGTCTCAGTTTTATAAAGTTCATACAATCTCACACAGACTCTTTCTTTACAAACGTTACATAAGCGGTGCTGGCCAGCCATGGTGGCGGTTTGGGTCTGATGAGAGCTTGTGATTGTGTTACATACGGCAGCGGTTTGATGCGGTAATTATGAAATCAGCTGTGTGGCCTGGTCTTTTTTGTGCATTCGAGCGATTGAAAGAGCGTGTGTGATGTATTGTCATTATTGGAGGCGGTGTAATGAATTATCCTGAGCCGTGGAGCAAATACTCTGTCCGATCTGATGACATGGCAGCCCTGACAGTCGCTGGCACCAGGTAAATTGGCAAGAACGACACATGGAGTGATTCCATGGGCACTGGGGAAAATCTAACTTGTCATCATAATCCGTGGTTGGCATACAGAGGCATACAATCACACATGTGCACACAGGTACACATACACAGAAAATGCATTAGGGTAATGAAAAATCTTTTAAAAATCTAGTTTAAAACACATGTGCCAAGTTCTAAGAAATGTATTCTTTGTATTCATGTTGGTTTCATATGGTTTGGAAAAACTTTTATACCATTTTCAAGAGGTTTAAATTTAACAGCTCAGTGACTAAATGTAAAATGTCATGTGGTGTAACCATCAAGTAAAGAGCATTATTTTCATCACACCTTGAATATCTGTACACATATTCATTCAGTATTCATATTTTTATATAAGTTTATATACAATTTTTCATAAAATGTTTTTTAAATCAACAACTAGTTTCTCATTTCACTTTTCAGTGCTGCAATTGTCTAGTAATTAAGATGAGATAGATTAAGATTAAACTACACATTCAGCTACATAAACATTTCCTTGGACGATTCAGAACATGAGTCTTCGGTTTTGAGTAAACTGAGTATCAAACTTCAAGTCCATTTCATATTTTACTGTTTGACAAGCTTCAATAATTTTTTTTTTCTTATGATAATCGTTTGATTGTTGTGTGTGTGTGTGTGTGTGTGTGTGTGTGTGTGTGGGGGTGGGTTTCCCAAACACAAAAGTTGCACAGCCTTTCCAAAACGCATCTACTGTATGTGTTGAAACGTTGCATGCCAATACATGACCATAAAACACATTACACATTGTGTGTGTACAAAAATTGTGTGTGCAAGTTTGTACACACATTTTTCATAAAAAAACTTTAATTATTAATTCATAAATACTATTACATTTTGAAGAGTTGCACCACATTATATATACACAAATGTTGGATACATCACATGACTTTGATTTTGCATACAAAAGTGTTTTTTCTAATAATATTAAGCAACGACATTTAGGTAAAAAATATTTGAACATATTATATATAAAATATAAATATTTAATAATATTTATAATGATAGAATTCTTCTAATGAGGCTTTTTCTTTAATACGAAATCATAACTTTATCACCTGACATTGTTGAACTATTGTTGAATTCCATAAAAAAAAAAATCATACAAAAATGTGATATATATATATATAATATTTGCATACAAGTTTAAATGTTTTTAATTTTTTTTATTACATAAATTAAAAACATTCTCATAGAAGAGATGTGTTCAAGTCATTGTCCGTATGAACATTTAAAAAAAGTTGTTGAATAAGTCAACAAACGTCTCATTAGTTAACATGACAAGGAACAGAAACAAAATTTGATTTTCTCCTTCTTGAGCCAAAATATTATTTCAAGAGCTTGACTAAAACAGATTTCTTTCACATATCACCATTATTGCTGAGCAGCAGCATTCATGCTACCAAGAAGCACTATAAGCACTAATGATATTCAGCACCATGCATGAAAACAAGCACCATGAGTCTGTAATTGAAGGGTCAGGATCTTAATACTGGACACTCTCCAAACCAGCCATTATTCTTTGGGCTTTTTTCATACAGCAATTTGTCAAAGGATTCAAAAAACATATGTCAAACTGTCAGAGCAAAATTGTTCATACGATTGTGGTATTACAGCAGAGCAGTAAAGAAAGCAGAGGGTTGGGACATGAAATGCTGTGAAGGGTGTACAAGTAAAACATGGTTGCTTACACACACACGTACACGAGAATGCTCGTAATTAAACTCCCGTGAGTTTAGAGAGATGGTACAAGGGGCTCAAAATGAGTGAGGGGCTTATAGCACATCTACAGCTTTCTCATAAAAGCAGAGGTCAGCTCTGATAATGCTAGATAAAGAGATAGTTCACATGAAAAAAAGCATATGCTCAACCTCATGTGATTTTATAAATACACAATACCATTCAAAAGTTAAGATTTTTATGTTTTTAAGTCTCTTATATTCACCGTGGCTGCATTTATTTGCTCAAAATGTTTTCACAGTAAAAACAATAATATTCTGAATAACTATTATTGTAAATAACTGTTTTATATTTGCATACATTTTAGAATGTTATGTTTTGCTGTAATAGAAAATCTAAATTTTCAGCAGCCATGACCCTTCAGAAATGATTTTAATATGCTGATTTCATGCCCAAGAAACATTTCTTGTTATTATTAATGTTGACAAAAATTGTGCTTCTTGATATTTTAGTGAAAACCATGATACATTTATTATTATTATTTTTTGATAAATAGAAATTTCAAAGCATTTATTTAAAATTTTGTAACAATGTAAAAAGTCAATTTAAATCAATTAATATTAATAAATGAATCAGTCTTTGCTGAATGAAAGTATTAATAAAAAAATAAAAACACACACACACACACACACACACACACAAAAAGTAGTCTTTACTGACCCCAAACATTTGAACTGGAGTATATCATTTTTAATAGTATACTATAAAATATTACATATTTTAGATACTGCCAAGCTCCAATAAGGACACAAAAAGCTCCAAAGAAATGGTCTATACACATTTTTGTTGTTCCCATGTCTTCTGAAGCCAAATGATGGTAATGTGTGAGGAATAAATAAAAATGTAATTCACTCTCAAAGACCTTTACTGTCTGTATTTATAAATACACCTTGCATTCATACACCAAAATTTTAAAGGACTTTGAACCTGTTCTTCAAATAAAGCTATATGGCTTTAGAGGTTTGACATATAGCACTCAAGTCAAAATGACCCTAGTCCCGATTTTGTAGTATATAAAACAGCAGCCTGAACATTCTTCAAAACACCTCCGCTTCCACTGAAGTCAGTCAGTCGTACAGGTTTGAAGCATGGGGTTGAGAAAATAATGATTTTAGGGTAAACTACCCATTTATGCAGGAAGAGAAGAAATACGTTAAACATAACATACAGGTGCATCTCAATAAATTAGAATGTCGTGGAAAAGTTCATTTATTTCAGTAATTCAACTCAAATTGTGAAACTCGTGTAATAAATAAATTAAATGCACACAGACTGAAGTAGTTTAAGTCTTTGGTTCTTTTAATTGTGATGATTTTGGCTCACATTTAACAAAAACCCACCAATTATCTCAACAAATTAGAATATGGTGACATGCCAATCAGCTAATCAACTCAAAACACCTGCAAAGGTTTCCTGAGCCTTCAAAATGGTCTCTCAGTTTGGTTCACTAGGCTACACAATCATGGGGAAGACTGCTGATCTGACAGTTGTCCAGAAGACAATCATTGACACCCTTCACAAGGAGGGTAAGCCACAAACATTAGTTCCCAAAGAAGCTGGCTGTTCACAGAGTGCTGTATCCAAGCATGTTAACAGAAAGTTGAGTGAAAGGAAAAAGTGTGGATGAAAAAGATGCACAACCAACCGAGAGAACCACAGCCTTATGAGGATTGTCAAGCAAAATCAATTCAAGAATTTGGGTGAACTTCACAAGGAATGGACTGAGGCTGGGGTCAAGACATCAAGAGCCACCACACACAGACGTGTCAAGGAATTTGGCTACAGTTGTCATCAGAGGTGTCTTACCTGGACTAAGGAGAAGAAGAACTGGACTGTTGCCCAGTGGTCCAAAGTCCTCTTTTCAGATGAGAGCAAGTTTTGTATTTCATTTGGAAACCAAGGTCCTAGAGTCTGGAGGAAGGGTGGAGAAGCTCATAGCCCAAGTTGCTTGAAGTCCAGTGTTAAGTTTCCACAGTCTGTGATGATTTGGGGGGCAATGTCATCTGCTGGTGTTGGTCCATTGTGTTCTTTAAAAACTAACGTCACTGCACCCGTTTACCAATAACATTTTGGAGCACTTCATGCTTCCTTCTACTGATCAGCTTTTTAAAGATGCTGATTTCATTTTCCAGCAGGATTTGGCACCTGCCCACACTGCCAAAAGCACCAAAAGTAGGTCAAATGACCATGGTATTGGTGTGCTTGACTGGCCAGCAAACTCACCAGACCTGAACCCCACAGAGAACCTATGGGGTATTGTCAAGAGGAAAATGAGAAACAAGAGACCAAAAAATGTAGATGAGCTGAAGGCCACTGTCAAAGAAACCTGGGCTTCCATACCACCTCAGCAGTGCCACAAACTGATCACCTCCATGCCACGCCGAATTGAGGCAGTAATTAAAGCAAAAGGAGCCCCTACCAAGTATTGAGTGCATATACAGTAAATGATCATACTTTCCAGAAGGCCAATAATTCACTAAAAATGCTTTTTTTATTGGACTTATGAAGTATCCTAATTTGTTGAGATGAATTGTATGAATTGAGAGTGAATTGGTGGGTTTTTGTTAAATGTGAGCCAAAATCATCACAATTAAAAGAACCAAAGACTTAAACTACTTCAGTCTGTGTGCATGGGATTTATTTAATACACAAGTTTTACAATTTGAGTTGAATTACTGAAATTAACTTTTCCATGACATTCTAATTTATTGAGATGTGCCGGTATCTATAGTGAATGAATAGTTATCACCACCAACAATAAATGAGGTAAAGTGAATTTGGAGATGTGGATACAGGCAGTGGGTGAGAGTGAACGTATGTTTTGAGTTCTTTCTCTGCCTCTGGCAGATGTGGACAATGAACTCTTGACACAGCCAAAGCCACTTTATGTTCAACATGTGTGTTTGTTACTGTCTCTGGCAGCCGGGCCGAATGTGTGTGTGCAGAAGATGAGCGTAGCAGCAGGATATGTGGCAATCTGGGAGGTTGGCTGTAATGACACACGAGGGACAGATTAGCTTCCTGTCTGTCAGAATTCCATCAGAGAGCAGCTGATTTACAGCCTGCACTGACCAGACTGCCTGCCCTGTACCCAAAGCAAACACACACACACACACACACACACACACACACACACACACACACACACACATAGATGCATTATTTGTATAAAGGCTTTGAGAAAGCATACATTAAACTGGAATCCTGCCTACCCTTCTAATACCGTACAGCGAGTGGCGTGTGTATTACAATGCAGAATGCGTGATGTGTAAATCAGAGTGTGTTGGTGTGTTACTGCACAGTAACCCCTCAATGACACCCAGCATGCTGTGGCCTGCTGCTCCGGGATGGAGAGAGGAAGACAGACAGATGCATTAAACAACATGTCACCCCCAAACACAACAATGATTAATCACTGCAAATTATAAGCACCTGTACAGAAGCTACAGATCACCCTCCACACACACACACACACACACACACACACACACACACACACACACACACACACACACACACACACACACACACACACACACACACACAGGTCTCTCTTTCTCCTGACGACAGGGCCTCTTAAACACACACACATATATATAATAATTTGCACACAGACATCTAATAGTGACAAAGCTAGATTTCCACAATGCATATAATCCATAAATAAATCTACATATTTAAAAATCTCTATTATATTGTTAATCAAATACTGTTATACTTAAATTCCATTCAGTAACAAAGCATAGGATATAATAATGTCAAACAATTATGGTCTGACATGTTTTTCTCCATTAAACTAAAGAAAACAGACATTTAATTTATCTTTAAATAGTATTAAATTAAGTTTAAATAGTATACTATTTTTATAATTTTTTAATTATGCATTTTTAAATATATTTCGTTTTTTCTTTCATTCTAGTTTGAAAGGAAAACATGTCAGACCATGATGATGTTTTGAAACAGAAGTAACAAGTGACACTATATTGTGGGTTTTAAAAATCTAAATATTTAACACACTTTTGTTATGAAACACTTCTTACTCAGCTACAAAAACCAGATGACATCTGAAGTCTGTGATGCAAGTTTTATTTTTAAACCACGTTATTTATAAAGCTTTTTGTTGTTTGTTTTTATGTGATGACTGTAGCATTATTATTTATTGATCAACATCAATATTTATTTAATTTTACTTTAATTAAAATGAGAAACCAGTTTTATGTCTATTTCTAGCTGATTACAATTAGGCCGCAGAATTGACCAAACCTTAAATAGTTTTATAAATCCACATTTTCACATTAATCTACTTTAATGTATGAGCTATTCCACATCATTATCCCTCAGCCAATATAATCACAACTAAACTCTCTTTCAGCACGAGACAAGATAAAAACAAAGATGCCAAATTCAGAGCAAGAAACAACAAGTGAAGAATTAGTGTTGCAACCAAGCAACCAGGAAAAATCCTCAGGGAAGGAAAGTGAAAGTAAATAAACCAGAACGATAAAAACATGACTGACTTTTTAGTAAACTGATGTTGTCTGTTTGTGTATGCAATATATTTTGATCACTGTGCTTCTTTGTTATCAGGGTATTGACAATATCTGGCTTACATTTTTTCTGCTTGTTATAAAAAAAAATACAAAATCCATTTTGTAATGTCAGATTTTGACAGTTAGAAATTCTAATGTTGTAATTATGGACTAGTTTGACTCAAAGTATTAATATAATAATAAATATAATACAGATAGTGTTCATGGTGTTCAGTATTGCTAACACAATTAATAGATTATTATTAATATAATCTATTTTAATAAGATTTTGGTCAACAATGTGGAACTTAGTCTAAAGCACATGACAAAAATAAGGTTACAACTAGGGCTGCCACTTTAAAACAATAATGTCATGCAATTAACTACAGAAAATACAGATTATACAGTAAATAAGATTTATAAAAATATATTTAATTAAATAACAAAACCTGATTACAATCATCCTGCTGACTCCTATATAAATTATAATAATAAAAAAATAATTAAAGTATATTAATAAACTTAATTTTTAATAGTAATCAACTTAAATTTTATTATTCAAATTATATTATCATATTGATAATTATGATTCGTTGCACCACATGAGAGCCTCAGGATTTAATTTAGAATCATAATTAAAAAAAAGATATGATGGTCTTGTAGCCTGCAAAACTATAAACATCCATGTTTTGCTGCTGAAAATTCAATTCTGTGTTGTGAAAAGTCTCAGTGAAGTGGCAGCGGGCAGCTGGCCGGTCCCTTAGAGAAAGGGAGAACAGAGCGGCCCTCTCTGCTCAGTCACCTGAGCTCATTATGCTGAAAGCGCTCGCCGGCCAAACAGACACACGGGCTGATGTGAGGAAATGGCAGTGTGATTAATGTGGCCTAAACTGAGCCGCGTTCGTCGCGCCCCCGTCCCAGTTAAACCAGTCACTGTCCATCAGCCTCAAACCACCACACTGTACCCATGAATCACACACACCTGCCCACATCAAGCAGCATATACATGACGTGGACCCATGTGACAGTCTACAGCTTTACGTCCATAATGAATACCTCAGACATGGGAGAGCCCGAGAAACAAAAAGCACATTTCACAAGATGATTAAAGGAGGAAAGCTTTTGTTTTGTTTGTGCAAATTAAATGATAGACATATCAAAGGTTGCAGAGTGCTATATACAATGCCAACTAGCATAACACAGAGTCTGCGGACTCACACACACTTATACATATACACATCGAGAGAGAGTTTCCCAAGGAAACACAGCTGAAAAAGCCAGCGAGAGAGAGAGAGAGAGAGAGGCCCCCGGTACCTGCCTATATAGTCTCCTCTCTCCAAATGTTTATTTTGGACCAGACTGGTGGCCAACTGGTTGCAATTGACCCTCTACAGGGACGAGTTAGTGAGCGAACATGAAACTTTTCCTTTTGGGAGAGAGAAGGAGGGGAAAGCCACACACATACTGCAAGCTCAGACAAGCAAGCAAGCGCACATGTAAATGAGGAAACAGACCCCCACAAACAAAAACTTACACACACACACACACACACACACACACACACACACACACACACACACACATTAGCTAAACAAAATAACTGAGAATAAATGGAAACATTAAAATATCAGAAATGCAACTCAGTATACAGGGATGTAGATCATTTTAATAAACATGGACTTTGTTTACAACTGAAAAATGATTGCGCATTCCTAAAGTATAACTGCACAGGAAAATCATTAAGTTATCGTAATCCCAAGTAGCCTGTTTGGCCTGTGTGTCTCATTACACTAGAGAGTCCACTACCACGAGAGAACATAAAATCAACACGCAGTAAACGGCACTGAATGTAGTGAAATAACAGTAACCTGCCGTAAACATGTAATCCTGTCAGACATTTAACACTACAGAACATTTGAAACACTAGCAGGCAATGAAAGAGTGATGAGTTAAAGATCGGGGTCATTTGAATTAGCTGAATCACTTAAATTTGGTCAAACTGAACAGGAATATTATCAATACATATAGCATAAACATATACAAAATATACAAATGAATCTCTATCAACAAACAGAACATTTCTCTAAAGGTTTTACATTTATTAATTTTTTTGGACACATTTAATAACTTCCAGAAGTCAAGATAAAATGTATATTAGCCTATATAATTAAATATATATTAAAACAATATAATTAAAAAAATTATAGAAATATTTTCTTTAGTTTCATTTATAGAAAATACAGTGAAGTTAGTATTAAGTTTTGCTCATTCAAACAAGTTACTTAAAACTGCATAATGCTTTTTAAATATTAATATATTTTATTATTAATATAATATAATATGAATTATCATAAATAATTAATTTGTTATTCTCATTTAAAAATGCAAATAATTCAGGTTTTAAATATGATAATACAATGATACACAGATACCATATTTAATATTGTTTAAAAGTTTGGGGTCCATTAAATTGTTGTAATGTTTTTAAATAAGTCACTTACGTTAATTAAGGATGCATTCATTTGATTAAAAATAACAAACACATAAATGCAACGTTAATATTGTAAAATATTACTATAAATTAAAACATATTTTTCTATTGTAATTAACATAAATGTAAATTAAATGATAAATTAGTATGTTTTTCAGCATAATTTCTCCAGTCTTCAGTGTCACATGGACATTCAGAAATCACTTTAATATTTAAAATGGTATATCATTTTAAGAGTGTCCAATTTTCAAGATTATTTAAAATAAAATAAAAAATAAACAAAACCTTACTGACATGACATGCAGGACAATATATTGTGGCTACAAATTAATAATGTATTCCTTTTTAATTTAAACAGCGGACACAATTTACTAATTTGTTCCCTTGTTTTAATAAATCATGGCTATGATTTACAAATACGTTCCCTAGTTTTATTTAAATCGACGCCATAATTTACTAATTTGTTCCCTCATTTTAGTTAAATCAAAACGAAGGTATAAATTAGTACAACATGGCCACAATTTACTAAATCCAGGGAACAAATTAGTAAATGATATCATAGTAAATTATAATAATGTCATTGATATATCTTTTTTTTTCACGTTATGTGTGGGGTTTAACAGACCGACATTTAATTGTTGTGCTCGCGTGTGTGTGTGTGTGTGTGTGTAGGACATCTTTCTGTATTATCATTTTAAACGTGATAACATCGACAACATGCCCATTACTAGTGTGACGTGTTACATCAAGAGGGAGCGTTTTGCGCATGAATGACTAGACTAGTCTCTGCCCCCAAGCTCAGCCACCCAATACCCACAGCCAAACATACAGTCAGAGAAACAGAGGAGAAGAGAGAGACGCTGAGAGCAGGCCTGGCCTTGTAGACTAAATAAAAGCTCTTAATCCTCATAAACTGCTCCATATGAGCATTACATCCCTGACTCCACAGGACTCCTCAGGAATGGAACTCATTTTGGGGTTAAAACATTACCAGCGCTGCTCTTCTCCCATCCCGGTAATGAACTCGCTGCCCTTCACTCCCTCCCCCACCCTGACGACAGACAAATGCCCAGCAGCATGTAAATGTTGGGGTTGGAAAATACAGAAGTTGTGGCAGTGTATACGTGTGTGGACTGTATATCAGTGTCAAGGCTCTATCTTTGCCTTGATAGCAGGGAAAACAGCATATACAGTAGGGATGTCATCATTTACTCACTTACTATATGTCATTCCAAAACCAGATTTTCTGCCTTCCATGAAACACAAAGTCCACTAATTTCGATATTTCACTCGTACTGCATCGAGTATCGACGCTTGGTATGGGGAAAAACTTTTTCCTCTTCAACTGAAGCCTATTTCAATCACGCAGCTATAACTGCACGTGATTGGTTTGTGTAGGATTAAAAAACAAACCAATGCATGGTGGTGGCTAGCGAGCCAATGGTTATGCAGCCTGCTATAGCACGCCAAAATATGAGGGACGTCTGGCTATATAATCAGCTGCCCTGCCACCGCATCTCAGATTTCTTCTCTTCAGCGATGAACTCCCTTCTTCGCTGACTCTTTGCTGACGCAGGGATCCGCCGTTGAAATGCCTCAAGCAGCCGGATTAGGACCTCTCGCAGCAACCAGCTTGCAGACTCGGTCATCCCCTGCAGCCATCCGGCATCGATCCAAAGATCCTCACTAAAAGAGCAAATTTCACAGCTTTGTTGCAAATGCTGTGCAGTCATTGTAAGACATGCAGGTCTCCCCTGCAAGCGGATGACACTCACGCTGAGTGTGTGTCATGCTTGGGGAAATACCACGCTGACGCTGCGCTCAGCGGGGCTGACTGCTCTCATTGCAAGAGTTTCAGTTCTTGCCTCTCAGTGCTCACGGATAGCTTTCTTTTCAGAGAGCGACTCAGCCCCACCAGTTCTTCTTCTACTTCCAGTGGCTACAGACCTGCGCCGACTCAGCAGACAGCAAAACCAACGCCAACCACCCTGGAGCCCTGACCTCTTGAGGGTCGACGAGATAGAGGGCACTCATGCTCGGCACGACGCTACCTCTTCCCGAAGCACAAAGGACCCCGGCCCAAAATCTCCTTGGATCCGGCACCTAGGCGAGCGCGTCCTAAACACTATGGCAGCAGCTAGAGCCTCGTCTACTAGACGCCTCTACGCTCTGAAATGGTCCATTTCCTCGGCTTGGTGTAAAGACTGCGACTTAGACCTAGTCACCTCCGATGTGTCAGTGGTTCTTTCATTACTGCAGGGGATGCTGGATAAACAGTGTTCCTCATCCACCATCAAAGTTTACGTGGCAGCCATAGCGGTTTTCCATGCCCCTATTTGCTGGCTGATCGGTGGGCAGAGATAGTGTGGTAATTCAATTTTTACGAGGTGCCAGGAGAATGAATCCCCCGTGTCCTCGTACAGTTCCACCTTGGGACTTACCAACCGTACTAAGGGACCTAAAAGGGCCCCCATTTGAACCATTGCAATCCTCGAGCCTCAGAGTACTCTCTTGAAAACCGCCCTACTGTTAGCACTGGCGTTGGTCAAGCGAGTAGGAGACCTGCGGGCCCTTTCCATCAACCCTGCTTGCTTGGAAATTCAGGCCTAACGACTCCAAGGTCATCCTGAAACCAAGGCTGGGTTATATACCTAAGGTGCTCTCCACTCCGTTCAAAGCCCAGGACATAGCGCTTTCCGCACTTTTCCCCGACGGGCAGCCAGTAATTCCTGCTCTGCCCTGTCAGGGCCCTGAAAGTATACATTGAGCGTTCTGCCTTGTACAGAAAGTCAGAACAGCTTTTTGTTGGCTTCGGTAACTGCGCTAAAGGTGGCCCTGTTATTAAACAGAGAATTTCTAGGTGGTTAGTGGATGCTATCACATTAGCATACTCCTCCTTGGGATTGCAGTGCCGAATCGGAATCAGAGGCATCGCCTCTTCCTGGGCATGGTCCAGAGGGGTGTCCATTTCAAACATTTGTGAGACAGCCGGCTGGTCCACGCCGTCCACATTTGTAAGGTACAACCTGGATGTCCCCGCCTTGCAGGCCAGAGTGCTTTCTGCTTAAGTAGCAATCTTCCGAGTTCACTTGACCAACATTGTTCAAGCCCCTCTTTTGCTTGGTCTGTCCATAATTATATTGATGACAGGTATCACTTACGGGATGACACCCAGGCCATGGATGACCCTCAAGGCTCACCCTGTACTTGGTGTATTCTATTGACTCCTCTGGGCCTAATCCCATGTGAGTCTTGGCTTCGAATCGTCCCGCGTCATAGCACGGCGTGATTGGACTGCTTCCCATACTAAGCGTCGATACTCAATGCAGTACGAGTGAAATATCGAAAGGGAACGTACTCGGTTACTATCGTAACCTTGGTTCCCTGTGATATGGGAACGAGTACTGCGTTCCTGGCCATGCTATGAGCTGCACGCTCGGTTGCTTCCTTCGAAGAAATCTGAGATGCGGTGCAGGCAGCTGATTATATAGCTAGACGACCCTCCTATTTTGCCGGACTATGGCGGGCTGCATAGCCATTGGCTCGCTTGCCACCACCATGCATTGGTTCGTTTTTTAATCCTACACGAACCAATCATGTGCAGTTATAACTGTGCGATTGAAATAGGCTTCAGTTAAAGAGGAAAAAAGTTTTTTTTCCCATATTTAGCGTTGATACTCGATGCAGTACTTGCTCCCATATCTCAGGGAACTGAGGATTCAATACGATTTCAGGCTTTTGTTCATGTTCATGTTCATGTTCAACCCTTTACTAGCCTATATAATGAAAGTAAATAGGGTGAAAGGTTTGGGGTTGGTGAGATTTTTTATGCTCACCAAGGATGCAATTAATTTATGAAAAATCTATAATTCAATTAAAAAAAATTGCTGCTAATTTGCTGCTTATTAATAGTAAGTAAGGTAGTTGTTAAGTTTAGGTATTGGGTAGGATTATGGACGTAGAATATGGTCATGCAGAATATGTGCTTTCTAAGTACTAATAAACAGCCAATATCTTAATAACAGGCATGCTAATAAGCAACTAGTTAATATTGATAATTGGTCCCTATACTAAACTATTACCAAAATATTATAATAAATTAAAATAACTGTTTTATATTTTAATATATTTTAAAACGTAATTTATTCTTGTGTAGCAAAGTTGAATTGAAATAGATAGAACATACCATCATGTTTGATCAATTCCATGCATACTTGCTAAAAAAAAATTAAAAACTAAAAACATGGCTTCAAAAGACTTAAAAAAATATATAGTGGATAGTCGTATGGAGTGCATTTGTGAGATATTTAATGTCCTAACCTCAGTTCTCATTCAGTTTCATTGCAAAGGGCAGCCATACATTTTTACGAAAAAAATCACCTTTAGTGTTCCATAAAAGAAATCAGGATGAGGGAGTAAATACTCACAGAGTTTTACATTTTGAGAAAGCTATTCCTATACATTTCAGTTCTTCCTCACACAAAGCTGTCATAAAGTAAATTTATGCCGCTTCTGTGGTACTTTGGCAAAGTTTTCCGAGCTCAACGGCTCTGTCCCCATTCACTTTTAAAGAGTAGAGTACACACGCTGATAAACATCTCCTTCTGTGTCCCACAATTTTTATTTGACTAAATTAACCCTTTAAAACAACTGGTTTAAATGATAAAGCAAGTATAAGCTGGTTATAAATCCACAGGATCCACCTGAGCAAGAGGCAGCAGGACGATTCAGGTTTGCATGTGACTGCAGGGCTCTCATTCATCACAGCTGTCACATGAAGCCCAACACAAACGAATTAATGCAAGAGAGACTGATGTGTGTGCTCAAGTCGGCCGCTTTGGGAACCAAGCAATGAGCAGAGAAGTGCCAGGTCTGACCACACGAACACCACGGTCAGCCTCAGTTGACAGACCACTGCACACGTTCAAATTCGGAGAGTATGACAAGCGATTCCGAGAGAGAACGAGAAGCAAACAAAATGAGTGACTAACAAATGAGAAATGTAGACTGAAACTCTCTTTAATCTGCATGTGTGAAGCGTTCAGGTAAGTCCGTCCGACACAGGAAATGTATTAACATTGACCACAGTTTACTCTGTTAACCACACTGTGGCCCTGTGGGACATGCCTGCAGGGCAGCGTCTGTTTACATATACAAAAAACACAAGCGCGCACACACCTCAGAACACTACCCAACTCATACATTTATTACTGTCAGTTTTTATTCATATAAACATCCATACAAGATCAATTAACACCCTAATAAACCGCTGGCATGCCTATGGCGGGTCGTAAACAATTATTTGTGGAACATATGATCAAATGCTCTGTGTGAGTTAATATTTCAGAGAGAAACTGCAGTGAGCACACAGTCCAACTGGCTTCCCCCTGAAGGATTCAAGCCTATGCAAACATCATTGAGCACAGGCACATTCCTCTGCTGAGGGTACAGCCTGAGCCACTGTATGAGGTCTAGTTTATTTACACATCAGGATAGGTAGTTCTCACCATCAATAACTTTATGACAGGAGTCAACAAAAACAGTGCCATTTGTGTGTTATGTGTCACTATACTCTCCATACAACTGATATAATTATCTGGAAACAAAATTTAACATTACACATTATTTGATAGATCTGACTGTTTTTTTGGGGTAATGCAAAATAAGTCATTTTATTTAAATGTTTTAATTTGAATAGTTTTTCCATCAATTTTTTGTATATAAATAGGTTATAATAATAATAATAAATGGTAATTTTATAATATTTACGGTAAAGAAACGGCAGCTGTGGTTGCCAGAATTTTACCGTAAAAATACGGTAGCAATATTTAAAACTTAAATTAACATTTAAATACCGTAATTTAATTTACTGATATGATGTTAATATACCAACCTATTGAAGTACTGAAATTTTGTTGTGTACCTTTGCTAACATAGAAGGTGCACAGAGTCATTTACACAAACACTAAACACCATCATGGTAACACACATGAAACTAAAATAATGCAATAAACAATAATTTAACAACATTAGATGTAACATACAACCCTAATCTACACAACTGATAAGAAAAACACTTCTGGGAATGTCAATTTAGGGTTATTCACTGTAAATTATTTTTTTAAATCCACTTCTAAAAATGGTGTACTACCGAAAAATGACATGTAAGGTCCAATACAGTTTTTAACCGTATGCTGTAGGGGAACTTACCGTTGACAATTTAACAGGTTTTTACTGTAGCATTTTTACAGTCTTTTACCGTTAACTTCTCTGTCATTTTTTACAGTGTACAAAACTTCAGTCAATAAGATAAAAAAAAACTAAACTTTTATTCAGCAAAGATACATTATTAAACTGATCACATGTGACGATAAAGACATTTAAAGTTTTAGAAAAGATACAAAAATTATATTTCAAATAAATATTGATCATTTTGTTCTTTCCATCAAATAATTCAGTAAACAACAGTTTTCAAAAACATTTCATTTCAGGTTTTCTTGAGCAGCAAATCAGTATATTATTCTGAAGGATCACGTGACACTGAAGGCTGGAGTAATGATACTAAAAATTCAGCTTTGCAATAATATTAATTTTAAAATATAATAAAATAGAAAACTGTTATTTTAATCAATTAAAACAGTATTACTGACCCCAAACTCTTGAATGATAGTGATCATATTTCAGGTAAAGACATTATTGAAAAACTGCACCTATAGGACTCATTATAATAAATATTCATTCAAGTATAAAATAATCATATAATATAACAATAAAATATATATTTAAAATAAACATTATTTTTAGATTTCAAAGGAACCTTAACAGTAAACTGTAAAAATCAATCAATAAAAAAATCTCTCTCTCTCTCTCTCTCCTCAGGCTCAACAGAAGCCCCTACTCTTTCTTTATATTCCAAACCGACTTATGTCTCTTCCATGGCTGGAAGGTTGTAATTTGTAACAGGCGACTCGGCGGGCTGAGAAGCCCTCCTCTTATCTGAACAAGGGATCACTAGCAAATCATATCAGAGAAGAGGCCTGTTTAAATATAGCCCTAATTACTGCAATCATTTGTTGCTGTCTCTTTTTTCTCCTTTCCTCTAGCCCTCGCTAGCATGCTCCCCCCTCTTCCTTGCTTTATAAAAAGCGAGCTCCCCTCGTTCCAAACGTTTCCTCCTTCATGTATCCAGTAAATCCTCGCTTGTGGTGTGGGCTTGAGGGGGGGGGCTGACAGTTGCATGACAAGAAATGTTTCCCTTTGTAAGAGCCTACTTCCTCCTCGCGCAGTTTTAGCCTAATTGAAACGTTTCCTATTGGGCTCAATCAGGAGGGCAATTACCTAATTATTCGCTTATGCCTAACTTAGTCCTGTATGCTGACAGAGAGAGACAAAGAGAGAGAGAGAGAGAGAGAGAGGGAGTGTATTTATTACACTGCTGTTTTCACTGAATTCGTTACGTTTATCCCTCTTTTACTCATTTCTTCCTTCACTGACTGAATCGCTAGGAAATAACATATTACTTAGTCCAGATTTCACATATTTGAAGGGGGTTAAGTCAGCATTTCACGAGTTTTGCAAGTTATGGCATTTCACATTATTCAGTGTGCAGAAAGCATGCTTTTCTTTTTTTTAAAACATAAAAATGATGTGTTAAAAATTATATAGTAAGATGGGAGGCTGTACGAAGCCGAAACAAGGCGTTTTATGGGCTCATAAGGAAAAGTATTATCAAAGAGGGAGAAAGGGAGAGGAAATATGACCGGGAGGCATTAACAGATCTGGAATGTTTTGTCCCGCCTGAACCTCCCTCCACAACATTAAATAATTAGACAGCTCATAAAACATAAATATATCATGAATAAAGAGATTTTCTTCACTTCCCCTTGGGCGTCACGCTGTTCAAGAAAAAATAAATAAATAAATGTAAGACATTTATGAAAAATTAAACAAATAACAGAATATATATATATATAATACATATAATTAATAGAAAATGTATAAACACTATAATTTTATATATTTAAAGATGAATGTGTGTGTGTGTATATATATATATATATATATTAGTGCTTGTCAAACGATTAATCGCATCTAAAATAAAAGTTTTTGTTTACATAACGTATGTGTATGTACTGTGTATATTTATTATGTATTTATAAATACACACACTTGCATGTACATATTTCAGAAAAATATATTTGATATATATTAAATATATTTATATATAATATAACTTATATGAATATAATATATACATGTAAATACATGTACATATTTTCAAAATATATACTGTAAGCGTATTTATATATACATAATACATATACACAGTACACACACATACATTATGTAAACAAAAACTTTTATTTTGGATGTGATTAATTGCGATTAATCATTTGACAGCATATATGTATATATATATATACTTATGTGTATATATATATATATATATATATATATATATATACTTATATATGTATGTATATATATATATATATATATAAATATTGTATCTAGAAAGAGATAGAGAGATAGATACACACACACACATTTTATCGTTGGGGAAAGCAAGACAAAAAAATGCCATATCATGACATTTTAAATTACTATTCCAGAACCCTGTACAGACAATGCAAACATATTGGCCTGTAAGTAAGCTATATGTTTTCAGCTGTAAATTCACCATCGACCCTCCGATCACAGAGACCCACCTAAACTCCAAAAGGTCATCGCTTCAACAAGTGTGGGCTGTTGAGCTCTTAAATCAATCATTTAAATCGATGGCTAAATCAGCGAGCTGTCTGGGTTTAAGCACACATGCCGTAGCTTAATTCACCCGAGCGAAGGAGCTCAGCGGCCGTATTTCAGCCAACATGTGCGCCACTGTTGTCTAAACAAGCGCTGTAAGGCAGGCTGCAGAGGAGAGTCCTGGCTGCAGGACATGGAAAGCAGTTAGAGACGTCCACGTGCACATGCGCAGCAGATACACAAACACACGCTAACGCAGGCCACGGAGAGGACTGGAAGAGCTTGGCTTGAGGTCATGGAAATGGGTTATAATGCAGCCTTTCACTGGGGAAAATGAGAGGACCGTTTTTTTCTCACTCACACACACACACACACACACACACACACACACACACACACACACACACACACACACACACACATGATGGAATGCTATCACACAGACTGGGTGGGCCTCTTGAATTTTGTACCATAGGATGAGATTCAGGGAGTTAACAAATTAATCCTACAGACAAACCCGACAATCACACACAGACAGTCGCAAAGAGACTCATAATCAACTGGCAAGCATATTCATGACTTCAACTGTCTGCATTTAAATGGATATTTGACCCAAAACATTTTTATTGTTATTATTTACACACTCATGTGTTACAAATAAAAATAAAAATTGGTGGAACACAAAAATAGATTTTTTTTAAAGAACATTCATGAATCTTTTTTTCAACAGTCACAAGTAATCTTGACTATAAATTTCCAAAAATCACCATAAAAGTACTAGGGATGCGCAACATAGAAGTACCATTTTTGTATCAATATTGAGTATAACACTTAAAGTTAATCTTAGCCAATCTTATAATGATTATCTACTTTTCAGCATACATTATTATATTGATTCACTTGTAGTATTTGACACCATTGATTTTAGAAATTATTTATTTTGAAAAAGTTTTTATGATCAAATGTATAATTAAAGAGCTTATAAAACAAATGTTGGAATTGATAAAAACGTTTTTTATACTTTTAGTTGTTATTACTTCTTATATTTATTTTATTATTTAAGTCATCAATGAATATTCAATTAATCTTTAAAAACATTAATTTAATTTATAACATTGTTAAATTAACTTTTTAGAAAATTCCAAAATATTTAATATATTAATATTGCATATTTCATCATAAATGCACTTCTAGAATTTATTGATTTAAGAATAATATTGTAAATTATTGATTTATTTATGTCTAATTCTTTTTAATGATAAAATGTCAATGATATCAAGCTTAAATGGCAAGTTCACAGATTTTTAACCAGTTTTATATTGTTACTATGTTGGTGGCTTAAGTAAATTATCAATATGTACTATAGTACATATTGAAGATAATTTTTCCTACCTTTTTTTCTATTGTATAGATAGCCAACATTTATTAAATCCCAAAATTGTCAGCTACATATTTGACTTGAAAGTAAATAATGACAAAGTTATAATTTTTGAGTGAGCTACCCTTATAATGTAGATTTTGACAGATTTACCACATGTACCCTTGATGCAGCTTTTCCAGTCAGATCAACCACAATTCACACCACAGCATATTGTGTGTGTGTGTGTGTGTGTGTGTGTGTGTTTGTGCGCATCCACATTACCCACTCACTAAACATTCAAAGTCAGGAAACAGTGAGAGAGCAACAGAACGGGATGGAAAGAGTGACTGTAGGAGAGAGAGATAGAAAGAAGGAGAGCGAGACAGACAGAGAAGGATCGCCCAGGTGGTCCTGTGTAATGTGGCCGCTGGGCAGTGATCTGACGTGAGGGGTAGAACCTGAAACCCATGCAAATGTGATCACTCCCGCTTCCACTGATTGGGGCGGCCGCGTATGATTAAATATAATTGCAAAAAAACCTCTTCCAAATGCCTTAGCGGTTTTGAAAAAATGGGAAGGAAGGATTTAGAAGCAATTCTTTGTCTTTGAAAGAGTGGGGTGAGCTAGTGTGTGTGTGGTAGTGGGGGCCGGTAAGGTTAAATACGGTGTGTGTGCTGTAGTGTGCGTGTGAGAGAAATAGTTTTTTTTTCATTGTTGTTTCAGAGAGCTGGTTACTACATGCAGGGAATGGGGAGAGAGGGGAATATTTGCTGGCAGAAGTTCTGCAGGGTTCAGAAGCCGCCTGTCACCCAGCCGATGATTGATGGCTCAGGCGGAACGCTTAAGTCAACAATGCATGAGCACGTCCAGGCTGTCCCGAGCGAAAGAAACCACACCGAGACTTCACTCAGTATCCATTTAGAGGTCAGCAGTCTCGGAGGAATGACAGCCCTCACCATTATCTTATCAAAAACACCTCGCAACAGTGCTGTGTGCTGGAGAAACTCTGTGCTACAAGTGAATGACGCAATGTGACGTGAACAAAAAGACTGAAGGCCGTCCAATCACTCTTACGTTGATCGCTAGAAGGCGCTCCTATTTGACTGCCGTATCCCAACTGTATCATGAAGTGGATCACGTGAGCTCCACACCAAGGGCTGGAACAGCTGAATAAAGTTACATGTTAGCATTCTCATTTATCTCAATGGCAGTTACTTGGCTGGCACAAGACACCCAAGAAGTGCACAGACATAAAATACCTATTATGACATAATCAAATATTTAATATATTTATGTTGCTTCAAAAAAAAACAGTCCCGACCATCCCAATCAAATATTAAAGTGTGCATTAATGTATTTATTTTTTGGCTGAAACAACAATAAACAATAAAAGGTGTGGATAAAAGATAATAATTATGTATAAAAGATAAGGGTACACTTTATTTTAGGGTCCAATTCTCACCATTAACAAACTACGACTTTTGAATTTATAAAACTCCTAATTTGCTGCATATTAATAGTTAGTAAGGTAGTTGTTAAGTTTAGGTATTGGGTAGGATTAGGGATGTACTTTTATTAGTACTTCATAAGTACTAATAAATGTTCACAATAAGCATGCTAATTAGCAAATAGTTGATAGTGAGAATTGGTATCTATACTAAAGTGTTAACAAAGATAATAATTAGATTAGAAAAGATTATTACTATAAACGTACTGCATTTGTTGAATATTAGAGTTATAGAAATTATCATTTTATAAACCTTAACTGATTTCGGGCACATTTTAGTTTGGTGTTGTCTCACTTGCTTCCAGTCTAGATGGTGTGCAAAAACACATGGCTGTCAGATGAGTGAAAGAGAATAAGACATATATATTGCAGTTGTGTTTGTGGGGGTGGGGAAGCGCTCCCCCATTAGCCAGGCATTAACGTGTGTGAGAGACGATTTAGGGGGTTCTGGGTCACTGAGAGCGGGAAGCAGGTGGCCTTCACTGATCTATGTGCAGTTCCACTTCAACACCTCATCATTAAACAGACACGCATACACATGCACCTTCCCCCAACTCAACTTACATGTTTTATGTTCCGCCTCGACGATCCTGCGGTAGCTCTTCATTTTTTTCAAAAATCCTAACAAACATGAATAGCTATTACAAGCACCTAAAATAACAACACAGGGGAGGCTCAGGAAGGAATCCACATTCATTTAAAAATATCGGTAGTCACTATTGTGTGTGCACGCTCGCATTTCTGAGGTTAATGCCAACATGAAATGGCATCCACAACCCATTTTACTTGCTTAATAAAATGCGTTTCCAATTACAAGAAGGATAATAAAAGAATTTAAGAAATGGCCAGGACCTGATAAAATATATATACAGGTGCATTTCCAATAAATTAGAATGTCGTGGAAAAGTTCATTTATTTCAGTAATTCAACTCAAATTGTGAAACTCGTGTATTAAATAAATTAAATGCACACAGACTGAAGTATTTAAGTCTTTGTTTCTTTTAATTGTGATGATTTTGGCTCACATTTAACAAAAACCCACCAATTCACCAAATTAGAATATGGTGACATGCCAATCAGCTAATCAACTCAAAACACCTACAAAGGTTTCCTAGGCCTTCAAAATGGTCTCAGTTTGGTTTACTAGGCTACACAATCATAGGGAAGACTGCTGATCTGGCAGTTGTCCAGAAGACAATCATTGACACCCTTCACAAGGAGGGTAAGCCACAAACATTTGTTCCCAAAGAAGCTGGCTGTTCACAGAGTGCTGTATCAAGCATGTTAACAGAAAGTTGAGTGGAAGGAAAAAGTGTGGAAGAAAAAGATGCACAACCAACCGAGAGAACCACAGCCTTATGAGGATTGTCAAGCAAAATCGATTCAAGAATTTGGGTGAACTTCACAAGGAATGGACTGAGGCTGGGGTCAAGGCATCAAGAGCCACCACACACAGACGTGTCAAGGAATTTGGCTACAGTTACATCAGAGGCATCTTACCTGGACTAAGGAGAAGAAGAACTGAACTATTGCCCAGTGGTCCAAAGTCCTCTTTCAGATGAGAGCAAGTTTTGCATTTCATTTGTAAACCAAGGTCCAAGGTTTTTGTTAAATGTGAGCCAAAATCATCACAATTAAAAGAACCAAAGACTTAAACTACTTCAGTCTGTGTGCATTGAATTTATTTAATATACGAGTTTCACAATTTGAGTTGAATTACTGAAATAAATTAACTTTTCCACAACATTTTTTTCAATGCAACTTAAAAAAAACAATATTTGGAATACATCCATTTGATAATTAAATTACAGGTAAAAAAAAAAAACCTGACCCTGGTGACTAACAGCGAACTCTAAGCGACGAGGAGTTTAGAAATTTTTTGGGTTTGGTTGGAAAAAGTACAGCACCATATCTCCATGATCCATCATGTAATCTTGATGGTTGACAACATTTCACAACACTGTCAGAATTTTGTTCCAAGCAGTCTAAACGTTTTATGAACCTCATCCCAACTTAATCTCTTCTGCTCAATCACAGAACCATATAGATCAACAGAATGAATTAAAATGCATATGCCCTTAAACATTCATGGGACTCTGGAGCCAAGCAGAGACTAAATTCCACATTCTCACGAGCTTGTATTTAAACAAAGTAAAATTCAATTCACTATATTTAATTTTCAAATGTGGCCCATCTGTAGAGTCACATACAACAGTCTAAATGTGCACAAACAAGTGGAAATACCTCTTGCTCTCCACACCAAAGAGCGACACGGAGAGAGAAAGCAGAGGCAATGTTGCGGTCCCTAACATTTTCATCAGTGTGTTTGTCTTGCCCTCCAAATGAATGGCAGATGCTGTGAGAAGCTGTGAGCAACAGTGAGGCCTTTTTGAATGGCCCTAAGATGAAGGTAGTAGAGAGAACACACACATACACGCTCTCACACACACCGATTTATGTTTCTGATATCTTATTGCTGCAATCTCCAGTTGATTAAGAGCAGACCAGGCTGCTAAGCAGCGAGTATGCAGAGATAAGCCATGCAGAGCGGAAGGACTCAGACTCCTGAGTCGAGCTGGAACGCTGGAGGTCTTGGCTGTGGCTAGGCCCAGTGTAGAAACGCTGCCACAGGGGCCATGTTAACTCTGGCCACAAGAAGAATCTCTGCCTCAACATTATCACTAAAGAACATCACAGTACAGACAAGACCATTGCACGTCACTACAGATACTAGAGGTTGTTGGGGGCTCGGCCGGGATAGACTAAAGAACTAAGGGCTTGGGAAGCTAAAACATCATCCTTGTAGTCCACTTGGGTTATAGGAACAATATTTGGGAGATGTGTGCACCTGAACTTTAAGTACCAACACTTTATTGGCCGCAAGATGCAACTTTAACATTCATGGATCCTTTCCATTGTTAAAAAAATATTTTTTATAGTGGGGAAAAATTATTTAGTTATTTCTACAAAACCAGAAAGTCATATTAAGAAATAAAATGTATTTGCATGTTTTTATCATTTATTTATCAATTATAATTTTTTGCATCACTGCAACCCCCGATTGCTATTCATCATATGTTGCAGTTATGAATTTTGAGTTTGTTTGAATTTGTCTGTGCAGTATCATTCCCCTAGGCAGAATGAGAATGGTAAACTGAATAATATCTGAGTGAAAACGCTAAAATGTATAGATAAAACACATTTCTTGTTAACTGGGAAGTGGATAATAATGTAAATATATAAAAAAGTATATAAAAAACATTATTTCTTCCCTAACTAAAATCACTTGCTCACAAATCTTGTTGTGATCACGATTATAACAAATGTAGAAATTTCTCAAATTTGAGATATGACTGCTACACCTCTGCAATTTACGGTCTGTAATTAATAATTCTGTACTGTAGGTTCTAGCCTGTTCAGTTCTTAATAAATATTCATAAAAAGAATACGTTATGTACAAAAATTCAGAGAACATAAAGTTTAACGTAATGCAGCAATTCACGAGACAGACATACATATGTAGGCCCAAATGTGCCAAACTATTTCATGTGAAGCAGACCCACCAGTCTTTAAAGGCTATTTTCTTTTCCGACCCTCATCTTCATCTTCGTCCCCCTCTCATTTCTCCTTCCTGTGGCTCTCCTCCCAAACCGGGGATGTGTGTTTCTCCCAGCTGTGGCCCATGGTCTGATTGCCTCTGATTTGGGTTAAGTGATTATTACCCCCCTGTGGTATGGGAGGGGACGCTGCCACAGGCTGGAAACAAACCTTCTTTCTCTGCTTCAAAAGACTGTAGTCGAATACCACAACCATCCGAATTTCTGGGCTAATACAGCATTGAACCTGTTACTATGCTTGGCCTGAGACATATCAGCCTTTTTCAGTGGTGGAACAAGTGTCATTTAGCACTGTTACACAAATACAAAATACATGTGAATCATGATACCAAAAAGAATTTGATCTAAATGCTTATGCCTAATTTCTTGAAATCTTTACAAATTTTATTTTAAACAAAACTAACAATTTAAGCACCTTGTGAAGTTGTTTGTGCCCAATGTTAGGCAGACTATGTGTTTTCAAAATTTTAACATGACAAATCTGACCCCTTATTAGTGACCTGCTTTTTTAAATCTAAAATCAGGCATATATTTCCATGCATGTTATAAATACTATTTATAATAAGAACACTGAAAAATATTCTTTTAATTTACAAATTTGTTTTTAAGGTAAGGGGTTGCAATCAATTTATTTTAGCTACATTTAAATAAAAGAATTTAGTTGACTAACTTTAAAACTTTTTTTTTTTTAAATGTAGCTAAAATAAATAGTTTGCAACCACTTGCCTTGAAAAATTGTATCATTTTTTGTCAGTGAATTGATGAATGCAGAAATTTATAAAAGTTGTTTCTATATCAAAATATTCTAAGTTATTTAATAATTTCATTTTTAAAGGTTTAAAAAGATATACTTTATTTGATATATATTGAGGTTTAGAAAAGAACATTCACTGAGCAAGTTTTTAGTTGTATGATCATTAATACATTCATAATATTGTAAGCAGTCTTCACCAAAGTAATTAAACATATTGGAAAGCGGAAGAAAATTAGTCAAACACTACAGATGAATAAACAAAGCAGTAGACCAGCTAATTATAAAATATTAGTTCACTTCAATAAAAAACATGAAGATTGCATGCAGATGCTTGTGTTTTTTCTTTAATGTATCGTATGTGTGGTTAAGCATTAGCAAACATCTCTGACCCTATCTGCACCGATCATCTGTGGGTGCGTATCTGTAGTCACATCTGCAGACATGTTAAGCCTGAGAGAGTGCCGCCCGTGACGGCTTTATACCGCTCCGAGCAGTGTCTTTGCGTCTTCTGTAAAACCGTTATTTACGACCACAAGTTAAACTGTCTCTGACTGTGTAATTCTTAATTTTTTACTGCAGGCTGGGGTGAACAAAGTGCATGATGTGTTATTCTTCCATCCTCCACTCCATAGATAAACTGAGCAGATTTAAAGCATACATATCATCGCTTCCACGGGGACTCGTGTAAGAAACACCTCGACTTCAGCTCAGCAGCGTCCCCCAAAAACAGACAACACAGGCCACTGGAACCTAATAAACTCATTTTCTGCTCAAATCATTTCTTAGTCTAAGATGACAGCTGATATTTTCTCGGGACTCACCTCAGATTGATAAACACATAAATTAACTTGCCAGAACCCAGAAGGAGTTTATCTGGTGGTTACTAAGGTCACACAAACTATTTCTTAAATCATTTAGTGTTATTTATGGGTAAGTGACAAAAATAAATACACTATATGTAAATTAAACTATGACAGTACCACATTGCCTTAAGTCTATCTACTATCTAAACTGCAAACATACAGCATACAGTAATACAGTAAAACTAATTTGCATACCTCACATAATTAAATAAATTCATATATTAATAATTTGCTAACCATAATTGACCTGTGTTTGAAACAGGTAATATAAATAATTGTGTCAAGCATTTTCTTTTTGTTTGCAGACGTTGACTCATATGCCACATAAAAATGCAGGAAAAAATAAAATGAAATGAAATTAGATTAAATTAAAGCAGACCATAGTTAATCTCCCTGAAGACAGAAATCTCCAGAATATCGCAACTTCATTGTGCTGTTACTCCTTTCTTGCATTATTTCACAAAATTGGTCAGCTCCCGACAGCATCAGGTGTTTTATTAATGGTGAGTAGAATTATTTATTTATTTCAATAAACGTAATCGTTTAGATATCATAATATTTAGAATATAAATAATATTATAAATTTGATTGGTTTGTTTTGATGACGTAATATGTAAATGACATGTGTGTGGCCCGTGAGACTTGCACTTGGACCATAGTGTGGCCCGGTGGAAAAAAGGTTGAGAACCACTGGATTAGACTGATACTGTTACTCAGTCATGACTGATTTTATTTCTCTTGAATAAAAAAAAAAGCTGTAAATTGCTGAAAGCAAATTTAGAGATGCAAAATAACCAGAAAAATTTAGTTATAAACCTTGACAGATTGACCATGGCTGTTTAGGTTTGCGATAATACAAGACTTAGCTGGTGTAGAACACTACTAATGTAACGCAACCAAAGAAATACTTGAAAATGAAATATTAATTTGACTTAAAATAATAATAATGAGCCTTCTTGAAGAAGCCACAGAGAGACTGAACACAAATACATGTACAAAAATAGAAATCTTGGAATTGACCCACATTATTCACTGGTCATCATTGAAATATTTAACCACTGAATAAACCAGAATGCTGTGAAATACAATATATAAAATGCAAACCATCAATATTTAATATTTATATTTCAGAGACTCCATGGGAACATACATGGCGTTTATGAATATCACAAGCACATGCTATCGGTGTTTCTAAAACTGCCATGTCAAATTAATAACATTACACAAACCAGATGCTGTGTATAAACATGCATATACATCAACATTAAACACAAAATATAAAAGCTACATTTGTATCATCCTCTGTGGTTAAACATACATATAAACATTCACCCTGAGATAAATAGTATGTACCCAATATACACACTCTCACAAACAAATTAAAAAACCATTGCAACATGCTTTCCCAGCACATTCCCACATGCAATTTTTATTTATATATATTATATATTTATTAGAATATTTATTATTATTGTTGTTGTTGTTGTAACTAATTGTGTCTCTGAGCAGAACCAGCAGAACTAATTACGCCCCACACTGGCAGTGAAGAGTACTGTCTCTGGCTCATCTCTTATTCTCAAAATAAGGCCCGTCAAAAAAACTAAACATCAGCTGGGGAAGTGTGTAAGACCACCAAGGTAATTTTCTCTCCTTGTATTTGTTTAAACTTTCATGGCTTGGCTCAGGTTCTCCTGGGCCATCTTTCACTCCTTTTCGTTTTGCTCCTTCACACCCAAAGTCAGCAGGCAGCAGAAGCCTCTTCCTCCAGCTGACCCCCTATGCTCAGGCGGACCCCAGACTCTCGGTCATGTCAGGGTCCTGACCTCTCCTGGGCTTGACCGACATCATGGATGCTCTCGCAGTCCAGGGGAGGGTAGAAGATGGGGCAATGGACAGGAAAGTCCATCTGCTTTGGCCCTCTGTTGTTCAGCCTGGCAGCGTCGCTGCAGGTCTGCATGCTGGAAAAAAGACGAGATGGAAAGAAGGGAGCTATGGAAAAAGCTGAGCGATGGATGAGCTTGCAGGGTGGCCGATGTATCTGAAGCCCTAATGCCATGGCGCGAGGGGAGGCAATGAGGAGTGCTGCCATTAAAGAGTAAAGACAGGCTGTTGTTTTATCTTCCCCCATGATTCCCCCACTGGCCGTTAACACTGTGCAATAAATGGATTTTGCTCAAAACATATGTGGCTGATGATATCATGAGCCACTGGTAGGGAAATAAGTTTTTTTTTTTTGCTTTTGCTTTTTATGGCACTTACTGTCAAAATACAGCCCTGTGCCCACATGTGTGAGGTAAGATTCTTCTTCTATCACCCAGGTTCTCTCGCTTTGGCTCCTTCTGGTCTTCCATTCACACACTCCGATTCCATTCCAGTGTGTGGGTCCTTGAGCAGATGGTGGGAAGTGAAGGTAAGGCTACATAGGCCCGCCTGGGCTCACGACTCAAACTCAGGCATCTTTTATGATCGGTGTTCCCTGTCCTACAGTAAAATTCACACCAGAGCATTTCCAGTGGAGCAGCATCACTGGCCGCCCAGCCAATGATAACAGGCCGATGCGCATGGAGAAGCAATCTAAACACATACGGAGAAGCTCTCTGCTGCAGAAATGCCTGCAGACCTCTTTCCTCAATGTCGTTTCTTTCAAGGGGTCTTCCGAGACTTGGACATTAACTCACACTCAAGGAACCCCTGAGCTCTCAGCTAATGACTTACAGCACTAATTTGTGGTGTTTCCTCAGGCAACCGTCACAATTAGTATTGCTCATACTTTGAGTTGCGATTTTTAAATAAATTAAACCTCAATTATTGAACTTTGGCTCGAACTAGTCCTGCAATATTTGTGCTATAGACAAGAATTGGCATGCTTTTATTAAAGGGTGTGCCATTACATTCCTAATCATTCATTTGTACATTTTTTTTGCCTGGTAAATAAAATGAGTGAAAAAAAACACACAATTGAGAAAGGCTGCATTCCCCTAAAAGCATCATAAACCTAATTAGATCATAGAACCATTGCCAGCAAGTCTCTACAATTAACTTAGCACACAATGCTTTTGTGATGCTTTGATACTGTGTATCATCAGATTCTTCTGTCCACCCTCTCATCACTGGGTATCACAGGGATTCCACTTTGCTAGTTTAGGTTCGGTCTCACAGGTAGGGGTGTTAAAACTAATCATTTTTACGGTGCATCGCGATGCAGACGAGGACGATTTGGTATCGGTTCAGTAATAGACCATAACCGATTATAATGTACTGAAGCTTTTCTGACGTCATTTGTCGCATACATGCTTTGTCGCGGGAGCATACAATGGTGGAGGAGGCGAGACGCGAGTGCGTGTATAATACAAAATGCTCCAACTACTTCAAAAGCCGACATCTGGCTTTTATGAACAACCTGGTAAGCACGACCTGGAGAAGACACGCTGTGTGTAAATCAGCGGTTCTCAATTCAAGTCCTCGCCCCCCTGCACATTTTGTGTGTTACTCTTATCGCTTCAGATGTTTGTTCTATTCAAACGTAAGTGCCCTGCGAAGTGGACATCACAGGATATTCCGCCATGATTCCAGTTCGATTCTAATGTTTTCCATTCAAAGTGCATATAAGTGTGCGAAATGTGAATTAAAATCGTATATATCAGAGGTATATGATGTCACACTGGTTTGTTAACAAAGAGGCCAGCCATGTTTGGATCTTCCAACCGTACAATAATCCAAAAAATTTTTTTAAAAACAACACAAAAATGGGTTGGAATGGTCTCTGATCTCTTGTCAGGTCTTTTCTAACCTCATCAGGCATTATAGGAGAAAACTCCTTTACCATTTTGGCAAATGGAGGTTTCAAAAAGTATTGAATAAAAGGGTACCGTTAATTGTGTCCAATGTGTATTAGAGAAAACATTTATTTCATAATGATAATTCCCCCCATTTAAAATTCTTATTCTCCAATGAAAGGTTAGATTTTTGTGAATTTTTTAAATAATAGATAAAAAGGATTAACGGTGCAGATTTATTTCCACAGCCTTCTTTGATCATATTTACCATGGGTACCAACCATTCTGACCATGTGTGTAGAATAGCCACGGCCTCAGCACCGTCTTACTTCCACCCACTCTTACGAATCTACAATCCCTCCAGAAGAGATCTACAAGTCAATGATGCCTTGTGGTACCATCACAGAAAGGCACAACATCACATTCCAGAAAAATTTTGTTCACCGTTCATGGCTGGTGGAATGATCTTCCCACCCCATCTAGAATTTTGAATCCCTTACAATTAATACAAGTGACAGCTGAAAGCTAATCTCTTTCGTCAATATTTGACTGTATCCTATTATAAAAAAACGTAGCTTTCTCTTTGTCTCCTTAAATACCTCCCTGTCTGGCTTGTATTCATCTGAACGATGTCTGAGACCTTTTATTACGAGCACTTCCTGTGTTTATTTGTCTCTTTATGATGAATCTCTCGTTGTTTTCCTCAGTGGTAAGTCGCTTTGGATAAAAGTGACTGCTAAATGAATACATTTAAATTCAATGTATATGAAATGCAGCCCTGAGCCATATATGTGACTGGAACATTACAGAGGAGGGGTAGCTCCTGGAGATTTAGCATCCTGCAGAGTTTAGTTCAAAGCCTAATCAAACACACCTGAACTAACTCATCAAGGTCTTCAGGAATAGCAAGGTGCATTGTAGCAGTGTTGGAACTCAAGTGCAGGAACAGGAATGGCTGTCATAGAGACACAGGAGTGAGCTACGTGTATTTCGAGAGGAATGTAACATTGCACACAGCCAGAAAAGCCTAGAACATTTTGGCAGCACCATGAAAACTCCCAAAACGCCCAGCATTACCACTCACATTTACTTTAGAAAATGACATTTCTAATTGTAACAAAAGCTTCCATGACATCTTGTGTGGGGTTTTATACTACACTAGACATCTAGACGTCTTGTTTGGTTGAGAAAGTTTAATTTTAAGAAGAGTAAATTTAAGGAAACATGAACAAAACATCCTTGGGCATAGATGCCATCCCTCAAAAGTAAGAATTCACCTCAACGTTAACATTGACCACAAAAGATACACAAAGAAGACAGAGAAACAGCTCGCATCGCTTTGGGCCTGTACCAGCCCCTTATCCAAACACAAAAAGAGGCTCACAATAAACATAGAAAAGAGTAAAAGAAGTGGAAAAAGACTGAATACAATTCTTGTAGGGTTGGGAGGGCTTAATTAAGTTCACAAACAACATCCATGTATATGTTATGATGAGGTTTGAAGGCCTCCTGACTGAAGGAAGCAATAATGACACTGAGATCTCTTTCTTAGCCGTCAGAGACACATGTTATCTGTCCCACTCCCATGCCACAACAAATCACCAAGTTACAAGCGGTGAGCTGACCCAGAGCTCAACCCACAGAGTCGAAACAGGAAAACACACTTGTTTTTCTCCTTTCCTCCTAATTCAATGTAATAAGAATGATTTGCCTTGAAAAATCTAAAGCAAGTGCACATGAAATGAATTTAGACTCTAAAACAATAGGGCAAAGACCAAAAGGCCGCTTCAGTTTAAAGACAATTCTAGACCCTTCAAGTGCCTTGCTTCACTGAAATAAAAGGCTAAGAGCTCCCTATTCTGTTGGTCAAGGAGTTGAGGATTTGACCTTACAAATGACTCAGCACTGGGATTAAAGATTGAACCCTAGTGCTCACTTCCGTGGTGTGCCTTTGAGAGATTCTGGATTTATCTGATCTTTCTTGGATACATGGACCCACACACACAGCCATCCAGGTTGAGGACCACAGTGGTGCTGGCGTGTGCAGGGGGCGGCGACTGCCATGGCCTTGAATGGCTATGTGCGCATTAGTGCAAAACTGGTTCTGACAGAGCAGCGCTGGAGGAGAGACGCCTGCCCCTCCCTCACGCTGTTTCCCTACGAGATGCTATCATTCTTCCCGCAGACTAGATTTCTTGGGTGACTTCAAAGCTTGTTCACTAAGTGTTTAGAGGAATGCAATGGAAACAGGAAAATAATGTTCTAATTTCTGTAAACTTTATAACATCTGCTTTTGCTTAGCGTTGCTGCAGCGCTGAGCGGCGCCTCCACTCCGCTCTTCGCTCAGGACATTTTTTCCCACAGTTTAAAGAGCACCTCACACGCTGTGCCAAATCAAAGACAAAGAACGGTGGAGCAGCAAGCAGCAAGAACTAGTTTTAAAAAAGCACAAGGAAAACAAGAAAAGGAAGACCTTTTTGCGGAGGCTGAGAATTTGATTAGTTAATTGAATTGATTCTTCATTATATGTGCTCTGCATCATTCACAAGTTAGTGCTGATAATTGGGAATAAAATGAAGGATCATAATCGGTTTATGTGGTTTTGTGTGATCTTGGATCAAGAACAGCTTTAAAAAGCAGATGCAAAAATCTGCGTGAATTTGCATTGTCAGTGTTCATACAAAATGAGGATGTACAGGTACGTCTGCCTGCTGCCACACACATACACTCACACGACCTCATTATGTGCACTGCAAGGGATGCAAAACTACCTCTGCGTGCAAAAAAGTCCCATTGCAATTTGTAAGTCAGTCTCCCTTGCTTAAAGGGTAGCATGACAAGACTCCTATGTATACACACAACATCCGACTCTGAGCCAGAGGGCTTCTTCTCCTTTCCTTAACTCAATCATGCTCAGGTTTCACTCTCACCCATCTGAACACACTCACTTCCTTCTTCTGACCTCCCCCATCCAGACCATTACCTGCAACCTAACATGTATAAGCAGCTTTAAAGCCCACAGAAATATGCCATACAAAATATTTTATACATAACTTCATGGATGGATTATATGATAATGTGACTTTCAGTCATTACCCAAAGTTGCTAGCAAGCAAGGTCCCGAAAAACTGATCAGGCTGAAAGTATTTGTGCTTGCCGAAAAAGCTTGGTCAAGGTCATTATTATTATAACAGAATTTGTTGTACAGCTCAGGACATTATCGTAGCATTAGTAGCAGAACATGTTAGTTAAATTAGTAGGACTAGCGATTCTTTATCAGCACATGATATTTAAATTTGATTCAATCATGCAAGAATTGGAAACCAAATCATGAAGATAGACATGAAACAAGCACTCTATGAGTGGTGTGAAAGCGCTAGCATGGGAAAGGATATAAAGGACAGGCAAAGGAGGTTGCTAAATGCTAGCTAACTTCTATTTGTTTACTTTATGTACTTTTACTTGCAATTTTCATCAGATTTAAAATCTCAAATGGCTTATGTAGTACAAATAAAAAACCCCTAAAAGAAACTGAGTGTCCCTTGAATTCTTTTGCTGAAGCTGGCAACCCTAGTCCAATCAAACTGGCATTGCACACAAGAAAACATCAATGTGTTAGAGCATATTTGCTAGATGCAAGGAGCTTTTTCATTAGGTTTTTTGTAGATTTGAGAGACCTCTCATATGTCAAGAAGTTGTCTTACATTCTCAAACATAATCAGTCTATTGGAGCACTGTTGAAAGGACATTGTTTGTTTAGTTCATGACTAGAGACAATGCTAAACTATTCCATGCAAGCTAGGGGCTAGTTAAGTAACAGTCATCCAGAACAATTTAAGTGTACCTCTCTGAAGTCTAACCCATCTGAAACATGGTCTGCCAAACCCACCCCCTTCACCCTGTCATCATAACGCTGTTGTTTGCAGATGACATTTCCGTATGGTGAATCTACGTGTTTGAGGTTAATTGAAAACACATGCGTTTCTACACAAACATTTGTGGGGGCACTGTAAACAATGCTTTCTCCATCTTTCTCTAGGGGACGATCGGCTTAGAAGGTCAAGGGTGTTTACTGGTACCAGGTTCTGTCCGTTTGCAACACAACACAGAGCTGACCTGAGGCGGGGGTTCTGAGTGTGGTCCTCACATGTCTTCATTTAGCATAACGTTACAGTAAGCCGGAAGTGACCCTATAACACCCTTACAGTGAGAGGCAAGCCAATCTGAATGGAGGTCATTAGAATGGTTGTCAGGGGCACGTGTGGACGGGGTGGGTGATTGGGGGTCTTGGCTTGCTGGGTTGTGGTCCATAGGTCTACAGATTTGAAAAAGTCATTTCCTCCCTTTCCTGCTTCAGGAAAAAGGGCAGACCAAGGAAAATAAATGCAGGGGGAAAGGGGAGAAAACAAATTAAGGTTAACATTGAGAAGGTGCCACTGGCAACGTATGGGTGAAATTAAGGAACAGGACATATGGAAGGATAGGTACAGAGGAAAGTGTTACAGAGGAAGTGATACAGTGCCTGACATTACATCATGTAAGAAGCAATATGATTATGGATTCAGTAAATCTAATTTCCAGAGCCCCCAACATTATGTATTAGCATTATTAACGCAAATATCCCTCTTCCAAATACTCACTCGCTTTGTATACATTCAATGTAAAATCTATTACACTTAAGCTCTCTTTAAAAATCATTGAGGGAGTAATTTTAGGCATCACAGGAACACTCTCAACACAAAGGCTTTTCCAAAAAATAGGCAAAAAGATGCTGTCTTGCCTTCACCAAGTTGTATAACAGAATTCAATGTATCCTTCCAAGAGAATCCAATCCCAGAATGTATTGTGACAAGCTCAGTGAAAAAGAAATGGAGGATGAACCAGAAAGAAATGTACTTATAATTCATTCATTACCAACAACTATTAATTGAAAAAAGGTAAAACAATTGAATATAAATCATTTAATGCAGTATGTAGAGTTCAAAATAGCCCACTTATGTTCCATCTCTGTTAGGATACTGCCATACAAAGTAGCTGGCAATGTAGGCAGCTTGCTAGGTTCTTGAACACACCCTTTGAATGTGTATCTCAACAGAGATCTAAAATAGATTGCTTCGAGAGAAGTTGCTGTGATATGCCCCATCACCGTCACTCATGCCCAGCCAGTCTGTCCCCCAGCCATCTCTGTCCTTAGTCCCTCAGACTCTGACTTCCTGTTCCTACCTCTCTCTACAATGATGAATGGCTGCAAGCTCCATTCAATTACGCCTTGAGTGCGAAGAGACAGGAACAATGGGAGCTGGCCTATGCAGCGTGGCGCAGGCCCACTGCATTCTTAGCAACAATTTAGCCTAATTAGCATCAACTCCTGCCCCATCCATCATACTCCTCAAGAAACATAAACAAACTGTCAGCTCTAGCGTAACAAACAGATCGCCCAGCTACTTAACACAAATTATTCTTACATGAAACGCAGCTTCTCAGGCAACCTCCCCCCCTCCAGGCCATCTGGGGGAATGAAGAGCTATTACAATTGAAGACATATGTTCCAGTCAAGTTCAACTCCCCAGACTGTTGCGGCTGATGCGGTGACAGTTTGCCCAGGCTTATGAGGGAGTTGGGTGAGGATGGAGCAGTCTGTTGCAGGAGGGAAGGATTTGGACGACGATATGATCAGGTTAAGAACAGGTGTGATGGATGTCAATCATGATTTATGGAGGTTTGAGCTGCCATTTCAAATTGTAGAATTCTCTGCTTGACATTTTTGAAAATGCTGAGAGAGCTAGGACATAAAGCATTGCTATGTTTTTCTCGTAACATTTGGCAGTCATCATTACGGTCACGAATCCTGTCCATGCACTCCCTGTTCCTCACCACCAGAGGTCACTCGCTCACCACATGGACTCCTGCACCACACTAACGGTTGCACATTATGTAAGACTACATTTCCCATAACCCATTGCACTGACGTCACACAGCTGACTGCACTGATCACACTCTACATAAGCCTTGGACTTCCTCTCTGTCATCGTCGAGTATTGTATAGCGTATATCCTAGCGATAGCTTCTCTACAGAGCCCTCTAAATTGTTATAGTCTTGCCTTGCCTTGCCTGTTCTCCCGTGTTTTGATACCTGCCCATGTTTCCTGGATTTACCCTTTGCCTAGCCCTGTTGGATATTGTTCGCCGATCGTCGACCCACGCTTGCCCTAGGATTTGTCTTTGTCTTGCCATATACATACCTGTTTGCCAATGTGTGACCCATGCTCGTTTCCGACCACACCTCATAATAAATAAATAAATAAAGCCTTGCAAATGGATCCGCACGTCTCACGTCTTGTTCGCCCCGTAACAATTACATGGATATGGATGCCTAACAACCTATAAAAGCCAGGCATGAAATAAAGGGATCAGTAGTTATTTTTTTACATTCTGTTTAATAGGACAGTTCTTGTTAATTTTTCAGAAAGAAGCGAAGAGCTAAGGGACTATTTGGTTGGAAGCAAGTATTCAAACAAGTATCGTTGCAATACAGACAAATAGCACAATATGAACATACTAGTTATCACCTAATTAAAAAAGGAGTGCAAATGAATACACTAATTACCACTTAGGGAGTCAGAAACTCCTTTTTAGCCAGAACAATTTAAATTGAGCATAAAACAAATGTTTGTGAATTCAACCTAACATTCCATGGGTACATTAAACTTCAATTTGATGTTCCTTTTGTTCTTGTCTCAGCTTTCACAGTCAGTTTGGGAAGAGCTCATAAATGAAATAAAATTGAATTAAGGCTAAATATTTCTGATGGAAATATATTGCTCTAAAATATTCTGAGTACAAAAAGTGTAGACTCTGTTAAGTAAAACCAGGTAACAGGACAGTTTGGAAAACGTCAAGCTCGGTCTGACTCTCACACGCTGCCAAACTCTCCAAATTTGTCATTTTTCCATTTCCTTTTTGATGTTATGCAGCGTGTGAAATGCTTCGCTAATTAACTAGGAAGCTTGGCAGGAGCGCCTTGTTGTTTTTAGGGGAGCGATGGCAAACCTCAGTCATCTCGGCCAAAAGAGACTGCGCTAACTCAAGAGTGACAAATACACCATTGCAAAAATTAATAAATAAATACATAAATTGCTCCTCCCCCAAACGTAAAACAAACAAATGCAAGCGAACCAAACAAAATGACAGAGTGCTGTTCATTTTTCATGCCCTTCTTAAAGTACCTTTATTCCACATTAAACATACCACACTAATTAGGAAATGGCAGTTTTATGCAAAAGTGAGATTCCTTGCCAAGGTGTCAGTGGAGGGCTATTCTAAACAAGTTCATTTTCTCACAACATCAGAATGATGTCATTTGCTGTTTTGCTCATTAGCGATTCCTGGGTCAGAGCCAAACATTTTTTTATTAATCTGTGAGGTCAATTATGAACCTTGTTCTTTTACTTGATCTTCTCGTTTTTTCAAAGCATGCTCAGATTAGTGCAACCTGAAATAGTGAAGTCAAGAAAAATAATATGGTCCTCTAACATTATTAATAAATGGACTGCGTCTCCCATCGAGGCAGCTCAGTGCCTCAGACAGCATGACGTATGATTTACCCTCATGCAAAATGCTCATTACACTCATTTTTCCCACAACACTCTATTTTTCCCATTTTCAAAGGCAGGTCTTTCAGCTCAGCCCCTGTGAAGATGGATATCACTTATGAGCTGCTCAGCTTCTGGTTTATAAAGCGTAGACATATTCGGACTGCTAAAGCTGGCCCGTTTTATATCAGGTGTGTGACCTAACAGAGGGTTGGGATACAACAAATTTCATTTTTGCCTGCTTTCTGTCTGAACGGTCACATTTTCCAACTCTTGAGAGGGATTCCACCACGATGAATTTCGCTTACGGATACTGCACATGCATTCTTTTAATGAGATCTTCAGCATCACTAATTTAATTCATTTATCAAATGTTCCACTCTTATTTACTCAGTATCATTATTATAAAGCAATAAGCCTGCACTGTAGGCTGTGGATTGCAGTGATTTTAGGCAAAAAATGACAGCATTTTCTGACTTCACAAAAAAGTATATCTTAAAAATTTAATTATTAATAATCAAATTAAATTAATTGTATTTACTGTTGCTAAGAAACACTGGGAGAACATATTGTACATTTTAAAGTTCTCAGTCCACATTACATTCGCACTGGTGTTTTTAAAAAGCCATTTCAATCTAATAATAATAATACTTTATAGTATTACTGATATTATTGTCATCATCCCTAAAGCAGTAATTAATATTGCAATATTGCACCATAAAATAAATGTAAATAAAAATTGAATATTTCAAAAGTATAATAATTACTTTACTTAACACTAAAATAATAATGCTGTCTTAATTTCCTCACTTGCAAAAGTTTATCCTTTGAACTTTCATTTTGGCAGAAAAGTGCAGTTTCTGTGAAAACAGACGTATTTTAGGTTTATTGCAAAATATTCCTTTATTTAGAAATAGAGCATTTTGAGACCATAGGGAGACTGACTCTATCACATGCTTTGTGTGAAACGGTGGGCACTAAATCATTATTTTGCCGCAATTTGCTTGTCACGATTCTCTGATTGGTGGAGTTTTCTTTGCAGAATAGGTAATGTAGTTTTTCACCAGAGAACCCACTGTTAAGCATGACTGTGTAATAAGTGCGTTAAAATAACAATAAAATATCAACAAATGCATACACCATTAATTAACAAACTGTTTAAATGCTATCTTTAAAAATCAATTCACTTCTAGAGAAAACAAATAGGACTTCTATTTCCAGAACCCGACTGTAGCACCAAATAATGCCTTAAATGTGGCTTATTCAGATTCAAGAAATGTTATTTTATTTTACCATATAACAATTTTCAATTCCCAGGAACACATATTGATAAAATACAAATGTATAGCCTGATTGCACTGTAAGTCGCTTTGGATAAAAGCATCTGCTAAATGCATAAATGTAAAAAATGTAAACGTAAAATGTAAATCTGGGAGATTGAGATTAAAATTAGACATGGTTTTCCCATTTGTATTATTGTTTTGGTCACATGAAGATGCGAGAGAAAAGAAGGAAAGAAGGGCACTGAATTCAGGTGCTGCTCATCTGGCTCAGTTCTCAGAGAAAGAAAACAAACCATGATCCACTTCCCTACAAACAGCTTCCCGCAAGCTGGCTGAATTCTGCAGCCCAGCACCAGGATGTTTGGCTTACAAAATGACTTTGTCGCTCCCGCAGCCATTCTAACTAATTGCCCCCGGGGGAATTATTGTAGCCCTCTATCCAGCCATTTTGGAAAAAATATATAAAGTCATTAATGTTAGTGTGGATTACGTTACATATTTTTCATAATTCTTACAGAGTAGTGTTAGACATGTGTATAATGCACTTTTTTTTAAGGACACAATTAGTACATATAGAAAATGCTATTAAATCTGAGAGTGGGTGGGTTGGAAAAAAAATTACCAAACAAAACATTTCCCTAAGCAATCAAAACACAAACAGACCCACAAAAATGTCAGCGACCTGCACATAATCACAGTGAGACATTTCCTCTAAGCCAGGCATTGCCATTCACTCACTGCCATTTATAAACATTGAGAGGGACAAACAGGGAAAGCGCAGGCAACGACAGGCCGTATCGGTCTGGATATGAGCTGATAAATTGGTGGCTGTGGAAAAAGTGCCCCTTGGGCTCCATCTATTCAGCCGACTGAGGCGGAAAGGGCCGTTTTCAAAAGCACCCCAGAGCCTGGCTATGCATGACAGAGCCTGACACCAGAGCCATACTAGATTCCTTTCTACATGGGCGGCAATAGGCTCCTGGGAAGGAAACAAGTGCTTACGGAGGAGATATATCTCCCATCTCATCAGCTCTGCTTCTACCCTCACACTAACAAACACCTGCTGAGCCATCAGACTGAGAGCATTACACGGCACAAAACTATGAGAACATCTCTATAATAAGCTGTTCATGCGATTAAGAAGTCTGAAGCATTAAATTGCAACTATAAGTTTAAAATGTATCCTTTGAATCTAATTATACAACAGACCCATAATTTACTTGGACATTTAAGCCACACTTAACATGTACATTTCTTTGCATTGGATAACAAAATATCAAATGCCACAAGTAAACCTAAACTTTTACTCAGAACATTTCCTTTTTTTCTACACCAATGACCAGACACCTATTATCTTTATGTAATAACAATAATGTTTTTAATTTCTAAATTAATTTTGCTTTGGTGGGATGGAGACTGTAAGGGTGATACAATTTTACATGATGAGATAAAAAAGGCACTTTCCGTTACAGTCCTGTTCTCATGTACTTCATAGTAATTACAATAACTAGGTAATAACTAGTTACAAACCCCGAACCTACCCCTAAATTTAACCATACTCCTACCTTATATGATATTTTTTCTCAGGCACACACTGCGAAATAAAGTGCAGCCAAAAATTGTATTACATTAATATACTATTTCATTAAAGTAGTTTGGCATAATTACTCTTTATGTTATTATAATAACATTTCTTAGAAAATAATATTTTGTAATATTTTAAAATGTCATGTGGTGTGACTACTCAAAACTATAAATGATATTTATGAATTAATAACTCATGATATTTGTATATTTAAAAAAATATATAATAAAAATATATATATGATTAAAATTAATAAACTGACATATGGTGTGGTTTGATAATTATTTTTGGAACGAATATCATATTTAAGTGTGTCATGTCCAAACCAATGTATCTACAATTAAATGACCACGAACATACACAAAAAACACTACATTTCTCTTTGTTTCTTAAAATGGATATATGATTCAAATCCACAACCTTCTGAGTCTCATCTGCAGAAACGACAAAGCAGTCGCTGTGTCCTTCTGGGACGTTTTATCTGGGGAAAGCATCGGTCATCTCTCATCAGAGGCTTCTGCCGTGCCTACGCTACACAGTCAGCAGACTGATAGCTTAACCTTTCCACCACACTGCACTTCAAAACGAGCAGAGAGCCTAGGATCCCTCAGAATGTGTGGTCTTCTCTCTGCACCACTGATTTCTGCATGCACGTCTCATTCTGTACGAGACACCGCTCGAGGATAAAGATGCCTTTTCTGATCTCACTTATTCCTCTACCAAATGATCTTGATGTTGGTACGAACATGTTCTCAGGACTTCAGCGCCTGGAATAGAATGTGCTGGCCAGCTATGTCGGACTGCAGTCAGGATGAGCAGTACCACCTGCCGTGGTGTTGCCCGAGCGTTAGACAGTGATGGGCAAATGAGAGATTGGAGTGTTTTTGGAACGTTAGTAAAGCCACTGGCTAGTAGCCATTGCTCTTGTGGGAAATGAAATCAGTGTTATTTGATCACGTCATTTTAAGTCCAGAGGGAATTTGAAGTCCTGAGACCCATTTTGGATGAGGCTACAACCTTCAGAAGAACAGGAAGTTGCGTTTCATTTTTGTGAGGTGACGGAAAATTCATAACAGAAAAAGATGGAAAGATGACCTATGTGGTGCAAAAAGCTTCTAGATCAAAAGTTTTACCATCACCCATTCCATACGATTCTCCTACATAATTATAACTAAATAAATCTTCTCTATTACTATAAAAAGCTTTCAATTTTCAGCCTCAACCTCCACATGGAACGTCATCGCTTGGCGAAAGATTTACAAAGGCTGGAGAAAAGTGAAAGAGAGGAAGTGTAACTTCAAAATAGCTCTCTACTGCCACCTATCAAAGAGTGTGGCAACTGCAAGCAAGACGGTTGACTTAAACAACCCCATTATGAGAGAAAACAGGGGAGTCCAGTCAGAAGAGTGAAGTGATTATTATAACACTATGACAGTTTAAGATTTAGAGGCTGATGACAACATTTTTGTTGACATGTTATGCGCTTAGGATGCAGCCATTTTCCCAAGCTGGAAAAAAAGTCCCCAATCAAAGTGAGGATATAATCAATCTGAAACAACTATTTTTCTATTTTTTATGATTCAGTCCTAAAAAGCTTCTCTGGCCATATCCTCTGTTAAATTAAGATCCTGTCAATCATTCAAATCTAATTTATAAACCAGTCAGCATCAAATTGTGCAATAATCCCCTCCCAGTTTCCTGCCAGCGCCCATCCTGTGCCACTCGGTAACATGAGCGAACAGGAATTCAAGACGTAAAACTAAGGCACTTTTCCATGACCCAACATCATTTTTTATATCTTTATTCCATTGTATAATTGCCCTTAGTTCAAACATAATAATGGAAACCGCTTCATTTCTCCCCCATCCCTTCTTATTGCCTCTTGATTGTGACATCTGTGTCTGTCTTAATTTTATTGGATGAAGCGCTCCTTTTGAAAGGATAATAAACGTGTAAACAAATTCAAAACAAGCCTTTCTCCTAAGCTTTGGTTCTCATTATCAAATTGTGCGGCAGCCCTTGCCAATGTCCCCCTCCAAGGCAATGTCATCCTTTTACAACTCAAGATCAGCTATAATCAAAAGTGTCTATAAATTTGAGCTTCTCTAATTAAGGTCTCCTTGCAAAGCGCACAAGTGGGCGAACCTTCCCCAAAAGACTCAAATTGGCTCCCAAGCACAACAAATCACATTATGATTTCAGCTCTTGCCCACGCACCGCTCATCTTGAGTCAGTTAACCCAGCTGAAGAGGCCGTCTCGCTGCTGCAGACCTGTGCTCGGACTACCTAAAACCTGCAGTCGCTTGGATCTCTAAATGCTGAGGGAGAAACACATGTAAAGTCAATGATGGCCCTAAAAAATATTTGCACATTTTTGGATACTTACACTTCACTTAAAATGGCATTAAAAAAATATTAGTGCTGTCAAACAATTAATCGCATCCAAAATAAAAGATTTTAGTTTGCACAATATATGCGTGTTCTCTGTATATTTATTATGTATATATAAATACAAACATGCATATATTTAAGAAAGATATGTTATATATTAAATATATTTATATATAATATAACATATAAGAATATAAATAGATATACATGTAAATATTTTCAAAATATATACAGTATTTATGTACAAATAAATATACACAATACACATACATATATTATGAAAACAAAAACTTGTATTTAGGATGCGATTAATTGTTTGACAGCACTAATAAATATTAACCTGAATGGCATCTGCAAACTAATTATGTCATACGTTTAATCAGCATTATCCTCCCTTTGCTTAGTAATTCCTGCAATTGCTTTGAAATTTGTCTGTAAGATCTTTTTTAATGTTTTTGAAAGAATTTACTTATGATCACCAAGGCTATATTTAATGAACATAACTTAAATAGAACATCATTTATCATTTCATTTTCTTTATAAACCAAAAAGAAGTCACATACACATTGACTTGCTCAATCAAGTAATCTCTCCCTATAGCTTTTTTGACTGTTGTTTTGGACAATACTTATTATGTTTATTTATAATTCAAGCTTTTCTACTAAAAAAATGACTAGGTTTGTAATTCTCTACAATTTAGCGTCTCAAATTAGATTCAGTTAAAAGATGTATACATTACTTTTTGACTTGGATTCATCTATGACCTTAGTATTTGACCAAAAGTCCTCCGAAATGTTTGCTGCTTCTTCACATGAGAAACTAGGCCGACAACAGAACTGTAACTGGGCAGAGATTCACCCAAAGTTTCCAGACAATATAAAGCCAAACCGGGACAATGATTTGTCTCTCAAACAGAGCAAAACACAAGTCTTCCACCACAGTTAAGTCAATGCAAATTAGCATGGGATTGAGAAACAATGACAAATTGAAAGTGCATTTAAAGAGCTAAGAGAGAGCTCCTTTGAAGGTTATTTTTAGACAGAGCTTTATGGGAATACATTCGTATGAGACTTTATGATCAATGCAATGTTGTGATCACTCCATCAAAAGCTCTTCTACAGCCAAAAGACATATCAGCATTATGTGCTAATTACAAGGTCGGACAACAGCCAACTGGACAGCAGTCCAAGAAAAAAGGGAACGCTTACACGCAAATTCATGCACACACAGTGTAGCATCTACCGTACAGTTTCATTTTCCTACAGGGTCATTCAAACTATGGCCCTTGACTACTTAGACTAAGTGCTCAATTAAGCATAGCTTGTTAGCTGGTTTCCTTTCCAGCTATGTTATTGCTGCCATGTGCTGTATTACAGTACTGTATGTAATACAGTGTGTTCGGCCAGTATGATGGCAGATCTCAGTGCTTTGGAAATCTCTGGCATCTTCGTGACTCTTTTTTTCCTTCACTCAAATTATGTTTTCGTGTGATGTCCACCAGATTTTTTTTCTTTATATGAGAGACCGTGTAAAGGGTGTGAAGAATTGAACAAAGTAAACCTGAAAATGTGACATATCCAAATGACACAGCAAATGCTGAACTTGGATTTTAGTCATTGTGAAAAATGGGTATTACATACCAAAATAAACCTGGACACAAGTTTGCACTAGATTGTGGCGAACCATTCCCCCCCTCAAACACTTTGAGGAATTTATTTGATCAAAAGACATGGAGGCTGAGGGTCAAGTTCACCCTTGAGAGGATCTTGAGGTATCTCAGTGGAAACACTTGTTTAGATTCTTATCATTATTTGCAATTAAACTGTAAACTTTATTAGATTTACACACATTCAATTACTTCATTAACTAATGGCAAGATTTTAGAAAGGACGCATTAATTAATAATAGTTCCTGTGACTTCATCGAAAAGAAAAGTCGTGTCAGAGTCAAGAAGTTGCTAGCTATTTAATGAAAAACTACGAACACAAATATTTTCCTTCACAACACAAGTAAACAAGGTCAATTTTGATTTCATGATGACTTTAAAGCCAGAGTTTACCCGAGAAAATGCACTTCAATGAAAAAATGAGCTAATTTGCTTGACGTGAATTTTCGCCGATGGCATAAACATCCTTCAAACACTGAGAGTATGTATGTTTTATCAAAAATTAATGTGGTTAACATTAACATCGTTGATTAGATAACCATCGTGATCAGGCGATAGAGCATATTGTATTTATTGTAGCCAGTTCCTTTCAATCCGCTCCAAAGGCGCAATAAGTGCAAGCACTAGCCCAGACATAGCCTCCCATGTCGTACAATCATAATCACGCTACTCTTACCATAACACTGCAATTATCCTCATTGCTTACAGCATGCGTGATGGATGAGTGTGTGCGTGGTTATGTGTTTGAGCGAAGCGTCTACGGTAGAAACGTCTCCCACGCACTGTCGCAGCTCCTCTGCTCAGTTCAGCGTGCGACCTCCATAAATCATGTCATTAAGATAACGTCAGCGGCCCCTGGCTGGCTCGTGCATTACCCAGGCAGACTAAACTCCATCCGTTCAAGACCCCGCTTTGGAAAAACAGCTGACACAACAGCGACAATCCATGTCTGGCTAATGCAAACAGTAGTTCGACAGTAGTTCTTGCAGGTGTATGGGACTCAGAGGAGTTTTGTTTTATCACCAGAAGAAAATAATCCATTCGTGGTGTAAATAAATGCTTATTTGAGGTGTTTTCCCTTTTAAGAGTTTCTCCCATCAACTGCAGGCACCTGTGGGAGGTATATGATCTGTTTGGAGAGTCTAAGCTCCTTGCTGCATATGTTACCATTATACTTCATGCCTGGTTGCAGTCAACTGATTTCTTGTGACATTGTGATCCTGCACATTTCCTCCAGCGGTAATTAGTCGTAGCAGTCAATAAATCTCCTCTGTTTGTTTTTGTAATGTTTAATTGCGTTTTTCGAGATTGGTTTTCTACGTCGACGAGGGCACTACAAACACTCAAGTTTTCTCATCTGATACCGAATGATTGCATATTTACATAAATATCATTAGAACTCTGATTATAGAATTTGTTCAGATATAGAATCACTTAATGTGTCCAGGGACAAAAAGACAAAAGTCTGAAAATGACACAGAAGGGGGTGTATAAGAAGGCGATTTGGAGGCGCAGAGAAGAACCCTCCAAAATCAACATTACTTCAAACATGAGCTCATCTAAACATCTGTCCACAACATGTCCAATCATTGCCCCGCTGAGGCATGTACAATTGTTTCTGGAAATAAATATTAGGCCTAATTCGGCTCTGATTGTAGCAGCCAGTTGTGGCCCAAACCCTTGCGGCTGAAATCTAATGTCCTTTTTTCTCCCAGAGTCACTCTTTTAATTGCTTTCATTTATTTGATCTCATTTTACTCTTTTCTTCTTCTCAGTTTATAGGTTTTGCAAATGTATTTGTCTGATGCTCCTAAACTTCATGTCACACTTATGCACCAGTTAAAACAGGAGAGGTCTGAGCGTGTTTTAAGTGAGGGTCTGCTGTGGAGGGGTGGACTGAGTTCAATTATACTTAGGCTGTCTGTCTTTTCCCGTCACACTCCATTTGCGGTCAGCGGATACGTTTACACAGAAACTAATCATAACTAAAACATTTTTGTGTAAATCTTACCAAATTACTCTGTATAACAGGGGCAGGGAAAGGAAATCAATACCAAAAACACTTAAGGTAACATCTGACCGTTCTTCCGGACCTTCTGGATAAAACTAAGATAAATGATGAAAAGAAAATAAGTTCCCATTAAGAACACTCATGAAAGAGAATGTTTTACATAATTGGGCAAATGTAAAGTTCGCAATATCCGGCTGAACTAATACAGGCCCATTGTTCACAATTAATGCTGGATTGCACTGTAAATCACCTAAAAGTTCCATATAGATGGAATATTTTCTAAATAAAAAGCATGTCAGTAAATATTAGTGTGCTTATAAAGCAGTCATATACTCCAAGAAACTAGGCCTGATTCAGTACAATACAGATTTGATTAAATAATTACTTAATTTACTCCAGAAAGAGATAGTGTTTGAAGGATAGAATTGATTTTTTTAAGTTTGAAGTCAAATTAATTACATTACATATTTTCATTTTTCAACTAATTCTGCCACATTAAATTTATCTTGCAAAAGATGGGCTGTCACAGGATGATAGTCACATCTACTAAATTTCCATAGAGCAGGAGAAAGACAGACAATGATGCTCAAAAGTGAGAAAAAAAGGCTCCGTGCCTACCATCAATGCCAAGTACAATGCTTCCCCCTCGTGGTACATTCAAAAACTCAACCTCATATGATTTACTCGTTATTATTAGGTACAGTTTACACTCTCCTCTGTTTCAGCCGTTAACACATACCCCCATTTTCTTTGTATATCCCTGAATGGAAACGCTGTGAAAGTCCTGGTAGGATATATAAAATGTAATGCAGTGACATTAACTCTTGTGTCCTTCAGAGGGGGGGAAAGCAGTTTTAGAGAGTCAGTCCAAACCTGAGAGAAGCCAAGCACAAACCTGATCCAATCCCTGTGAACAGGTCATGCATAAATTAACATTTCACTCTACCCAGCCTCAGTTAACAGCCTGCTGGAGGGAATATGACAAGTGCAGGGGGTGCAAGCTAATAATGCTGGGTTATTCTACTGAAGAAAGAAAGAAAGAAAGAAAGAAAGAAAGAAAGAAAGAAAGAAAGAAAGAAAGAAAGAAAGAAAGAAAGAAAGAAAGACTGCTAAATATGATGCAAAGTTCAAAGGATGTTAAAATTTAACACCAAGTGAAAAGGGCATGCTTTCATTTATTTCTTAATGTGGAACCTAAAGTTCAAAATCCTTCATTGCCACTCTTAAAATAGCCTTGTATGAAAGGTAGGCATCATATAAGCAGTAGAACCTCAAACAAAAAAGATTTTGATCCAACACAGACTGTCTGCAATGACACGAAAAATAAAGTAAAGCGCCACTAAACCGGTTCTTTCTCGTTAAAGAACTCTTCATGAGTTGATTTTCCTATTTCTACGCCAATACATTTTGACGAGCTCAAAGTGCATAATGAAACCTTTTGGAAAAAAGTTGGCATCATGCTTTTTACAAATGTGCAGACGTCCGTTCCGTCTGCTGTATATGTTACATAAAACGCTTAATAAACAATTGTTGGTCTCTGTATATAGGCCTATGCATCACATGGGCGTCTCGGCTGTTGCTTCGCGTCTCTCTAGCGTTGCGTTTTAAAGACGTCCAAACATTTAATGATTCATTAATCACTCTTATAGTTCTTATTGACGTGTAGAGGGCATTTTAACGTAAACCTATGTAAGCATTATACGGATGAGCTAAATAAACATTTTCATTTTGTCAGGGGTGAATTAAAAAAATTGCCCTAAAGATAAGCGTCTTCTTGAACTCTGAGGGAACGATTTGTAAACGGAACTAACTGAAGAGCGCGTGTATCCCGCGTACCTCAAGACAGACATCCGGGTTATCTCTTGCATCTATCGACTTAAACTTACTAAACATATGTATTTCATGTAAACAGCCTTGTACTACAAAAACAAAATTATAATAAAACGGATAAAGACTTCAAGGCAGTTTGAGTGTCTGCTTACCGGCGTTGAATGCGACACTTTACGCGTTGGTAAACAAAGTTTGTGGAAATAGAAACTAGAAGCGCGTCTTACCTGCAGATCCGCCCGCTATGATCTGATGAGACGCTTCTCTCAGTAAACTCTGCTTTTTAGATGTCATTTTCTGTTTCTGGGCCTGTGATTAGGAAAACAAAGTTATAGCAGCGTTGCCATGTTTTAAACCTCTTTGTTATTTCAAACGCCAAACTTATTATATTTCTCGAGGAAATAAAATGTGTACATAAAACGAATAGGCCTAACGTTAGTCTGTTCTTATTTGAAGGTGGTCAGAAGCCGCATTACACGGTGCTGAGGACTGCAGGTGTGTTTAGACCTTACTTCAGTTTGGGGTTTCAGTACAGTTTGTTTATTGTAGCTCCTCGCTTTGCCGGGATTGCAGCGGAAAAGGCTGGTCTGACACGCGGCGTCCTGGCGCGAGCTGAAACGAGGGATTCGGTGTGTGAGCGCGCTCTTGGGCAATTCGGGTTAATTTTAACTCCAAGTCTGATTCAGTCAGAGTTCACTGAGGACACTGCAAGAGGTCGAATGCGAACGAATTATGTAATATAATAGAAATAATGAACTAATATTGCTTATTTACAGTGGTCCTAGGTGTAGGCTATTTCACACTGAAACGCCAAAACCAGTTTGTCAGTTATTTTAATAATTTACCAAACATTTCCCTAAGACTAGGCTACTTGTCTTGAAGTCAGTTCCCTTCAAGTGTTCACGTTTCAGATAACAAAAATACATTTATCTTAAGTTTTAACGGTTTATTTCATGTTTTATCTTTTAAATAAAACCTAATTAACTTTTATTTAGTTACATTTGAGGTTTGTGACGTTTATACACTTAAATATAAGTGCTAACTTGTTGGATATTTTATATTCATACATTTTATTTCCTACGTTAACTGTGACTTGTGTACAAAAGTCACACTTTTATTTAAATAGTTATTTAAAACACTTGTATTTTAGATAAATTAAGTCATTATAAATTGATATAAATTGGTCTTAATCTTCTAAGCTAAATGTTCCATCATTTCACAAATGAAATCCAGAATAATTTATGAATTTAAGTGAAATAGTTATAATGTAGCTATGATATGACGTGTTGATGTCCAAGCACTGAGATTGGCTTTTTCTACAATCCAATACAATGCTTGAAAAAATGACTTTTAAAGAAAATCTAATGAATAAGTAATCTGTAGGTGACATGCAGATATGTCATAGTATTTAGTTTCTGATACTCAAATTCTTAAGAGTTTTAAAACAGAACTTGGAGGTTAAAATAATTTTCTTGATGTCTCATAAACTAAATGCTGTCATTTAAAATGTGCCTGGGATTCCTTCAAATCATATAGTGAGCCACAACTTTTTTTACTTTCCTTTGCAGAAGGCAACGATGAAAAGCAGACTTTCCCTAATTCAATGTTACAACTTGCTTAAAGAGAGTCTTGGCCGAGTAATGAGCGTATTACTGTATTAGCTTAGAAGAACATAGACATTTTTTCCCCATTTAATTTTCAAATTGTGAATTTATAGCAGGCTATTGGCAGGGAAATGCCATTAGCACTTTGACCTGCCTGGAGTGAGAGAGCAGACAAAACCCCACCCCGTCTATAAACCTACACGGTGGCCAGCTAACCTGTGAAATAACCTTTTTTTCTACAATATAAAAAAAGTTCTGTAAATTTGTGTGAGACGTCACTATCATTGCACAGAGCACACAGAAAGCCTAAAAGAAAATGACTTTTTGATAATCTAACGGAATAGAGAAGTATTTTACAAATGAGCATGGAGAATTTAACAATAGTCATACTGTACATAAAGGTAATATCTTCTTCTTCGCCATATCTCCATGCAGTTTAAGGCACTTCAGCGTGGGCTCTCGCATGAGTCAACGCTAAATTCCACCTGTCTCTATCTTGCACAATTCTCATTAGAGCTTGTGGTCCAACATCGTATCTCGCCAGCACTGATGACATCCACGTTATTCTTGGACGTCCTCTTTTTGCGGTACCTTCTACTCTTCCATGCAATGTGATATTTGCAATCCTGGTATTATAATATTATTATTATTAAGGTAATATAATGTCAACAAATCCTTGAACTGAAATCAAAAAGGAAACACCAGAACAATTATTTTTTTATTTGCAACAACCTCTATATGCACATAAAATAAGAAGCTCTCACAGCATCACCTTTGAATGTCTGTTTTACCACATTTTGGGGCTTGGATTTTAACAATTGCAAAAGTGGCACTATTTCTTAGCCACTTGAAATGCTTTCTAGAAAAGAACTGAATAAAAACAAGTTGGTTAGACAAAAAAAGCTAAGTTTAAAACAATGACTAAATAAATATTCAAAATACAGAGACAGCGGTTTGATTCCTAGAATAATTCAAGTCATTATTACAGCTCTTTTTCAAAACTCATCCGTACATCCTCCAATCTTTCCAAAATCTGGCTTATTATTGGTACAGTGTGTCTTTACCTATTTATGATCAATTATCAGTTTCTGAAACACTGTTGTAATTATTGACATTTTTACTTGTATTTATTTTAAGTTTTATGAATTATGGGAAAAAAATATTTAAAATGTTCTATGGTTGAAAACATGCAAATAATGGTAAATATGCTAAGACCTAATGTTTTAAAAATCTAATACAACAATCACATCATTATAATATCAGTATAACTATGGCATTCTCAAGCTACAAACTTCACGGAAATATATGATCCTGCACATATTAACGTCATGTTGAGAAATGTCTGGCTGTGTTATTTTCTTTATACAAGAGGCAAGGCTATGGCTAGCGAGCAAATATGAAGTAGCCTAAATGTGTGCCTTTCTGCAACTACTGTATAACATAAAACTTGTCACTACATGAACAGTTTGGCTCAGATTAAGCAGTAAGTTTGGTAGTACTATGGAAAATGGCACAAAACAAATGAGAAAATAATATTTTAACCCAAACTCTATAACTTCACATAGTGCTGATGACATTTCCATGTCATTTTCTGCATGGAAATGACATGGAACATGACATTAGAAGAATTTATTAAACCTGTTACACTACCAATAGACAATAGATATGAGTCACGTACCGCATAAGACTGTCCTTTATATACTGGTTAGCTAGTTTTCGCTAATGAATTAGAGATGATCTGTGTAATGTTTCTACACATTCTAATATTCACTGTATAAACTTCAAATGACTGATCCGTTAATTATTGTACCGTTAAACAGCGGAAATGTCCTGAACCAATATAAACAAAAACAAACTTTTAACTAACTAAACATTTAAAAATTCAAACAAAGACTGAAATAAAATCATGTTACGCACAAATGAAAAAGTCAAACCGTGCCTTTAACTGGATGTCCAGGTTAAATTCCTTAAAAATGAACGCCAAACTTTTTAGCATTCAAGAATGAAATACTCTTGGATCTGCTTTGACTTTGTGGGTGATCTTCTCAGGGTGGGTTTCTATTAGTCTCCATTTAAAAACCCACTTTGTGATGCGTTTATTGTTTAGTATTTGGACTACGAACAATGTGCAAGTAGTGTCTGTTTCGCACAATAAATAACTTATGCAGTTTATGGTTTGAAACTTCAAACACACAATCTTTGATTTGTATCCCAAAGTAAATGATCTAAACATTTCCTAAAATGTGTTTTCATTTGTTTGCCGACCATGCTGTGATGTATCCCGACACCTGGAGACTGAGGTTTTAAAGGAGAGTGGGGCCTTTGGTGGTGTATGTCATTGAGGGGAAGTGTCGGCTGTCAATGTCCCAGAGCTTCCTGTCTCCTTGAGGCCCCAGCGCGGAGCCTTGACTCTGGTTTCTGGCCCCTGGTAAGTTGGAGGTCCAGTTGTTAATATAACTAGCCATGAGGAGCGTCAGTTCCAGGATCTACAGCATTGAAAGAGAGAGAGACAATGAACCAGGAGATCTTTAGTAGACGAATATTTCAACATTTAACTTGCTCTTACTTTATCAAGCCAAAAAGACACAAGAAAACCACATATATACGAGCTCATTAGCACTTCCTGTATCGTGTAATGCTGTATGAGTAAGACTCTCATTGAAAAACCTGTTTTTATCATGGATGTCTTTCAGATAGTGGTTTCAAAGGGGGGTGTAGGGGTTCAACTCAAGCTGTTTTAAAGTGCTGATTTCACCCCCACACACTTCAGATCAGATTTTTAAGATAGGTCGTAAAATGTAATGCTAAAATCAGAATTCCGTCTTTACTGGCTTCATTTGGAAATGCGGTTAAACTGTGTTTTACCTTTTGTGAGTTTGCAGGTCTTACCTTTGGTTTAGCCATTGCAAATACAAGTTTATCCACAGTTTTCTTGCCTAAAGCCTGGTCTTTAATCTGGCTGACCACTAGCATGAAATCTTCCTTGCAGCCTCCGAAGGTGATCACCGACTGGTATGGATATGTGACTAATGGGTGCTGGAGAAAAGCAGAGCACACAAATTGAGATGTTTACAAAAACAAATATAAACACTACTGTTTTTTTTAAAGGAAATTCATACTTTTATTCACCAAGGATGTATTAAATTGATCAAGCAAAAGTAACAGTAAAGACTTTTATGGTGTTAGAAAATGTTCTGTTTCAAATAATGTTGTTCTTTTGAACTTTCTGTTCATTAACGAATCCTGAAGAAATGTATTATGTTTCCACAAAAATATTAAGCATCTCAACTGTTTCCAACATCAAAAGAAGAAGAAATGTTTCTTGAGTAGCAAATCAGCATTTTAGAATTATTTCTGAAGAATCATGTGACACTAAATACTGGAGTAATGACAATCACATTAATTACACAATAAGTACATAAAAAATATATCAAAATACAAAACTGTTTATAATAATAACAATAAATTGTAATAATATATCAAAATATTACAATTTTTCTGTATCTGATCTGCAAAAGGCGATTCTTTTTCTGTGAGCTGGTGAGAATAGTGAGTGGATGTAAAGTTAAAGCAAAAAAAGATATAAACATTAGTGCTGTCAAGCGATTAATCTTCATTAATCGCATTCAAAATAAAAGTTTGTGTTTACATAATATATGCATGTGTACTGTTTTCATTTATTATGTATATATAAATACACACGCATAGAGTGTATATTTTGAAAATATTTACATGTATATATTTATATTATATATAAATATATTTAATGTATAAACATAACATATTTTTCTTAAATATATACATGCATATGTATTTATATATATACACAATAAATGTACACAGTACACACTCGTATATTATGTAAACATTTTTTTAAATTTTGGATGCAATTAATCGTGATTAATTATTTGGCAGCACTAATAAAAACAGAAAACAGAAAATTACAGAGTCTGCCTGACCCTGTTTATTCTTTCTCAAAACAATCAGACTTCTCAAAGTGAGAATACAGCCAACTGGGCAAGATATCAGGACTACAGCTTCTCAAACAAGCACACATGCCAATATGGCCCTCTAAGTTCCAGATATATTATACAGTTCTTAAAACCTTGAGAAATAAACTAAACTGAACAGTTAATTTAATTTCACTGAGCCAAGAGAGGGCGCTAAAGGTCTGAAAAGAAGTGCACTTACAATGGAAGCCCAGCAGGTGTGTGAACAGGAGGGTTTAAAACAGAAACATGAAGCTCATATTTTTCTTAAATTGCTAAATTGTTAGTTTGAGGTAGAGCTACTTTTCTACATGGATAAACATGTAGTTTATCTGGTAACTGGTAATAACTGGTCATGCACGATCAATGTTTTAAAAAATGGTGGGGATGTCATGGAACTGTGAAGACTTTTGAATATTACTTAGCTCCTGATAAAATTATTCAAAATGATGTTATAAATGGTCTATATTATGTATTGGTTGAGATCGGTAGTAGAGTATTTGCTTATTTTTATTGTCAAAACAGTGATTTAACCTTACATTCTCTTGGAATTAGCTCTATGTACTGTACAGATTTATACATATTCACAGAGGTACTTTACAGTTACATCATATAACTTGTTACTGTTACATTTTCAAAACTTTATTATAGTTTTATATTTGTGGTGCTGCACACTTTACTTATAGGCTTTCATTAAAAGAGCTTTACTGTAAGCATGTTTTTCATTTGTTTATACAACCTGAGGGAGCCTAAATTATTTTCTGTGGTAATCAACAGCACACTTAAGAGCTTAAGCTGTAAATGACCCGTAATATTCCTTTAACGCAGTCTAACTTTCTGAAACTATAACCAGAGCAAGTATCCGCATTCACTCACCATGGTGTAGTCCAGAACACTCAGCCCGTCCTCATTAACAGCCAGCCACACTCGAGTTTGCTCCAATGAAGAGGGAGGCAATGGCTGTGCACCAACAGAGTGGGAGTAAAAGGAGAAATTCTGTCATGTTTTAACAGCCCTTTTGTGAAATATCTTTTTAGGGGGTCAAGGTTGTGTAGAAAATAGCATTCAGTTTGGTCAGTGGCTACGGAAACTGTTACCTTATCTAATGCACATCTGATCTTACCTTGGCACTGAATAGCTTGGCCCCAAACAGAGGCCACTTGCGGGCCACGGTCAGGTAGATTCTCACACATTCAGAGGCTGTGCATCCACGAAGGACTGACCACTTAGTGGCCAAACGCTCAGCGAGTTCCCTGTGGGACAAAGTTGTGAGTAAATTAACAAAGTAAAGTGTTTGTATAAAGTTCGATCCAGTGAACGTTTTAGATTGCATGCCCTTTTTAAATGAAAGAAAACAACAGTAAACATATCATATTACTGTTCATTAAGAAAAGTATAATGTGGTAAATGGTAAATTGGGCATTCTACGGTCAAACATTAGTATAAACCTAAATTATTATGTGTTATAAATTATTCCACAAAGCTGCATTTATAAATCCAAAATATATATTTATACTAAATTAAACTGTATATAATTAAATGCTAAAGATATATTATAAATGTATACATAATGTGCAGTATTATTATATTTTGATTTGTAAATGGGGCATTCTTTGGTCAAACATCAGAATAAATTATTCCATAAAGTATATACATAATAAATTAAAGTGAAATTATTCTAATTATTAATTCATTATATAATTAAAAATATACTAAAATACATACTATTATATTAAAATTATAATTGCATAATAATTATTAATAATAATATAATGCATAATATTAATTGCATCAAGTAGTCCTGGAATTGAATAATGCACGCACACACACACAAATAAAATAAAAGATCAAAACTCCACAAACAGCAATCGTATCATCTTTGTGTGTGTGTGTGTGTGTGTGTGTGAAAAGTATTGTGAAATTGTAAAAAAAAAAATATGTGTCATATGAGATTAAATGATGAGATCTGTTGATACATAATTATGAATGAATATACTGAAATACAACAAAGTTCTATCATGCAATAAATTAAACTGTTAAATATTAATTACTACTAATATAATATTATACTGGATAATATAATATAATCATGAACATATGGAAGCCTGTTTCCGCCCCTGAATAAAACATTTAAAAGGGAATTGCGACTTTTTATCTCACAAATCTGACTTTTTTTCTCTCACAATTCTGACTTTATAACTCGCAATAGCGTGTTTATATCTCAAAATTCTGAGAAAAAAGTCAGAATTGAGAGATAAAAAGTCACAATACCCTTTTATTTATTTTATTTATTCAGTGGCGGAAACGGGCTTCCATATGAACATGAACATGAAGTGATTATAATAAACAGAAAATCAAATAAATGTGAATTTACCTAAGCTGCTCGATGCTGCATTCCTGCTTGTAGCGTTTAGGGTAAAAACGCTCCAGTACCTGCAGAAGGACCTGTTGGGTCTTCGGCTGAGAAGAACCGGTGGGAGACATTGCTGGTCGGTCTAGATCACCATGCTCGACCTAAAAGATAAATGTGAGTGAGGTGTATTTGTGATCCACCCTTCAAATACACGTACCCTCAAACACTCGATCCACTTTAACACACACCTGTGCCATCAGCGCAGCCACCTCCAGGCCCAGTTCCTTACTGACAGGGAAGTGCCCTTGTTGTACTTCTTCATTTACTTGATACGCCAGCAGGAAGCGCTCTCGCTCAGTCTCCCCCTTAGCTTGAGCTCGGAAACACAGTCTATAAAGAAGACCCAACACTTTTAAAATCCAAACATTATTAATCTATTGACAAAAACATAATACTTGATTTTGATCGATACAAAACCACAGGTTCTCAAACGTACCTGCTTTTATAAATGAGACGGACAATCCGTGTTCCTTCATATTTTCCAGGATGAAGTTCTTTCAGTGCCTGTTCCCACTTTGAGATCACATCACAAATCTGCACCAGAAGAGAGATAAAAAAGCATTCCATTAATTTTCTTGCAGCACAGAATATGTTTCTGTACTTGTAAAAGCTCTGATATTTAATGCTCATATTGTACTTTATTGCTAGGCTGCAGGCAATGCTCCAGGTCTTTTCCAAAGGGGTCGTCAGTGAAGAGCGCAAAGCCTGAAATCTGTGGCTTCCTCATGCCTGCTCTCTGGTTGACTGTGTTCAGGAACTCCTCCACTGTGGTGGAACCATCCAAACCTACAACCTAGAGAGAGATGGAGGAAGATAAGAGGCAGCAGCATTCTGAAACCCTGTCCTGCTATAGTAAAACTGTTGACCTTTATACATTCCATATAATACATCAAACACCTTGTTTACACCTGGAATTAGCATTCATTTTTTGTGACCATATCATGAGTAGTCAATGCTGAATACAGGTGCAAATGGGGTCTAAAACGTGTTGTGATCAGGTCACTGATACCACATATGGACGTAGTCAGAAATGCATGTGATAATGTTGTATATGCAGTGTAAACGCTCTCCCATTCTGAATGCAAAGTATCTTAAGTGTTAACAGGGCAAATATATATATATATATATATATTTAAATGGTACAGTCTATTGAACTGTTCACATATAATATCGTTTTAATATTGTATTTTATGGTTCATATAGTGTGATATATAAGAATATGGAGTCAATATTTGAGGAGGAAAAAAACAGAGGCCCAAAGTGCACCAAAAAAAAGCACTTTGGTGGAGTTTTTTATATGGCCGAAAATGAGATCCAAATCAATTATGATTTTTATAACAGAACAGCAGACTACTTAAATAAAATGCATAACAATGTCACTCAATATCTGCCAATAATATGTCTTAGCAAAATTATATTAAATGATTAGTTTATGATAAAAATCTGCAGTTTAAACAAAAGCCTATCATATTTGGTAATCACGTTGTTTTTGTATTTTTACAGCAAAAAAGACACAGGTACCACAATCTGAAGGGGGACATTTTTTACAATTGTACTAAAAGATGTTTTACTTGCTAAAAAACATACAGACTACGATTCAAAGGTCAGAAGGCATGCAGTAGATTGTGTACAACAGGATTTTTAGTTAATTGTGATGATAATTTACACTCCTTTGAAATTTGCATATCAAATATGATCCTGTAGGCTTTATAGGGTTAAATGTAAGGGCCAGATCAATGGGAACAGAAAGTGTTTGTGTGTACCTCATAAGTATTGTTCATGAAGTGAACAGGTATGCTGAAGGGGAGCGAGTGATGGTAGGGGTTTCTCAGCAGAATAGACAGAATTTCCATTCGTGAAGGCTTTGCCTCTCTCTCTCCATTCTGTAAAGTTCTCTCTACCGAGCGCTGGCAGTACACAGCATACTTCCCCACTTCAGTCCTGTGGGTGTACACACATAAACACAGGCTTTCAAATTCAATTACATGAGGCATCACTGCACAAACCTTTATTCATATCGGTTTCTAAGTCTTGTTTTGCAGTAAGCACATCAAACCTCCTTATTTTTAGCAGCCTTTTTTGACAGTGTTTTTAATTTAATTAAGATATACTTAAGGCCAACATCAAATATTAAGGCAAATTCAGATAAAAAACTAATATATATTTATACATAAATTTAAATATAAAATGTACATTTGAATATATACATTAAAACCAAAAATTATTCAGACATCGGATATAATAACTTTTATAACACTATAGTTCATAAATGTAAATGAGGATAGCAAAATAAAGAGAACTGTGACATTATACCCAAAAATTCTCCATAAAGTGGACTACCAGTAAAATTTGGGATCAAAAATATTCAGAAAATATTTTTGCTTATGTGTTTTTTCTTTAATTACTAATGCAACCTTTTTACACAACAGACCCAACAAAATTAAGCATTGATTGGTAACATTTTGACCTAAATTGGTATTATCTAATTATGTACTTAAATGTAACAGCTGAATAATTTTTGGTTGATTGTAATCCATTACAAACCTTTCCATCAAATTATCAGACATTATCAGATTCATTTGTTCTGACACAGTTAACTCTGAGTTCTTGTCATTTTTTATTACTATTTTCTAAACTATAGCATATAAACTGTTATATAATGTGAGAAATGTTAAAGGTGTACATTTTGGTTTGACTGTAGCTATTAATTCAAATATACACTGCCATTCTAAAGTATTTTTGTCAAGAAATGAATGAAGTTGATTAAAAGAAAGACAGTACTGTTTTACTGTATTTTGATATGCAGCCTCAGTGAGCAGAAAAGACTTCTTTCAAAAACATTTAAATGTAAAATTGTAAACAGCGGTGCATAGATGTAAATCTGAACATATACTTATGAATCTGATAATAATAAAATAAAAATCTAATACATTTTCGTTTACATTACGTATGTGTACTGTGTTTATTTATGATATATAAATACACACTCATATAGTATATGTTTTGAAACTATTTATATGTAGTATATACATTTATATTTTATAATATATATAAATATATTTAATATATAAACATAACATATTTTTCTTAAATATTTACATGCATGTGTATATATTTATATATACATTATAAATATATACAGCACACTCACATATATTATGTAAACAAAAACTTTTATTTTGGATGCGATTAATCGCGATTAATTGTTTGACAGCACTATTATAAATATAAATATATATTTGAGAATCAGTCTGAGAGTGAAATCTTTTTGTACATCATGGAATGTGTGGCCAGTGACCTGGGATCTGCGTTCCGCTGCAGGTACTGTCTCAGGTACCACAGGAAATGGTGCTGAGGCAGGAAGAGAGCTACACACAATGATAACAGCTGCCAGCACTGAGAAAGAAAAAGAAGAGCAGAGAGATATAGAAATATAAAACATTTCATATGATGATACAGAGTGAAATGTGTGTGTGTACAAATATAACACTGACCTGCGTGAGGGCGTAGTTGTGTGGAGTGCGGCAGTTGGTCTGTTTGATCAGCTGACAGTACATCTCATTCTGCAGCTCCGGATGTGTTAGGCACACCTGCAGTGCATTCTGGGCCAGTGAGGTGTGGTAGTCGATGGAGGGAGACTCCACCAGCACGTTGATGAACAGCTGACATGACTACCACAGGGCAAAACAATAACTTATTTGCATGTGTGTGGGTCAATGACACTACATTTCTTCCTTGTATAAGTTTATACAAAAGTACATAAAAAAATGCTGTTTATGAAAACAGTCCATAACAACATCATAACTGGATCTTTTTATGATCACACAAAGTTAGTTCAGGTTGTAAAATGTAATGTTGTGTAGCAGCCATCCAAAATATATTTATGGAGAAATAAAATAATACAATTTAAATGTATAATACATTACATTTATTATTTAGTTTAATTTTTCACGATTATTTAGTTTAATTCACGAAAAAAAAATTGTTTTGGTCTTATGAAGTATTCTAATTTGTTGAGATAGTGAATTGGTGGGTTTTTTGTTAAATGTGAGCCAAAATCATCACAATTAAAAGAACCAAAGACTTAAACTACTGCAGTCTGCATGCATTGAATTTATTTAATACACAAGTTTCACAATTTGAGTTGAATTACTGAAATAAATGAACTTTTCCACGACATTCTAATTTATTGATAGACACCACTTAATATGTAAAGAGCCCTTAAATAGATTTTTATCTTGAAATTGGCATAAAAGTTTTTTAAAACCACATGAGCGGACAGAGAAAAATTTGAAATATATGGCACTACCATCTGTGATGAGAACAGAACGACCAGCAGAGGGCAAACTCCTCACACAACATGTTAGCGCACACAGCTGGTTCCGTAGCCACACAGACAGCGCATGCAACAACACGCTTTACTTTCTTATTAACATTCCATTTCTGTTCCTACAGAGATTCTTACCATGCAAATTAAATCAAGTCAGGATGTAGCTGTCAACCCCCCATTCATTACTTCAGAGTGGGAGGCTTTTTCTTTCAGTATCAAATGACTACCTAAAAAGCCCCTCTGATCTTCAAAGAGCACTGAGTCCTGCGCACGATGCTAGCTCTCGAGGACACGCCATTGAACTGTCAATAGGGCATAATGTCTGCAAACCTTTGGAGAACAGGGTTCTCAATAGACAACGGGAGCCTGAGGAGAAACTACGGGCAACTGGAATGAGACCATCTCTCCAAACACTGTCAGTGATCCTCTTTGAACTCAGAATTAAATGTTTAGGCCAGTCCTCAAAATAAGACATTACAGTGCTAGTGCCGTTTCCCACACAAAGTGCTGAGAGCCACTTGTTGAAAAGTCATTACTAGAAGTAGTGATGTTACTAACTACATTTCTTGCATAATGGATAACTGTAACAACCCCTACTTAACTTTTTTCACATTATGTACATGTAGCTTTACAAATGAGTGATCTGGGGCACAATTAAGTGAACACAAGTGAGGACTGTGATTCATTTCTGTGAATCGTTTGAATCTATTTACTACAAAGATTCATTTAGATTCATTCCCTGATTTGTTTAGCTACATTTTTGCAGTTAGTTGGTTAAGCCAGTAGGTGGCATCAAATATATTTTTGTGTTTAAGTCATTAAATCATTCACTCAACCAAATCGTTACAAAATAACCTAGTTATTTCACAACCGAAGAAACGTATCATCCTTATTCACATTTATAAATCTACAGATTCCAGCAGCATAAGCGTTTCGCCCAAAAATGACAACAAAGCAGATCTATTATTTTCTCTTTGTTTTGCTGCTGAGCATGACTTTTATAATATTTAGATATTTATCTATATACATTATGAGCAGTGTTGGTATCGTTAAGTAAAACTAAAACTATTACAAATAGTTTTTGTTAATTGAAATAAATTTGAAATGAAATATACAATAAATATTAGATGAAAAACAACTTAAAAATAAAAAATGTTACTTTGGAAACTAAATTAAATTGAGTTTAATACTTAACTTGAAAAAATAAAAAAATAAAAGCTGAACTGAAATATTAATCAAAACTAAAAATTACATAAGAACATAACAAAATTACTAAAACTTAAAATTAACTTAATAAAAATTTCATAAAACTTAATAAAATCAAAATATATAAATATAACCTCACCTAATTAAAAATATAAAAAAATACTCAAATATAATAAATAAATGACATTAAAATAACAGATTAAGTCATTTTACTTGTATCATTGGACGTTTTTATGCATGCTTAATTCATACACCGTAATAATTGTTCTATATTGTTAGCCATGATTTAGTTTATGTGTTCCCATTTGACACCGTAATAGAGATCCTACATTTCTTGTGCCAAAAAACCTTCTCTGATTTTATTACGAGTACTTTATCTAAGTACTACTGTTTCAAAAGTGTAGTCTGAACTACTATAAATTGAATAGCATGTTGTAACGTATATCGGCAGGAATTCAACTCTACAAGTCACCAGAAGGGGGCAGCTAAAGAATCAGCGTCTCTCTAAAACCCCTCCCCTTTGCATCAGCGCAAAAGCGCGCGATTTCGTCGGTCACAGAACAAAAGAGAAATGGCCACTAGAAGATTTCAAGAGACACATTCATTTCATGATAATAATTCATCTACACAAGGAACATGTGGATATTAATTGTACTCTTTCTCTCATATGCTTGTGGAATGTGAATTATTAGAAAAGCGTGGGCTGATTTCTAATCGTGCTTTAACCTGGAATGTGTAGGCTGCAGTGTTTAGACTTTTATGAATGGTTGCAAAATTTTATGAATCAGTACGATAACGAATGTGGTGATATTATAAATGTGTAAATCTGATAAGAGTTTTAATACAGGCGTACAAACAAGTTATCTGTCCTCACATGAAAATGCTTTGCAAAAACCAGGGACATGGCGGGGCTCCGCCCATACGGACAGCTCTGATTGGACCAGCCGCCTTTAGGGATGTCCAAACGGACTGTTTAAAACGGCCGGCGGCGCGCCCTCTCTCTCTCTCTTGACTCTCTTGAACTGTGGAACTCGTGCTCGCTTCCCTGACTCGCCTCAAGCGCGCCCGGTCCGCTGGGCGCTCACCTCGGAACCAACCATCGGAGGGGGTCTAAGACTGTGCCAAAGCCGTAACGGAGCCACGGTCGGCGATTGCAGAGGAGAGCTTTCCCGGTGACGTCCGCGCAGCCGTCTCAAGTCTCCACACGAGAACAACCGAAGGAGCACGAACCGACCACGTGAAACCCGAAACAAAGAACTGAACTCACGCTGGAAAACGAAACCAACGCATCCAGCCTGCTTGAAACCAACAGAAAGCAAGTAACAAACCAACGTTTTTATCCTGACTAAACTGGTAAATTCGATCTGAATGCAGTAACAAAGCAAAGATTTGTTCGTGATCATTTCCTGGGTAGTTAAGTTATGCAATCGAAAGAATGGGTATTCTTTCATACAGTTAACCTCAAAACTCTCGTATGTATGTGTGTGTATGTCTATGCTTTATTAGGTAATCCATTTATGTTAGAATAGCAATATCACGAATAAACCTTTTCCATTTTATAAACAAGTGTCTCTGGAATGTGATTTTAAGTATTTTCATCCTTATTTTGCCCTAAAGATAACGCAACCTAGCTCAAACTCGAGTAATTATTAATCTCGTATCTATTGTTACCGGGGCCACGGGAACAGAAGCGAGATTTTAATAGAGAGATATACTGATGTAGTTCGCTGGCCAAGCACTCAAAGTATAAATCGTAAGTTAAATATTAATAGGGCTTTAATCGAGCATATTAAATATTTAATAACTAATTCGGAGCTGAAACAATAGTTCCATATTAAACTGGTATTTCTTTACAGAATGGTGGAGGATAAAAGTGGGCAATTAAAGATTTAGATCTGATAAATCAAACCAGAGACAATATAAATATTTCTCACTTTTATCCGGAAGAATTGAGTAAATATAGAGAAACAAACGGTTATTTGTGATATTGCATTCTTGTTTGTGAAACACAGTGAGTTTGAATGAAAGAGAGTGTAACTGTTAACTCGAGTTCGAGAAGAAATTAAACTGCAGTAAATAATTAATAAAAGTCGCTCTAAAGCGCATGAGAGGCAAGCGTGTCCCTTGTTGCCCCTCTCTTAAGGCCTTCGTGGTAATGCTTTGTTAGTGCGTGTTCCACTGCAAACCCAGCCACGTGACTCCCTGTAGAATATTAAAGTAGCTATTTAAGTAATTCTCAGCCCATTTTTGATTTCACGAGTGAATTCAAGCATACGGCGCTCAAAGGAGTGGCCAGTCGTTTTGAGAAAGGGAGACATTTTGCAATCGATTGTTTGTTTTGTTATGTGTGCGGTCTAAACAGACAAATATTCACATAATAGCCGCTGAGGCTTTGTTGGTTTATAAGTAACCCGTAGATAAATTTATCTCGCCCTAAATGAGTGAGATTATATGTGCTATAGAAAATTCAAGTCTGAACAATGCTGCTTGTGAAGCGTGAAGCACATTTTCCTTCTTCCTATAGGCACTGAGTTGCCATAGCGACCAGTTTAACCACGTGGAGACTTGGCCACGTGTAAGCTAATAACACTAGCGCATATAAGCTAACTGAAACAAAGAACTTTAGCATTGTAGCTTTAGCCATGCTGGTAGCATTACGGCTAGCGATTAGCACATAGCATTTAAAGCTTGAATGCAGTGGGTGTGGAAATGTGAAAAAGCCACTCACGTTTTCCCTTTCTCTCTCTCTTCTCTCCCATTTAAAAGACTAACGTATGTTTTAAGTTGGCTGTGTTAATGTTTCCCAATCATCAGTGTTAACAATTTCACAGGTTGGTTTAATATAACAGCTGATTAAAGTCTTTTACCTTTTGTGGACCAGCTTAATAAGTGGTGGGTTATTAGAAGATAATTCAGTATTACTTTGATAATATGGTGAGGTTGATTTAATTCAATTATAATGGCTTTTATGATTTCATAACACATCAATGGATAAGCGCTATTGTTAGGAATTTTTAATTGTTAATTGAATGTCACAATTGATTACAAATTAATTTTGAATTAATTTCATTTAATAAAATTTTCAATTCCTGCTTCCAGCAACAACAGCATCCATTTATGAACCATAAACGCTCTTATAATTTGACCACTACAATAAAACCTTAAGTTATCAAGAGGGCCAGAAATTTTTATTTCATTTACAAGTAGGATACCGATTAATTATTTTTTATTTTTTTTTGATGTTAAGGACAATGAGAGGAATGCTTAAGTTTGGAAATTATTTTAATTACTATTATGGGAATCCAAAACTAGTGATTTAGAAGCTGTAAATTAATTTAATAATTAATTATGAATTCGAAAATTCTAATTACATTTAATAATTAATTACACTTCCTGTTTACATTTTGCAACAATATTGGTTTGTCAACTCAATTGCAGATTGCATTTGTAAATTCTAATCCTAAGTGAATCCTATTAATTTTAATTATAACATCATAAATTTTAATTAGAAACCAAATTCTAATTTTAATTCTAATTTCAAACTTAAATACAAGTCTGGCTCTATCTGTAGGCCATACTTCATTTCCTTAGGTGATCTGATTAACTCAAGTAAAATTAATAATAATTTAATTAAAATAATTTTATTAAATTAAAATTAGTCCTCTTTACTTAGGCCTGAGAGTAGATAGTGCTCCCCTAGTGCTGTGTTGGAAGTGACAGTGACACCATACAGTCAAAGTCATTTCTCACCAATCTGGAGCATAAAACGTAACCTTAGCATAGCGACTCAACAGCACCACCTTGTGCCAACGTATTAGTTTTAAATCTTGGGAATAAATCTTAATTTCTCTTTTCTTTTCTCCCTGTTACTAACTTCTAATTTGACTTGTTTGCTTAAAGCTAAGGGAAGATCACGAATAGAGCGAAATGTCACAATTGAACAGATGTGTATGAAACTTGAGAACCACATTCAAACTGTTTATCATTTACCCTCTATTGTGAAATCCTACCCTCCCAGGTTAAAGCAGGTGCAATGAGAAGATAGACATCGGCAAAATTTTTAAACACGCGACACACGCTGACCAGCGTTGCGGTGTAAAATCCTGCCATTAAGGGACAAGCACTGTCATTGCTGTTGTTTTCCTCCATCAAGGAGAAAATTGAAATAGCAATAACAGTCTTATTACAAAAGAGAAAACTGCCTACAATCCTCTGATTAGAAGCGTCCTTCTAAATCAGACTTAACAAAGCGAAGAGAGAATCTGCTATTAAAAGAGATCGGTCTAGTGTTATTGTCCCTGTGTACTCATTCTGTTAGTGTGCTTTTCTTTCTGTTTCCCAACAGTGCTGCCTCTACGTGGGCGCAATTTCTCAGAAGCTGCAAATTACGCACCCCACCACAGAGGACCACAGAAACAGAATCACACTCAACACTAGCATACACTACACTGTGCACATTCACACCCTGTTGTTTTGTTTGTGTTTTGTTTTGCTTTGTTTCCCATCCAAGGTCTGTGTCAGTTCGGTCCAAGATCCCATCACCGCCAGAACATGTCTCACAAAACAGAACATGTCGGTCACTGGGAAGGACTGGAAATGTGGCTAAGTGCTACAACAAACAGCATCCTCCCTAAAGCTGCTGAAGCACTCCAACATCAGACACAGGACCAACTAGATGACAACATCACAAGCATCATGAGACAAGACCCAAGTCAAAACTACAATCACAAAGAATTAGCCAAGATCACCTCAAGCTTAAGTCACACACTCATCGCCACCCTCAAACTGAGCGACAAACGCCGCTGCGCCAGCAGGAGCTGACAAGCGCACAACGACGCATAGAGCAGCTGGGAACGTGAAGCTCAGGTACGACAGGAAGGGACCGATGAGGTGGAGCAAGGCGCCGATGAGGAAATCAACAGGCTAAAAGAAACTCTAGAAGCTACCAGCCACGAAATGCAGCAACTCAAAGAGGACTTTCGCTGATTGTGCAGACAAGCTACAGTATGCAGAGAAGCTACTAGAGAAGGCAAAGACTGACTTCAGGGACAAAACAGCAGAATCAAGGCCCTCGAAGCTCATTTGGCTGAATCAAGGCTGAATCAAGAAACGAGATCAGCCGCCTAACACAACAGCTCGACTACGTCACAGAGGAGTCTGAAAGTTTCCAAGAGGAACTCAAGCACGCCTTCTGAACTCGCCATGAGCCGTCAAGGACAGGACGTGCACCAACCGCACCTGCCAAGCAGGACCAAGTCACCTGTGCCTGGACTGACACGTGAACATAAGACAGAGGGGTGATGTTAAAACAGTCACCAGCGCCCGTCTGAAGAACTTTATATCACGACAGAACCAGAAGAATCTGCTGCAGCCAGCCGCAGATCGTCGCACAGCTTGGACCTAAAAGACCTTGACAAGCTCGCCCGAAACGTTGGCAAATTCAACCCCAGCGTGCCAAACAGCCAAAAGGTCCAAGCGTATCTGCAAGATATTGATTTCCATCTGGAAATGCGACCTAACGTTACGGACAAAGATAAACTCTATTTACTCCGAACGACATCCAGTCCTGAAGTACGCAGCTTCCTGGACCGGCAGCCTGTTAACACAAAGACTGATTATCAACGGCTGCGAAAAGCCCTTATTAAAGAGTTCGCCGACCCTGAGTCCGATCAAGGCTTAGTGGCTGCCCTGGAGACGAGACAAGGACGTCACGACACTCCTCAAGCTTACTATAGTCGACTCAGACAAGCATATTTTGGAACTCGCAATGATTCTGACATGGAAGATGAACTGAACTTTAAAACTCTCTTCCTCAGGAATCTTCATCCTGGCATAAGCCACCATCTTGGCGTCTCGCATGTCCACGACGATGAACACTCAGCAGTTGCGAGACTTGGTGCAAAAGGCCTACTACAAACAAAAGATGGCCTCAGAAAAGAGCACAAAAACCCCAGCAGTTCTTGATTTCAACACGCAACACCATGAACTGGCTCTAGAGGGCACCCAACGCCAAGACAATGCTAAGCCACCACACAGAGAATGGAATGCACTCCGTCCAACAGAGAACGAGAAAAGCCGTTAAACATGGACAATCTGTCTTACTTCTAAATATATGGATAGGATTGCAGTGATTGGGAATGCTAACTGATAGCTTTCTCCAGTATTACAGACCTTCAGGGACTAATACTAAAATGTAAGAATAGACTGAATAATAGTTACAAATAGAACCTCTGTACTACAAAATTTCCATTCTTGCTATTAACAAACCATTAACTATGACTTTTGCCTCAATAAACTCCTAATGTTCTGCTTATTAATAGTTAGTCAGATAGCTGTTAAATTTAGGTATTGGGTTGGGATTAGGGATGTAGAATATATTCATGCACAGTGGGGGAAAAAATTATTTGATCCCCTGCTGATTTTGTACATTTCCCCACTGACAAAGAAATTATCAGTCTATAATTTTAATGTTAGGTTTACTTGAACGGTGAGAGACAGAATAACAACAAAAATCCAGAAAAACACATTTCAAAAAAGTTATAAATATATTTTAATGAGTCAAATAAGTATTTGACCTCTTTGCAAAACATGACTTAGTACTTGGTGTCAAAACATTTTTGGCAATCACAGAGGTCAGATGTTTCTTGTAGTTGGTCACCAGGTTTGTACACATCGCAGGAGGGATTTTATCCCACTCCTCTTTGCAGATCCTCTCCAAGTCATTAAGGTTTCGAGGCTTACGTTTGGCAACTCGAACCTTCAGCTCCCTCCACAGATTTTCTATGGGATTAAGGTCTGGAGATTGGCTAGGCCACTCCAGGACCTTAATGTGCTTCTTCTTGAGCCACTCCTTTGTTACCCTGGCTGTGTGTTTTGGGTCATTTTTATGTTGAAATATCCATCCATGACCCATCTTCAATGCCCTGGCTGGCTTCAATGCCCTGGCACTGACTGACAGTACAAGGCCCCGCCCATCGTCCCTTTGATGCGGTGCAGTTGTCCTGTCCTCTTAGCAGACCCCCCCCGAAACATAATGTTTCCACCTCCATGTTTGATGGTGTAGATGGTGTTCTTGGGGTCATAGGCAGCATTCCTCCTCCTCCAAACATGGTGAGTTGAGTTAATGCCAAAGAGCTCGATTTTGGTCTCATCTGACGACAACGTTTTCACCCAGTTCTCCTCTGAATCATTGGCAAACTTCAGACGGGCCTGTACATGTGTTTTGTTGAGCAGGGGGACCTTACGGGCACTGCAGGATTTCAGTCCTTCACGGCGTAGTATGTTACCAATTGTTTTCTTGGTGACTATGGTCTCAGCTGCCTTGAGATCATTGACAAGATCCTCCCGTGTAGTTCTGGGCTGATTCCTCACCGTTCTCGTTATCATTGAAACTCCACGAGGTGAGATCTTGCATGTAGCCTAAGACCGAGGGAGATTAACAGTTCTTTTGTTTCTTCAAATTGTGAATATTCGCACCAACTGTTGTCACCTTCTAACCTATCTGCTTGGCGATGGTCTTGTAGCCTATTCCAGCCTTGTGTAGGTCTACAATCTTGTCCTTGATATCCTTGGACAGCTCTTTGGTCTTGGCCATGGTGGAGAGTTTGGAATCTGATTGATTGATTGCTTCTGTGGACAGGTTGTCTTTTATACAGGTAACAAACTGAGATTAGGAGCACTCCCTTTAAGAGAGTGGTCCTAATCTCAGCTCCTTACCTGTATAAAAGACACCTGGGAGCCAGAAATCTTGCTGATTGATAGGGGACCAAATACTTATACTTGACTCATTAAAATGCAAATCAATTTGTAACTTTTTTTAAATGCGTTTTTCTGCATTTTGTTGTTGTTATTCCATCTCTCACTGTTCAAATAAACCTACCATTACAATTATAGACTGATAATTTCTTTGTCAGTGGGCAAACGTACAAAATCAGCAGGGGATAAAAAACATTATTTCACTGTAGAACATGTGCTTTATAAGAACTAATTAACAGCCAATATGTTAATAACAGGCATGCTAATGTGAAAATTGGTCCCTATACTAAAGTTTCCCTCTCAATCAGTCACGTTCGACGTAATGTCATAGTGACTGATATAAATGGGATCTCGCCCGAGAGCCCAATCTCCATCGAGGGTTAACAAAACAAGCCAATGACTGTTGGCGTGCATGTTTCGCCACACGCACCCCGCCCGCCACGGATATAAAAGGAGAGCGCATGCAAATTTTTGAAGAGTGTTGGTGTGACGGCCCGTCAGCGGAGGTTGATGTCCAGTGCTGCTGCTTCATCTGATTGTGCTGCAGCTCCCATTCTGCGCTGCGACCTCTCCTGGGCGCTTCAACAATTTAATTTATAAAGCGATATATAAAAGAGCTCCATGAGCGATGGGTGTCTTTTTAAAGATGGCTTCCCGCTCATGGGTTTCTGGATGTGGTCGTTTCCTGGCTTCATCTGAAGGTCACGATCGCTGTGTCTCGTGCTTGGGCTATCAGCACGCTGAAGCAGCACTCGTGGATGAGTCATGTTCTCATTGCAGGGACATGACCATCGCGATGTTGCGGTCCAGATACCTACCTCCTTGTTAAACGAGGGTGTATCCCCTTTGCCATGCCCCGTTCTAGTTCCTCCGTTTCTCGGGGGGCTACTTCGGCTTATGATCAGGAAGATCTGAGGATTATGGTGAGAGCTTCCCCGTCGAGTGCATCTTCGCGGGCCTCTCATTCCTGCAGCACATCGCACCATCTGGTGTTTCCAGACGAGTTTGGTGGATGGTATGATATGGGTATCCCCGGACAGGGCGGGGCCCAGCATCTCATTCGGTGCGCCAGCGGATGACAGGACGTCAATCGCTGCATCGGAGGATAAGCTAGGCTCTGGAAATGATGATTCGGCTACGCTGCCTTGGTCAGCGAAGAGTGGAGGTGGAGTTGCCTGAGTCAGTTCCAGAGCTGACTGCTATGCTTTCCCGGTCCGCCGAGAGCGTTGGGCTGCACTGGAGGCCTCTTCCTTCTCCCAAACGCTCGAGGCTGGACTACTGGTTCCTGGGGGCATTTTTCCCGGAAGTGCATTAGGAGGTGGAGGAAGTCTTAGAGGGCACCTTTTTCTCCCCGAAACAGAGCTACTGCTTCTTCCGTCCTCACTGCCCTCGATGGCGAGGTAACTCGGTATGTGGAGATTCCCCCAGTCGAGCACACTATTGCGGTGCAGCTTTGCCCGCGGAGCACTGCCGCCTGGTTGGGTAATCCATGCCTCCGCCTGCTCGTCGCCAAGGACGCCCTCCTGCTGCCTCCACCTCCGCTTCAGCGTGGCCCCAGCAGCAGCCCTGATACCGGCTGCAGTTTGGAGCAGGCAGCAGGGAAGCGGCGCAGCCAGTCTCTGCCTCTGCCAGGCCCATGAAGCACCAGAGCAAGCGGCATCCCTGGAACCGGCAAACCCTATATTCTTCTGGATTCTTCACTTCGGGACGCACTGCCTTCCGGGTCGGATCCCTGTGCTCTACTTCGCTGCCCCACTGCGGTTATGTTGGTGGTTCCCCTAGTCCCACTTGTTCAGTCTCCGGGGGCCTGGCCAGCACTCCCCAGACCGGCTTGCTGGCTCACGAGAACTATCAGACTCGGCTATGCGATTCAGTTCGCCCGGCGTCCTCCCAACTTCAGGGGCATTCGGTTCATTACTGTGCTGAACCAGGATACTCCCGTCTGGCGAGTGGAGATCACGGTCCTACTGGTGAAGGATGCAATAGAGCCGGTCCCTCCAGTCAGGGTTTTGCAGCCCTTACTTCATTGTACCCAATAAAGGCGGTGGGCTACGACCAATCTTGGACCTGCACATCCTGAATCAGGCCCCTTTCAAGCTCCCGTTCAAGATGTTAACGCAGAACTGCATTTTTTTATGCATTCGTCCTTACGATTGGTTTGCAGCGGTCGACCTGAAGGATGCGTACTTTCATGTTTCGAGCCTCCCTCAACACAGGCTGTTTCTCCGCTTCGTGTTCGAGGGGAGAGCATATCACTACCAGGTACACCTCCTTTGAGCACCTCAGCCGATTGGGCCTTCAGGTCAACTGAGAAAAGAGTAAACTCTCCCTTGTGCAGAGGATCTCTTTCGGCATGGAGTTGGACTCGGTCAACCTCACAGCGCATCTCTCATTAGAGTGTGCTCAATCGATGCTGAACTGCCTGGAGTCTTTCCAGTGCAAGAGGGCGGTTCCATTGAAACAGTTTCAGAGGCTCCTGGGGCATATGACATCCGCTGTCACGCCACTCGGTTTGCTTCATATGAGACCACTTCAGCGCTGGCTTAACGAACGGGTCCCGAGATGGGCATGGCGATGCAGCACGTACCGGGTCTCAGTCACCCTGTCCTGCCATCAGACCTTCAGCCCGTGGTCAGATCTTGCCTTTCTTCGGGCAGGAGTCCCCCAAGTGCAAGTATCCAGGCATGTTGTTGTATCAACAGATGCATCTACCATGGGCTGGAGTGCCATGTGTAATGGGCATTCAGCTACGGGCTCTGGACAGGGCCCCAACTGCAGTGGTATATCAATCGCCTCGAGTTCTTAGCACTATGGCTTGCTCTGCGCCGCTTAAAATTGCTGCTACACAACAAGCAGGTACTGGTCCGTACGGACAACACTGCAGCCATTGCATACATCAACCACCAAGGCGGTCTACGCTCCCGTCGCATGTCACCCCCCATCTCCTCCTTTGGAGTCAGAAGCATCTGAGGTCGCTCCGCGCCGTTCATGTCCCAGGTGAGCTCAATTGTGTAGCCGACGAGCTCTCATGTCAGCCCGCCCTTCCGGGAGAATGGCGACTCTACCCCGAGACAGTCTAGCTGATTTGGAGTCGCTTCGGGGAAGCTCAGGTAGACCTGTGTGCCTTCCTGGACACGTCCCATTACCAGCTGTTTTACTCCCTGTCCGAGGGAACCCTCAGCACGGACGCCCTGGCATACAGCTGGCCTCGGGGCCTACGCAAATATGCGAATAACACACGCCAACTGTCATTGGCTTATTTTGTTAACACTCGAAGGTGATTTGGCTCTTGGGCGAGATCCCATTTACATCAGTCACTATGACGTTACATCTCCATTCCGAGGGTTACATACGTAAATGAGACGTTACCGAACGACAGTAAAAAAAATATTATTTTCTAGTAAAAATATTTATATGTCAAATAAATGCTGTTTTTTTAACTTTCTATTCATTAAAAAATCCTGAAACAAATGTATCATTGTTTTCACAAAAATATAAAGCAGCACAACTGTTTCCAAATGTTTTGACCATTAAAAAAAACTAAAAAACAAGGATGTAAGAATGATTTGACTCAAGACTTGAGTAATTGAGTAAAGTTTGCCATTAAAGGAATACATTACAGTTTAAAATGTATTTAAATAAAAAACAATAATTTTATAATATTGCAATAATATTTCACAATTTAACTTTTTTCTACTGTATTTTTTATCAAATAAATGCAGCCTTGGTAAGCATAATACATTTCTTTTAAAAACATCTTACAGACCCTAGATTTTTGGATGGTAATGTATATTAGAAGACAAATGTTGAGGAGCTCAGAAACGTACCGGTCCGACACTCTCACACGAGTAGGACGAGGTACGTTGCACCTTGTGCTCAGGCTCTGAGCAGTCACTGTCCAGTGAGTATGCATCCGGAGGAATGGCATAGTCACTCTCTGAACTGATGGAGGATATAGACACACCTACGGGACAAAAGACACGTCCAAGAGATGAACCTGGATCTTTGAGAGTTTGAAAGATTGTACACACTTTTATTATTATAAAACAGTTAAATAAAAAAGATTTGAAAGCCAAAGTTTGTATTATTTAACAGATTTCCTCACCTCTTTTGACAGCGCGTGGGCTGCCTGGGGTACTGCCTTTCTTATCTGGCACCAATGTGGATGTGTGCAGGCTGGCCAATGAGCTGCTGTCATCTTCTGAACCCGAGTCATCATCAGGAAGAGGGACACTGCTGATCTGAGTTGCTTTCTGAAAAAGCAGAGGTACATTGTGGGAAGGATGAGAAAGACACTACATTTTGTATTATTTTAAAGATTTCTCTCAGTCCTTGTTGTCACATTTGTAGGCTTAGAATTAGTTAAGTCTCATTCTAATGATGTAGTCTTACCCCTTTGAGTGTGGAGTACACAGGCACACTGATGTTCTTATAAATGAGGTGGGTGAAGGGGCCAGTTGTTGAGTGCTGAGGTTGGGTGGATACTGGAGAAACAAACCAACAACACATGGGCACCTGCATAAAGTCTACAAAGTTGTAAAAATTCATAGGGTCTGGGTGGGCACTTCAATATAATTTCATCATGCCTTTCCATTTACAAACATCAGTGAAATAGCCAAATATGGTGTTCGTATATATAATTAGCTTATTTTTATTCAATTAGATTTTCTTTTCTTTTTGATAGCAGGTAAACTCTACCATTCAAAAGTTTGGGTCTGCAAAATTGTAATATTTTTGAAAGGAATCCACATTTACTTGATCAAAAATACGGTACAAACCTATGATTGTGAAGTTAAAATAACATTTTTCAACTATATAATATTTTAATTTATTCTTGTCTGAATTTTCAGCAGCCATTACCAGTCTGCAGTGTCACATGATCATTCAGAAATCATTCTGATGTGCTGATTTAGTGCTCAATACATTTCTTATTATCAATGTTGAAAACAAGATTGAACAGCATTTATTTGAAACAGAAATATTTTGTTACAAATAAGTTGTATTAATAATAAATCAATTGGACTGTCACTTTTAATTACTTTAATGCATCCTGGTTGTATTAATTTATTTCGTGTCCAATTAACTTTCAGTAATTTTCTTGCTGTTTATAATTACTGAAGAATCATTTAATAAAAATTAAACTCAAAAAAGCATTTTTTGAGCTGAGCAAGCTTATTATTTTTTAAGCCTGAAAATTCCCTAATATTTCCAGATTTTCCATGACTTTCCATGATTTTAATTCTAACAGGTTAAAAACCAAATAATCTGGACATTTAAATATCCCAGAGCACAACTCTTTATTCTTTAAATGCAACCCATGCATTATGGTCCAGAGAGGGCATGCTGTTTTAAAAGCAGCAGCTTAAACAAAACACAGTGCCTGTCAATGATGGTTAGGTAAAAATCTCCAGATGCTAATATTACTTTGCTCCAAAACAGCATAAAGTGGTTAAAGTGACCCGGTTTAGACTTTTACACAGGATCTGCAAACTAAAATCAACTTTTCAGCCGACCGCTCGATATTCAGAGGCAACAGCGTGGAAGAGTTAAATGTGGTTGTCACTTCCACAATGCTATAGTAAGTTTGTATCAAAGTAAATATATGATCAGACTTATGTCTCACTGCAGCATAGAGCACAGTTTATGTAAGTTTTGCTGTAAAGTTGAGGTGAAGATAATTACACAGTGCTTCTATCCTTTCATCACGACTGATTGAAAAACAGGCTTTCCATTCCCACCCTCTACTCACAGACCCAGTCGTCCTCTAAAAGCCTCTTAGAAGCTTGAATGAATGGAGATCACACCCGGCCAGGTGTGTTCCCCTTAGGTGAGAGGAAGTGACATCAAACAAGTCCTGACTTCTAATTGACAGATCCAAGAGCATCTGTTCATATGGCATTATAGCAGTAAGTTGCAAGAAATGCCAGCAAGTTGCTGGTGACAGACATAAACTGAGTGATCTGTGATTGTTACTGATTGGTTGACTGACCTCTCCAAATAGTCTTAGCTCCAAGACAGGCCTCTGAGACTCTCATTCCTGATTTAGCCACTGCATAGATCCGGCTCTCCTGAAAAACAAAGAAACATGAAAACAGTGATGTAGATTTATCATACAAAATTTGCCACTATAGTGCTAGGGCGCTGTGGGTGGTTGCCAGGGTGTTGAAATGTGGTTGCTAAATATTTAGAGTGTTTTTTAATTTTCTTTTACATTAAGCTGGAACTATCATTTACTTACTGGTACATAATTGGATTTCATTGCATCATTAATTAATAAACTAATCAGGAAATGGTTATCTATCATATTAATTATATTCATTACACCGATTATAAGTGTATAAGAAATTACCCTCAAAAGTTTGTTTTTAAAATTCATTTGGTGAAAAATATAGTATAACAGTACTATTGTGAAATATTATTACAATTTAAAATGACTGTTTTCCATATTAATATATTTTTAAATGTAGTTTATTCTTAAAGCTTTTTTTAAGCAGAAGTAAAGCTTTTTTCAGCATCATTCAGTCTTCTTCAGTATCACATGATCCTTCAAAAACCATTCTAATATGCTGATTTGGAGCTCAAGAAACATGCATTATTACGCTCAATGTTGAAAACAGTTGTGCTGCATAATATTTTTTTGGAAAAACCATGATAATTTTTTCAGGATTCTGTGATGAAAAGAGAGTTCAAAAGTACAGCATTCATTACATCTTTAGTAACATTATAAATGTCTCTAATTTTAATTTCAAACAATTTAATATGCCCTGGCAAAATAAAAGTAACATTTTTACAAATCACTAACTTTTAAATGGTATCGCAAACTACCATTTGTATACTATTATATGTATACTCAAATATGTCATAACCATTTTTTTATTAAATTTAAAACAGTCAAAAGTGATAATTAAATATTAATACAACGAACAGATTATATATATATATATATATATATACACACACACACACACACACACGCGCATACATATATATATATATGTATGTGTGTGTGCGTGTGCATGTTTATGTGGTTTATGAGGACACAAATTTGTATAATGACATGAGTATGACACAGTTATTACAAGGAGAAGGTGATTTATGAGGACATTTTTAGTGTCCCCATAATTAAAAAGGCTTATAAATCATACAGAGTGAGTTTTTGGGGGGGAAAGTAGAAATGCATAGTCTCCTGTGAGGGCTAAGTTTAGGTGAAGGGCAATTGCACATACAGTTTGTACAGTATATAAACCATTACGCCTTTGGAATGTCCCCATTTAGATAGCTAATTAAACGCGCGCATGTGCGTGCATGCGTGCGTGTGTGTGTGTATGTATATATATATAGATGTTTTTTTTTTTATATTTTAACTAAGTTTAATCATGTTTAAAAATGTAGAAAGGCACCAGGTGCTCATTTACATTACATGCGCTTGTACCAACTTGCTCATTTGTATTAGCAGATCTGTCCTCAACAAGCCACACAATTTTCAGGTCCAAACCACACTTTCCTGCCTTACCCAAGAAGGAAATCGGTGCAGAGGTGGTGTAGGTGGTTTAAGAGCTTCTGGGTCCATCATTTCAAACTCCTTGGCCAAGCCCTCAAATAATGCTCCATCAGTGGGCTGGGCTTCCATCTCTGACCCGTCTACCACACCCTCCATGATTTTTGGAGGCCCTTCATCAATGTCTGTCTCCTCTAGCCCATGTGTGGAAACTGTCCCGGGGGCCAGACTGTGGCAGGATGGAGAGGTGTAGTTTCCGATATCAATACTGACGTTAACCTGATGGAGGCGCTCTATGCCCGACTGCGGCTGACTGTGGCGTTTCTTCACAAGCTGGATGCTGTCACGGGGGGTTAGAGGGGTGCGAACTTTGGGCAGGGTCATGCTGGTGCCCAAGGGTAAAGTAAGAGGGAAGGGGCATGACAGAGGGAGGCGTACTAATGGGGGTGAGAGGGACACAGGAGGAGGGCTTTTAGGAGTGGGGGTAGGTGTGTCAAAGCCACCACGACCAGGAGTCTCATACGCCGAGGAGGATGAGGAAGAGGATGAAGAAGAAGAGTGAAGGCGCTGGGAACGAAATTTGCTGTTGAGTTCGTCAGAAAAGTGATCTCTGTCTGAGGCTCCTCCCACTGCTCTCTCACGTGCCACGCCAAAAGAAGGCTCCGCCCCCTCTGCGCTCTCTTTTATTGAGATTATTGTGTTGTCAACATCATCTTGATTAGACTTATGCGAGTCTCCTTTGTCTTGTAATGTGGGAAGTAAAGATGCACTATGAAAAGCAGAATCGCAATCCTCCGTGATTTTCCTTTTGCTATCTGCAATTTGCAACAGATATACAATTTCAGTTAAAAATTATTATGAAAGCTAAAATTTTAAAATTATGTAATATTTTATTATTATAATTTTTATTATTTAACATTTCATTATTATATGTCCCCCGATGCCCCGGAATATCCCTGAAAAGTGCAACATGGACTATTTATTTTATTTTTTACCAATTATTTAATATTTTATGATTATATGTTTGAGTGATCCCCCGAAATGTAGACAACCAAAAATATTAGGCCGAAACAGAAAAGGCATTTTTGGCTTTGGACAAAATTATTTTGACAGGCCAAAATCATTGATGCTTATAATTAATAATAAGTTTAATTGAACAGTGATGTTTAATAAGCATATAGTGCATTACAACAGGTAAACATGTCAGCAGTATGGACGTAATTCACAATAACCAAAAATTATACTACAGTAGAAATGTGTCAAATCTGTTCAGTAAAAATGGCTTTGACTAATCATTTTGGTGCATTACTAATGTGTTTTGTTAATTCCAAGTATATTTAAGAATTATTTTGATAAAATCTAGTTGTACCATGTGAATACTCTAACAACACAGATTACATTTTTATGGAATTTATGGAAACTGCAAAAACTGTTTAAATAATTGTTGCTAAAACTGAGTAAAATAAATATCAATCATAATCAACTCTACATAATCATAATCAATCATCGTTTTTACAAAGAAATCTTAAAGGTAAAGTATAATAAACAGTCTGGTTAAAGCTGAGGGCAGAAACTGCTTGCTACAAGAAACCATATCTAACATAATAAGTGGATTTTAAAAACAATGCAAAGTGTAAAATTTGGCCACTTTAAAAAAATACATTAAATAAACTGTTTTATACTATAAGCCAACATTTTTAAGACTTGAGTAAACATGAAAAAAATATGACGATATACCAGTATAGTTGGTTATGCGAGATCCTGTCAGTCTCCAAGCCTCCTCCTGGGCAGGCGGTGTCCCGGGACAGCTGGGAGGGTGGAGTGGGCTAGAGGGGACCACCGCTGGAGACATGGGCCTCTCGAGAAGAGCTGACAGAAGCACAGTGAGATATATACAAACATAAGCGAAAACAAATGGTAAAAGGAAAGAAAACAGGAAAGAAACTATGTTTACTCTGAAGCTTGTCTTGCAGTATGAGGATCTGCTCAGCCTGCTTCAGGTTTGCCTTCTTCAACTGCTGGTTCTCTGTTTCCATCTACAAAAGATGAGAAAGATAAATGACACATTCTGTTTCAACAAATATTTTTATTTTTTTATCCACAGCACTTCCATGTTTCAACTCACCTCTCGTAACTTAACTGTGACCCAGTCTTTGATTTTGGCAGCTTTTTCTTCAAGTATCTTTGCCTCTTGGGCTCGAACCAAGTTCTGCAGATAAAGAGGGCAGTTTTGAGAGTTTAATGAACACACATGGCCATCTCTTCCTCTCTGCGAGGTCTTTTCTTTACCTGCTTCTCCAGCTGTCCTTCAAGTCTCTTTATGATCACGTCTTTCTCCTGAATTTGTCTGTTGAACTCTTGATAACGCCTGTACAGCGAGTTTTCAGATTCACTGGGCTTCACGTTTGCAGACTTCAGTTTCTCCTCCATAATGTGGACCTACAATGGCAATCTTGGTTAAATTCTCAAGATAAATGTGGTTTTTATTATTATAATTGTCACGAAAGAGTTGCCATTTGTTGCCATGGCTCACTATTTAATAATTTATAAAATGCATTCTACAATTTGGGACAAAAATATTGACCTTGAATAAAGTGGTGTGGTGTGATAATATTTGCTAGCTAATATTTACTAGTTATATATTGTTAATTAATTATCAATGAAGATTCTGGCAAATAGGATAGCTACTACTTCCTGAAAATGATCCAAATACATTAAATTATGGAAAATAAACAAAAGGAAGGATAGTGGTACAACGGTCATACCTGTTTTTCAGCATTCTCTGCCCGCTGGTCGGCCTCAATCACTCTCTGTTCCAACTCCTGCATCTATACACAAAACAAAACACAGAGATTCATGGATTATTCTTTTTATACTAGGATGTGCATGTGTGAGATGGTTATATAAACTATGAATGTTTGATAAACTATAAGAATAATCTACTGTATATCTGATTTTGAGTGACGTTATCTGTCATGCTTAAATGATTTTGATCATAATCTGGCACTAAATACTGAGGGCATGTTGTACTGGCGCGGGTTAGGGCACGTTCATGCCACAATCCACTGCGGTTATCAACAAGAACACTATGATGGCCTGATGGCCTGATCACTGGGAAAAGGTTAGGGCACATCCTAGTAAACAAGCCACCCAACTCACAAGTTGGGAAGTTAGGACAAGTTTCCAGCAAGTAATGTTTCTGCACATACTCTGAATTGTCTTGTTGCTTGCCGTGGCTAAAAAATAACAATAAAATTGATTACTTGTCAGTTTATAGCATCATGCCTGGGTAGGACACAGGCCAGGTACTGTTGTGTAATTTGAAGTTGTTTAATTTTTTTGTTGTGTTAATTTTGTTTATATTTTGTTTTCGTTTTGTGATGTTTCTAGTTTTGTTTAGATTTTTTGTTTTGTTTTGATTTAGTTTGTTATTTAATCTTTTTTGTTGTTTTTATTTTGTTTCTATTTAGTTTTTTTATGTTAATTTTTGTTTTGATTTTGTTTTGTTTAGTTTTTCATTTAATTGTTTTTGTTTTCTTTCTCATTTAGTTTAGTTTAGTTTCTCTTCTTTCCCGGCATGTTTCAGTTCCAGTTTTGTAGCTTTGTATTCAGTTTTATTTGTGTGTATATGTATATGTTTTCTTTTGAAATATGTGAGTATTTTAAGCTTGGCCAGGACAATCTTACTGAGACTTAAAGTGACGCAGAAATCATGATTCTTCAATTAGTTGGCACTTTTCTTTATTTTTAGGCCTAGAATAAAATTCAAAACTAAAACAACATATTTGCAACAATCACATACTCCCATTGGCCTTAGAAACTGAAATGACTAAATATTTTCATACATATTATCAAAGAAACTGAATAAATAATTGAATCTGAGTTTTACTTATTTCAAAGTTACACAAATTATTTTACAGCTTGATGTTTAGTTTTTTACAGTGATTCGTTTGCATAAAGTGACGAAGGACAGAAGTGGCTGTGTGCAAATCTCTTATATGGAGATTATTTGGGGGTGCTTTAACTGCAGGTGCACAGTGAAATAAAAAAACTATGTGTATTTGATCCTGTTGTGAAGATGGTAACTTAGTAAAATAATCTTCTCATGCAAGTATGCAACATTTAACTGCTAATGAATAAATCTCAAGGAAATATAAAGAAAAGGTGAAGGAGGAAAAGGCAGTGAGAAGGTGTTCTCATCTATGCATGGATTATATCTCTTCACACAGAATCACTTTTGCAAATATATAGATTAACATAAGATTATTAGAACTCACACAAACAGAGTTCCTGGCCATGACATGCCTTGCGCTTAATGTTTCATGAGCTCACTGACCCAGTAAAAAGGAGGACAAGCATACTAATGGATTCCCACTGTATGTCAAAGCACTTCTTTTGTTTATAATTCTTTGTTCGCTCCACCCTTTCTCATTCCTCAAGCCAAAAGTACTGGGATTCCCAGGAGGCACCCCCTCCATGTGAGCATTCCCTGAGTGTCGGGGCCAAAATGAGCCTGTGGGGTCATTGTATGGAGGTGTGACTCATCACCCAAGGGTCAGCAAATGTACAGAAATGAATAGACGACACGATGACAAATATGAACAAGGACATGCTTTCACTGACACTCCATCAGTCAGCATTACTATGGGAATAATGTCCACTCACCCAAGCTCAGCACTGACCTCAAGTTAGCCTTACCCACTCAGCAATGATTCACGGAGCATTAAGAGCTATTCAACAACTATGTTGTAAAGTTTACTGGTGGTGAGTGGAAAGTGTTGAGCTACTGGCCTCAATATAGTAACATTTCAATGAAACAGACAGATGCAGTGAATTCTAAAATGGTAGTATAGCCTTTAGTCAGATTAGATTACATATTTTTTTTAATAATTATTCATTTTACAATGTATTCAGAAATCTGTCGTTACCTTTCTTTATAGCGCTTTATACAATACAGGTTCAAAGTAGCTTCACAGGAATAAACAGGAAAATACTGATTTAATTTTGCAGCACAGATATCAATTCTGATGTAAATTCTTCTGTCAGTTCAGTGTTGATTCTGTTCTGCTGCATATATTCTTTGCAAACCCCCGTTTTCCTCATATATTGTCTACTGGGAATTATTGTAATAGTCATTTACCAAACTGAAATGAAAGCCACAAAAATGGTTTGGCTAATTCAATTTGTGTAACTGGGCTAACTTAACATGGTATTTTGTTCAGGAAGTTGATGTTCTTAGATGATAAAATAAACCAGTCGTAGTACATTTCTTTAGCAATAAGTGAATGGTAACTTCACAATTGGAATGGACAACACATTTGTTCCTCACAGCTTGTTTTTGTTCATGTCAAATTAAACATGGAATCATTCTGACAAGTTTACAGACTTAAACACTGCATTAGCATGAATTTTGTGACCCTTCTGTAAAAAAAAGCATCACGCAAATATCTCAACGAAATGGCTTAACATTGATCCTAAATTTAAGACCAATGCTAAGACACAACACATCGTCCGGATTCAACAGAAGGCTGTGGATGAACTGATAGTCGACTGGGATGACAGACCACAGGTTAACAGGTGGGGGCAGGGCAGCTGCGCAGGCATCGAACAACCAGGTATGTGAAACATTTAACAACTGTTCTTCTGCAGTTGCTATTGGAAAATGCAAAGAAGGTTTCCTCCTTGGTTGAACTCAGAACTTCTTTAACCAGCTGACTTATCCGCCTTAGAATATAGAAGCAGAGAATGTGAACTATGCATTAATGACTGTGGAAATCACCAGCATAGCATCCATCTGCTATCGGTCTCTAACTAAAACATAACCTTTTTACAGTAAAGCTGAGGTTCAACATCATTATAAACTAACGAGAGTGTGAAAAGTGTGCAGGAGAGTTTAAGTTTGTTAAAATAAGTGTCCACTGTTGAAGAAACATCAAACTGCTGCCTGAAAACTTAATGATTAACCATATTAGGCACAGACACCAAAAGCCTGAAACAACCAATGGCTCAATAATTAATTAGAGAACTATGCAAGAAGATAAGTGCTAATGAGGAAGGGGTAGTGTGTTTAAAAATGGAGCAAGATGATAGAATGGAGATTGGGCGAGTCTGAGAAAGTGAGCTATAGCAAGAAAGTATTATTGCAGGCTAATCCTCCTGTCTGGCAGCTCATAAGAAACGAGACAGTTCTACAGAGCGCATGAAGAACTAGGCCAAATTCAACATGAGGACCAACTTACTGAATCTTCTACATCTACTTTCCCATTTTAAATACAAACACATGTGGCACATAAAGACACATCAACACAATCAGAACTGAAGTACAACTACATCTGACACTTTCAACTGAAGTCAATGTTCAGAATAGAAAACTTGCATAGTGTACAGCTTACTGCATATTTTACACTTACATTCTGCCAATGTGCGTGAAACACTTTGCATTATGCAACAATACATCTCAAATAGTAGTATGCTGTTACACGAGGATAGTCACTAATTAAGGGTTTGAGATTCTTTAAGTTCTTGTGGTGCCATCAGCCAATCAGTGTTGCCATGACATCATTTCCTGCAGCTCCAGCATGACAATGCAGATAATAAATCCATTTGTGCTTGGAGTTCCCAGAAGGAACTCGGAAAGTCAGAGGAACTGCAACAACCCTGACTTCAGAATCCAATATGGTGGCTTAGTGCATCAACAACACTTATGCTATGCCTACATTCTACATCATCTACTGGAACGCCACTCTCTCGTGAACGTGCGTACCAGTTAGCGGAAGCTAGAGATTTCAGTTTATAACGTTTTAAATATGGATATTTTCCTTACACAAACGCAGCACTTCGCTTCATAAGGCCTTTTTTAAACCTCCAGAGCATGAGAAGCACTTTTTATGATGAATGGATGCACTTTTTTGGGCTTAAAATATCGACCCCCATTAACTGCCATTATAAAGCTTGGAAGAGCCAGGATATTTTTAATACTCTGATTGTATGCGTCTGAAAGAAGAAATTTATACACACCAAGGATGGCTTGAGGTTGATTAAATCATGGGGTAATTTTCATTTTCGGGTGAACTATACCTTTCACGAGTTTAAGCATATCACAGTTGCCTTTAGGCAGTATTTTGTAATTTTGTCAGATATTACTGTAGCTACACTGCAAGGATATTAACGTAGTCATACTGTAAGGTTTAGCAAAAAACTCTGCATACTGTGGCGGGAAGAGCAAACGACAGACACAGTGGGCATGGCGTCAGGCCTCGGAGAGGCTTTTCGTTAAAATAAATAATAAAATAAAAGTGTTCAAAGGGGAAAAGTGTCCAAAATAAATTCTCGTCGTCCAATCCTCGTCGTGTTGTGGGGTTTGTGATGGAGGGGCAGTGTTCGAGAAGGAAGGGTCCAGGTAAGGGGCGGAGTCCGGCGGCCGCACTCGCTCCCCTATGAAGTCCGGGGCGCGAGGGGCGGCAGCTTCTGGCGGCTTCGTCCTCCGTTGGCCCACGGCGCTTCCAGGGTATTATATGGCCCCAGCATCCTGGCCCGTCAGCCGTATAGCTGGTGCGTTTCTCGGCCAGACCGCGGGTCCGGCAGCTCTGGTGGTGTGGAATCCCTCTACGCTCCTTTCCTGGACCCACGAGGACACCAGCGTGCATGCACGGCAAAGAGACCGGTCTCCCGAGGAGAAGCGCCCTCGGCGTTTAACAGCGGCGGTGATGAGGCTTCATTCACGTCAGGTGTGCCTCATCACACGCCGCCAGACCTGGCTGTTTCAGCACCCCTCCTCTCTCACACACCCACTCTCGTCGGGAGCCTGGTTAAGGGCGGTGTTAAAGGACGGGGTGATGATGATGATAAGGGGGCGAGGCAGCCACTCGTCACAATACATGGGTATTCTATTAATACAGAAAATGTGCAATGTTTTGCACAGTACTATACAGTACCTTTCAAATACTATATTGTGCAGAAAAAGTGCATAGTATGGTTAGTATGCTATTCAAACATAGCCTACGAGCACTCACAAACAATTTTCATCTTATTCTACAACAGGACACACTTTTCAACTAAAGGGCATGTGTACGTGAACAAATGGAAAAAGTATTCCCTCACGCCAGAATGAGTGATCACACCCCTCTCACAATTCTGTGTCAAGCCTTTCCTCTGCAAAGTGGGTCAATGTGTAAAACACTCCTAACGCCGCCCAGAGAAGCAGATGAGAAACGTATGAATCTTTCTAAACAGGCACCAGCAGCAAACTTTCAGCACGTTCTTTTGTCCTCTTCAACAAAATAAGCAGAAACCCATGAGACACTGAGCCCCGATATCAAGCGAGAGAGAGAGAGGCTGGAAAGAATGGGAGAGCAGGACAGTGTGGAGGTCAGGGTGAGCGAAAGGCTGTTAGAGCGATGACCAGAGAGGGGAGAAACTTGATGGAGGACGCTTGGGAGTCTGTGGTCTGCGTGTTTGGACAATAAACAAACTAATGGCACCACCACAGATAGAAAAAAAACACAACAACAGACCTACCTCTTGGACCGAAAAGAAAAACAAAATTGATGTTGTTGCTTTTGGACGGACTTATTAACATCAAGAGGAGCATATACACACATGGTTTACAGACCGATCTGATACTGTTTATATGTTCCTCTGTGAGGAGATGTTTATTCCACAGGGTGTTTATTGAGACAAAGCTATGCATGAAAAATGGTTAGAAGGTGTTCTGATTCTTCACTAAACGTTTTTATGGCTGAAAATTTTTGGGATTGACTAGTAAAAAACTCAAAACCCCTATGGCTTGAAACATACTTTACGCAAATCATTGAACACAGATGTGTCTAGCTATGCTAGCTTTTATGTGTTGTTGTGTTTTGAAATTAGTTTGATTTCAATTCACTCAAGTACGTTTTGCATTTTCAGTGTGGCCACAAGGGGCACTACAGTAGGTATTAGTGTAAATGTATTTTTTACATTCAGTTTTCTCTTTCAGGTCAACTACTATTATGGCAGTTTAAGATTAGCTAGCGCAAAAAAAATTATAATCGTAGGGCTTCTTTGAGGCCAACTACATAACTGCGCAACAACATCTTAGAAAGAATTTTGCTAAGCAAGTTGGTAAAGTCAAAATGTTTATAGTGACCTGAATAACATTGCAAAAGACACCCGTTAAACAGCAGCTTAGGTAGGTAGTACAGCATGCAGCAAGTATTTTTTTTGACGCGATTGACCCGAGTTGGAATCCGCCTTTTGCTGAACTCATTCTTCTCCCTTTTCACATCACACATCAAATCAGAAAGGAATTTATATTAAAAAAAAATTAAGGAAATAATCAAAAAGGGAAAATAAGTTACCTCACAGGTGTTTATTGGTTAAGATTAGGGTTAGGTGTAGTGATGGCTTTATTGTCCCAAAGCGGCACCCATTTAATAATTTTAGGATTTGATCTGAGATGACCAAACACCTGAGAAGAGATGATGCCAACCACCTCAGAGGACTTCAGAGGAAGCCAACCCTCAGACAGTATATAAAATTAACCAAATGTTGCCATAAGTTAAATATATACATCTATTGTAAAAGCTTAATTTCCTGTAAAGCTGCTTTGCAACGATTGTATCATAAAGCGCTATACAAATAATCTTGAATTTAATTTAATAATTTTAATAACAATTAACTGAGTGTAAATAGCAGATATTGCACTTAATGTAAATAGCATCTATGCCAATACATTATGTTTGAAAGGTCTTTCACCCCTAGAGTAGTTAGGTTTGTCACCTCCATGGAGTATGTTCAAGCCAACATCACGCATAGCAAACACTTAGAACACATTAGCAGCCATGTAGTTGTGTTCTGCAACCATCCACAACACCCTAAAAAAACAGTCACAAACAAACAACAACAGTTTCTTCAGAAAGTGTCAAAAGACTTACTTAGCTTTACTTTTGTTAATCTGGTAAGTAATAAACAATTACTTTGCTCGTCTCTAAAATGGACACACTGACACACACCTGTATATTCACTCAAGCATTCACACGAGTCAGTGGTTTCCCCCTGACTTTCCTTGCAAGGTTGCCTGCCAAGTTTGATGGTTAACCTTTTCTTGCAAGACGAAACGCTGAGGTCAATGCAGCATGACCAAACCATAGAGGAGAAGGGAGAGAAAGAGCGGAGGAGAAACTAAGTAACTTGTTCCACTCTGACTGAGAAAAAAACGGACTTCTCTGACTTTTCTTAAAAGAAAAAGATGAGAAAAAGAATCAGCTGATATCACCAGTACAATAAATACCATAGAATCACTATTGAATAAGTACAGTGTTCAAGAAACATGATATTTACATGGTGCAACCAAGGTACTAAAAATACTATGGTAAATGTCCAATAAAAAATACAAAGTACCAAGTCCAAAAATAAAAAGACAGTATAACTTTCTGGAACTTTCTTGTTAGTGAGTTAGGATGATGGGACTGAAGGCTGAAGACTTCATGTGCACATCATAAGATGCAACCCAGCAGCATGTTTACTATATTATCTGGCCTTATAAAGCATGCACTGTTCACTGCCAAATAAAATGGCTTTGTTACAGTCTAACTCAAGGGGATTTATATATATATATATTGTGGCTAGATGAACTTAGCGTACATAAGCTGTGCAAAATGTACATAAAATGAAATAATCATATGCTTAACTGGAATGCACTGGGCGAATTGTAGACTCTGTGTTACCCAAAACACCCCTGATTTACCCTATCAGCAAGTAGGTGGCGGATGTTTCCCGCTTGTAGACGAAACCTCATGAGCTGCGTCTCCAGGGCGATGCATCTCTTCTGCCAGTCCACACTTCCATTGGGCACTGCTGCCGTGGACACACCCTCCATCACCTCTGCCATCTGTGCCAGTCTGCCAACCTGCAGGTAACAGTGATGGAAATTTGTCAGATGGAGTGAGAACGCAATTAACTTTTACATGTATGCAAGGCAAATAGAGGACAGGGTTAACAGGTTCGCCTTGAGGCCTGCAAAGGAGGCGTGCGACCTTGAACCCGGGCTGGTTTAGAGAAATAAAAATGAAATGAACAGTCTACTGAAATTTGATTGTCCAACTATAAAAAGATTGAAAGACAGTCAAAACCAAAGCTAGACGTTAATAATAGTGACCAAAGTACTAAGGCTGTGCAATGAATCGAATTTGATTAACATGCACATCTCGACAGTAAAGCCGGTTTCTTGATTAGCAGTAAATCTCCATCACCTGTTTTCAGATGGAGCGGCAGTTAATAGACAGAGCCGTAATTCACTGACAATCTATGCAATAACGCGTTCAATATTGTAGATGAATCCTTGAACGTTATATCGCGTAGCTTGTCAGTGAACTACGTCTCTGTGTATTAACTGCCGCTCCATCTGAAAACAGGTGATGGAGATTTACCGCCAATCATGGAACCGATTTAATGACGAGATGCACATGAAAATTGCATGCGATTAATTGCACAGCCCTATAGTGCACAACACAACAAAATTTACAAAACACAACGGAAACAAGCCGCAACACAACCAAAATTAGCACAATACAATGGAAACAAGCCACAACACAACGGAAACAATTAAGCCACAACACAACAAAATTAGCACAACACAACGAAAACAAGCCGCAACACAACAACATTTGCACAACACAATGGAAACAAGGCACAATGCAAAAAAATTAACACAACACAACAGAAACAAGCCACAACACAACGTAATTAGGACAACACAATGGAAACAAGCCACAAGGAGATTTCGTTGTGTTGTGCACTATTGGGCCACTGTATGTTTCTGCCTCAGAGTAAAAAATACAAAGATTGATTGGGAGATAAAGTTTATAATCATTTGTATTTATAAGAAATTAAGTTACAATTGTTAGATATAAGGTTGCAATTATAAGAAATAGGCCTAGTCACAGTTGAGATCATATTGTGAGTTACAAAATAATCACATTCACAGATATTTTGAGATTTAAAGTCACATTGTGATACAAAGTCATATTTATGAGAATTTAAGGTGCATTTACAAAACATTTGTTCACAATAACACCAAATTAACTGTGAGCTTTCTAGTTGTAATGTTCTTCTTTTTAAGTGCAAGACACAAATAGGATTCTACTCGTCACTGTATCAGCCATCGGCTACCCTGCTCTCTAAATAATTTGAATGCGTAATAGCCATTAAAGACCCCATACTGGTGGACCATTACTTAATAGTGCAACAGCGGGAACTTTGCTTTAGTGTTTCTAGTGTTTCAACGACTGGAGATTAATTCCATTAGACAGTCTAATGGAAAAGAGGTCAAAATCTTGGTGATCTAAGACTGACATTTACCATAAAATGAGAACACACAGTTGACATCACAGGTCTGGCAGTGAATGCTCTGGGCCAGGGGTTTCTTTACACCTATCTTTCATTGTTTCCCTTGCTTCAAATGAGCTCATTTTTTAGTGATCACCTAGGTAACCACTGAAAAGCAAACTTGAGCTGTGAGCTCATAGAAATGACACAGTTTAAGAAATGCTACCTTCTCGCTCTCTCTCTACATACACACTTTAGACACTAACATACAAATGCATATATCGTGTGAAGGCCGTAGGGATGGGGTAAGTCCAGCTATGCATGTGCAGACGGTTTACCCAGCGGCCTAAGCAATCCCTACCCTATATTCAGCCACCTAAATATCCCTGCTCAAGCAATCCCTTCTTAATTACAGGCCCATGGAGAAACAGGATCCTGGCCCACACAATGGAGTCTTTCTGCATGACAGTCCCATTACCAATATGAGGGAGGGGGTCTTTCTCTCTTGCCCTGAAACAGGGATAAAGAATGTGGAGGCTCAAAGGAGACAAACTCTTGAACAGTGGAAAGCACTGATTATTTTTACCTGTACAAAGCCGGCAGGCGACCATTTGTAGTTCATATTTAAAAAATGTGTAACATCTGCAAAGCTAGTGGGTGAAATTTCACTGTAAAAAGTGATAAGTTAACTTAAAAAAAGAGTAAACCCGTTGCCTTAAAATTATTAAGTAAATAATAATAAAAATAAATAAATGAAGTAAACTTGAAAATTCACTTAACTTATTTTTGTATTATTATTTACTTAATAATTTTAAGGCAACAGGTTTCCTCAATTCTTTTAAGTTAAGTCTACTTATCACTTTTTACAGTATAGTTATTTTTGTCCTATCTATTAATTTACAAATAAATGCATTGAAAATGCATTTCATAAATACATTTTCTTGAATACACCTTTTCTATGATGATCAACTTATAAATATATGTGAATTAAAATCCTTTTTAATATTGTTTGAGGGGCATAAAGTTAAAAAAATTAGACTTTACAACTATCCTAATGGATAGAGCGTTGGACTTGAAACCCGAGGTAACCCAAGGGAAGTGTCCACGACTGAGGTGAGACCCTTGAGCAAGGCACCGAACCCCCAACTGCTCCCCGGGCGCCGCAATGTCGGCTGCCCACTGCTCCAAGATTTGGGCATGGGTTAAATGTAGAGAACATGCACTGTTCACTCAGGAGAAGCTCCAGCACGACCACCGCATGTAACTTTTAACAAGATTCACTTGTTTGAAACACGCTAAACTATATTAACATTTACTAAAGAACCATTATTTCGCCAATAAACATCTCTATCGAAATTAATTATTTATTATCTCCGCAAGCGATCGCAGTTTGAGTATAGTTCTGTGTTAATAGATAAACCGCGCTGTCAGCAGTTTTCATAATCTAGAATGACAAAAACATTTGAATAATTCTGATAAAACATTCCAGTTGAGAAATGCAATAAAATACGATGTTTTGTTTGTTATAGCTTATTTCAATATTTCAGAGAATATTATTCAGTGAATTATTCTTCACTCTTTAGTCTATTAAACAGCTTATAAACCTAAAACTGTAGTTTAAAATGAAGTTGATATGACTTCTGTCCTTTATTTTCTTATTTTTCTATTTCTCCATTTATAAATATTAGACATTCTTTTGCTTATTGTTAATATCAGTGTTGCTGATGATGCTTTTTATAAATAAAATTATTTTATTGTTGTAATTTTAAAATTACATTTTACATGAAAATGTTCAATTCTCAACAGTTTTTTGTTGTTGTTAAGATGACTGAAAGGAGGAAAAACCAAAGCGAAGAATGGACTTACTTTAGTTATTTATTTACTTTATAACAGTAAATAAATATCAGTTCTGCATATCGGTTATCGGGTACATAAACGTACAAATAATCGGTATCGGTTATAAAAAAATCAATATCGGTCGATCACTAAAAACGTCATGTGGTGCAACTCCCCAAAAATGCAGTGATATTTATGAAAAAAAGGTTAATTATGTTTGTTTAAAAAATAAATAAATACAGATAATTAATGAATTGGTAAAATATAATTATAAAATATTATTAATTATTGGTTATAATGGTTCCACTGCAAGACAAACTTGAATTTTGATAAAGAGTACATTTCTTAACCATGTGTTTTTTTGTTATGTTTTTTGTCGTTTTTTATTTATCATAGACTCTTTTATGTCACTGACCCTAGCACGATTTACACAACTGCTATGACAAAGGCTCCCAGACTCCTGCGGTGTATATAATCAAAGCGCCGGGGTATATGAGCTGTAGATCATCTTGTTAGCGGAGTTTAAATGTAGCCTGTCATAAAGTAACTAACCCCGAAGTCTGAAAATGGCTAAATATAACATCTCTATTGAGATTATGGGAACAATTTAACTCACAATACAGAATGGTAGACAACAAAGTAAAAGAGAACATTTCAAAAAATCCATGTCCCAACAAAAATATGTTTTTGACAGACTACAAAGCCATAACAGTTAACGTCTGGACAATATAACAGGCCTTGTAACAGACAATAAAGGAAAGCTAGCTGTGTCGTTGGAAATGAAACGATAAATGAGACAGACTGACACCAGAAGTCTCCGGCACGGTAGACATTCAAACTGCAGAGCGGCACAACTGCACCATGTTGCACTCTACAATTAGCATGGTCGTAACTACAGCCCTACTGACAAATTACAGAAGCGGCGCACAGAGAGATTCCACTAGCTGACCAAAACGCTATAACTCCCTGTCCAGTTGTGTACGGACTTGACTGAAGTCAAAACCTGAGGTTTGGGAAACAGAGCCTGGAAGAGGCAGGAATGGCCGTCAGAAAGAGAGGTCAAATTAAGCCAATGTTTCTGCTGGCTCAGCCCACGTCGACATGTCCTGCCAAATATGACAGCAACATGCAAATAACCCATTCGCACCTGAAGCCTCTGTGCTAATGTTGTGAGGAACAAGGCATTTTGCACCCTTGCCTTGTTTGACGGGGGGGGAACAAAGAGTGCTACTCTTTCCCCATAAGCCTTGAGTTGAACATATTCAAAATGCACAATTTTGTAGATAAAATGTATCAAATAGGCTACTCCCAACATATTCACAACAATATAAAATTAAAACAAATCAGTTAATATAAAAATAACTATAAAAAAAAGTTTCACCATCATTGTCACATCTGGAATGTATGAAAGTGTGATAGATCAAAGATGAGTAATAGCTTTTTATTATTATTATAATTATTATAATTATTATATTAGTAATAGCTATTATTTTAATTTAATATTTAAGTTCTATTTAACATTTGATTTTCTTCTTTAACAATTGTTCCAATTATGGAAGTTTGGTCAAATTTCACAACAAATACATAAATGTTAAAATGACTGATTGTTTTTTATTATTATTGATTTATTGGTTGATTGATTGATTGATTTTTGAATTTTGCATATTTCTTATCGTCTACTCAGAAGATCAAGCCACCATGAAAGCTTCTATACTAAACAATCTCAAAAACAGGCCTAAATAGATATCTCAAAGCGCATCCATGACAACAAATAAAAAAGCCGGAATTGCACACCAAACTATAGTCTAGCTTTTAATGGCGAAAAAGTCTGTTATTAGCTATACTCAATATATTCTTACAACTGACACATGGAGAATATGATCTCTGTTAAACAGTGTAGTAGTGGAAAGAGTAAATCTTATAAACCAATGAAAAAGGCGATGTGAAAAACAGCTATGTGTGTGTAGGTTATGAAAGGCCAGTGGGAAACCAGGACAAGTCTCTGGTGCATCATTCAATAAAACAGAACCTCCTCTGTTATTCCAATAAAATGAATATCATTTTGAAACTCTATTTCATGTACCCACACACGCACACCCCCTAGATCTCTACTGAGCGTGCAGCTGCGGTGATGTAAACGATTAGGTGATTAAATGATATCATCGCAACAGTCGTGTGAAATCCCCTCTGTTGTTTTTCTGGATTGTCTCTGTCAAGACCAAACTGGTTTTCCAAGACTTTGGCATCCTTTCTGAATTAATCAAATCAGCAGGAAAAAAGCATGTCTGGGTCAGCTTGTGGTATGTGTGTGTGCGCACAAGTGTGTTTCTGTCATTACGATCAACTCAATTTGAAGCCATTCAATGACATTTGATTCCTTTTACTACTGCATTTTTTATTTAAATAAAAAATGATGTGCTGTGCTATATGATATCATGTCTGCATGTGTGATCGTCGGAATGAATAGTTAAAGTAGCTATTAAGGTCAGTGAGCTTTCCAATCTTTGCTCTTGCACGGACTATATATCTCAAAAGAAAGGCCACCACATGCAACTAAACCGAGCCTGACATCTTTTGTTTTATACTGCAACAAAGTTTCCATTTGGTGTCTGTGCAACAATTTATGGCCACCCATAACATCAGCTTTGGAGGTCTGAATGTCTGTTTGACTAACTCAAAGTAGCTGTTCGACAGAAAACAGCAAAATAGGATTCATTCCTCCATGCAGATGCTTACTGACTCCATTGCGCTTTTCAGTTCAGTTTTAACCTTTTGAGAAGGTCTGAGAAGTTTGGTTCTTCCAATGTTTCTGGTGGAAAAAACAGGCCTGTTTTGATGACGTTAAGAAGTGATTTTGGGAACTTTTAAATCAACTGGTCAGACTACCTTAAGGCCAGCTGGCTCTATTGTACTTCTCTGTAAATATTTAATCAGTACAACTCATACGACGTTCTAAGAAGGTTGGTTCCTCCCAATGTTTCTGGTGAAAACAGAATTTAAATGCCATGCTATGCTCTCTAAGCCTGTTTTAATGGTTTAAGAGAGGTTCTGAGTACCTTTAAATCAGCTGGGCAGGGAAAGAAACCAGTTACACCAGCTTAAGACTAGCTTGGCCTGGCTGGAAGACTGTGCAAACCAGCTTAAACCATGCTATGCTTTCTGACTCTATTGTAATTCCCTGAAAAGCTGTAATCAGTACAACTCATGAGAAGAGCTGAGAAGGTTAGTTCCTCTTAAGGTTTCTGGTGAAAAAAACATTTAAAACACCGCCATCTGGTCTCCAAACCTGTTTTGATGGTTTTAGAGAGGTTTTGGGTACTAATAAATTATCCCGTCAGGGATGGAGACCAGTTAGACCAGGCTGGGAGTCTATCAAAACCAGCTTAAACCATACAGACTGGGAATATTCGACTGTACCTGTCTGCAAAACTTTAATCAGTACAACTCATGAGAAGGTTGGTATCTCCCAAGGTTTCTGGTTGATTTTTTTAAATGCTGAAGTCTCCTAGCCTGTTTTGATGTTTCTAGAGAGGTTTTGGATACTTTTAATTCAGCTGGCTGATTAACTGGCAGTTACACCAGCTTAAGACTAGCTTAGCCAGGCTTGAAGACCAGATAAACCAGCCTTAAACCACGATGCAGCTTTCTAGTTCTATTGTACTGTAAAGCTTGAATTACTACAACTCATGAGAAGGTCATAAAAGTTTGGTTCCTCTCAAGGTTTCTGGAGGGGAAATAAATGAATAAATACAATGCTAGTATCTGATCTCAGAGCCTATTTTGGTGGTTTTAGAGAGGTTTTGGTTTACTATTAAATCAGCCGGTCAGGCCAGGAGACCAGCACCATTTTGCAACCAATCTGGCAGAGCTAGAAGACCAGCTAAACCAGTTAAAACCAGATTATAAACCATGCCACTGAACCATAAAACAACTACATAAGATGTAAGTTAGTCTACAGCCATCAATGACAGCAAAAGCCACTACTGAATATAGCACATCACCGCAGCCTGAGCCTCCAGATATGTCATATTTGGGGTGAGAACATCTGCTGTCGAATACAAAACCCATTTAGTGGTATAAATAGACTGGATTACATGAATCACAGAGGGTTCCTAACAGCTGTAGATCTCCTTCAGCGCACCTCTCCAATATTCTTCTTATTTGGTCTACAGGAAGCTTTGTTTTCAGCCTAATAACAGGCTTCTGCAAACTGGCCACACTCATTATCAGCTAAAGCAGTAAATATAGCCTATGACATTCCTCCATGCAGAGGTGTAAACATCACCTACACACAGCAACCTTCCTCAGAAAGCATTGACTGATGCAAGATGAAGAGAAAACTTTATTTGGTGAAGAAAATTGCAGTGCTTTCCAGCAGCAATAGAAGTTTTAGGTAAGCTTAGGTTGTATGCTTTGGTTTACACACATTAAATGGAATTTGCTGTCGTGTCACTCAGCACGTGACTTGTTGTCCGTGAAAGCGAAGGCTAGAAGTTGATAGATAAAAGGGTCAATGGCAGATAAAGACATCTGAGACAATATAACAGAAGACATTTCAAAATCTAGAAGAAAATGCACAGTTTCACACATTTTTGAAAAAACTTTTATATACCATTTCAACTCATTTTTATTTGAAAGCATGTGGTATAATAACTAGTATCAAGTAAAAAGAAACAGCTTCAATACATGTGAGTGAGTACATGTACACACATCTTGGTCATTTTTTAACAGTTTACAATTAATAATAAAAGTATAATTTCAAATACATTTCAAGGTAATAAACCAACTTGACAAATTTAACAGTTTTAATATTATAATATTCCTTAAGAATCCTCAACTACATTGTTTTCTTGTAATACCATTTAACAACTGACCACCTGAAATAAGATTATCATATTATTAAACAGGTCAAAATATTTCATATTTTAAAAGTTCTACTGACCTTGACAAATTGTTATGTATTACATCTTGATAATAACACATTGATTTTGTATAGAACAAGTTGTATATCTCTATCTATCTATATATCTATTTATCTGTTACTTATTTTTCAAGAAATAATAAGCACTTCTGCTTTGTAATAAATTGTTTTCTTCCTTATAATCAACAGTTATACCAGCTAGACATTTCTTTTTACTTTATGCCACACACACACACACACACACACACACACACACACACACACACACACACAGAGAATAAGAATTTATATTTTAAAACTGAAAACGTACACCAAGAGATGCATTCACGTGATTGAATATAAAAGATAGAGTCATGTTAAACGAATTGTTTGAATAATACCAACAGTGCTGTTTTGCAAGCACTGTAATGATGTATAAATGTCTAAGAGAGAGAAGAGAATAAACGAGGGTTTCTATAATCATTCTATACTAATGACTGTGTATTGTGCAGTCCTGTGTATGTGAGGTCAAAATGGGATCAAACTCATTCATTATAAACAAAAATTCAACGTGAGCAAAAATGCACACGCACTGAGAATGAAACAGACATAAACACTCTCAAGACACACTTCATAGACTGTTATTCACTATAACAGCACGAGTGGCCAGGTCTCAAACAGCATCATTGCTCTTCCTTTACTATTCATTTAACACAGAATCACAAAAAAAATTAATGCACCGATTAACCTAACGTTACTAATATAAACAGTGATGGCACTGCTGGCATTACTTTTGTCCAAACATGGGCACAACGCACATGTGTGTCAGACTGGAAAATGTCAACATTAACTTATATGGACCCCTTGAACATCCCAACTAACACTGCAGTTTGAGACATGTGAAGCATGAAGACATTAAACATGATGACACATGCCATGAGACAAACTATATTATCCTCGTGTCCTGCAGTCTACCCATGATCCTACCTTGTGACTGTCCTTCTCTTGACCGCGCGAGATTTTCACTTTAATGTTTTCAAAGCCGGTAGATCACATCACATCAAATCGCAGCGCTACGCCTCCAAACTTCACAAACGCTCTCAAAGGTCGCTCTTCCAAAACTTTCATTCTCCTTCGCGAGTCGCGCCGTCTTTTAGAGCGTCCAGTCCTGCTCTGAACTCAGCAGACGCTGCAGCGGATCTCCATTCAGTAAATTCATCCTTTACTCCTTTAAAGAGCCGAACGCTGGGGTCAGATTACGCGAGGGGGGGCGGCAATCCCCCTGTCTGCTAACCATGTCCGATTCGCGAACGAATCATTACATTGAGTCGAATCTTTCAAATGAATCATTTGCACCCAAGACGATTCGCAATGAGATGAAATCCAAAGTGGACAGAGAGTGAATACATTAATAGGGAATAACCTAATATATGACTTATTGAACTAAAAGTAAGCTATTTTGTAGGCCTACTAATTATAGGAATTTAACTGGACACAAATAAAACGTAGGCTACTTTAATTTTTGTATGAATAATGTCTCACAACATACTGAACTGTGACACATGAAATGGCAAGTATTATAATTAAATAAATAAAATAAACAATTTAAAAGCATTGTGTGTTATATATGTACTGTGTTTGCCTGTAATGTGCCAGGCCGGGACAACGTGATGACGTAAAAGAACCACTGAATCGTTTTTGATCTGGTTCATTTAAATAAAGTGTTCAAAAGAGCCGATTCTTTGAACTGAATTCACTACTCTCTGCGTGGCTGTGTGTATGCCCTGAACACACAGGAAATTGCATCAGGGGCAACTACTGTCCCACTCTGGTGTGATCTACATTTTCTGACTCACTTTTGTGTAATTTGGGTTGGAAATGTTTTGGATGGAACTTTGAGGATGAATCTCACAAAGAAATTGTCATCCCGAAATCAAAATAAAAATTAAGAAATTGAAGATGAAACCTATTTGCAGCATTATTCACATGGTAGCACTTTATGTTACAGTCCTGTTCCTCATGTACATACTATGTACTTATTGTAGTAATTGCAATAACTAGGTACTAACCCTGAACCTACCCCTAAACCTAAGCCTACTCCATGTAGTTACCTTATACCAGTACTTACATTGTAAGTACATGCAAGTATGTGTACTGTAAAATAAAATGCAACCATTCACACGGCGTTGCCAACTATCAATACTGTAATGCAAAAACACCCTATTCTCATGCTAAATAGAATTTCCCTTTTTTCTATACATTTTAAATAGCCTACTTGTAATTTATAGGCAACTTTAGTTTCAAATAATAAAATTATTATTTAACTTCCCAATTTTTATTACAATAATGACAAAAAAAGACTTAGTTCTCAAAAGTGATGGTTAAGGAACAGAGATTACCGAGACTTCAGCACACTTTCTGTGTTATAGTCCTGATATACTATATTTAAAACAATTGAAAATCCTTGCCATGTAGTGCCAGCCGAAATGTTCATGCTGCTAAAGTATAGTGTGAAAGTTTGCAGTTATAACGAATCATTACAAGCCAATAAAATGTTTGTAGGAGTGCAATTAGGAAGTTTGTGAGGATTGTCTGCATGCTTTAGTTTCCTTTAAACAAACCAAAAAAGAATGAAAGGAAGAAAATAAAATCTTCCCCTTGAGCTTTACCTCCCGAAACATGTTAGAAATTACATCTATTCTTGTAGCAGAAACTTTTATCCATAGCAACATGCAGTGCAGTCAATGTGCTGAATCAAACTTATAACCTTCATTGAAAAACTCTAGCTAATATTATGCTATACAGGAACTATGTATTCAGGATTTCATCTTTCATTTGTCTGTCAAAAGACTGTATATCCTGATATTCTGAACACTGGGTTTGTTTCCTCATAAGAAATAATACGGTTTCATATAGTGCAGCTGCATGTAATGCCATTATTCCATATCAGCTATTACATTTCCAGCATGGGCTATTTTCGTTGTTTTACAGAGCAACACCCTAGTATATAAAGTCCAAAATTGAACTTTGGGCCTACTGCAGATGTTTGGATTAAATAAGAGGACAGGCATGCCACATCTTTCTCTCTCTCCGTCCCAATCTTTTTCTCCATGCGTCCAGTGTGTGTGTGTGTGTAAAGCATGTAATGTTGAGGTAATTGTTAACCGCACCCTGTTGTGTTCTGTACAAAAATGTGACTACTCTGTCAAGAACCGCTGCAGCTAATGGAGAACTGAATTATGCTTGCACAGTTACACACATTGTTTCATTTAATATTTTATTGTCGCAGTAAATTATTGCAACATTTCACAATGAGTGAAAAGGTCAGTTTTGTACAATAATTTTTGCACTAATAACAGAACCATCATGTCATTTTTCAAAACACTTAACACTTTTTTCCAAATGCTTGGATGCAATATACATGAGCCAAAGATCTTTTGTTCATTGAACTAAAATCACAAGTTCAAAATAAGTTTAACACAACTTAACATCAAAGTATTACTATTTAAAAATGCAGCTCACACATTACATCTGAATTGAGTGTCTATTCATTTCATTATAATGATCTAAATATCAATTGATACAACTGCTCAAAATGCTATGTAACGTTGCATTACTCTGGAAGCATAGTTTTATGGAACATTTTTAACAACATTACGAAAGTGAAGCAACTGAGGAATGAGTATGTTCTGGTATGATCAGTTTTAAGATGCCTGTTGTTGGGAGAGAAAAACACTCCCCCAAATTCTATATCATTGTTATCAGTATTTGTTTTTCCTACAGTAAATGTCTTTTTAGAGGGTGATAGAGCTGGAAGCTGATGAAAACCATTCACATTTTTGGATGAGGCAGGCCAACAGATGGAGGAGAGTTTAAGAGCCCGGGGGTTGAGACGGGGGCCCAGAACGATGTTCTCTGTGGGGCCCGACCACCCCCACTGAATGTGATTTTGAGGGGACCCCATAGCAAAATCAGCCCAGAATTCCTAGCGACAGCACTGACATCAATCACTGTTGCAGGCCCATCCACAGTTTATCATCTTGTATACTCCTCTTTCCTTACTATAACCCGACTGAAGAGTTTTTCTCTTTTGAAAGGTTTTCAATAGGCTCCTCACAAACAAGTCCCTATTCTCCAGGCCATAGATGAAGCATACAATGTCCAATGGCAGGCCTGTATTTGCCATACCAGAATAATTTTTCCAAGATCTTTAGCAAATTAAATCCATTATGATGTGGATGAGAACCTGTGGTCAAATCCCCAAGACAGGGTTGATAAAAACATAGAAGTGCAGCGAGGGACACTCTAGTTGACATTTTACTGTAGACCTACTGTAGTTTTATCTTTTTTTTCTTATATACAACCTGTTGCGAGTTGATTATTTCATCAATCATTTTCACATTTTGTTTAATGATTCCAGTGTCTGTACTTTTTCTTTCTGGTCTATTATAAATTAAATCTATTATAGAACCATAATAAAAGCTGTATCATATGTTTTGAACAACTAATGATTGTACTAACAGCTAAACAGTGAAACTAAGGGGACATTTTATGTGTGGGTGATCTAAAGTAATGTTCCTATGATATTTCATAATAAATTAGTATTTTGAACTAATGCTCAAATGCAAGGATTCTTTAAAGATATGAATGCAATATGCAATATGTTTTGAACATCGGACAGCCTGTGCTACAAATAATGACTGTTTTGAGTCTAGAGTTTTGAAAAATGACATGAAGTTTCTGTTATTAGTGCAAAAATGATTGTAAAAAACTGTAATAGGTATGTTACTGCATCTGCATGCATTTGATGCACAGAAACATTCAAACACACAAAAACAAATGCATAAATTATAATTTTAATGACCTCCAAAAGGAAATTCACACGTGAACCAACAAAGCAATCTGACACTATACAAATAAATCATAAAATAAGTTTATGGAATGTAAGTGTGTGTGAGTGTGTGCATGTGTATGTGTGTGTATAAATACATGTATTTAAAATACATATTTGAAATACAAAATACTATTTTGTATTTTAATACCTTTGAAACAAATCAAATGCATTTAAGTACTCTAAATACATTTAATCTTAGTATTTCTGTATTTTCAAAATACATAAAATATTTTTTGCTTTATTAGACTGCTGATATTTCCTGTATCGACTAGTTCAGACATGCCACTTACAAGCTGTATGACTCCATCTAGAATTGGGTAATTCAATTTTCTGGATTCCTGCAAGGAAATATGGGATAATACTGCCTTCGTGTGCTATCAAAATGTACTATTTCCAATTACAGAAGTCCTGATTACAAGCATGTCACATTCAAGAGCTTTGCTGTTAGAAAAAATCGTATTAAAGCCAAAATTGTAGATATTTAAGATATTTAATTTTGAATAAAATGTAGCATCCCATTTGTTGACAAAATTCAATAATTTTAAACAGCACTGCGTCATCTGCGTTGATTTTGTATGAGACAGTTGCACTTAACATTACATGAAATTCAAGCTCAAATGGAGTTAACAATGTTTTTGACCACAAAATGATGGAAATGGAGTGTTTTGTCTGTCAATAGAACGGCTGTAAATGTTATTTGAGGAAGCAAGTGCATTGCATTATATGCTTTCATCAACTTTTACAGGTTATATAACATTGATTGTTGCTATATCAGCACTTAGTTTTTCTTGTTGTTTAATAAACTTGGCCAAAATCTCAAATGAAGCGCTTATGCACAGGATATTTAAAACGTACAAAAGTATATTGCTAGACAGCAAACAACCTAATTCTTCTCCGCTCTTCAAACACACAAAAACATCAGCCTTTACAGACATAGTGTTTGAGTAAACAAAACTCTGTACTATCAATTATTTATTTAACCTTGTCCCTTGCATTGCGAAAAAGCAGAGATCTGTCTCCTCCAGGCTGAGTGCGGTCCGTCAATCTGAATGGAGGCGGAGTGAAGTAACAAGGTTTTGCTGAGAGTTTACATTACAAAGTTTTATTGACAAGCTCTTTTTAATGCTTATCATTGGTTAACTATTTATAAAACCCTCTGATTTAAAATGATAATAACAAATTATAATAGACTCAAATTTTGATAATTTGTCACAGCACCTGACTGAGCTAGGGTATGGCAACTGCCATACGGAAATGCTGCCCCTGCTTCTGCTCCTTGAGTTCTCTCCAGCGCTGGAAAGCTGATCCGATATTTACACGGGTCCTACTTCTTGCCTTATGGTTCCGCAGACTTTGTCCTCTTTTGTTTTTTTCCGCCGTCTCTATCTTACTGTCGCTTGGCGGCTGTTCACTGAGCGTTCTCTCCATCATATCATGGGTAGACACGCCCCTTAATGCTGATTGGCTACAAGTTTGTTGTGGTACTCGCCCCCGACTCAGTTTTCTAAAGCGTTGGAAAATGACATACCCCACCTTTAACTGTTCCATGCTCCGGTGCAGTTAGCTGTCACACTACATGCATATCGCACCCGAGCCACCTCTTCAAGCGGACCAGGGCATGGTTAAACGAACCGCACTGGACACGGTACAGAGCAGGTACACTTGTGAAATGAACTGGACTTTGGGAGTCAATCGTGCTCAAGCATGGATCAGATCCCCTAGTGTGAGTACATCCTAAATCAAAGTGAATAGAAAATAGCACACCAGAACTATAACCATAACAGCACAAAAAATTATGAATGATAAAAACATTGACAGCCAATCGGAATCATTTCTGCTTTAAAGAGCTTGAGCATTTAGTGACAGATGACACAACTGAATTGTATACTTATAGTTACCTTTATAATTATCTTTCTTGGTGTAAACAGGCCTTAACAGTGTTACTTCACTGGATGGATAATTTCAAATGTATTTTGTGTATTTTCAAAATACAATATACTGTATTTGTATTTAAATACATTTTCCAACAGAGTATTTTGATTTTGTATTTAAATAGATTTTAATGTATTTGTGCCCATCTCTCTCTCTCTCTCTCTCTCTCTCTCTCTCTCTCTCTCTCTCTCTCTCTCTGTGTGTGATATATTTCAGGTACGTTCATTACTCTTTCTTTATGTAGCTTACATAGTGTCATTTTCTGAACAGAATGAATGTAACACCATGCACATATATAAAACCTAAATATTTAAATTATAACATTTTATACATATATATTATAAGAAAAAATGTCTGTAGAAAAACGGATAAAGTCCTGCCAGTACATTTTTCCATTAAATTTACTGATTAAATTAGTTCTCAATTAGAATCAAAATCAATAAAGTAAATTATTTCTTATTAGCACAACATTGGAACATATTTGTATAGACTTTTCTTATACTGTGTATACGTTAAACCTGGAACATTCCTTCACAAATGTGGAAGAGAAAAGAGAGAGAGAGAGAGAGAGAGAGAGAGGGAGCTCCACTGCCCTTAGTCAAAACAAACCATGACAACTCAGCATGTAATGATTCACTTGACTGCGGACTACCTGGAAAAAGAGAAAAAAAAATTAAATAAAGTTTGCCAGAGTAAAAATGTTTGTGTGAGCACAGTCTCTCCACGTGAGCAGTCTCTCCACGTGCAGGTTATGTATGTGAATTATATATTTTAAGTTAAAGAGCGTCAGTCAAACATAAGTTGATGCAGCAGTGGACAGACCTCCTCTCACATGCCACTGTCATCACCTAGCACAATAACTTTAAAGACCACATAGAGCGAATTCCATTCGACTAGGCCCTACTTACTCTGAAAAGCTCTTGAAGTGATGCAAGGCATTTGAACAACCAGCAGTTATATTCATGCATAAAGCTGTTAAAATTGTTGCAAGTAAAACTTTTTCATCTAATAATCAAATTGAAATGTACTTTTCTTGGTGTGATCAAACAACTATGAATATGTAAATACTGTATGTAAGGAATATCTTCCACAGAGTTCTTGAGTGTATATCTCAAATAAATAACATTATTTTTCATAATGAATTAGAAAAAACAACAGGGTTCAGTCTAAATCAACACCGAATCCATAAGACCAAGAGAATCAAAATACAGTCTTGGACTAGAACACAAGTACTAAGACCACGACCATGAAAATAATAATATTTTATTAAGCCCCGTTCACACCGAGAATGATAACTATAAAGATAGCGATACAAATATAATTCTAAAAATCAATATTAAAGAATAGCAGAGTCCACACCACAACTATAACAATAAAGACACAAATAAATTATATGGTTGGAATCACTTTCAGAAAGTTTTTTTTCTAGCTGATGAACGATAAAAGCATTAACACCCAATCAGAATCCATCCTGCTATCACCAGCTTGAGAATTTAAAGCGGCAGATGCGTGTGTGTTCAGAATCAACAGATGATATTGTTCGCTGGTGTAGACAGGCTTATATCGTCATCTTTATAGTTATCATTATTGGTGTGAACGGGCCTTTAGACTTGGACTCAAGGGCAAAGACCATGAAAATATGATCTTGGACTATGTCTTGTGAACAAGACCATAGAAAATATGGTTATTGACTTAGATTCAAGGAACAGCACCATGAAAATTAGGTTATTGGACTTGGTCTTGAGGACCAAGACCAAAACTATGAAAATGTGATATTTGACTCTGTCTCGAGGACCAAGACAAAAACCATAAAAATATGGTCTTAGGCTTAAGGACTGAGACAATGAAAATATGTTCTTGGACTCTGTCTCGAGGACCAAGACCACAACAATGAAAATATGGTCTTAGATTTGGACTCAAAGACCAAGACCATGAAAACATGAACTCAATGACCAAGACCAATACCATAAAAATATGGTCATGGACTCGAACTTGAGGACCAAGCCCAAGACCATAAAAATATGATCACAAGAACTTGACTTAAACTCAAGAACAAGACCAAGAACATGAAAATATATTGGACTCTGACTTGAAGTTTAGACTCAAGGACCTGATCAAAATGTCGGGAGAATGTGGACTCTGTCTTAACTCGAACTGGACCCTCTTCTGGTCTCAGTCTCGAACAAATAAACCGGTCCTGACTACAACAGTGAGTGGCTAAAGGCCTCACAACCAATTGTATATACACTTTGGATAGTGTCTCCTTCTTGCTGTGACCTGCAAATAAGCCATTTGGAATTCACTCATTCTCTTTCCATCACTTGTTTCTGTGACTTTCACTCCCTCTCTGCTGTCCGGCGAGGATTTTATTGCCATTTGGCCAGCCTCTCTGGAACCTCAGTGGGAGTGGATCGTGGAGTGGAAACTCCTTTTTTAAAAATGGAGAATCTAGTGTAAACCATGTTTACAAGCAACAACATGTAGCAGCAGCCCAGGCCTAAAGAATCTGAGGATTGCCATTAGCAACAAAGCTGATACATTCACTTGTAATTCCATTTTAATTGGCTAAATCCCATTATGTGTTCCTTGTTATCAAATGTTCTCCTCTGTCTGACTAGCTCTGACTTTCTCTGAACCTGAGCTTTGTGTTCAGCAGATGACTGAGTACAGCAGGTGAAGGTCAGCTGCAGTTGCCAAGTCACAATTCTATATTCTTACAAATAACAAGTTCCTCTCAGAACCAAATGGATTTTACATGTCATGGGATGTGTTAAGTTCCAACAGTTCATTTTTTATTAGTTTAAAAAAAGCCTATATTCTGTTATATTTTGTTTCCTGTATATATGATTCATCCTTCACAATGAAGAGTAATTTAGTTTTATTACTATTTTATTGTCCTGTTCTTAATCTAACTTGTATGTTTAGTTAGTTAAGTAGTTCAGTTTTCAGATTTCAGTTTAGAGTTTATTGAGGTTTTATGTTGTATTTCTAGGAGTTCTAAAGGTAAACCACAAAACGTAATTGTTTCACAATGTTATCGCTGTCTAGTGGTGTTTTGCATGTTTATTCTAGGAAGATTGTTAAGGATTTAAGTTTTAAAATATTTAATGTATAAAATAAACTTTTAATGCTAATACATTTTTAGTCATGAATATGTGTTTGCTTTAATTACAAAACTATTCTACTCTAATTATTACATTATTATCTTACTTATAATATATTACAAATATTCTATTTGTATTTTTCAGTTTTTTTTCAGTTAACAAAAATGATCATGCTTTTATTTTTGTTTTCATAAACGATTGTATCACTGGTCTGATCATCGATAAAGCAAATCACCAACAAGCCAAGTCTAAACTATCATTCATGTTTGTGCTGTGAAAACAAACATTGACTGTGTGTCAAACTGCAAGGACAAGTCTGGAAATTCTTTCAGATGCAACATGTTGTTTAGAACTAAATTATAGACTCACAATTTACAGTATAAAATATGATAACACATTGGCTTAGCTGAACATTTGTTTAAGATGTATTGTCTTAAAACAATATGCCTTGCCTGCTGGGATTGATGCTGGATAATATAAGGATCAGTGCAGGTCCATATCATCGGGATAGAGTCCATGGAAATATAGCCAGACACTTGTCCACAAATCACAGACTGCAGAACTGATGGCTGTTTATCACATTCTCACAAGCCCCTTATTTCTGAACCTTCCACTGTATTTTACTGAGCTCTGCTATTGTATCCATGCCTCTGCAGGTCTCTCTCTCTATCTCTCTGTGTGTGTGTGTGTGTGTGTGTGTGTGTGTGTGTGTGTGTGTCTTATGTTTGAATATCTAAATATCTCCCTAAGCTCTGACTCTCTTGAAAATTATAGTATACACACACAGAGCTCAGCTTGAATGCTCTCCTAAATCTTGTGGATTTAGCGTCTCACTGACTGACTGAAGGTGTCTAAGCCAAAGCAAGCCCCAAACATGCTGTAAAAAAGGTTATAATTTTAACAGAAAAAGAATGGAAAACGCTAGAGTAAAACAAATGTCTTGTTTAACCATAAGTTCTTAAATTATCTATAATTTATCTATCTTACATTAACATGACAACACATGTAATTTTATTGTATATTTTACTGTCATTTTTTTGGAAGTAAAAGTATGAATTACTATATAAGTTTATGCATGACATTTCATGTATGTTCACAGTGAAATATTATAAAAATTATACTGGTTGCAGGTATGAACTTTGATTTAACTTTTTTTTTGTACCACCTATTATTATGGTTATTGGTGCTTGGTATATTTTCACAGTGTATATCAGTTAATGAAATTAATAAAAAAATATGAATAAAAAAATATTCAGACAAAAATTGCCTGACACCGCCATATAGTATATGTGTGTGTGTGTGTGTGTGTGTGTGTGTGTGTGTGTGTGTGTGTCATACTGTTCAAAAGTTTGGGATCAGTAAGATTAATGTATTCATGTATTTTAAAGAAGTCTCAAATGCTCATCAAAGCCGCATTTATTTGATCAAAAATATTAAATATGAAAGATTTCAGCATATTATGAAGCACATTATCAGCATACTATATTAGAATGATTTCTAAAGGATTGTGTAACACTGAAGACCGGAGTATTGAAAATGTAGCTTTGCCATCACAGGAATAAATTATGTTTTGTAGTATATTACAATAGAAAACGGTTATTTTAAATTGTAATAATATTTCACAATATTGCCGTTTGCAAATGAACTCTTCATATTTTGTTTAAAGTTGTAAATAAAAACAGATTTCTGAAGTATGTTTGACCGGAAAAGGCTTTCAGTTGATTGCTGTTTCTTTGTCACTGTTGAATTTCTGAGTAAAAATTGTTTCTAAAGTATTCCCAAATGAGATGAGAAATTGAACTGCATGAGATTGTGTTAAGATTGAGAACCTCTCAGAATATTAGTTTTCCTCAGTTCTACATGCCTGAAAGCCAAATGTTGAGGTGTTGAGTGTGAGGTCCTGTGAGACTTTACAGTATAGCAGCAAATCTGTGACTTCACAGGTCTTCACTGCGATTTGCAAACACTGCAGTCTTGAAAACAGGTGGAGGACAGGATGAGAGAGACTGTGAAGGCCCTTAGCATTTTACTGTTGGCACGAACAGACTTTTTTAGCCAATGTACTATTTTTAAATAATAATAGTGCAATTTTAAGATATGTCAATAGCCTTATTGCAGCAAAGTGCCCCCACACACTGTAAGTCCCTTGTACTGTCTGTCCTCACACTGCTGTTGCTTTAGAATGCTATAGAATATGCTTCAGCTGCTTAGTGAGAGATCTCATCTGTCATGAGGGCCTGAGAGGAGCAGTGTGTTTTGTCTGAAGGTAGCAGTGTGACTGCGATGGATAGACATGACGTGTGTGTTTGTGTGTGTGTATGTAAAGGCAACCCCACCTCAACATCCTCAGCCTGCACACAAACACACAGCACCTCTATAGGAACATGTGTGAGCATTTGGGCATGTTAGTGTGAGTGTGTAGGTCACGAAAAGTGGCAGGTTTCACAAACACTACCAAGGAAGTTAAACAATGTTGAATGTGTGTGTGTGTGTGTGAGGCATTTCATAATTTATGAAAATGAACCTGTTTTTGCAAATAAACTCTTCATATGTATTTTACAGTGTACATTTTTGGATGGTCGGTTTACATTCCATTAATGGTTTAGGGGTGGACCTTCATGCATCTTTTTTTTTCTTTCTTAAAATTATATCTTTACATACAATTCGCTTCATCCAAAATCATAAAAAATCACCTCCTTGTAAAATAGTTACACTTTCTCCTAACGCTTTGCTTTTGTCAGATGTATTATGCGTTTTATATGTAATATTCTTGATATCTGAAAATCTGACTGTGATTGAATCAGCTGGATCTGATTTTGACAGATGATTCAAACCGTTAGAAACCACTCCTGTGATAGTTTGATTCAGCCTTGGCTTATGGTTCTTAACATAATGCTTCATTAGGTGTGTGGGCAGTTTGCATAGTATGGGCAGTTTATTGATTCAGCTAGTTTATTGATTTTAGCTAGTCTTGATTAAGATGGCCAGGTTTTCAAACTTTTTGAATGCACAGACACCCAAATCTAATGATCCCCTTTAGTGGGACCCTCTTTCTAAAATATAAAAGGTAGCTATAAATATATTACATGTTGTTCATCTTCTTATTAATATTATTACTTCATTTATTTGACTTATTTTATTTTTGTTTGATATTTATTTTGAGCATGAGTCTTTGAAAGTAAGACATAAAATGGAAATATCATTATTTGGGGGCCATTACATATGAGTGTCAGATTTCATCAACAAACTAAAACTAACGTAATCTCCAAAATGATATATAATGAGCTGAATGTTTACTTTCCGGCCTTACAGCCTTTATAAGTCACTTGAGTTGTTGTTCCTTTCGTGTTACTTGATGGTTCATCTGTTTGTGTCTGTTTAGCAGATTGGTGATATATTCTAGTTACATTCAGTTTAAGTCAACAACATTACCATCTGCTCTGTGCTAAATGTCCCAAACTTTAAACATTTGTGCAATGTATTACTCCTCCTTGTTTCTTTCCTTTTCTGTTACAGATTACAGCATTGGCAGTAATCAGGGATATAAATCTAATGGGGGATATTTGGTAATATTATGATAATATTATGGGGGATAGTAATCGAGTAGCCCTGGGTATAATATTTTAGAATTAATGATTTCCAAATATTTTGCTATAAGATACCAGAGAGCACTACATCTGGAATTTTTGTACTTTTTCACGCTAACCTTGAAGAAATTATGTCAAATTACAGAAAAGTACCTGTGAATAAATTCAATGGAAGATGTCCAGAATCTGCCATTAAGATAGGTGAGGTTCAAAAAGATAACAATAACAATGTGGAATTGATGTATTTGATCATTTGTCTACATGGATGAATTATGGTATCCAAAGTACATGCATGCATGCAGTGCAAAGTTTTTTTTTTCAACCTATTTATTTTATTTTATTTTATAAAAAATAATGCTTACTATGCTTACCAAAGCTGTGTGTGTGTGTGTGTGTGTGTGTGTGTGTGTGTGTGTGTGTGTGTGTGTGTGTGTTGTGTGTCTGTGTGTGTTTTAATATATTTTAGAAAGTAATTTTATATTAAGAATAATAATTTTATATTAAGAATACTAAGAACAGCATTTATTTGAAAGAAAATCTTTTTTCAATATAAATGCCACTTTTGATTAATTTAATGTGTCCTTGCCAAATAAAACTATTCATTTCTAAACAAACAAATAAAAAAACTTTCTGTTTTTCTTCAACTTACTGACCCCAAACTTTGGCATTGCATCACAAAATATCTAAACATTTGGCAAAAAAGCACAAACATAGCACAACCATACTATATTTCTTTCTTTCTCTTTCTTTCTTTCTTTCTTTCTTTCTTTCTTTCTTTCTTTCTTTCTTTCTTTCTTTCTTTCTTTCTCATCTATGTATCATTGCATGATGCATCTATCATTGGCATTTTTAATTAAACAGTTATAAGACCTACAATTTTTCACAAAAGAAATGTACGGGCTGATCCCCCACAGAGGCAGTAAGAGGTACTGAGGGCACAATCACTGAGTGAGAGAGTATTTGTATGGATGGGGGTAGCAGTGATGGCTTTAGCAGACATGCACAGAGATGGAATAAGCTCTGGGGGAGGAGAGAAAAAAACAGCACATTTTACAGTGCAAAAGGGCTAAAAACAAGTCTGTGTGCGTGTGTAACAGTTCAGTCGACCTCATAAATGTCTGAATGTGGCAGGAACACTTTGCTTGGTCAGAGACTTCAGCATGAGATACGTGGACTCTTCTGGCAGCTGTTTTCTTATTACTGTCACTTTTGAGAAGCTCAATGGCTTTTTACACCCTATTTAAGTGACCAATTGTACTTTAGAGAAATAGTTAAAAAATAATAATATCTTAAAGAAAAAAGGAAAGAATTGTGTTAAGGAAGTGTGATATGAAACAACATTATGAGGTCGTGCTGTGTTTAGCTTTTGGTGACTAATGCTTAAAATACTATTTTAAAAAATACTAAGGCTGATGTAATTTTGTATCAAGGATAAGACCAAACACACTGTGAAACCACCAAACAAACCGTGATTTTGATTCAGAGCACTAGTGTGTATCGCTAGAGGAACACCAGAGGTTCAATCGATGTAAAGAGAAATGTTCATGATATACTGCCCTCTGCTGATAGATTTAGAAATCTAGTTAATCTAAATACTAATCAAGTGTATTTCCAAAAATATCCACTATGTGGAGCTAAAGCTGTCTATGAGCTGTCTGTCGATTGTGTGTTGTGTTGTGCTGTAATTCAGTCAAATTGGGCAAAAATATCATGTCATTTTCACCACACAAGATTATCAAACACAATTTAAAATGGTGTGGAAATGACACGGTAGACTTCATGTTCATGACTTGAAAAATAAGAGAGAGAAAGAGGGAGACAAAACCAGCAAGATTGTTCTGTGATGCACTGTCCTGTGCTGTAGGCTATCTAAATGAATAAGAACCCAACGTCTTGCAAAATACACTTAAAGTGAACGTGTGAGGTAAAAAATAAAAATAAAAAGCAAATGTAATAACATAAACATCAGGATAGGGTATGTAAAGAACTGTACTTATAATAGAAATAAAATCTGCCTCCTTGCCTCCCTGTTTTGGGTCTTTGATACAAAACTAAAAGTAATGTATTCTGTATCTTTGGGCATTTATTTGATTTTGTGGACCTCATAGTTTGTAGATTTTCTTATTACTGTTCCTGTTTCTGTCAGGGTTCTGTCATTCGGTCTAGTGTTATTCATGGTTTTGTGACAGAGCCCTGATACTCCCATCATGTCCGCGTTTTCATGTGAGCGCGCGGTTCGAATGTGCTCGAGTCGCGTGATCTCGTCTGCGTGCCTATGTTTCATGTTGGAGCGTGGTGTTTGGATCCCGGCACTAATGTCTTGAGTTTTCAAGTGACGGGGTTCGGACACTGCGCTCCATTTTCTGTCATTGTGTGAGTGCGCGGTCCGAGTTCGCTCGGCACCGCGCACCTTGTCCACGTGTGTTTTTGATTCAGTGTTGCACGCAGTTCGTGTTTCTATCGGCTGCGTGCATTTATGTTATACCAGAGGTTCAGTCGATGTAAAGCGAAATGTTCATTGATATTCATTGGCTGCGTGCTTTCATGTTTAGAAATGTCTTGTTAACACGTGGCTTTTGAGTTTTCTCATTAGCTGCATGTTCACTATGTCCTGTTTTGCACATGGCTGTCTGTGATTGTGGCCATGTGTTGTGCTGTTTCAGTGTTTGTGTGAGCATGTGGCTTCTGTCCTAGTTTTCTGTGTGCCACGTGATTATCAAACATGTCAATTTGTCTTGACCCCACCCATCTTGTTACCTGTTTATTGATTCATTTTCCCCAGCTGTTTTCCTCGTTACCCTCATCATTTGCTCCCTTTATAATCTCCTTGTGTTTGCAGTTCCGTGTGGGTTCGGCTATCTAAATGTTAGATGTCGTCTGTGTCCAGCCCTGCCTTGCCAGCCAGCCAGCCAGCCAGCCAGCCAGCCAGCCAGCCAGCCAGCCAGCCAGCCAGCCAGCCAGCCAGCCAGCCAGCCAGCCAGGCCTTTTTTCTACTGTGGTTTTTGTTTGTTTGTTTTATTATTGTGAATAAAAAGCCCTTTAACCTCCTGCAATTGGGTCCCTGTCCTCTTCCATTCCCTCAACCCTGACAGTTTCCTGTGTTTCCCCTTTATTACTGCCTGATTGTTTGCACCGTGTCCCACATTTCAGTTTTGTCTAGAATTTTTTGTACTTCTCTAAAATTGCAATACCACAATAAAATAAATTTAGAATAAAATAAAATAAAAATGGTTTGGAAATTAAAAATCGATTTGTGCATCCATCTTGTAAGCTAGATTGGAACAATAACCAAACATCCACTGCTGATGACTGCATAGAAGGAGTAAAGAAACCAGAGTGGGCCAGTCATCAAAAGTTAACTTTAAAGGGATAGTTCATCTAAAAATGAAAATTCTGTCATTAATTACTCACCCTCATGCCGTTCCAAACCTGTAAGAAATGTTAAGTTCGTCTTCGGAACACAAATTAAGATATATTTGATGAATTCCGAGAGCTCTCTGACCTTCCCAGAGACAGCAAGGATACAATATTTACGTTGTTTATGCATTCATCTGAATGTATACAACATATCCGCATATCTACATTGAATATGTTGTTTATGTATGTGATACTCTCCAAAAATGGCGCTAGGCACAGTGTTCTTTGCGCACAAAAATTATTCTCAAAAAATGACAGTTGAACCACTGATGTCACATGGATTATTTTAACAATCTCTTTGCTACGTTTCTACGAGTCTTTTTGCAAGGAGGGTCAGATAGCTCTCGCAATTCACAAAATATCTTAATTTGAATTCCGAAGATAAACGAAGGTCTTACACACTTAAAATAATTATACTAAAGTTTTTTAAGGTAAGTGGTAAATTTATTTTAGCTTCAGTTAAATAAATAAAAAAAAGTTTTATTTTGGTCAATGTTGGTCAACTAAATGTATTTATTTAAATATAGCTGAAATACATTGATTGCAACCACTTACCTTAAAAAAAATTAGTAAATTCAATGAATAATTTTCTTCAGTGCAGGTTTGGAACATCATGATTGACTTTGAGTAATTAATGACTTTGAAGAACTGAAGAATTTTCAGTTTTGGGTGAACCAAAACTACATTATTAATGATTTAATAACGCTTATTTTAAAATATTATATTATTATTATAAATATTATATTATTTTATAAGCTTGTTTTATTTTCTTCAAATGTGTTATACTCTATGTTCATGAGTGTCATAGACAACAAATATTTTTTTTCTTCAAAAATTACGTACGTGGTTGCATTTTCTTGGATTGAAATGTATAGCGCAAAATATATTTTTCAATTTTTTTATATGTATGTATATGTTTTAAATATATAAAACAAAATATACAATAAAATGCACAAAGTTTATTGGTAGAAAATATATTTATGCAGATATATTTTGAATTTTTAAAAAAATATATATTTAGGCAAATTTTTGTATTATTTTGCCATTTATTTGATTATTTAGTTTTCTGTATGGTTTTAATAAAAACTTGGGTTACACTTTTTATTAGGTGGCCTTAACTACTATGTACTTACATCAAAAAATAAGTAGAATGTACTTATTGTGTTCATATCATTGTATGGTAAAACGTCTCGGGTTACTCTCGTAACCCTTGTTCTCTGAATAGGGAACGAGACGCTGCGTGCTTAAGGCTTAGGTAACGCCTTCTGCGTGACCGATGTCTGAAACCCTATAGAATCACGGCAATTAATTGGCTGATGGCGCGACGCCACCCCTGACATACTCACTTCGTCAGTCTACATCGGCGAACGCGCCATCTACTCCTCAGATTTCTCTGCTGAAAAGAACCCTGTCGGCAGCGTGAGGAGCTTGGCAGCAAACGCAGCGTCTCGTTCCCTATTCAGCAAACAAGGGTTACGCGAGTAACCCGAGACGTTCTCTTTCATAGGTTCACTTACGCTGCGTGCTTCACGCTTTGGGAACGATATACCAAACACGCCAAGCTAAAAACGCTGCCTCTCTGGTCCAATAATGAACCAACAACATACGGTCGGTTCAAACAGACAAGATCTAAGAACCTGGAGCCATATCAATGTCAAGGTTGTAAAACCTGACAAAGGTGTGCGGAGAGGACCATCCTGCCGCAACACAAATATCCTCCAGGAGTACCCCTCTAAAAAGAGATTGAGAGGAGGCTACGCCCCTAGTAGAATGCGCCCGAAGACTAAGAGGTGAAGGGAGGTTCCGCGCCTCATAAGCCAGCGAAATGGCGTCTCTCACCCAGTGAGAAATCCTCTGTTTCGATGTGGCAAGCCCGCGGCGGCCAGCACCAAAACACACCAGTAACTGGGAGGACTTTCTCCAAACCTTGGAGCGATCCACATACAGCTTCAATGCCCAAACCGGGCAGAGCATGTGAAGTTTCTCATCCTCACTCGAAGCAAAGGGAGGAGGATGGAAAGAGTGAAGTGTGACCACCTGAGAGCGAAACGATGTGGACAAGACCTTTGGAATGTAACCAGGCCTAGGCCGCAGGGTCACTTTGACTAGACCCGGAGCAAAGTCCATACACATCTCACTAACTGAGAGGGCCTGCAAATCTCCAACTCTTTTCAGTGACGTAAGCGCCAGCAAAAGAGTAACCTTAAGAGTCAGTATCCGCTCTGAAGCTGACTCTAAGGGCTCGAAAGGGGCCGTCATCAGACCTTCGAGGACGACTGACAAGTCCCAAGAAGGAACTGCCGTGGGGCGAATCGGCCTAAGCTGTCTGACTCCACGCATAAAGGCGGAGACCATCCGATGTCTCCCTAAGGGGGATCTCATCCAGCTCTCTCCGAGCTGCAATGGCCGCTACATAAACCCTAAGGGTGGTAGCAGCCGCCCCCGCTGTCAGCCTCTCTTGCAAATACTCCAGCACTGGACCGACAGGGCAGTTAACTGGGTCTATTGCACGAGCCAAACACCAGGATTCAAAGACACCCCACTTGGAAGAGTACATCTTCCTAGTAGCGGGGGCTCTGGCACTGGCGATGGTCTCCTGAACCTCGACAGGTAAAATATCCATCACAGCCCTTGGCCCTGTATGGGCCATACCCACAACTTCCAGAGCTCTGGTTGAGGATGACAGATCTTGCCCTGAAGCTGGGACAGCAAGTCCCGCCTGATCGGAATCTCCCAAGGGGACCGATACAAGAGGGGAGAACCAAGTCTGGGAGGACCAGAATGGGGCTATGAGAAGAAGACGGGCACTGCTCACCTTTACTCTGCATAGTACTGCCGGAATCAGCTTTATTGGCGGAAACGCATACAGACTGACATTCGGCCACGGGTGGGCGAACGCATCTATGCCCAGAGTCGTCGGGAAACTCAGGGAGAACCAGAGCGGGCACTGGGATGACTCTTGAGAAGCAAAGAGGTCCACCTCCGCCTTGCCAAACAGATCCCAGATCTGGGATACCGTCTGACGGTTCAACATCCATTCCCCCGGCCTCGACAGAAAATCGGCGGCAAGGTTCAGTATTCCCGCAACGTGAACTGCCCTCAAAGAAAGGAACTTGTCCTGGGACCAAAGGAGAAGACGGCACGCAAGCCTGTCCAGGGTGCGCGACCGTGAACCTCCCTGATGGTTTATGTGGGACACAACCGCCATATTGTCCGTTCTGACTATGGTATGATGCCCCCCGAGAACGGGGAGAAAAGCCAGGAAGACAGCCCTGAGTTTCAGGCAATTTATGTGTCAAGAAAGGAACAGTTCTGTCCATTCCCCGCTCGCCGGTCTGCCTTCGAAGACCGCGCCCCAGCCTGTCATTGATGCGTCCATCGTGATCATATGGCGATGGTGGATCGCACCCATTCTCACCCCGCTCTGGAGAAAAGCGGGGTCCTGCCATAGTAAAAACACCTTCTCCTTCTCACGTATCTCGGTTAAGTTGAGCCACAAATGGCGTTCTGCGGCCACTGAACCCGCCATAGAGCGCCCCATGGCGCATGCGGTATGCTTAGTGGCTCTGAGAGCCGAGTCAGTGGCTCTGCGCAGCTCCTTCACGGCCTCTGGAGTCAGACCAGTCCCCTCGTCCATCTCCTTAAGGACGTCCTCCTGGTAGGCCTGAAGGATGGCCATCGTGTGGAGGGCCATACCTGCCTGACCGGCCGCGATGTAGGACTTCCCGATAAGGGTGGAAGTGGTCCTACATGGCTTGGAAGGAAGGGGCGGGACTTCCAGGAAGGCGCCAAAGAGGGTGAAAGATGGGAGGCCAAAGTGTCCTCGACCACCGGCATGGCGGTGTAACCCTGCTCCACAGAACCCACAAGTTTGGTGAAGTCAGCGGCCGCCGCGTTAGTAAGGCGGGAGGAAAAAGGCTGCTTCCAGGATCTGGAGATCTCTTGATGCGTATTTTACCGAAAAATGGCAGCTTCCTCCGTTCAGGCTTGGAATTTGAGCCGCTAAGAAACCGCACATCGAGTTTCGAAGCTCGAGACTCGCGGGGCTCGTTGGGCCAATCCAGCGCGAGCTTCTCAGTGGCGCGCGAAAGCACATCCACGAGCTCAGAGTAGGCCACTGAAGGCCGCGCCTCCTGGCCGCTAGGCGGGAGCGCATCCGCTAAAGCAGGCCCGAAATCCTCGGAGTCAGAGGCTGCTGTTTGCAGTATATCATCTAATCCGAAGGAAACGGTGTCACGTGCCCTCAGGCTAGGAAAAAGATAATCATGCGCGAATTCAACCGGTGAATTCAATTCAATTCAACCGCGAACACACGCCGGGTGAGGGAGGGAGAGAAAAGGCGAGGCCTGTCTGCTCACTCTCCATCTCCTCGAGCTCAACATCCGAACCCCAGGTCGCGGGCTCACGAGAGGCCTCTGGGGCGCGACAGGGAAAGATGGATGACTCCTTCTCACACGCCTCAAGCCGAGAGCGGAGGGTTATGAGATGGAGATTTTCCGCAAAATTAGCATTTTGAGATCCCATAAACCGCTTCTCGTGCATACGAAAACCCCAAACACTTAATGCACTTACTGTGTGGGTCATCGCGAGCGATGAATCGCGCGCGCGGCGGTTGACAGCGGCGATACTCCATGGCACTTCACCGCAAAGAGAACAAAGTTCCACTGTAGGCAGTCGCCGAAGTGCAAATGGATAAATCGCGTGAAAATATGGTATTTGGGCCAGAAAAATCGCAACAACGAAGGGCAGTATGACCGCTTCGTGAAGGCAGAGAAATCTGAGGAGTAGATGGCGCGTTCGCCGATATAGACTGACGATGTGAGTGCGTCAGGGGCGGCGTCGCGCCATCAGCCAATGAATTGGCGTGATTCTATAGGGTTTCAGACATCGGTCGTTCCCAAAGCGTAAAGCATGCAGCGTAAGTGAACCTATGAAAGAGAATACTTTTGATGCTATTGAGGTGGGATACAGTTAAGGTTGGGAACAGGTTTGGTGGTGTAGGTAGGTTTAAGGGTGGATTAAGTTGTAAGGGATGGGTCTACTGTGTAATTATACAGCACATTACAGAAATAAATTACAGATGTAACTACGTATAGGTATTTTTAAAAGTAGAAGTACAATGTAAAAACATGTACAGTATATACACAATAAGTGCATTGTATCAAATGATTAATTTAAATGTAAGTACATAGTAGTTAAGGCCACCTAATATAAAGTAGGACCAAAAATTGTAGAGGCGCATAAATTAAAAAATGTGCATACATAAATATATATACATAAATATAAAAACATTTGTCACTTATTTATTTATCTTAGAATATTGTATTGTTTTGACTTACATGTTTGCATGCTTATGTTTATCTGTTCTATATTTAACCTTGTTGTCCACTGTATTTGTCTGAGCCTGTTTCAGTGTAAGTGTAAGACTCTGTCCTTCAACAAGTTAATTTTGTATATGTATTTTATGATATTATATGCTCTTTTAAGACTTAAGAGGAAGTCATGCACAGATGTTTGAGCCCTGCTTCAGCAGAGGTGTCAAAACCACATGCCAGGGAAGGATGAATTTAAAGTATTTTATATTACTGATTGATTAAAAATGACTGTGTGTTATTTGTGTGTTTAGCACCACCATTCATGGATAAAAAAAAAAATGAGCAAGCAAAATTGAGAACACATTTGTGTCAGATTCTGCCAACTTCAATTTAAAATAATTTGTTGTCGGGAAAAAGGTTCTTTATTGTTATGGAAACCTGATCATATTTTCATTACCAAATAAATCTGTGTTTAAATATCTTCCTTCCCTCTGCCGTGCATCTTGCATGAATGACTTAGGCCAAACCAGCTGTGTTTCATTCTTTTATTTATCACCAAGTCTTTTATTTACCATGGAGAGCAACAATACCAATGCGGAAAAACGTGATAGTTGTGTCTATGTTCATGGCTCTGCTTTTCATCCATTTTAGGGTAGTACGCTCTCAATGTACCATCAAAACCTCTATTGTTTTAATTTATATGCGTGCGAGCCATTGGTACAGAAATCACTTGCATTTTTTTCTCCTAAAAAGTATAATGAAATTATAGTAAATGCTTTAACCAAGCACTAATTCAAATACGTACCCTGCAGTCTATTTATATAAGGAGAATGTTTGACATGGAAAAGAAAAGACTGCCATGTTTACTGAGAATCAAAAACAGTCTCTCTGTACCGTCTCTTGTGTCCTTTCTTTTGTCAGCTGTGGTCAACCTTTAAAAAAGGCTTTTTTATTCGCTTTCTCTTTTGTATTCAACAGTGTTTACTCTTAAAAGCTAGTTCCTACTTTGACTCAAACTAAATAAAAGGACCCTCGTCATCCCACAGCCCTCCTCCACCCAGCTCTAAACAAGAAAGGAAGCAAATACACTAGTCTTTATTCCAGGAGAAACAATGGATTCAAACGGCCAGCTTTTTTTATAAAGGGCCTACATGTTGCACAGCGGGGCCAGGGCCGTGACCCCAGCATCAACTGGCCCTGTTCATTCTCGACTGTGTCAAAGAATGGAAAGAGAAAAAGAGCACTCTTTCTTTCTCCAGACATGCTGACCCCCTTCCAGTGTCGCTTCGTATTGGGTAACAGACACTTTGATCAAAGACTAATTACGGTTCCTGCCTGGCACTCTATTGTCCATTGATTTCACTGAGTGTAGATGACACATCAGCATTTTATTGTCTTTATAACGATGGAGAAACTTGTGTGTCCGATGCTGTTCCCTGTTCATTTAAACTCACAATGAGGTATGTGCTTGTTTTGGACTGTTCACATGTACACTCGCACAACACATTGATACTAGTGAGTTATTAGGCATCACTATTATTACTACTCATAATACTAAAATACTAACATTGACTTCGTAATGACTGTAAGTAGTTAAAAAGAAGTGTGCTTAACTGTATTGGAAGTGCACTTGAAGTGTACTTTAAATCTTATATTTCTAAAAAACATGCTTGCAGTCATTATTAATAAAATAAAAGGCCACTTAAGAGTACTTTACGAGAGTACACTTTCCTGGCTGTGTTTAACACAACTTGGCCAGAGCGGGCTCTGGAACGGGCTCTGAACGGGCTCTGGAGCGGACTCTGTGGGCTCACGGAATGGAGCGGGCTCTGGAGCGGACTCTGTGGGCTCATGGAATGGAGCAGGCTCTGGAGTGGACTCTGTGGGCTCACGGAATGGAGCGGGCTCTGGAGCGGACTCTGTGGGCTCAGGAACGGAGCGGGCTCTGGAGCGGACTCTGTGGGCTCACGGAAAGGAGCGGGCTCTGGAGCGCGCTCTGTGGGCTCAGGAACGGAGCGGGCTCTGGAGCGGACTCTGTGGACTCACGGAACGGAGCGGGCTCTGGAGCGGACTCTGTGGACTCACGGAACAGAGCGGGCTCTGGAGCGGACTCTGTGGGCTCACGGAACGGAGCGGGCTCCGCAGCCAACTCCACCCTGAAGGCTGAGCCGCTCAAATTCAGAGCCAGATTGATGTAGTCCTCCAGCGACTCCTCTGGGACCCAGTAAGGCATTCGGGATCTGAAGGGCTCGGCCAGGCCTCCCCAGAAGATGAGGCAGGTATTTTCCATAGCCGACTGGCGAGCCACTCCCATGAAGTCCCTGGCATAATCCTCAATTCACCGCTCTCCCTGGCGGACATTGAGAAGCTTCACTGCTGGACCCATTCTTGCTGTTGGAATTCTGTCACAATAGTAAAGCACGTGTAAAACATTTGATTTTAATTTCAACTAGTGTGTTATTCAATATTACATTTAAACTTGAATGGACTAAATTGCAATTTTATCATTACAAATGTGTTATTACAAATATATTTAAATTGCAAATCTATTGAAATACATGGCATACAAGTTTTAATGGAAATTACATTATACTTATTATATAATATTTTAGTTTATCATAAATGCTTTTCAGAACAAAACCATATTTCAAAGACAATATGCAAGTATGAATTTACATGTAAAGATGTACTTAAGTTATAAGTTGGTCAACTCTTTAAAGTTCAACTAATATATTAAAATACATAAATAATGCATTACGTGTCTGAAAAATCTAATTTATAGGCTTACTTTGTCTATATCAAAGAGTTGGTAGTAGGCTCTTTTGACTTAATAAGAAACCCCACAGCAATGCATTTTGGACACAACCCTAGCAGTGACTTTTTCATGGGCTTGCATTTCTTGCTTTTTTATGAAATGTAAAAGTCTAATGAAGCCTGCTTATGAATTCAACATGCTCAAACTGCATTCACACGCATTAGCGGTTGATTTCCCAGCAGGCGTAACTAAACCAGATGTCTACAGTAGACGGCTGAAACACGGCCACCCCATATAAACAGCAGATTTTGCGACCTCATTTATGCTTCTAATGGAAATTTAACTCCCCAAAATTCCTCCGTTTATAAACATACATGTTGTTCATCACCCAGCCAAGCCCAAACAACACATGGATGGCTGTCAGCTTCCTTCAGTCCAAATCATTCCACCAACAGACATATCAGCGGTCCAGAATCGTCCTTAAGTAAAACAAAAACCAGCATGATTGGGAAAACCAAAGGTTTCTGTGTTGATGAAACACTGTACTGTGGTTTTGGTGGGAGGAATAAATGCCAAACCTGTTCTCATATGCAACCGTTTTCACATCTGCCCCACAGCTGCTGTGCTGGCCAGAGGTGCAAGAGAGACGAAGAAGAGCAGGGAGAATAAATAGAGTGGAAAATGTGCTGAGTGGGTAACATAGAATATAAATGAGTTCTGTAGTCTTGAACTAAAGAGCAAAAAGAGCATAAAGGCCAACCTTATGGGTGTGGGACAAGTAAACAAGTAAAAGCCAACAACTGCGAGCGTAAATAGTAAAACTACATTACTGATGTATCTACACAGCTTATAACACAAAGACCTTTAAACAACAACAGTGACCTGACCCATATACTCAGGTTTCAATGCCAAATCCAATTTATTGGGAACATTTAAAGGCAAAACATGTTATGAACTGTGAATCCTTTATAATGCAAAAGCGAGGTGACAATGTAGATAAGTGTGTCCTGCCTTTTCCTTCCTATTGTTTCATGTGTCCTCTTTATCCCCATCAATCAAATGGTGAAAAGGAGAAAGCCAATGTCGAATTTATGCCTGCAGTTCTCGTTGTGTCCAGCAGGTGACATCTGAGCTCCATGATTGTTGATTAGCCAACAGCCAGCTTGTAATGAGTTAACTTTCAACACTCTTGTAAGTCTAACCACAACTCAACAACATACTCAATGATTTGACAGTGATACACAGTCTTCCAATCTTACCAGGAATCTTGTGAAACAAACCCAGGCCCAGGGGAATCCATTTAGAAATCACATAACCATGTGCACTCAGGATTAGCTGTTCCATTAGCAAAGGGCAAAATTAGCATCTGCAGAGTTTCATGGTTGGTTTAGAGTGAAATATAGGCACAAGTGTACGCCGCACCATACAAACAATGTGACAGGGTGGTGTGCTTTAGTCTTTGTGATCTATGTTAGGCCGCATATCTCACATGCAGTCTATGTATTCATGCATAAGCAGCATTGTGCTGAGAATATAAAATGTTTGCATACAGGGATTTTCAATAATTGTGGAGCACTCTGAACTTGTGTGGTTCTGAATGTTTGTAACTGACAGGTAGAGAAAAACTGGAATGCTGCTCGGTAGTTAAACTAGAACACTGCGTGAAGAGGCAATTTGATGCATATCTTTTTTGGAATGAGGATATATGACAAAAATATAAAATAAACACATATAAAAGGTGCTAATTGTCAGTGATTTTTTTATGAAAAGAAGTAGATAAAGGCTTGTCAGAGTGATTGAACAGTTAAATAATCTGGTGAGTTTTATGATACTATTGCAGAAAAAAAGTAGAGACAGCATTTCTGTTTGTTGATTTTCAATTCAGTTTTTTTCAGTAGCGCGTTTCACAATAATTGTCACAAAGGAGCTTTACAAGTATCAGTGCTCCAAGCGAGCAAGCCAAGCAAAGACAACAATGTTAAATAAAGCTCCTCAGATGATAAGGATAGAATGAGGAAGAAAGCTTTGGAGGAACCAAGATTTAGCACAGGAACCCTTCTTCTGTTGGTCAGCACTTATTAGAAAGACAATTTTTTCATGTTAGCTCCGTGATCATTAAAAAAGTAAAAAGTTGAGACAGTACAAGTATGTGTACTAATGTACTAATAAGGCTAATGTGTTCAAACTCTCGCATTTTCAACCGCTTTGCTAAAGATTACTTTAGTGAAACCCAGCAGACAATCCATTATAATATTAAAGCTATAAACACGATTAAGTTATCTGCATCATGTGCGCAAAGCATGTTGTTGTCTTAGTACGTATGCCAGGTTTCCTAATGATATCACCTACTGGGAGCATGCTAAAGAAGAACATCAAAGGTCCTAAGACAGAGCCATGTGGCTCTCCATAATTTGACCTGCAGCAGATCATACAGTTTAATGTTTAGATTGACTAAATGTAAACCAGGCAAGCCCCAGAACACAAATGCCATCAAGGTTCTCAGACTAAAGTATTTTAAGATGTATAGTATAAACTTAAAGGTAAGATAAGTATAGCAAAACATAAATAAATAAATTATTATTACAAAAGCTATTTGAAATAGTGATGGGGTTTAAATCCTGACTGAAACATGTTTTGACACGATTTCTTTCCAGGAAAAGGTCTAACTGGAGAACATTGTTTTATTCAGAAAATTATATTTATATACGTATATATATATATATATATACATACACTCATTGGGCACTTTATTAGGTCAAGTTAGGTACACCTTGCTTGTACCGGGTTGGACCCCCTTTTGCCTTCAGAACTGCCTTAATTCTTCATGGCATAGATTCAACAAGGTGTTGGAAACATTCCTCAGAGATTTTGCTCCATATTGACATGATAGCATCACGCAGTTGCTGCAGATTTGTCGGCTGCTCATCCATGATGTGAATCTCCCGTTCCACCACATCCCAAAGGTGCTCTATTGGATTGAGATCTGGTGACTGTGGAGGCCATTTGAGTAAAGTGAACTCATTGTCATGTTCAAGAAACCAGTCTGAGATGATTTGAGCTTTGTGACATGGTGCATTATCCTGCTGGGTACACTGTAGTCATAAAGGGATGGACATGGTCAGCAACAATACTCAGGTAGGCTGTGGCATTTAAACGTTTCTCAATTGGTACTAAGGGGCCCAAAGTGTGCCAAGAAAATATCCCCAACGCCATTACACCACCACCACCAGCCTGAACCGTTGAGACAAGGCAGGATGGATCCATGCTTTCATGTTCTTTACGCCAAATTCTGACCCTACCATTCTGTCACTGATGGAGTTTTGGTTCCTTGTCGCTGTTGCCCCTGGCTTAGTTGAGACGTTTAATTTTCAGTGATATTGTCGATTGCACAGATACTATTTAAACTGAACTGATCTGGATGATGACATCACTGAATTCAATACTGAAATGCCTTAACTGAAAATTGAGTGTTTAATCTTGTCATTTTACATTATTGACACACAATTTTCCTATTTTGATGTTGTGAAGATGCTTTGATCGTTAAAATCGCTATATAAATAAATGTGACTTGACTATATATATATATACATACATATATATAATATAGGTCATATTTATAGATAAAAAAAGAGAAATATTAATATTAATTATAAATATTAAGTTCTTGATATTCTAAATAAATAATTTAAATCTAAAAAAACTCTCAATATAAAATCTAAGAGTTTTTTTGATAAGCAGGCTGATCTTGATAAGCCAGCCATTTAAGTTTTCTCTGTATGTGGGACAAGGAAGTATCTGAACAACAATAGGCTAAAATAGCAATATTAACAACAAAGCTAAAGAACACAATTAGGTTTGATAATAAATGTGATTGATGTGTACAGCCTGAAGTGATAATATTACTGACATTGGGAGACTCTGTAGGTGAAACTGAAGCGATAAAATGAAATTACCAGTGTTTAAAATTTGTTTTGTGATGGTACCCTTACAATGAACTTTAAATGATCTATACTGTAAACATACTTACAGTATAATAATAAATTTAGTAAAAACTAACAAATAAATATATAACAAATAGCCTACTAAGAAATACATATATCATATTTTTTTAGATTAAAATTAAAATAAGATTGAAAGCACATTAGCTGGAGTATTTGCAGTCTACTGTCCTATATTATAACAGAAAATAATGTGTATTAATGCATTAAACATTTTCAATCTCACTTTCTCTTAAAATTACTTATACTTGGGAACTCGACAATCACTCAACAAGACACTTTATCGGGACTTTATTTAAAAAAAAAGTGTACTGGGCTTTGTTGAAGTCCATAAGGGGACACAGCAAGACAAAAAAAACAAACAGCAAGTCGAGCACATGGAGAAACAGACTTCATGCATCAGACTCGCTCCCTGACACTAACCACATCGCTCATAATGATGAAGGAAATGAGGCTTCAGGAAAGAAAGAAAGATGAATAATGAGATTCTGCTGCCCTCCACTGCATGTGGCGTGTGTATTTGTGTGTGTTAGGGTATACATGTGTATATGCCGTCATGTGTGTCAACAAGCCAGTGCCTGTCCATAAATCTGCATGCCTGTGCATGTGTGTAGGCCGTGTGTGTATTTGCTGGCATATGTGTACGTGTGCCATGAGTATGTGTGTGCTCCATTCAGCTAACACCACCTTTCTCTTTTACTGTTTGAATGAGAGAGTGAAAAAAGCATTTGGTTGTAATTACAGTAATTAATGCTTTTTTTCTTCCTTTCCACCAATGAAAAGTGCCCTGACCTCATCCACCTTTCCCAGCACTGCTGGATGTGGTCTGTTCTGTAAGGAGATCCCCCTGTTTATGTTCAAATGGGTGTTGCACTACGTTCTTCTATTCAACCATTGGCCCTTTTATGCGCTTCACTTCTCCTGGGTGTATAGGTGTGCTTGAGTGTGTCTGTGCAGAATAACTTCAGTGTGTTGAAGTAATCTTTTGTGCAAAGACATTTTGTGCAGTTAACATGGCCATATATTCATTTTCATTCATAGCCAGAATCAAGACTGATGATTGACATAGTGGCTGTATCCCAATTCCCTTTGTACATTGGTTATAAAATATTTACATCACAGATGAATGTTGTTCACACTTTTGACACACACTAAGATACAGTAAGTGTATTGACACATCAAACACCTCAGGTATTGTTATAGTTATCATTAGCGTTTGCTTTTAGCTAAATCCATTTCTTCCCTGAAGAAAAACATAGAATTTGAATTTGTAATGATTTGACTGATTATAATGGAAATTGTAATGATTTTAATGGAAACTGGTCCTTGTGGGTTTCTACTGGTAGTTTGTCACCTTCTATTAGTGGCATGTTAAAACCACTTAATCGTAACTGAATATGTCCCAAAACAAAGGAAAGGAAACCATTTTTAAAATGGTTTTAATGATTAATAATTGAATTCTGTGATGGTTTCTATTGTTTTTTTCAGAAGGGTTGAAAACACCCAAAAAAAAAAACTACTTCTGTTTCAACTTCAGCCTCTCACTTGAAGAAGTTGAAAAGATAATACTCACAAACTCTTGTTTTGTGAAAGGTTTTGTGGGTAACATTGGCTTTAGTAGCATACTTGGATTCCTACTTAGAAAATCCACTGGATATAGAGAATATCTGGGCAACTTTGCAACATTTTACAACATAAAATTGTTTAGGATGCATTAATTCCAATCTTGCACATTAATAAATTAGATTGTGTGCAAAGAAGACTTTTAAAAAATCCACTGAAATATGTAGTCAATTGAGATAGACTAATTATAATATTGCATGCTATTTTGGATGAACAATATGCTAATTGAAAAATGATGTTGTTTTTTGTATAATCAGTGAAGGTTTCTACATTGCTGTCAGTCCTCTGTCTTGTGTGTCTTGAGTTCCTGCCTCTTGTGTCCTTATTTGGTTTGTTTCCTGTCCTTGCTAAGTGTGATTATTAGTGAATTCTTGTCCAGTTTGTCTCATTATCTATGATTTTCCTGTGCATTTATAGTCTTGACTGTTCAGTTTGAATTCGTCCGGTCTACTCGTTACTCCCCGGTGTTCCTGTCTGTGTTTACCTTGCCCTGCCTTGTTTGGAGTCATTAAAGACTGTTTATTTGAGTTACATCCTTGTCTGCGTGTATCATGATCCTCCCTCGTTTGTGCACCATGACAATTGCAACGGCTCAAAATATACAAATCTTCATTGGTGATGCAAGTTATCTAGTTTTCTTTAGGTTCTTTATTCACTATTCGTGCGCTGTAGGCATTCCTTTAGAAGTTTTCCAAAATCAGATACACATAAACACACTTGCACAAGTCCAATTCTGTCCAATAACATTTAAGGCATATTTGGTGAAAGGGGGAGGAGGGTTTTTAATATCATTCGACACCTATTATCCAGAGACAAACACAAGACCTGCTCACCGTGCTGAAACTCGTTCACTCATTACCCCCAGCCCAGGCCAGTGACCTCTTTCCTTATGAATACAATACAATGATGAATGATGACAGAAGATACACATGTACTACTCTGAGGGAACCCAGGTCTATAAGCAGAGGTGTTTAGTCTTGATTGCTCAGAAGGGAGAGTTTGAGAGGATGAATTAGGGCCACAGGTAGAGAGACGTGTCTTTGTGGTGAAGACATAAACAAAAGACCCCCCAAATCCCCATCATCCCTTTTTCATCCTGCCTGCCTCCCACGAGCCTTTGCGGCTTCACCCCTCCCCAAATCACACATACAGAGAAGAAACCGTGTAAATCTGGCTCCCAGTGGGAGAGAGAAAGGCTGGGGAAAATAAATCTGGCACAGTTCACAGTAAGTTCAGCCAAGTCATGGCTCCGAGTTCTCTCATTCATTCTCTCTCCAATATTTGTTATCTTTCTGTCATCAGTTTTCCCCCATACTGGTGAATCTCCTTTCATTAAGTGTTTATCTTAGCTTGACGAACAGCCTTTCACAACGGCCTTCCCTGTCTATCATATTCAACTTACCTTCAGCTTCACAATGCATTTAAGGCAGTTAGATTTAACGTTTTCTGAAGAAAATGTGAGTGCTTCCGCATGCTAAACACCCTGCAATGATTCTAGCTCTTATAAAAAAATATATTTATTCAACTGTGCAATGACTTCTTTCAAACTAATAACAAGAGTGTATATTTTAGTCTACTTTTATTGTACATATATTATGTGTAATTGTATATAACAAAATTAGGTCACGCTTTGTTTTAAGGTCCAGTTCAATAGTGAGAACTGATCCCTATACTAAAGTGTTACCCAAAATGATACTTAAGTGATGAGTATACAGGATAATCCAAATATATTTGACCTATTTTTATGTTGTTGTGTTCACAAAGTTTATTACATTACACTTAAAGTACACAATAAAGCATATTTTATAAGCTAAAAAGTGGGCCAATTTCCCAAAATGTAATGAAATAGTACATTTAAAATAAGCTATACTACTAGTGCACTGATTTTAGTATACTAACTCCATAAACAATACTTGGAAAATATACTTGAACTTTTTTTGCAAGGGAGTAATGTGGGTGGCTCCCAGGGCATTGTTTTAACCCCTTGCTGACCCAATTGTCCATGATATTCTAGTCCTTAGTCCTTATTCCTAGTCATTATTCTTGTCCACCAGACAAAAATTGTAAACGGACTCACTTTGAAATGTAATTGAATACTTCTCACGTAAACATGCACACAATTTGAGATATTATTCATGTTTGTAGCACAAACAGTGCTGGACAATTACATACCACAATTGATGTAAGTATGAGCCTTAACAACCAAATATTATCTTTGTGAGTTATTCAGAATACAGAAGTAGATGCAAAGGCATGTAGACAATCTGACCTTTTCACAGCAAGCTACTGGCTATCTATATAGACTCATAAAAACAAAACAGTGCAAATATGTCGGCTGGTTTCTTACAGTAGCAAGCCAGAGAGTGTATGTTTGTTGAGAGCGAGAGACGTGGACGTTTTGCAGAATGACGAGTTCCAGACGGTTAATGAAGACAGATGGGAAGACATGGGTTGCTGGAGCATATATTTCCAACTCTGACCTCTAACCTTTGATAGAGAGAGAAAGAAAGACAAAGACAACAGCTTGAAAAACATCAACAGTTTGAATTTGAGAAGATTTTTACCCATCGTTGAGTTCTTGCTGGTTGCATTTGTATTGAACTGTATGGACAAGTTTAATATCTGCTACATACTTGTGTATAGATGTTCATATACTGTAGGCATTCTCATTCAACAACATGAACTAGTACAGTAATTATTTTTTAGATCAATGCATTTACGCTCTGTTTAAGATGTATATCATTGGTTTAGATGGAGATCAGTAAAGATCTATGGCCTATTGTTGTAATGACCCTCCCTCCCCTAATCCTTCTTCCTAATAAAACACGAGCCTAGCACCTAAGGGAGTGGCTGCGGTGTTAAATTACCTGAGGTCTGTAATCACACACACACACGACTCTTGCACATGCACACACTGATTAGGAATAGTAGATGTTAAAAAACTGCCGGCACAGACATTCGCGCTGTGGATCAAATATATTTTCACATCGGCTGTAATGTCTTGTAGTTCCCAGCGTTCACGAAAGCGGCGTAATCCAGTATATGGATTGGTCACCTGACCAGGCAGTTCTGTTAATCAGCTCACTTAGAACACATCAATGGCCCTGATGACAGAAGACTAAACCTGAAGACTTATTTAATGAGGATCCAGGAACAAAACAGCTTTCTTTAATCGCAAGATCCCAGCAAATAACCGGGGTGACGGGGTCGGAGGTGACGACCCCATTGGAGAGGATCTGGGGGGTGGTTAGGGGTTGAGTCTCTGCAGTGCTCATGGCTGAACCAGCTGTAATAATAGATGACAGGCCAGTTCGCTGAAACAAGGCCGGAGTTAAGATCCAGATATCGGTGAGGGATCGTAGAGAGCTTTCTTCTCTCACATGGATACATATGGCCTCAAGGCTTTGGGTCAAGGGAGAGCGCTCACACACTCCTATCTCGTTACCTTACTGAAACCAATATGTTCTCTGGAGGTAAAAGTGGAAAAAAAATATGTTTATTGTTTGTTATGCTTAAAAAAGTGTCTATGGATGTTACCTTAGGCTAGCATTTAGGAATTTAGCATATTTAGCAACTTCTCCCTCAAATCATGAGGTAGTGACTCATGAACATGCTCACAAAACTGCATTCAAATGACAAAATAACAGGTCAAATGTGTAGATATTCTTTGTATTCACTAAACAGATGAAACAGTACTCAGATGACCTACTACCTCTGCTGATATTCTAAAGTTTGGATCACTTTACTATCCCATGAGGCCACGTGAGAGTAGCAGCATACTGCATGACAACGAAGCATTGCAGCTGAAGTCACATGACAATATGGTGAATGTCTGGATTTCATTAATTCTACACACATTCCTACTATATAAAACATACTTTTTAATGGTCACAAAATAGCTACTTGAACAGTATGCCATATCAGACAGCTTTTTGTAGCAGTGTTTGCTAAGCGAAGCTTCATTTAAATTAGGTTACCCTTAAAGGGATACTCCACCCCAAAATGAAAATGTTGTCATTAATAACTTACCCCCATGTCCTTCAAAACCCGTAAAAGCTTTGTTTGTCTTCGGAACACAATTTAAGGTATTTTGGATGAAAACCAGGAGGCTTGTGACTGTCCCATTGACTGCAAAACAATGAATACTGTCAAGGCCCAGAAAAGTATGAAAAACATCATCAGAATAATCCATCTACCATCAGTGGTACAACCATAACATTATGAAGCTACGAGAATACTTTTTGTATTCAAAGAAAACAAAAATAACGACTTTATTCAACAGTTCGTCTTCTCTGCGTCAGCATAGCTATTTTTCATCATACGCTGACGCAGAGGAGACGAACAAAACTTTTACGGATTTGGAACGATATGGGGGTAAGTGATCAATGACAAAATGTTCCTTTTGGGTTGGACTAACCCTTTAATGAGGTGTAATATTACTTTTGTTTATACATTTTAGTGATTAGACTTAATTGTGATTTTTGCCTGGATGACAATACAATGGGCAAAATCATTTAATTTCTCACTTACACTGAAGACTGACATAAGGATATTATATTAGGCCATATATTGGGGCACGAATATCATAGAAACGTAATATTTTAACCTGCAAATTTCATTGTCAGAGACAGCTGTACAGACAAGAAATCAAATATTTTAAGTGTTTTGTCCATTTCTCAGCTACCCTCTGAGAATATTTAGATTTATGCACTTTTTTTCAACTTAAATTGTATTGAAGGCACGCTTAAAAAAAAATCTGTTTATACATGTTAATTTGGCTGGGAATTAAATCCCATGATTTTTGCATTACTATGTAAAAAAAATGTAATAATGTAAAAAAAGTAATGTTTATAATATTCACAGTTTGTGAAAAGAATGTTTGCTGCTTATCGGCTGTAAATATATTTGAACCACAACATTCATAAATGTCAATTTGCCAGTTAGGAAACAGTAGGAGAGACGTGCCCTAGTTTAACGCAAACTCAACAATTTCTTCAATATAATAAGCGCCCATTGTCTCCATTTGATGGAGGATTGGTAAAACTCACAAGACAGCACATAAACATACTAATACATGCACAGAAGATCTGTTGGAGAGGCTGGCGGGGGGCTTGTGATCCAGTAATGAGTAGCAGCACACATTAAAGAGCTGTACTTCTTGCATGCAATTTGCATCACGGAGACAGTTATTAACTTTGACTGCATCCCATGTGACCCGCTCCACCGCTGACTGTGCCTAATGGACCTTGCATGATCATCTTAGACGATATGTCACATATGACAAAGACTGGCCAATCATTCAACAGCACTCAATCTACCAATGGACATGTGAAGATAAACTGACCTATTGAGTCAACAAATTCAGAGAGCACTTTTAAAATTCAGCTTTTAATAAACATAAATGCTATTAATATATTGACTGTTTATTAGTACTTATTAAGCATATATTATGCATGACTATATTCTACATCCCTAACCCAATACCTGAACTTAACAACAACCTTACTAAATATTATTCAGCAGCAAATTAAAAGTTTATTGAGGCAAAAGTTGTAGTTAATGGTTTGTTAATAGCGATAATTTGACCTTAACATAAAGTGTGATGGAAAAAAACTATCTATAAAATGCTTTTGAAAGAAATGTCTTATGCTTACAATGCTACATTTATTTGATCAAATATACAGCAAAACAATAATACTGTGAAATATTAGTACATTTACCAAACAAGTGTTTTATATTTTAATTTCTTTCTTTTTATCAAAGTTTAATATTCCTTAAGAAACCATTAGGTAACACTTTAGAATAGGGAACACTTATTCACTATTAACTACGACCTTTCCCTCGATAAATTCCTAATCTGCTGCTTATTAATAATTAGTAAGGTAGTTGTTAGGTTTAGGTATTGGGTATGATTAGGGATGTAGAATAAGGTCATGTAGAATAAGGCATTAATATGTGCTTAATTACTACCAATAACTGGCTAAGTCTATTAATATGCATGGTAATAAGCAACTAATTAAGAGACCCTAAAATAAGTGTCACCTACCATTATGCTAATTTGGTGCTAGAGAAATCAATACATTTCACTGTTGAAAACAGTTGTGCTGCTTAGTGTGTTTTTTTTTGGAAATAATTATCATGATACTTTTTAGCATTATTTTATGAATAGAAATTTCAAAAGAATGACATTTATTTTAAAATAGAAATCTTTTGTAATATTATAAATGTCTTTACTTTTACTTTTGCATAATTTGATACATGCTTGCTCAATTAAAGCCATTTCTTAATGGAAATCTTGCTTCTGGATGCAAGTGTATATTTATGAACAGATATTAATTAGCATTTATATATTTAGAAATTATTCAATTTAAAAGTATTATATGTGTCAGAAAGTGTTTTTTGTTGTTGTTTTTTTACGTCACAATCTCACATTCTACACTTTGTGCCATAGCTTTTTCATGTGGCTATTCTAAATCCTCAATAACTTTTTATGCAGTTTAATGCAACAGATTTTACTACAGTATCTGTATCCGTTCTCATAAAATTGCATACAGTTGCATGACAAAACACTGAAGAGAATATGTTGTAGAGTATAATTCCAGCTCACAGGCACATGTTGAGAAAATTCCGAGTAAGCATACAAGACCGTCTTCCAGCGTTACACAATAAAGTCTGTGTATGCACGTACATGTGATGGAATGAAAGAGATGGCAGACAGTGATATTTGAACTTGCAGTAATCAGGAAGAAAAGTCAAGCAACCATTAGGTCATTAAATAGAAAGGTTACTATTCCCTCAGTCACTCTGAGAACTGCTGATCACACATTTCTGCTCTGGGCTCTGGTTAAGTCAGTTCCTCTCGACCATGTGGCCTGATGTTGACTGATTGTTGGCAATCAGCTGACAGGAAACACACACCAGACCCGTCGAGCACAGCTAATGGAGAACATACACCAAAAGGCCAGCGAGACGGTCGTCACCTTTGACCCCTTGGCCTGCATACTTAAGGAGGTTTTGTTAACTAAACAAAACTAAACTAAACTAAACTATCATATACACATTATTGAACACTACGGTCATTAATCAAGACAGTGACTCACACCTTTTAAAAACAATTTAGGAAGTTTATCACACAGTTTCATCTGTCATACGCTCATGTGTCCAACTGTTATGCTCCAACAGCGTTTTGACCGCCGGCATGGAAAGGATGAGACAGACAATAGAGTGTCTGTCTCAGTCCAGCTGTGTGGCTGACCCACAACTTCCTGCTCAAGGATGGTCTTCAGCCAGACTTCATGAGAGACGAGGAAAGAGACCGACTCTGTGAGAGGGGCCGTTGTGCTGCTCTCTGTCGTCTGTGTCAGTGTTGAGCCATGCACACTATCCTCTGACAAAGTGTATAAGACAGGAAATACAAATCTGAAATGTTTCTCTGGGGCAGGATGGGACAAATGGAGTCTACAGACCCTTAAATATGGTGATCCACTTGAAGGACCTCCTTTCTAAAATAAAAATATATATTTTAAAGTAAAAAAATAAAGATTTGTATAAATATGTGTAAAATGTGAATTGTATTTTGTTTCTGTTAAGGTGCCAGTGATTTCTTTGCTGCCCACCATTAAAGTGCTGTTAGATGTATAAACCTGAAGACAAACATAAAACTATAGATATTGATAAATAATATTGATATTTGCTATTTACTTGAGCAGGTTATGTACCATTGATAATATATACAGATCAGTTATCTATTAAGTAATATTCAGTCTGATGTTAATTTGAGTGCTGTGATACAATGCAGATATTTCAGTGACTCAGTTACTGGTTTCGTGTTTTTTAGTTTCAGAAACATTACATTTGGGTGATAAATCATTTGCATCAATTGCATGACTCAAGAGTTCTCAGAAACCCTGCCAATAACATCCAACTCTTGGTATTTCAAACTAAATGGATCACTTTGTATGTCCTTTTATCACTTATATAACATATAGGGAAAACATTTAAGTGAAGTGAAAGTGACATACGGCCAAGTATGGTGACCCATTCTTAGAATTCGTGCTCTACATTTACCCATCCAAGTGCACACACACAACAGTGAACACACACACACACACACACACACACACACACAACAGTGGACAGTCATTTATGCTGCGGTGGGGAGCAGTTGGGGATTTGGTGTCTTGCTCAAGGGCACCGCATCATGGTATTGAAGGAGGAGAGAGCGCTGTACATTCACTCCCCCCACTGATAATACCTGCCGGACCAAGACACGAACTCACAACCTTTCGCTTATGAGTCCAACTCTCTACCATCAGGCCACGACTTAACACAAAGTTTATACTTACAGTATAACAGGGAAGACAACTTCATTAACTGTTTAATCTCAAATATTCCCTATTCCCAGACATGAAAATATCCAAACTATGGGGGGTGCATATGTCTTAGCCCAGCTAATGTAAACTCTTTTTTTCCCATTCTAGGGTTAATATTATGCATAAAAACCTTATTAAACATTGATAGGTTCATTGAGATAAAAGACAAAAAAGAAAATACAACCATCAACGTATTTTCAAATTGTTACTTTTTTCACATTTTTATATTAGTGCTACCATTTAAACTTTTGTACATTTAAACTTTCAATTTAGTGCAATATTTTGTCATAGCAACATTTTAGTATACTTTTCACTAACAACTGCAATTGGATTTATATTGTATACCTAAGTTCACTGTTATCCCAGCGGTCACCATCACCATGTTTACTCATTCTATGACTGCACTCAACAAAACTAAATATATGTGAATTCATATATTAATACTAAACTTAAAGATAATGTGTACCAAAAATATTTTTCATATCTTTATGTTAACATACTTTACTAGTCTTTGGAGCTTTGATCCCACCATCATCTTCTTAAGGTACAATCAGGAAATAAACTGCTCTGGTTATGTGACAATTTGCACTGATCATGTGAAACTGCACATATTAAATTAAGACCCTGTTTTCCATATTCACAAAAAGTGCACTAAAACGTCAGGCCGTAAGGTTTTAGAGCTTTTTAAATGAAAACCTTTTTTAACGAACCTCCTTCAATCCTTCAACAAAATTCTCAGATGTCTCAGAATGCTGTCATTGGGCGAGTTTTATTGAGCAACTTTGTTTTAATCTATGATGTTGTGTAAGGGCTTTTTGTATCTACTTCTTTTGTCTTTGTTACCTAATATATTGCTCTTGTCTGTGACACCTGATAGTGTGGGTCCATTAGTCGTGTTTACCTCAGGTGTGAAGCAGAGCTGTGGGGGTTGAGGATGGAAGCAGCTAACCGTTTCCACCCCTTTGGTAGACGGCGGTTAGACGGATTTTGCCTTTAGAAGGCCTGGGGTGGCGGGCTGAGCTATTGTACCCATGAGTGACGAACAAGAATGTGAAGGGGGAAGAAAAATCCACTTGTTCGCAGTTCATTCAGTAGAGCTGCCCTGAGGAGACATGGCCCGGGTGAACATATTTCATCACGCTCATAAAGGACAGAGGGGGGAAAAGACTAAGAGAGAGGAAAAGAGGTTGTTAATAGAGAGTCGACTTGAATGAGACAAGCATAGACTGGCAGGCCGAATCTGTAGCTCACTGTGTTTTCTCCATTCTTAAAGGGAAGCGTATTGTTCATTCAGAATTCTCTCACAGTCTCCCACATCCCTCCTCTCCTGTTCTCGATCCATTCATTCATTCATTCACAATACCTGCAGCATCAATAAATATTCACCAGCTCCACACTGCAGGGAAGAAAGGAGAAATGAGCTCGGCTGAAAAGACGGGACAAAATAACGAAGAAAAAAGAGAGGAGCAAGGCCAAAAAGGGGAGAAGAAGAAAGAGAATAAAAGGTTGGGAGTTGGAACTAGACAAGCTTACCAAAAGCTGGGCAAGGTTTTTGGCAAAGAGCCAGGCGGGCGAAACAATGCCCTGCTCTGCCGGCTCAGTGTGCGCTCTATAGAGACTCACTGAAGCATTGGAATACATTGGAAGAGAGAGGGGCAGCTGCAGCTCCGAAATCCCGCCAAAGGAAGGGAGGGAGAGAAAGAAACACAAGTGAAAGAAGGTACACTTTGGCTGAAGACTCAGCGCTGGTACTCAGCACCAAAGCATCTTGTGTTCAGCATCACTTCGTATGGTCCCTCAGAGATTAACCACCTTCCCGTCCATTGCTAATGTCAGATTTATGGGAATTTCCCTGTCCGAGACAAGGAAAGAGGGGGATTTCATGTAGATTTCATGTCATTACATCAATTTATTCTAATGCTAATCAGATTAAACAGAGGAGATCGACACAAAGGGCTTTCTCAATAAATTACGTTGCTCTTCTAAAGCTCCTTGAGCACAGACTTTCGTTCCAGTTCGTTCCATGTCAGCTGGCCCCTTCTGACGTGAGCCAATACTGCCTGTTCATCTTGTTAAATTAAAAATGCAGAAATGCACAGACAAAAAGTTATATGTAATAAGATATTATGTTGAACTATTGTAGATATTGTAGAACTAATAATGGAAACCCGTTTATGCCACTGAATAATAAAAAACTTACTTTTTTCTAAGAAAATTTTGAAATATAAACTCACAATTGTAAGTTATAAAGTCAGAATTGTGAGATATAAAGTCAGAATTGCGGATATAAATTTGCAATTGCGAGAAAAATCTCACAATTCTGAGAAAAAAAGTCTGAATTGCGAGATGTAAACTCACAATTCTGAGAAATAAGTCGCAATTACCTTTTTTCTTTTTTTAATCAGTGGAGGAATTGGTCTTCCATAACTAATAAAACATATGACACTAAAATAAAGCAATATAGGTTAACTCAATTGCATAAAATGTACCACAAAACACCCTAATGTACATAAAAAAATTAAATACAACAAAATAATGCAGTACCTTCTGGAATAAAATGTATCAAAGATTCCACCAAAATATTGAGCTATTTTCAACATTTACCTCAATAGGAATTATTTCTTGAACTGCAAATCGACATATTAACCCTCTGGTGCTCTTCGGTCATCATAGCTTCATCGGAATGGTACAAAACGTGGTGACTTTTATAGCATTTGGATGTGAATACAAAAAAAATGAGGGCATAATTCGGGCAAGCTAAGTGGTCGTTAAAAAAATTGTCACACTTGTGGTCTTTGGTCAAAAATGACCGACCATAGGAAATGAATGGGAAATCGACAAAACGAGAATGAGAGAATGAGAATCAGATTGAGCTTTATTGGCCAGGTTTGTTTACACATACAAGGAATTTGTTATAGTGACATAAGCTCCACAGTGCAACAGAATGACAGCAACAGGACAGGACAGGACACATATAATAAAAGAATACTATACAAATATACAAATAGGCAATGTACAAACTAGCAAAAACACAATATATAATATAGACAATTATGTGTGTACAGGTCTGATATGTGCATATTTGAAATGAAAATAAGTATGTGTAATGAATAAATAATGTATAATGGTGTTGTGTGTCCCACGTTTAATGTCAAGTGTTCATGAGATGGATTGCCTGAGGGAAGAAACTGTTTCTGTGTCTGGTCGTTCTGGTGCTCAGAGCTCTGTAGCGTCGACCAGATGGTAACAGTTCGAAGAGGGAGTGTGCTGGATGTGAGGGGTCCAGAGTGATTTTGCCAGCCCTTTTGCTCACTCTGGATGAGTACAGTTCCTGAAGAGTGGGGAGGGTTGTACCAATGATTCGCTCAGCAGTCTGGACAACCCTCCGTAGATTTGGTCAGATTTGGTTGCTGATCTGAACCCGACAGTTATTGACGTGCAGAGGAATTCAGAACATTTTTGTGTGTACAATCTACAAATCTGCCACAATGAAGAAAAAACGTTCACAGCAATGATGGGGTGAAACTCTAAAACATCAGGAGTGCATAACCAACACATCCACTCTCACACACACACACACACACACACACACACACACACACACACACACACACACACACACACACACACACACACACACACACACACACACACACACACACACACACACACACACACACACACACACACACACACACACACACACACACACACACACACAATTATACACACTCAAATTAATTGGTATGGCTATAACCATATTGCCAAAATGAGTCAGAAAACTGAAATCAGATCAGACCCATAAGAATTAAGCTCTGATAAAACTTTCCTGTTCATTTTTGTAAATTATTTATAGATTTTGAATGTTTTGTGTAACAAAATTATTTCTCTGTGTTCAGGTCGGACTGTAGTAATAATTCAAAAACTGACACTTCAAATCAACATTTCAAAAAACAACAATATAAACCGTTACAAAAAGTTGTATTTGAGAATGTCCAAATGTACATCTAAACACACTTAATAAAAATAAGTATTTATGTCTAACAACAATTAGAGAATGTATGGGCCTTTTATATATAGTTATGCAGGAATATATGGGCTAAAACATGGAATTGCAGATGTTTTTCTTATTTTTTACTTGCATTAGGTGGCACTAATCTGGCTTCAAAAATTGGATTTTAAAAGCATTGACTCTATTTTAACATGAAATACTGCATTAATTGAACATTTGTACAAAAAAAAAATAATTTTACGTGACCGTGAAGATCACATGTGTGACTCCCAAATGAGGAGCACCAGAGGGTTAAAATTATTTCTGAAGGAACATGTGACACAGAAGAAAAAAGAATCAGCTTTGCCATTACAGGAATACGTTTTAAAATATTTAAAAAAGAAAGCAGTTAATTAAAATTGTAATGATATTTCACAATATCAATGTTTTAACTGTACTTCTTTGGGGTAGAGTCTGGAGCAACTTTACCACTCACAAGGTGCATGAGAACAACTAAATACAGGAATGTGAGGAAAAATTACAGCACTACTTGTGATAAGGAGATATTTATTATAAGAGTACCTTATACTCAGTGCTTAATTTGTAAACTGTGAGGTTCTGGAGCAAAGCGGAGTAATGAATCCGGCATGTGATAACAGGAGGGAGAGGTAACGGAGGGTCCGAGAGGTTTGCTTTTAGGGTCCGTAAAGTAAAGTCATGAATTACCTGGAAAAGCCATGCCATTTGAAAACAGCAACTTGAAAATGTTTTGAAAAATTTGTGGAATTTTATTTTACAAATCTCTGTATAATTGAGTTATATTAATCAAGACTCAAGATTTTATTCGTCACATAAACAATTATACAGAATATAACCAGCAGTGAAATGTAAGTCCGGTCCGCTCCTTGGACAGTGCAATTATATGTAACACAAACACAAGAGAATATACATAAATATAGGTATGAAAAAAAATTAAGTAAAAAATAAAAAATACGAATAAAAAGAATAAACGGTTACCAGGGTAATTTGTGTCCTTGATGATTTTGCAGCTCTGCTTTTGCAGCGTTTGAGGTAGATGTCCTGCAGAGAGGGGAGAGCAGACCCTGAGATGCGCTCAACTAAGCGCACAACTCTCTGCAGGGCTTTGCAGTCCGGATTTGAGGAGTTACCATACCACACCGAGATGGACTGAGTCAGAACACTTTCTATGGCCCCTGAATAGAAAGTTTTCAGGATTGCTGGAGAGACTCTGAATTTCCTCAGCTGTCGCAGATGGTACAGTCTTTGCCTGGTTTTCTTAACGTGTGTTTGAAGGTGTGCAGTCCAAGTCAGATCCTCAGAGAGATTTACACAGAGGTACTTAAAGCTGCTCACCCTCTCCACAGGGGTCCCACTGATCATAAGAGGAGAAAGCAGTTAAGGGGATCAGGTACTGAATTTCGGTGGTGGATTGTGTGTAGACCTATATCGCATAGTTTTACTAATTCCTGCAGCTTTCAAGTTTATAGTGAGGGAAATTCCTGCATTTATTCAATAAAGCATGTAGGTTAGATGAGCAAATAAATCCACACAAACCATAAGATTAAATCAGTCATTTGAAAACAGCGTTTGAAACCAAAAACTCTCTTAGAGCGTGCTTCACATCAGCGCATCTTGTCTGCACTACAGCGAGTGCTGCACGCTGCGATACAAGACTTTCACTCGCATTTCGGGACAGCTGACAGAACTTTCACTTGACTAATCGGGTCATTGTTGCATTGTCACAAAATGTACAATTTGCACATCTTTGACATAATTTTTTAAGCCATTTGGCACTGGCGTACTTCAGGCTGTATTCTGTGCGCTCACGGTCACATCCACAGTGCGCATTTAAGCCTCCTCGCAGGTGTTATAAGAGTTATTTTGAGTAAAATGACATCTAAATGGCCGTCCTGGTGAGTATCCTCTTTAGCGCAGTAGGTTCCTAAATGAAAAATGAAAGAAAATGCATGTAACATGGATGCGTGCAGTCTTGTGAGAGAAGCCTCATGTGAGCAGCCGTTCACATGTCGCGCTGCGAGTAAGTTTGTTATTTCAAATGTAGATGTGTGGCAAGTGCTCATAATAGAAGATTTTTCATGAAATGCACGCTATAGATCAGCAGCATGTCTTTCATTGGCGCGTGAGAGGGGATCCGCCAAAATGAGGTGCCGGATCGGATTTCGGAGGTGCCGGAACCGGATCCGTCTTGTTCCAGCACAAATTAAGCCCTGCTTATACTGTTATAATAAATATCTCCTTATCACAAGTAGTGCTGGAATTTTTTCTTACATTAACTGTACTTCTGACCATATAACTTCAGCATTGCTCATGGCATAAGAGATTTCAAATCTATATATCTCTCTCTCTATATATATATACAGTCGTTTGCCGTTAAATATAATACAATGTAACTATTTATGTTTTTTAACTGTATACAAAAATTGTGGTTATTTTCGACATACAGTAAGAGAATGGAGCTATAAATAAATATGAAAAGCATCAACCTGGTAATTTGGTCTTAGTTGGAGGAATTTCATGAGAAATATTCATTTTAAAATCTGTGATCACACATTTATATCTTGGCAAATCTGAGCACAGTTTAATCATTTGTTGAGATGTCCTCTGAAACCTGACGTGTGAGATGACTAGGGGCCTTTTCTCAGGAGAAAACAGCAAGACACCTGCATTTGATTTACTGATATTCTCAGATAAGCATCTAAGCTAAACAGATCTCATGTGTGGTTTTTCCATTCCTACAGGAATGTGGCAACAGGAACATTAACAGGTACATTCTTGCTTTTAATAACATCACTATTAACTAAAGTGGCTCTCCTTTCCACTTTTCCGTTTCTTTTTCATTCGTTAACTGTGCTGTTCTTTCATCCTTCTCATTTATGGTGCTCATAGTGAAGGTTGAAGGTCAAGGCGAAGATAAAAAGAGAGCTTTTGGGGAGGAAGGGTTGAATGTGCGCTTGACCCCCTTGGGATCAAAGCTATGCTCCCATTGTACATTAAATCCAATAGGGGCTATTGGACAGAGCAGTGAAAAGAAATGGGCTTGACCCCTGCTGGCTAACTGACAGCTCCGTCTGTGTTTGCGTGTGTTCACATGCACAAGGAAACTGCGCAGACCTACATTGGATTACATTACTCATTGCATTACACTACATATTTGTGTCTTTTCGAGGTAATTTTATGCTTCACAGTGCTGGTATTGAGGTGTCACATGAAAGGTTCGGTTGTTTTAAGATCCTCAGAGGAATGAAGAAACGCTGTTCTCATATCTTCTCTGTGTTCCTCTCACACCCCCTCTTTCCTCAGGTGTGTTGAAAACATCCCATATGAGTCAGAGTTCTGAGAATGACATTCAATAGCTTCCTTTATACGCAGGCTTGCGGCCGTACACACACTCTCTCACCTGAGCTGCACTGACAGACAGCTGCTCAGAGTTTACTCAGAAGTGATGCCATGTACCACGGGAAGTGGGTGTGCTTTGACATATATGATCAGTGCGTCTAAAGTATGAGCTGTACATGTGTGTGTACTGTGTGAAAGAAAAAAAAACAGGTGATTGGTTAGTGGTTTCTGGCCATGTTTGCTATAGTTAATCAATATTACAATTGTTCATACTCAGGATTCAAGATACATAAAGATACATGAAGATACATAAATATAAGTATGTATATATAATTACATGTATAACTATAAAGGCTCAATATATATATATATATATATATATATAAGTGCTGTCAAATGATAAATCACTTCCAAAATATTTTGAAATTTTGAAAGTTTTTGTTTACATATATGTGTGAGTACTGTGTATATTTATTATGTAAATATGAATGCACACACATACATGCATATATTTTGAAAAAAATTACATGTATTTACATGTATATATTATATTCATATAATTTATATTATATATACAAATGTTTAATAAATAAACATTATATAAACATAGCATATATTTCTGAAATATATACATGCCTGTGTGTGTATTTATATATACATAACAAATATACACAGTACACACGCATTTAATATATAGTAAAGATCATGTTCCATGAAGATATTTTGCAGATTTTCTACCATAAATATAGCAAAACTTCATTTTTGATAAGTAATATGCATTGCTAAGTACTTAATTTGGAAGTTTTTTGGAAGACTGGTTTTGTGGTCCAGGATCACATATTACGTAATCCTGGACCACAAAACCAGTCATGAGGGTCAGTTTTTGGAATTCAATAAATAAACAAGCTTTCCATTTATGTAGGTTTGTTAGGATAGGACAATATTTGGCCGAGATACAGCTATTTTAAAATCTGGAATCTGAGGGTGCAAAATCATCTAAATATTGAGAAAATTGCCTTTAAAGCTATCCAAGTTTTAATATATTTATGTTAATATCACAAAATATCTTCATGGAACATGATCTTTACTTAATATAATGATTTTTGTCATAAAAGAAAAATCTATAATTTTGACCCATACAATGTACTTTTAGCTATTGCTACAAATACACTCATGTTGCATGAGTAAGTAGCTTATGACTGGTTTTGTGGTTCCAGGGTCACATATCATGTAAACAAAAACTTTTATTTTGGATGCGATTAATTACGATTAATCTTTTGACAGCACTAATATACTTATATACCACTGAAAAATGTGGAATCTGTATGTTTTTTTAATTCTTTCGAAAGAAGTCTTTTATGCTTACCAAGACTGCATGCATTTGATTAAAACACAATATAAATCACCATATAGATAGTTATATAGTGAATAAATATTAGAATTTAGAATAACTGTTTTCTATTTTACTACATTTTAAAATATATATTATTCCTGTGATGTTAAAGCTGATTTTTTAGCAGCCATTACTAAAGTCTTCAGTCACATAATCCTTCAGAAAAAACTTGTGAACAATATATATATACTTTGAACAATATACTGTATATGCTTTTTGCCATGCTTTATTAAATCTGACTGTTAAAAAGGAAAGAAACAAAAGCAGTTATCTCTTCAACCTTTTCCTTTCCCTTCCTTCTCTGTTCTGTCCTTTATCTTTTTCTCTATTTCTTACTCAGTCTCTCTCTCGTAATCAAAGACGTCTTGTAAGAAGGTGGAGATAGTTTCATGGCTGGTGAGGAAGCCATTAGCCCCTTGTGCTGCTCTCTCTCTCTGCTTGCTTTAATCTGCTGTGACAGCTTCACTGTTTACTAAATCCACACTCAGTGAATCACAGGATGGGAGTCCTAGCACCGCTCGGCTCCATTAACCCCTGACCCTGAGCCCTATGGCAGCAGAACCAGGCCTGAGGGAGGAAACGACACCTGTCCCATCCTCATGGGGTCACTCCATTTAAATCACTAAATTTATGAACCCTTGAAGTTCAATTCAGGGTGTAATTTTATCTTTAACAGCAATCGTCTACCTTGACAGGAAGTTGAACCCAACTCTAAAACTACTGTATTGAGTACGGTAGAGGATTAACTAATACAAAATAATAAGTTATTCTTAGTTAGATAAAGTGGCTTTCGGAAATGTTTCACACTCACTTCAATACTCACTGTCAAAACATATCAAAAGTTCACTTTTCACCAAAAGTTCAAATCCTTATCCGCCATGACCTCTCCAGCATCCCCATCTAAATGAACCCGCAGTTCACCGAGAGGCCTTATCTGAACGTCTCGCTGTCCGAATCACAGTCGACACTTTAAACTGTTATCACACATGCTCCATCACACATCTACACTTCTCTTCAGCTATCACTCTCATGTCAGCACACACCCTGGAGCGCCATCCTGCTCAGTCCTGCCTCAGCGTCTGTTTCTCCCTCCCCCACATAGCAAAACACACGGATACTGAGAGCTTCTGCAGGTTAAGGCACTGCTGTATCCTCTGTCAAGTTCTTATATTGCTCTGTGCTGGAAGAATGCTAATATGCTAATGCTAGGCTAAAATGTCTGGGGGCATAGTCAAAGTGTGTGTTTTTAAATGACTTGTAATTTGTTTTACTTGTTGTTCATTTATAGATACTAGTTAATGTGCAACTTTACCTCCTGCAGTATGGTGTAATGCAGGATATTGACAGTAGTTGGCAGTGTCTGATGCTTCCTTGCAGGGAAAACAAAATGCATGCCAAAAGCAACTGAATTATTATTGTACAACAAGTGAGGAAGACAGGTTACAGCAAATGAGGGGAAAACAGCATGCTGAGGGGAAAAAAATCACAAAATATGCAAGAGAAAAATCACCCCTGTTATACATGGGGTATATCTGTATTACTTTTGTTAGTTTCTGTTGGGCCTATTTCTATGCAAATATAATGGACTATAGATTCTTTTTATGCTTTTCCATTATGTTTCTTCAGCCCATATGTCATCTATTGTTGAGTGGTTGCTTCATCCATGATTGTTTGTTCATGTGTGGATTGCAGTGATCCCAAACTTCTGTATGCTGACATAATTCCTTCTGGGACTTCTGATCCTGAGTTGGGCCTGGTATTGATTCTTGAATATGTCTTATAATTAGTTTTTATGTGAACTGACCAAATATCTAGTAGTAATATAAAAAATTGACATTTTAACATAACGAGCTGAGCTGTGTTATCCATTATACATCCATAGTGTACACTGTACAAATAAATAGGGAACAGTGTACTGTAATGATATGAAGGACATTTCCACATTTATTCATTACAGGTGCTTTACCTGTTTTATAATTTTGCATTTCATTGCTTTTTGTTGTTGACTTAACGGAAATGTCTTTAAAAAATGTGTATAGATCGATATGCCTGTGATCTACAGTTTACACTGAATGTCAACACAAGTCTCCCTTTTTATATATTTTTTACTCCTACAGTATTTTAGGAGAAACATCTATATGTCCTTGGAAGCATAACTACAAAATGCATAATGATTACATATTTATAAATGAGCAATCTCTGAGAAATGAATGATCTTTAGTGCTTTTTAATTAATTATTATGTAAACTAAAATATATATGTATCAATAACAACAATACAGCATTAGCAAAATATCAGATATGGAGTAATTCAGGCTAGTATGGTTACAAGGCATCTGTATCTTCAGACTGTTGAGTAAGAAAAGAGAGAGACACAATCAATGAGACTAAACCAATGGACACACACACATACACACACACACACACACACACACACACACACACACACACACACACACACACACACACACACACACAAACATAAACAATGAGTGAAGTATGACAGATGAGTTTGTGGCGTCTTTATCAGCACCCCTCCCTCTGAGCAACCACTCCCCAGCATAACCTTTGACCTCTCTGAGCACACACTGTCATCACCACCTCTACTGCAATGTCTAAACACAGAGGTCAGGAACCCAGTTTCAACACACTCAAGACAGCCACCAAACTCAGTGTGCATCGTACGTCTGCGTCACAGGACTGACAAGTTGCACATGACAACAGCATCAACAGCCTCTCGTTTGTGGCCACTTCTGCTTTTCATCAGTATTTCACTTCTCTTGGCTGACACAAACAAGGACTTATAGTTACATGCACAAATACACAGACGTCTGCTAAATCTAAGGATATTACAAAACATGATAATAATTGCTTCGCAAGCTGTAGAAGTTCTTAAAACATCCCTGTCCGTTTCTCTGAAGTGACATTTTAATATACACTTCCTTAAACTGTTTCTTATGCCTTTTGCAGTTCCCTTCCTGACCCGAGCATATAAGGATGTTTCTTCAACTTTGGCCACTTTTACACCCCATGATATGGAAAACTAACTGATTGCCTTTTGTTATATGAATTCCCTTCTGCCAGACCCAGGCTAACCTTCAAACTTCACATATTTTACATTTAAAGACAAGGATTTTCAAGCCAACAAAACCTCTATCTTTCAGACTTTTGAATCTAATCTAATCTAATATACAAAAGTCAAACTCAAACTTTGGCTTATTTTCTTTTTTAATCAAAACTAATTTTGTTTTTGTATATAAGCCCCTTGTAAATACACGTGTCAGACTGAGACTTTCCTAAACTATTAAAATTCACCATAAAACATAAATTATTACTTTTTAAAACGATTATAATCAAAACAAATACAACCCCTTCAAACATTACAATTTGTAATATGTATAGTGAATTTTATTTAAAGAAATTACTTTCCCAAAGTTGTGGCATTATTTCCACCACACAAAATTTTGTTCCTAAGGGTGCCAGTAAATATATGTATTTGTATGTCTACATTGTTAATGAACGAATTAAACCAGTGAAAGTGTGAAATGTGCTTAAGTGTGTTTTATAATGCCAAAAGTAAAAAGGCCATAACTAAAGAAACACCCATATACTCCCTATGACAACTGAAACCCACCCAGTATAATTACTTTTCAGTGTGCGAATGTCGATTCATATGATTCAAGGGATTTTTTTTGTGATTAATTTGCTTTAACTGTGATCATAACTCATTGAAGCTACAGGTGAACACGAGATGACTGAATAAAGAGTGCTGTCACTTAAAAATGAAAATGGGATTTGACCTAGATTTGTAACAAAGCCAAATAAAACTGTCACCCCCTCAACAGCTGAAGCCTCTTCATCTGCTATTATGAGCCTCATGGTACCTTCATGGGTCCTGAATATCCCCCCAGATACATCCATAAATACATTATATGCTCACAGTCCTGAACACACATGCACAGGCTCACGATGACAGCCCCTCGCTCACTTTCTCTCTCTCCCTCTGCGCTTTGTCCCCTCTTAAGTTCCTTTCCACAAATCATACACAAATGTTTATGGTTTTTCCACAAATTACACAAATAAAAGGAGCCAGAGAGGAGAAGGGAGGAGGGTGCTGAAGAGAGACGTTTGGACCTGGTACAAACAAGGGCAGTGGGCCAAGAAGCTTTGCTAAAAGTTCGAATTCAACACTCCCTTGAGTAAAACAGCTCAGGCAGATGGAATACATTGAGTCGAACGCTCTATGAGAAGAGACAAGAAAGAGGTTTAGCTAACTTTGAATGGTGTTCAAAAACTGTAATCAGAGAAAATTAATAAAAGTTCTGCAGTCATTTACTCAGCCTTATGTCATTTCAAACTTGCATGACTTTCTTTCTTAGAACACTTATTTTAAAAATGTCTTTGCTTTTGTCCATACAGTGGGGTTGTTTTGTTTTGGACCCCATTGACTTTCATTATTATGGACAAAAACTGTTGAAACATTCAACATATCTTCTAAATCCTTATCAGCAGGCTGAAACAATAAAAAACTGACCACAGATAACATTTACTGCCTATTTCAGCTGGTTTTGAAAGCCTTGTGCTAATGATTCATCAGAGATTCACCGTGTAAATGACAAGGGACACGTTCAAGCCACTTTCGCAGCTTCAGCACAAACATCCTTCATAAAACATGGAAGTTGTTCTGCTGGCGATTCCAACACTATTAATCAGAGGAAGTTTCACAACAGTGTACAAACTCCTTATCCAAAAATGTGAGGTTAATAGTCACATCATGATCATTTCTGAATCTTCTCGAAAACTGTGTCCAGCGAAGAGCTTGAGCTCAGTCTTGGATGAAAACGAAGTTGAAGCAGTGCAAGTCTAGTGAAACTTAAACTTAATCCTGAACTTTCCCAAATCATTGTCTGATAAATTAACGCTCGTGTATGGATCATAAGGAACAGTTTGAACAATCAACATGGACTTGATTTACAGAGTGCACACACAAAAGGGGAAAAACATCTGTCTTTTCTCAAACAGACAAATTATGCATGTGAACGTAACCCAATAGGTAATACTAAACCAGGGGAAGGACGTTCAGCAGGAGCCAGAAGCCTGGTGAATAATGAAGTGGTGTAAAGTGTACCATTGTGAGGAAAGCTGCTCATTGTTAAAGGAAAGGTGTTGAAATCTGTAATCGTAGTATTGTGATGCTTCAGTTCCAGAATGTGCCGGGAAAGTACGGAACAATTATGAGCTATGATAAAGAAAAGGCTGACGGATAAAAAAAATCTTATTCCACAACATTAAACAGAGTACCAGTGAAAAACATCTTATCATTTGAGCTCCAGTGTCTGATTTGCATGAATTAGAACTTTGTTTTCTCAATTTTAAGACTAATGACAGTTTTGATTACAGGTCATTAAAAATCCATTAGAACTGAAAAATATTACACAGCGAATCAAAAGTTTTCACTCTTAGTTCGATTCCACAACTCATCCATGATTGCATTTACAAATTGTGAGCACATGATACCACAAACCACTTTTTCATGTATTCTCGGTGTGGTTTGCGTGTACTTGAGTTAGGAGAACCCACTATGAAAAGCAACCTAAGATGTGCATGCATTTGTTATCCAAGACCATGATCAATAAAAATCATAAAGTTCATATAGCCTCAAACATCTCTTCTAAATTAGGCTATTTGTCTTCAGGAGAAGATCACTGATGCATGCGTCATGACTTGATGTTGACCATCAACAATAAGTGCAATGATATAAAGTAGATTTCATGAGATGGAACAGAAGGTGCTTTTCTGCCCTAAAGCATCACCTTTTCATACAGGAGGACTTATGCCGGCTATATTGAGAAGATCAAACACAAGGCACAAACTCATAGAGGAACCCAGTATTGAACCCTGAGGTCAAAGTGTATAATCAGGCTGATCTATTCTTTTCTTGCTTATGAATTGTGCTTGTGGGCAGAGAGCCTGCTAGACTTTCACCTGCTCTCTAAGACTCCTTACAGCTGGTTTTCTAGCTAGGATTGAACTCTTGAACTTGTCTTCAGCTCACGAATACAGTAATGCAACACCATCTATCACTATCGCTAACACACTATCTATACTAATAGTTAATGTCTGTATTTATTGATTGTGTCTACACTACACTGGTGTCAAGAGATAGTTCACCCGAAAATGAAAATGCATAAGACTTTTGTTCATCTTCAAAATACAGATGAAGATATTTCAAATGAAACCTGAGAGATGTCTTTCCCTCCATTGAAAGTTTATTCAACTAAAATTGAGGCTTTAAAAGCAATCCATATGAATCAAGCAGTTAAATCTAAGTCTTCTGAAGAGACAAAATTGGTTTATATAATGATCATATTTAAGCTTTTACCATAGCTACAAACATTGATCACATACATCAAATATGGTCAACGGATGCTGAAATGTAGGCATACTTGTGTGATGTCTAAGGACAAACCTCACGGGTTCTTGCGGAAATGTAAACTTGGTTGCATGATGTTTGCATGTTGCTAAGCTAACAACATGATACTCTGACATACATCCTACACTAAGTGTCCACACACACACACACACACACACACAAATTGATTAAATAGTTCAGTTTTAATGACATTTAATTGTTTTTACATATTTTTCAGTATATTTAAATGGACAATATTAGCCAATATTAGTCAATATTATAGTCTTGACTTGGCTGACATCTTTTTTCAACAAGCTCATGACTGTAACTTTGATTTATTATTTTTCCCTCTATTAAAAAGAAGAGTTGAACTTTTAAAGCTTAAAAACTGAAATATTGATATAAATGAATACACATTGACAAGAGGACATATCTTCATTTGACACAATCCTGACACATTCATGACAGGTCTTTAATCCAGCTGTACTCCCATTTGAATGGTACGAACATGAATAAATACAGTTTATCTCCAAGTAATCTGTGCATAAATTGTTCTCATCTTGTTTTAGTTGTTGGAGGACAAAGCACGTTACAAATTACACATGTTGACATGTTCAGGAAAAGCTGTGTTTTCAGTCAAATAAATGTGCTGGATGAGAGCGAGAAAGCTTTGCAGACAGACAGCTATTGACAAGCAAATGAGTGAGTGAGTAAAAATGCTGCTACACGCTGTTGCTGGAGAGACGCAGCTCTGGAGGCTGCTTTTCCTTACTTGGTAGTGCAGACTTTGTGAGAGAACGCTCTACAGGCCCCCAAAGAGCAAAAGATGCACACACACACACACACACACACACACACACACACACACACACACACACACACACACACCTTTTACATTTATGCACATCTGTGCTAAAGTGTTGACGTAGACGGGAAGAGTGGACCTTTTTCCATAATTCCCTCTGCTGCAATGCCGTGCTCATTAGCTCACAGGGCTTTGTAGCCAGAACATACTTGTTGCTACAAGTCTGTCACAGATTACACACCGAGAGAGAGTCCAGAAAAAGCGAATAGCAGCAGACTACCCACTTGGGGGTGTGGTGGGGGGGGTCAAGGGGCAAAAAGAGCAGAGAGAGCCTCGCACCATGACGCAAAGTATTACAAAAGCCAGATGGCTGCTTTAATGCCAAAAATATTTTTATTTGTTTGTGCTCTAGAGCTTAAACATTTATAAAGCCCCAGCCAAACACAAGAATTAGCGTTTCGCTATGGCAAATATTATAACTATCAAATGTTTACAGATGTGTATATACCACTATGAAAGCATCTTTCCTCCTCAAAATAGAAAAAAAGTTAATTGTGAAATAAAGTTTAAAATCAGAAACATTGTGAGATACAAAGTCATACTCCAAAACATAAATTAGCAATCGTATGTTATAAAGTAATGGAAGAAAATAGTGTCTAAATGTTGTGATATTACGCTAGTTGCAGCTGGGACATTTAAAATCATAATTGCGAGATTTAAGATCAGATTGTGGCATATACATGTATATAACACGGAAAGATATGAAGTCACAAATATAAGAAATACAAGAAAAACTATTCAAAATTCTAAATTAAAATGGTGACATAATCATGTCAGACTAAGAGTTATATATATCACAATTTTTGAGAATCCAACTCACAATTGTGAAATTGGAAGTCAGGTTGTAGCATATTAAGATATAAAAAATGAAATTGCGAGACAGTAACTTTTACAAGAAATGCAAGAAATCCATGTGAAGATGTAAAGTAATATTACAACATATTGCGAGTTTATAAGCTACAGCAGGGGAATATAAATTCGCAATTGCGAGGTTTAAAGTCAGATTGAGGCATATTATGTCACATAGGCAGATATAAAGTCACAATTGCGAATAGCGAAATTAAAATAGTTTCCTTTCAACTAGTGACTTAGAAAAGGTCGTCCATGCTTTCATCTTTTCCTGTTCAGATTATTGTAATGTTATTTATGTTGGGCCCTGTCAGACGCATATTGCATCTGATCATATTACTCCACTGTTATCTTCATTAGGCTGGTTACCAGTGCACTACAGGATCCAATACAAAGTCTTGATTTATGTTTTTAAGGCACTACATGGGACAGCGACAGAATATTTGGTAGAGCTTATTAAACCATAAAATGCAAAAGTATCACTGAGATCCTCAAATAAATTACTATTAACGATCCCAAGAGCATGTCTTAAATCTAAAGGTGACTGCGCTTTTGCTGTCTCTGGCCCAAGGTTATGGAAAAGCCTTTCTTTTGAGGTTAGAGCATCCCTCACGTTAAGTACCTTGAAGTCATACCTGTTCTCCCTGGAAGTTTAACTCTTTACTGGGTTATCTGTCATGATGTTGTTGTTGTTTTATTTGACTTATTTCTTTTTTATATTATCTTAACTGTTGGAGATGTACAGCACTTTGGTGTTACCGAGCCTGAAAAGTGCTTTACAAAAACAATAAAATAAAATAAAACAAACAATTGGGAAATATAAAGTCATAATTACAAAAAATGCTAGAAAACCAATGAAATTATGAAGTAATATTGTGACATATAATGTCACATTGAGAGTTATAAAATAACAATAAAAAACTAACTCACGAAAGTGAGTACTCATGAAAAGTCATATTTAACATATTAAGATATTGTTATACTAAGAAATTGTGACAAATACAGTTATAGTACTAAAAAGAAAAGTGTGAAAACCAACGCAAAATGTGAAGTCAAATTACAATGTTTAAAGTCAGACTGAAAGTTATAAAATCACTATTTTGACAATATAATAAATAATATAAAGTCATAATTGCCTCAATTTCTTTATGAGGTATATGTCGAATGTCACCTGACCAAACCGGAACACAGGTCTCATCGTATTAACAGTATGCCAATATCTATGAACTTTTAATGTAATCAGCTAGCTGATCGTTTGTTATTGTTGTCATTTTATTCAATTTTAATATCAGAACATTAGTGAGAAAAAGCAAAATACACTTTTAGATATCAGTCTGTATACCCTTACGAAACAAAAATATATGTGAATATAATGGAAGATATAATGTCATATATGAAATAATATATTTTGATATATGGGATATATGGGACTCTAATGCTTATATTTGTCAATATTCTGCAATAAATACATGAACCATGTATATCCATATATATATATATATATATTTAGCAATAAGACAGAAACAGTATAGGACTACATAGCTTTATTGAAACACTTTTTCTTTTTGTTTACATACAAAATTAAATGTCTCAAAAATACATTCCCAATATGCCTGCAAAGATCCCAAATTCTATAGAGATTCAGGCAAATTAACGTCCACATTGAATCATTCAGCAGATGCTTTTATCCAAAGCGACTTAAATGAGGACAATAGCAATCTAACCAACAATAATATGTAGCTGCCGTGACAAGTCTCAGTTAGCCAAAGCAGTACAGCTAACAAGTTATATAGTACAAATATATTTTCACATACATTTAGTAGATATTAACAATATTTACTATATATTAATATACATATACACACACATATGTGTATAGTCCTACATTATGGGATATATACATATGGATATATATTACACAATATATTTGTCAGATTTGGTTATATATACAGTTGAAGTCAAAAGTTTACATACACCTTGTAGAATCTGTAAAATGTTGATTATTTTACCAAGTAAGAGGGATCTTACAAAATGCATGCTATTGTTTATTTAGTACTGACCTGAATAAGATATTTCACATAAAAGATGTTTACATGTATTCCACAAGAGAAAAATTAGCAGATTCTGCAAGGTGTATGTAAACTTTTGACTTCAACTGTATATGTGACATACATGTTCCCATTTAAGTGTTATATATATATTTAAGTGTAAATATATATAGTATCTACATGTGAACATACATTACACACACACATATACAGTATATACACTACCCTCCGTAAGTATTGGAATAGTAAAGACAAAATTGCTCCGTTGGCTGTGGAGTCAAGACATTTGCAAATATGATTAAAAAATGACTATGAGACAAAACTACACAACGTCACATTTTATTATTAGCTGTTTCAACACATACATACATTCATTGGTTTACCAAATAAAAAGAACAGCACTTTCAGTTCATCCCACTATTTGACGTGAGCATAAGTATTGGGAAAGTTGAACATAAGGCCGATATAAAAGATTAAAAGCTATTATTTCGTTGCAGATTGCTTGCGTACAATCACTGCAGTGCGTCTGTGACCAATAGAGATCCCAGACTCTTGGTCTCATCCTTTGAAATACTTTTCCCAGACTTTAATGCAGCCAGTTCTAAATGTTGCTTGTTTTGGGGAGTTTCTGCCTTTATTCTCCTCTTCAGCTGGTGAAATTAATGTTCAATTGGATTTAAATCTGGAGATTGATTTGGGCAATCTAATACTTTCCATTTATTTGCCCTTATAAACTCATTGACTGAACTGGCAGGGTGTTTTGGGTCATTGTCCTGATGCAAAATGAAGCACTTCCCAATGAATCTGGTGGCACTTTCTTAAATACTGGTAGCCAATATGGTTTTACCCTTCCAAATTAATTCTGCTGCTGTCATAATACATTAAGTCATCAGTAAAGTTGAGAGGGCCTGTTCCCGATGCAGCCATGCATGGAGATGAGGCTGTATGCTTGGGTACATTTGCATTTCCCTTTTTTTCTCCACATTTTAGCTTTCCCATCACTTAGATAAAGGTTCATCTTTGTCTCATCGGTCCAAAAACACAGTTCCAAAACTCTTCTGGCTCACTTTTGTGCTTTTTTGCAAACTCTAATCTTGCCTTTCTATTTTTGGTGCTGGTCAGAGTTTTGCATCTTGCTGTGTTGCCTCTGTAATTCTGTGTCAAAGTCTCCTGAGGACAGTAGATTGTCAGAGCATCACCCCAGCTTTCTGGATGTTGTTGGTGATTTTACAGATACATCTTTTAGGGTTCATTTTCACAGCTTTTATGATTTGTCTGTCATCAACTACTGTTGTTTTCTCAGCCGATCAGGTGGTTGTTGGTTGCTGGTGTTGCTGGTCATTTCCAAACTCTTGATTTCTCCATGCCCTTTGTTTTTGCTATAGCTCTAATTGACTTCCTCTTTTCTTTTAGCATCCGAATTGCTTGCTTTTCTCTCAAAGTCAGCTCCCTCTTCTTCATCCTGGTTTGTGTGTGTAATCATCGATTGCAAGATTCAGAATACATAAGTAATGGATATAATTGATACGACACATTCCCTGATTTTAATATTTGAAGAATTAATGCAACAGGACACAGCTGACCACTTAGAAAGACCCATGTGGCAACTGATCCAATACGTATGCTCACATCAGATAGGGGGATGAAACTCTAAAAGTGCTGAACTTCTTAGCTGGTAAAACATCTATGTGTTGAATCACCCGATGATAAAATGGGACATTCTTTAGTTTTGTCTCACATTCATCTTTTAATCATATTTGCAAATGTCTTGACTCAACAGCCAACACAGCTATTTAGTCTTTACCGTTCCAATACTTTTGGAGGACACTGTGTATATATATACACACACACACACACACACACACACACATATATATATATATTAGTGGTGGGCCGTTATCGGCGTTAATGTGCCGCGTTAACGTGAGACTCTTATCAGCGATAAAAAAAATATCGCCGTTAATCTATTCTCAAAGTTGGGTTGGGAGCTGGGTCTATACTACGCAAGCTATGATGACTTTCACCCTGATATTTTAGCAGCGGATGTATACCTAGCCGAATTGCACTGTAGGGGCGAGCTTGAACTAGAGGCTCGCAGTCCGTGATGGACAGATTGTTAACGGCTGGTCTGTGTGGTAATACAATCGGGCAGGACATCCAAAGCTCACCTATCATTCATCAACCTCAAATATGGCTTTTCATCTGAAAGATGTATGTAGTAGCAACTTTACATGGCGCTCAATATGATGTTAACCTAGAGAAATGTGCGCTATTGAAGTGTTTGTGTGGAAGCGCGTTTGCTGCAGGACAGACTCCGGTGCTCACTTGCTCTTAAAATCTCCGTCATTTTGGTCATACAGATAAAAGTAGCCTAATACATCTTTCGAATCTGTAAAGACTCTACATTTATTTGTGTGCACTCAGAATAACAACGAAACGTTGCGCTTTTAAGCAAACAGGATGCGCTTTAGGTCTCATGTGAACTTGAGTGAGAAACTTCGAAACTCGTCTTTGAAAAATATATCTATAGAGTGAAATGTCTAAAAATTAAAATAGAAGGACGTGTGTGTTAGCATGGATGATTTACATGAAATTTAATCTGTGCAACACTGTGCATAAAATGGCTTTCAGTTCAATATAATAACAAAAAACGACATTTTGGGTTTTTATTCAACTAATAAGGTGGGCACGCTGTGATCTGTACTATATTTTAACTGTAATTGACAGTTATCGGCAAAAAAATAAATAAATAACAACACGGGAGTGGGAGGGAATGGGAGTCATTCTTCTGGGAGTGGAACGGGATTTTCCTCCAGTTTTTCGTGGGATTGGGACGGGAAGAGATTAAGTTTGTGATGCATTTTGGAAACGGAGATGAGCCCTGGTCTAATCGCCACCTGGCTTGAAACCCGTTCTCAAAGACTTACTTTTAGTCATTATTTGGGTAGCACACATATTCTGAATGCCTTGACAGAATTCAAATGAGCCATTTAATCTAGATTAATCTAGATTAAAAAAATTAATCTATGCCCACCACTAATATATATATATATATATATATATAAATTGTCACATGTTTAGCATGTTTTGAGTTTGTTTTCTGTCTCCACGTGCTCTCCCTAGCCTAGTTTTTCCCTCGTGTTTGATTGTTCCTCTGTTTCAGCTGGGTTTATTTTATTATCTAGCTCTCCCTCCATGCCCATATTTGGTTCTTCCCGTTCCTGTTTCCATTTGTGTTGATTTGATTCCAGGTGTTTATTGTAAATCAGTCTCGGTTAGTCCTTGTGTGTAGTGTATTTAAAGAGCGTTCTGTCTAGCTTCCTTTGTCAGCTGTTATATGTCTAAACATTCCTGTGCTATGTGTGTGACTCCTGACTTCCCTGTGTGTCCCAGTGTGGATTAATAAAGAGTGTTTCTGAATCTCCATCTGCTCGTTTCCGACACAGTAATATCAGATTGTGACACACACACACACACACACACACACACACACACACATATATATTCACACATACATGACACAATACATTTGTTCATATTTGGATACATATATTTTGCATATATTTTCACATATATATGTGACATTATACTGCATATTTTAAATTGTGTAGCCAATATTTATATATGTACACATATATAATTCCATGTATGAAAATATATTAAAATAAATATGTACCTTGAATTGTGTTCATAAATTGCTAATACGTATTCCCATATAAATGTGACTATATGAGCACCATATATGTTGACATATATTCCCCAATATATGGAAAGCGGCAATTCCTGATGTATTATTCAGTGTATTGCATTATATTACCACAATGTATTATTCTATATAATTACCAATATACTGAAAATGATTTAATATATTGACCGTTCATATATAATAAAATATATTTTCTTTCCGTATGGGTATATGAGGTATATCAGTTATGATCACCTATGATATCTCCTTTGAAGGCATCTTGAGTAAAACAGATCCATATTTAACAGAGCACATCCAAAAGACCTAAACTGGAAATGACAAGGTCTGTTTTACAGAACACAGAAGTTGCAAACTACACCTATTCTAAGGTGGAAACAAGTTTCCATAATCAGCAAATGGAAGCGCAGATAAAAACTGACCAGAATTTACGCAAAACCTAATTACTTGTTTTAGAAAAGTTCTTGCTAGTGACGGCTTGTGGGATGTCGACGGTGTCAGGTTCTTAGGCCTTCAAAATCTACTTGACTTCATTTTATGGTTAATTTGGATGAAAAAGAAGCCCAGAAACTGTCACAAGCTACAGTTCCCGTATAATTTTCTAGATGTGACAATTAATAAAGATTTTATCAAGGCCCACTAACATGGTCTAAGACCTGAAAGGCCGCACGTATTTAGAAAATATCTCCAGTTGGAGGAATCGGATCCATCTATGGGGAATAGCCCAAAATAAAATCCTCTGTTCTCCCATCTCGGGCCTTACATAAATAAGATATCACTGCAGGCACAAGGCACCATGGGAAATAGCCAATCCAGTCTTGTAAACATCAGCCAATGACTTCTGGCAAACTCACACTCTCTCTGGAGGCATGCGAGCAAAGAGGGGAGGAGGGCAGTTCAGGGCTGGAATTCATAAATAAATCACTTTTTTTGGAGAGGATTATGTGTCCACAGACCCTTTCTAACTCTGTCCCTCTCCCCCACCAAAATAAATAAGGCGAGGCAGAAATAGCTGCTTCCAAGCACCACTACAGGAAATTATTTTAGCTTGTTGGTAATTTGGGCACTTACTTTTCTAGTGTATGAATTACATTTAACCCTGAAACATTTGACCCCTCCCCCAACCCCCTACATACACACACCTGGCCTGCAGAGCAATACTTTTGGTGTGGAATACATGAAAAAATGTGCCCGTAGAGCCAGAACAAAAACAGGTTTGAGCCATGAGAAATGATTCCATATTAAGTTAGAAAATATAAAGCATTACGACGATGCAAACAAATCAGAGGAGCTGTATAAATACCAATCTGTTTCCCAGTACTAGTTTTTGGGGTCATTTAAATCATTAACAAATTCCCAAAGGAAGCACTCCGGCTCTATTTAAACCTGCTTATCCGGGCGCTTCCCGTAATCACCCTGCTGAACAAACACATGGAGCAAAAGATTGCTCAGTCTGCCCGACCTTGGCCAGACAAGGTAATACTGGTGAGGAAGGATGTAACCAAATATTCAATCTAAGGGGTCATTTATAAACACACTAGTCCGTCCCCAAAAAATCTGATTTAAATTCCATCTCTTTTCAGACTAAGGGGAAGTTTATGTGATGCTGTTTTCAACTAAAAGAAAAATTATTTATATTTTTGGCATTTTTGCCTTTATTAGGACAGGACATTATATCAGACAGAAAGTGAGAGAGAGAGATGTTTGGTATCGGGTAAGGTCCGCTATAGGTTACCGCACTGCCTACGAGGCTACTGGCGCCAACAAAAGAAAACTCTTTTCCGTTTTGCCCATTCATGTACATAACAACAGAGTTTTGAGGCCTGAAAATGCAAACTTTTGAAAATGGTACCTCTGTGTAACAATAACGTCATGCATATTAAATGTTCAGTCTATAGTATGCGCCAGGGGTGGGCGATGTGACCAAAATCTTTTATCACCATATGAGTAATTTACAATAAAAAATAATTCCGTTCTAAACTCCCGTGAGCACTATCTTTGTGTTCATGTGCCTCTCTGACAGCACTCAACAGTCTCTCAGTTTGTGAATATAGCGAAATGAGTTCTCTTTCGCCGCTGATTTCATTTCAATGGCTTAAAATGACTTGTTTTTAAACTGCAATGCCTAGAACACATGCAAACAATAAATATTTATGACCATGTACAGCAAAGTCATGTGAGCATTTAACCACGATAGAGGAAATAGTCCAATATCTCTACCGGTTAACACATTTCTACTGATTATTCATGCCTACCGGTATATCTCTCACCCCTAATATGTGCAAGTTTCTTTACAAAGTCACATCGCCAACTACTGGCCAGGCATGCAAAATACATCATGCATAATTTTGTCACAACCCAGTTTTGTTAGCTAAATGGCATAATCCCTCATCACTGGTCTCCACATTTTGGCGTGAGCCATCGCCACGTCATCAGAGAGCTCTGATCACATCACAGCTATCAGACTAAACCACAGACTGTAAAAAAAGACTAAACACACAGTGCTTCGGAATGGAAATAGCAGGCTGATATGTATACAGTATGTCACAATGTTTCAGCTTTCATTGAAACATTAAGTACTCTGCAGCTTTGTGCAGGAACCATATTCCAGTAAACAAGACATTAGCTATAATTTAGTAGGTGTTGTTTTTGAATTGAAGTGAAAAGGATTTTCCTGTGTGGGCATGGAAAGGGTTAAATATGTGCATTACTGTGGGTTGTGTGCATCTGTGCCTATGTATATGCAGCAGGACATGAAACAGTGCAGAGTGCTTATAAACTCCTCTGCATGTTCCACAGTGAGATAAAACATGTGTGCGAGAGCAATAGAGGCCGATATAGAGTAACCTCAGAACATCCTGCCACATTTGTAAGCGCACACACACATAGAAACAAACTCTAAATTAAATATTTGCAATATTATTAACTTTTTTATTATTAATTTTTATTTAAAATAATCAAACCTTCAATGACTTTCTTGCTTTTAGTCAATTACTATTTGTACCAAAATACTCTATAAACTCTATAGACAATGTTGATCATCCTCAGTCATTTAAAAACTATTCAAATAAGCAACTCATTTATAAAATAGTGTTTTGACCTACATAACTTAGGAATATTCAGACAGCTTTTTGAATTTTTGACTTTATACTTTTATTTTTTCAGCTGTGAGGAAATAATAAACAGATCAGAAATGCTCCTCAGGGTTTGGGAGGAAAAAATTATTGCGGTGTAAATCTTGACCGAAAAAACACAATTGGATCTTGCATTCAAAACTACATTTTAGGAAGAAATGAAATAACGACTTGCTTGTATTAGAGTGACAAAAAAGGAAATCCAGATGCATAGCATGTTATGTGTTTAGCTTTGGGCATGTACAGTCAACACTGAGCCTTATATACTTATCTGAAATTAATATGCTTTCTAGAAGATAAAGAAATGTGTGGTGACACCTCAGTCTAGGCTAACATGCTGCTGATGTCAGGTTGATCCCAGAACGAGTCGTAGATGGTTAAACTAAATTTATTGCATTTATAACTAAGACTTGTATTTGTGACTCTATATGTTATACGTGAAGTTAAACAACTATGGGGAAATGATTTGAAACGATGTTACAGTAACTGTACTTGTAGTGCACTTCAAATATTAAAAGTATATTTAAATACTATACTTGCAGATAATACATTAATGAAAGAAAAGGCATGTTTCTTACATTTGTAAAAGTGCACTTTGTGGTAATATATAAATAAAATACATTTTAAAGTAGATTTTAAATCATTATTATGTTTTAATTATATTTTGTCATGCTATTATTACATTTAAAGTTAAATAACTTGCAACTTGATCATTACAAAATACATGTTTCATTAGTAATGACATTAAAGGCTATTTTAGTTTACCATAAAAGTATGTCAGTACATTCAGCTGTAGATGTAGGCTACTTAAGTGCTGCTTAAGTGTGTCAAAAAAGCAAAAGTTGGTATAACTACATTTAATACAAATTTGAACTATCACACATTTTTATTTAATAGCAAATAACATGGTGTCCAATAACATTACATTCATTTCACACTTAAGTATATTATTTCCATATTACATACTATTTTAGAAAATATGCTAAAGCGTATTTAAAGTTTATTATAGTGAACTTTCGAATGATTTTTTTTTTATACAAGGGAAATTTGAAAAATTAGTTAAACCATTATCAAGATGAAGGAAATTTGGGGGCTTCTTCAGTCCACTTTCCACTTAGTATTGTAGGGCAGGATGTGACCTCACTTCCTCTCTTCACAAGTCCCACATAGAACAAAGAACAAAACAAGATCCACCGCATAACCTTTCTCAGTTTTACACACACACACACATATATATATATATATATATATATAGCTGACCACAAATTTATTCAAAATTACAAAAAGTCTTCACATAATAAGAGACTTCATGCAGTTTCTAAGAAACAGCTTTAACTGATTTTTTTACTGATTTACTTTCTGAACAGCAAAAGCTACATGATAATGCTAAAGCTGTTCTCTTTAGATGCTAGTATGAATGTTTTGATTACTTGTTGCTACTTTCGACTTTTCTTTGTGGCCATTTTAACACAGAGACGGCAACAGATATCTGACAGTCATGGGTAAATGCATGAGATTTTGTTAGGTGGATGGGGAGTGAAACCGCTAAAGGGCGAGAGGGCTGTCTACAGTATGAAACTTTAAAGCCAGGTTTACAAGATGACTCACTCCAGCAGCTCTCATCTTAAACAGTTAGGTAAACACAGGGTGTTAATTACCACACGTTCAAGAGTGAAAGTGCCCTGGAAAGTACCATGAAAGCTCCCTTTTTCGAATAGGGAAGTGTTAGAGATAGGCTACCACCGCCTGATCTGATAACCGCAGATGAATATCCTGATATTGTTTTAGAATTAAAGTAGAGATGAGAGCGCTTCAGAGATGAGGTCAATACCGCACGGGAGTGTTTAGCTTGGCCGAGAATGCATGATACAAGTCACTCAGGAGAGATTTAGCAATGTAGAGATATGCGGGTAAATAAACCCAGTGGGATTAGGTTATTGGGTTTAAACTTTGACCTCTGGGGGACAGTGCATAAGTCAGAAAATGCACCTCCCTCCCACTAAAAGCAGCACAGGGCTGGGTCAACCTGACCTCTTTGCCTGATAACAGAGGACAAGTAAGGACAAAAGGGGAGAGATTAAATCACAAAGTCCAATGGAATAATACAATATTTCGTAATCTTTCAAAATCTTTCATAAAAACAGTGAAAGTCTATTTGAAATACATTTATATAATTTGGTGCAATATTTGTTGGTTTAAACTGGACTCAATTATTCATCTTACTGAATTTAGCTAAAAAAGGCCAATATTCGGCTGTTTAATAGCAGGTTCCACTGTGACAACTTACCCCATGTGCTGTGACAGCAGTAAATGTGTATAATTATATAAGTGTGTATAATGAAATCTTTTCCTGGCCAGTAAAAGTGGAAATGCTCAATGGCTTTTTTTTTGCAGCCGAAACTTACAAATGATGGTAACACTTTAGTATAGGGACCATTTCTCACTATTAACTAGTTACTTATTAGCATATTAATATATTGGCTGTTTATTACTACTTATAAAGCACATGTTCTGCATGAACATATTCTACATCCCTAATCCTACCCAATACCTAAACTTAACAACTACCTTAAGAGTTTATTGAGGCAAAATTCATAGTTAATGGTTTGTTAATAGCAAGAATTGAACCACAATAAAGTGTGACTCAAATGATTATCAAGAATAAACCCAGCCTGAGAAATATCCACTAGAGTAAAACCCATTTATACTAATCCTGATATCTCTTATGTACATGTAGCAAAGTCTATCTAGTTAAGTTAATGAATATACATACTAAGTAGGCCTACTTGTTTTTCAACTTAATATTTACTCATGCGCTTACACGATAACATGAATGCAGTCAAATTGTGACCAAAAAACTTCCATGTATAACACTCCTTGTCTCCCTCAACTCACCTGACTGACAAGCAAATATTGTTCTAGCCATAATAAACTGCAGCCCCAGACTTACAGACATTTTTATTCCTCCTATTAGGTGATCAAATCCAGATTTATGCATTAAATTAAAACTGCATCAGTCCTATCTTCCTGCATTCTTAGCACTTTAAGGAATATTTCACCCAAAACTGAAAATGTACTTGTCCTCAGGCCTTCAATGATGTAGATAAGTTAGTTTCTTTATGGGAACAAATTTGGAGAAATGTATTATTACATTACTTGCTCACCAATGGATTCTTTGCTGTGAATGAGTGCTGTCAGATTGAAAGTCCAAACAGCTGATAAAAACGTCACAATAATCACAATTAGAAAGCTGCATGTTCATAAGAAATGTCATATTTAGGGTTAATTGTTCCTTTAAGGCCTAGCACGTGACTTGTGTTTTTAGCTTTATGTTCTGTTATTTGTCACTGACACAACGTTTACTGTCTTCTGAGTCACGTTTATGAGAAAAAGACATGCAAAAGACATATTAGTTATCACAAATCAAACACGAGTGCATGTGTGCACACGTTTAGATACAGAAGCATGCATTGTTTCCATGCAGACATCAAGCCAGAAAACGCTAATGCTATTTAAATTCTGTCTTTGTCACTGTCAGAATAAAAATACAGGCCTAAGACAACCACAAAGTCAACCATGTTTAAGTTCCAATGGTCTACAAAAGGAGGGACCACACAAACCGTATGCCATCAGATAAGAGTGTGTGCGCAGGAAATGAGCAGCTCTTTGACAGAAGAGGGGAGTTCTTCATAACCAAAATAGAACACACACATGGCACGTCGACAGACATTGGCTGCACGGTTTGGTTGCACTTCAGAGATGGTTATCAGGGAAAACACCAAGAATATCTCTGACCTTGTGGCAGCACACAACATTGTGACACATTTACATCTGTTTATGGTTACTTTCATGTTATTTACATGCACTAATCACATGTTTGCTTTCACACCATGTTTTTAAGACACCAGGCCTTTTAAAATGATCCCCATTTCATCAACTCTCATCTGGAAAGTGTAACTGAGAAACATAATACTGACAAAAAAAACTTTTCAGTTGCCCTATTTTCAGCTGTTCTTCAACTTTACCTCATTTCAACCCTGCTTTGAATGTAAAGCACAATGAACTCAAACCACATTGCTTTATGTTACTCATAATGTAATGTATGTCACCAACGGTCATTCTACAAAATGGGTGCAATTCTATTTCAAATATATGATTCGAAAGTTGAAAGTACATGTATTTAAGACTTTGTCTCTAAATATCACCAAATGTGAGTTTTGAAATTACTAAGGTCACACTTTAGTTTGGGGACCAATTCTCACTATATTAACTACTTATACCCCAATAAACTCCTACTGCTTATTATTAATAGTTAGGAAGGTAGTTGTTAAGTTTAGGTATTGGGTAGAAGTAGGGGATAGAGAATACGTGATTTATTAGTAATAATAAACAGCCAATATGCTAGTAATATGCATGCTAATAACCAGCTAGTTAGTGGTGAGAATTGATCTCTATACTACAGTATTACTATTAATAAATATTAATAGATTGTGGGATATACCTTTGTATTAAGAAAAGTAACTGGGATTACTCTTTTAGTTCATTTATCCATTTTAAAGTAGCCATTATTAAACTTGTATTTAAGGCCATGACAATTAAATTCGATATTTCCAAATATCAAGTATTCAATAATCTGTTTCAGATTATCAATTTTACATTCTCTAACAAATCTAACAAAATATAATATAAAACATATTTACTTGAACTTGCAGAGATCAACTTCTGAAAACATTGTCATTATGACAGAGCATTTTTATGTAAAGAGAAGTACTTTATAGTAATAACGGACAGTTATGATGACAACATGAATATTTGAGGAAACAAATTTAAGATGGATTTTTTTTCTTGTCTTTTTTATGTAATTTAATCTCTACTAAAATATAGTATATAATATATGAAGACTATAGATGCTTCATATATATATATATATATATATATATATATATATATACATACATAAAATATATAATAACATACAGTTACAATGTGCCTGTAATAATATATAGTAAAACAAAATGCCATTAACTATTAATGCCATTCATTTATTGCTGAAATCCTCATTTTCATGAGTGACACAAAAGGCAGCTGTTAAAAGATTCAGCTGAAGAAAAGAGAACACTTGATCCCTCTGATCAGCCAGATCTCAGAGATAATGCCTCAAACCCTATAATATAATTTCTGAGAATAAAGACAACCCTGTTGCTAAGGGAGCTTGAGTCATCTGAATAGTTTTCTGTCATTAGAAAATACGTCAGCCTCATTAGATGCAAGCATTCCCATGAGGCCTCTGGCTGTGCCCGCAACAGACAGGAAACCCTCTCTGACCACATAAACAGGGACATTAGAACTGAAACAAAAAAGGGAGAATCCAATCAAAAGTACCACCGCAAATCAAACTCTACCAAACCGGTTTCATAACACTTTAGCCATTGAGATAAACAAGCTTATTTCATCTTTGCTGCACACAGTAACTGTTTATCTTGTTGAAAGTGAGCTATTCCTTACTCTGCCATGTTTGCGTCTTTGCGAGGCAACGCTTCCCTCCCTAAGGTTTCTATTTGGTCTTCATGTAAACATGGACCCATCGTTATGATGAGGTGAGAAGATTACGACATCACTGGAATTAAGCTGTCAAACACAAGCGCCTGCGTGAGGCTGAAATGCTCTCTGCATGCTGGGTGAATGAAATTGTGTGAAATACACATTCCATGACCACTCAAACTGATGTATCATCCTCAGAACAACCAGATTCTGCTTTGAGAATGACAGAAACTTGAATAAAGTATGTGAATAGCTATTGTGCAAATGCTTATCCAGTATGACTTGAACCCTCTCAATGAAGAAAGTCAGTAAGGGATCGTCCCAGGTTACGTATGTAACCATGGTTCCCTATCAGTCGGTCACTCTCAACGTCACGTCGGAGGACAGACGAATTGGGATCTCGCTTAGAGAGACCTATCCACTTCGAGTGTAAACTAAACGAGCCAATGCACATTGGCATGCGATTATTGCATCCAGCTGCCGCTGATCACAGCGTGAGTATAAGTAGGCAGCAGGTGCAGCGCATATTCAGCTTTTCGCTTCGGAACCGAGCGGTGCTTATCATTCTGCTCCAGACCTATCCTAAAGCAGTGCCTTCAAGTCTCTGGTGTTGGTGTAAAGATAAGATTGCGATTGTTTTGTCTTAGGGCGAGTAACCGCATTCCAATTCCACGGCTACTCTCTTTGTCCATTCTGGTCTCCAATACCGTCAATTTTCCTCTGCAAAGCCGTGAGCTTCTCCATGATAGAATCCATATTGCGGTTAATAGTCTCAGTCTCAATGCTGACCGCTCTACCCACTGCTTCAATCATGACGGGCAGCCTTGTGAGGCTTTGGACAGCTGTACCACTTGTATCTTGACGATCGGATGTCGATCGCTACATCGGAGGGTGAGTCAGACCAATCCGGAGATGATGGTTCAGTACCGTTGCCACCCTCTGGGCGGTCAGCGGTGCCGGATTTGGATCCGGAAATGGTGGCTATGCTTGCCTGGGCCACTGAGAGTGTTGGGCTCGAGTGGAGGCCTCCACCGTGTCCCGAACCCTCAAAGCTGGACGATTGGTTTCTCGGGGTGGCCCGCGCTGGTTCTCAGGGCCCCACCCCGGTGCCTTTCTTCCCGGAAGTGCATGATCAGCTCACTGGAACGTGGACGGCAGCTTTCACTGTCAGAAACCGCTCCAGTGGCTCATCCTCCCTCGCCACCCTTGATGGCGGAGCGGCGCGGGGGTATACGGAGGTCCCGCCGGTGGAGTGATCGGTTCGATGCAATTGTGTCCAAGGACCGCTTCCGCCTGGCGCGGTAATCCGTTGCTCCCCTCCCGGGCCTGTAGGCACTCGTCGGCCCTGACCGGCAGTGCTTATACGGCCTGCGGAGAAGCTGCTTCAGCCCTACACGCTATGGCGTTGTTGCAGGTTCACCAGGCCAAGGCACTGAGGGACCTGCACGAGGGTGGTAACTACCCAGAAGTACTCAGTGAGCTTCGTACCGCCACGGACCTCGCGCTACGAGCGACGAAAGTTACGGCGCGGTCTCTGGGCCGTGCGATGTCCACCATATTGGTCTAGGAACGCCACCTCTGGCTGTGTCTGGCCGACATGAAGGAGGCAGACAAGGCACGGGTCCTGAATGCCCCTGTGTCCCAGACCTGCCTCTTCGGCGACGCGGTGGAGAACTTCGCCCAGCAGTTCTCCTCTGCACAGAAGCAGACTGAGGCAATCAGGCACATCCTGCCCCCGCTCCCACGCAGCAGACGCAGCAACCTCCAGCTAAGCAGCACCGTGGAGCCGGCCGCAGGGCAGCCGCCCCGCCCGTCCAGGCCCCCGCCAAACCAGGCGGCAAGCGTAGGAGCAAGCGGCCCTGAGACGGACGACCCAGGGATGGAGATGAATGCTCTTCGGGAGATGGTGAACGCACCACTCCCTCCCCGGAGGAGGGCCGGGCGGAGAATCCTTTGTTTCTTTTTTTTCCGCCACTGGCCTCACGGTCAGTGGTACCCAAAAGCTTGACAAAAGAGCAGTTTCCTCTATCTCTGGGTCCTCACAGGGGACGGGGGGTTGTGAACGAGTCAAACTTGAGTCACACTCACCCTCCTCTCTCGCCAGTGAAAATAGCTGTGGGCGGTTCGAGAGGGCGGTCAATCGCACTACTCCCGCACCCTCTGCCGGAACGCAGGTAAGTGCGTCACACACGCCGACCCCGCTTCGGACCGGCAACGTATCGCGGCGTCCACTTCACCTCAGTGAAGGCAGCGGATGCCCCCATCTTGCGAGCAGAGACCGCAGTCCTACTGGCGAAGGATACGATAGAGACGGTCCCTCCAGCCGATATGAGGTCAGGGTTTTACAGCCCTGACTTCATTGTACCCAAGAAAGGCGGTGGGTTAAGACCAATCTTGGATCTGCGCGTCTTGAACCGGGCCCTTCACAGGCTCCCGTTTAAAATGCTCACACCGAAACGCATCTTTGGGTGCGTCCGTCCCCAAGATTGGTTTGCAGCGATCGACCTGAAGGACATGTACTTCTACGTGTCGATCCTTCCGTGCTACAGGCCATTCCTGCGGTTTGCGTTCGAAGGATGGGCATATCAGTACAAAGTCTTCGCGCCATTCTTCGCGCCATTTATATCCCAGGCTTGCTCAACCGGACAGCCGACGAGCTGTCACGAGCTGCGCTCCCCGGAGAGTGGAGACTCCATCCCCAGACGGTCCAGCTGATTTGGCGACATTTTGGACTCGCACAGGTAGATCTGTTCGCGTCCCTAGAGACGTCGCATTGCCAGTTGTTTTACTCCCTGACCGAAGGAACACTCGGCACAGACGCACTGGCACACAGCTGGCCGCGGGGCCTTCGCAAGTATCCCTTTCCCCCAGTGAGCCTTCTCGCACAGACACTGAGCAAGGTCAGGGAGGAAGAGGAGCAGATCCTGCTCGTGGCGCCGTACTGGCCCACCAGGACTTGGTTCCCAGAGCTGATGCTCCTCGTGACAGCCCCTCCCTGGCAGATTCCTCTGAGGAAGGATCTACTGACTCAGAGACGGGGCACCTTATGGCACCCGTGTCCAGACCTCTGGAAACTTCATGTCTGGTCCCTGGACGGGACGCGGAGGTTCTAGGTGACCTACCCCAAGAGGTAGTCGACACCATCACTTCGGCGAGAGCACCGTCTACGAGACACGCTTACGCCTTGAAGTGGAACCTGTTCGTCGAATGGTGCTCTTCTCACAGAGAAGACCCCCGGAGATGCCCGATCAGAGTCGTGCTGTCCTTCTTGCAGCAAGGGTTGGAGCGAAGGCTGTCTCCCTCCATCCTCAAGGTCTACGTGGCCGCGATTGCTGCCAACCACGACCCTGTGGAAGGGAAGTCGGTGTGGAAGCATGACTGGGTCGTCAGGTTCCTTAGGGGGGCAAGAAGGCTGAATCCTCCACACCCCCCCTCTATACCGTCTTGGGACCTGTCCTTAGTGCTTAGAGCACTGCAACAGGGCCGTTTGAGCCCTTGCAGACAGTCGAGCCCAAGTTTCTCTCAATGAAAACTCTGCTCCTGCTTGTACTGGCCTCCATTAAAAGGGTTGGGGACCTACACGCATTTTCGGTCGATGATTCGTGCCTACAGTTTGGACCGGCGGATTCACAGATTATCCTGAGGCCCCGGCCCAGCTATGTGCCCAAGGTTCCCACTACTCCATTCAGGGACTAGGTGGTGAGCCTGCAAGCACTGCCCCCGGAGAAGGCAGACCCAGCCCTGGCTTTGCTTTGTCCCGTCCGAGCATTGAGACACTACGTTGACAGGACGCAAAGCTTCAGGACCTCAGACCAGCTCTTTTTCTGTCACGAAGGCCGGCAGAAAGGGAATGCCGTCTCCAAGCAGAGGATGGCCCACTGGATGCCATCACCCTGGCTTATCAGGCACAGGGTGTGATATGCCCGTTCAGGTTGAGAGCTCACTCTAAGAGAAGTGTAGCGTCCTCCTGGGTGCTGGCTCGTGGCGCCTTGCTGACAGATATTTGTAGGGCTGCGGGCTGGGCGACCCCTAACACATTCGCTAGATTCTATAGCCTTCGTGTGGAACCGGTTTCCTCCTGTGTTCTCACCTCAAACGGGTAGAAGCACTGAGGGGCCCCGGTTTCGGGTCGGCTTGCTAAAAACTGCTCCAGAAAGTCCAACTGTAGACCCTGTCGAGCTCCTCCATCCCCTCGACAGCTGGACGTGGTGGAGCGTCCGGCGCCAGGCCCTCACTCGATGAATCCCTGAAAACCGGTAGAGGGCTTGGTTCCATATGTAGAGACCGTTCGGATCCCATATGTGTATTTCCATGGTTTAGCCTTAGAGCCCGTGTTTCCCGGCAGACTTCCTGCTACTTCCAAGAGGTTACAATCACCTCCAATCTTCCATATGCATCTGACTATTGTCCATCTGTGTAACTGCTTATGACCCTCCCTCAGGAAGGTAAGGGCTTCCACCGCGTTCCTGTTCTGAGCTGAACGGGTACATTTTCCCAGTGTTATCCAGTCCTACTGCGTGGGTAGTGCCATAGCAACAGTAACGGATCTTCCTATGGGGGCCCTAACTTGCGCCAAAAAATAACGGCACAGGAGGCCTCCACGGGACACTGGAAGGGGCAGTATCCGTGGCCTTTTGGTAGGGATCCCAATTTGTCTGTCCTCCGACGTGACATCGAGAGTGACCGACTGATAGGGAACGTCTCGGTTACGTATGTAACCCTCGTTCCCTGAAGGAGGGAACGGAGACGTCATGTCCCGTCGCCACGGCTCCTGTACCACCGCTGAGCGGCCGGGCCCCGGCTCGGCTCCTCAGCGAAAACCTGAATATGCACTGCACCTGCTGCCTACTTATATTCACGCTGTGATCAGCGGCAGCTGGATGCAATAATCGCATGCCAATGTGCATTGGCTCGTTTAGTTTACACTCAAAGTGGATAGGTCTCTCTAAGCGAGATTCCAATTCGTCGGTCCTCCGAGGTGACGTCTCCGTTCCCTCGTTCAGGGAACGAGGGTTACATACGTAACCGAGACGTTCCCCGAGGGAACGAGACGCTGCGTCGTAAACGCTATGGGGAACACCATCAGCGTTGTCCAGCTCTGAATCATATGTGTAATCAGTCAAAATTGATGGCCAGACATCAGGTGCTGGTGACGTCATGACCAGGATGCTTAAAAGCACGTGACGTGCAGCCGGCGTCAGCTTCCAGGAATGAAGCATAGCTCTAGTAGGCATGCCAGAAGTATGGACCTGCGACGCAGCGTCTCGTTCCCTCGGGGAACCATGGTTACATACGTAACCTGGGACGTTCCCCTTCGGGAACTCGAGCTGCGTCGTAAACGCTATGGGGAACGAGATGTCCACGGCGCCATACTTGCAAATCCCTGCTTAGTGTGTGGAATGTACAGCTATGGCAAGGGAATAGACAAGCCAGGAGTGGCTCGCAGAGCCAGGTCGTAGAACCTGGAAAAAGTTAGGGGCGTACACCACCCACCAGCGTCACAGATGTCCTGCACAGGTGCACCTGCCAGAAGGCCTTGAAGGCCTCCATACCTTAAGTTGAGTGAGCCTTGACTCCCAAGGCGAGGGGAGAACAGAGGACTCGAGGTCATAGGATAGCATCCAGATCTACTACTAAGCATAAGCTCCCTGGCCTCCACCGGAGGAAACGTGTAACTAGAGAGTTTTTCCTACTGAAAGGCCACCAAGAGGGGCGTGGTAGGCCGCTATAGTCTCCACGTAGACCTTCAGGGTTGAGTGGGCTAACCCTGCAGAGAAACTGGCCTGCGAGAACTCCAGCACTGTACCAAACAGGCAGTTAACTGGATCAAGCAGGCGGTCTCCGCACCCTGAGTCTCAACTTCAGGGCGTACAGTTTCCTTATTGAGGGAGGTCTAGATTGGAGGATGGTCTCAGCAACCTCAGTTGAGAGACCAGAGGCTATGAGTTGTGCCCCCTCAGGAGCCACACCCACAGCTTCCACAACTCCGAGCGGGGGTGAAAGATCATGCCCGGTGCCAGTGAGAGGAGATCCCTCACGGGAATCCCCCATGGAGAGCCGTCGACGAGAGAAGTCGGGTCAGAGAACTATACTCAGCCCGGCCAGAACAGGGTTTTTGCAATAGAAAGACCCCATCCATGCGCACTCTCTCTAGAACTCCCAGGAGCAGAGCGATCGGGGGAAGGCGTACAGACGAAGCCTCGGCCACGATTGTACCATAGCATCCAGACCCAGTGGAGCTGGATGCCTGCCTCGACAGGATGGCTGCTCCTATATTGCCACGAAGGGAAGAACCCGATATTATTACGCTTTGCCCCCAAAGCACATTTCAGGAACTTCCTGTGATGGGGAAGGAGTATGCATCTTTTAGATCGCTCGTGACCACCAGTCCTCGGATCTGGTGTGAGACACGTGCTTGAAGAGAGCTTTCTGAACTTCAGTCGTGTGACTGAGCTGTTCAGTTAGCTTAGATCTAAGAAGGACACAACCCCTTTCCCAGGAACAATGAAGTACGGCTGTAGAACCCGGACTCTTTGTCTAGAGGAGGGACCACCTCGATGGTACTTAGAGCTGCTAGCTCGGTGCCCTGAAGCGGACGACTGGCAGGGGCCGGCCGCTCTAGCTGCTCTAGAGACCCTCAAAGGGGGCGGCGAGCCTCTCAGCTCCGCTACATTTCTGTGCGGAAGAGACTGAGAGAAACGCTCACTGGAGACCGCTGCGCCCTGGAACACTGGCAGGGTTAGCAGACTGATCTCCTGAGGGCACCGAGGAGAGATGGGCACCGTGTAATGCGGTGTACCCCGATCTTCCCCAGAGGGGCCTGCCCTCACCAGTCCTGGGCCGTGGCATCAGGACTACCTCAGAAGCCTCCTATTGGAAACGACGGTCCTCAGACCCACGTCATCTCTTAGGAAGACTAAGGAACCAGAGTCTGCTCAGGCAGATCCCAATAAGATACGCTTGGCAGGGGCTCCCAAGCCGCCGGGTGGCCTACTAAGGGAACCAGTCTCTCGAGACTGGTCTCTGGTGTACTTAGAGCGGCAAGCTCGGTGCCCTGAAGCGGGGGACCGGCAGGAGATGGCCAATCTAGCTGCTCTAGAGACCCCCGAAGGGGTGGCGAGCCTCCAAGCTCCGCTACATTTCTGGGCAGAAGAGACTGAAAGAAGCGCTCGCTGGAGACCGCTGCGCCATGGAACACTGGCAGGGTTAGCAGACTGATCTCCTGAGGGCACTGAGGAGAGACGGGCACCGTGTAATGAAGTGTACACCGCTCTTCCCCAGAGGGGCCGGCCCTCAAGGCCCTGGACCATTGGAATCAGGGCGTTCTGGCTGAAGACTATTGGTCCTCAGATCCGTCTTCGGCCCGGGAGCGTCACTCTGACTCCGATTCTGGCGAGTACGAGAAGTGACATTCCCCGAATAAGGAGCTGGAACACGATTGGGACTGCTCCGCCAAGCAGCCCCAGCTGACCACCTCAACCTCCTTGGAGGAAGAGAGGTAAACATTGTGCTCTCACTCGAGAAGTACTCTTTTTATTCTTCTCCCAAGAGGCTCTTGTATGCCATATATAATATATAATTGTATATACTTCTCTACAATATATATATATATATATATAAAAATATTAGAGGTGGGCATAGATTAATTTTTTTAATCTAGATTAATCTAGATTAATTTTGGAATTAATCTAGATTAATCTAGATTAAAATGGCTCATTTGAATTCTGCCGAAGGCATTCAGAATATGTGTGCTACCCAAATAATTACTAAATGTAAGTCTTTGAGAACGGGTTTCTCAAGCCAGGTGGCGCATTAGACCAGGGGCTCATCTCCTGTTTCCAAAATGTATCACAAACTTTAATCTCTTCCGTCCCAATCCCACGAAAAACTGGAGGAAAATCCGTTCCACTCCCGGAAGAATGACTCCCATTCCCTCCCACTCCCGTGTTGTTGTTTTTTTTTTTTTGACGATAACTGTCAATTACAGTAAAAATATAGTACAGATCACAGTGCCCACCTTATTAGTTGAATAAAACCCAAAATGTCGTTTTTTGTTATTATATTGAACTGAAAGCCATCTTATGCACAGTGTTGCACAGATTAAATTTCATGTAAATCATCCATGCTAACACACACGTCTTCTATTTTTATTTTTTAGACATTTCACTCTCTATAGATATATTTTTCAAAGACAGAGTTTCTAAGTTTCTCGCTCAAGTTCACATGAGACCTAAAGCGCATCCTGTTTGCTTAAAAGCGCAACGTTTCGTTGTTATTCTGAGTGCACACAAATAAACGCAGAGTCTTTACAGATTCGAAAGATGTATTAGGCTACTTTTATCTGTATGACCAAGAATGACGGAGATTTTAAGAGCAAGTGAGCGCACCGGAGCCTGTCTTGCAGCAAACGCGCTTCCACACAAACACTTCAATAGCGCATTTCTCTAGGTTAACATCATATTGAGCGGCCATGTAAAGTTGCTACTACATACATATTTCAGATGAAAAGCCATATTTGAGGTTGATGAATGATAGGTGAGCGCTTTGGATGTCCTGCCTGATTGTATTACCACATAGACCAGCCGTTAACAATCTGTCCATCACGGACTGCGAGCCTCTAGTTCAAGACTCGTTCGCCCTTCTACAGTGCAATTCGGCTAGGTATACATCCGGCTAAAATATCAGGGTGAAAGTCATCATAGCTTGCGTAGTATAGACCCAGCTCCCAACCCAACTTTGAGAATAGATTAACGGCGATATTTTTTTTATCGCCGATAAGAGTCTCACGTTAACGCAGCACGTTAACGCCGATAACGGCCCACCACTAAAAAATATATATCTAAGCACAATGCATTACAGCGGGGAACACATGTTTATTTAGCCCTTCCTTTTTTTCTCAAGAGAGCTGTGTGTGCGCTTCTCTTAGCTCCACTCCCGAGATATGTTTCTCTCTATAGCTTATTTGTTTTTATTCATTCACAAAACGCTTGTGCAAACGTACGTTTTTAAAATTCATCAACATCCTCCCTGTCCTCCTCCTCGGAAAAAGACAGACGGAGCGTCGAGCCCTTTCTCTGGGGGGAAGAACCGCGGGGCAGGCTTCCGATCTCAGAAAGCGGGCGCTGGATCTGATGGGAAAGGAAGAAGATAGGGGATCGCCCTTCTTAATTTTTCCATCTAATCCATCTGCGAGCACAGCCACTGCTCCGCCTCAGCGGCAGCGTGGCAGGTGCTGCGAGGATGCAGGTGAAAACTCCCTCCTCAAAGAGAGTTCCCCCTCCCGGGAGCGAAGCATACGCAGTGGAAGCCACTCATTATGTCGGCCCTCGAGAGCCGACCCTGCATGCTTCACTCCCAGTCAGACCATTGCAAAAACTGTGTGTATCCCGCTCGTGATATAGCGTGGGCAGGGAGGAACACACAGTCTGTAACGTGATCTACTTTCGCCCTTATTTGCCTTTGATATGTCTGCTTCCTAGTCTTTTCCTTCCTTTTCTTTCTTTCTCTTTCTCATTTCCTATATTTCTTTGACAAACGATAGTAGGAAACTCACAGAACATATACGTGACTGACACACACAGAGAGCTTTGCTGAATGACAAAAAGCTGACGCCGGCTGCACGTCACGTGCTTTTAAGCATCCTGGTCATGACGTCACCAGCACCTGACGTCTGGCCATCAATTTTGACTGATTACACATATGATTCAGAGCTGGACAACGCTGATGGCGTTCCCCATAGCGTTTACGACGCAGCTCGAGTTCCCGGAGGGGAACTTAAAAGTACAACGTTTTTGCTATTCATTTGTGAAAAATGCATTAAAATGCGTTCTTAAAAATAAGACATGAAATCACATCAAAGGACACCTGCAGACCTATATACAAGATCAATAAGCGAAAAAAAACATGATTTGACCTTTTTAATGAGATAGCAATTTCAGATAAAAAAATTAATTGAAAATAAAATCAAAGATTAGGACTTTTAGACTCTTATAAGTTTTATATATGTTTCATATTTTATATTAAATACTGGATTTTAGTCTTTCTACTTCAAAATTCCTTGTTTCATTCAGTGAGTTACCTGCCATTATGTGAAATTTTGCAATTCCAGAGTAAAAACTGTATCAAAGAAAACACACACAGACACACACACACACACACACACACACACACACACACTCACTCACTCACTCACTCACTCACTCACTCACTAACACACACACACACACACACACACACACACACACACACACACACACACTCACTCACTCACTCACACACACACACACACACACACACTCACACTCACACACTCACTCACTCACACACCTCACTCACTCACTCACACACACACACACACACACACTCACACACACACACACACACACACACACACACACTCACACACACACACACACACACACACACACACACACACACACACACACACACACACACACACACACACACACACACACACTCACTCACTCACACACACACACACAGGGTTAATAATAGTTACAAAATAATGATTAAGATGTGTACACTAACAATGTATACATATGTAAAATGTATTATGCCTTCATAATAAAGCTTCTTGCAATTGTTTTTTAATACCATACAAAACCTACAAGAATACAAAAAGTATTTCTGTTTTAAGCTACATTTTAAATATATTTGGTGACATTTTAGTATAGGGACCAGTTCACTTTAACTAGTTGCTTATTAGCATGCCTATTATTAACATATTGGCTGTTTATTATACTTCTAAAGCAAATATTCTGCATGGCCATATTCTACATCCCTAATCCTACCCAATACCTAAACATAAAAACATACAGTTAATGGGTTGTTGTATTTTTCCTTTTATCACGGATGCAACATTTCACTAATTAAAATCAAGCTCAATTATGAGTTCAAGGTTAGTCAGGGCACATATTAAATTTTTTACATTGCAGTAAATGGATGGTCAAAAACAAGAATCAGCAATGGATTATTGCTTATGCACTTTGTGGAAAGACATTTGACATTTGGCAAACTGTGCAAGTGGTACCATAACATAATTTGGCTTGAACAAGATGAACAAATTAAAATATCAAATAGAAATTCCTGTAAAACAGTCAACCTCGCTGAAAGTCATTGTACGATGCAGCACTTAGCTGGTAAGTACAGCACTGGACCCATAATGTTATGATTCACTGTTCTAAACTAAGGTATATGAGCCCTCTGTGACTGTGAATGGAGTGAGATTTGTTACTATATGTGGCAAGCTGTATATAAGAAGGAGGGCAATGTGTTATATGTGATAGGAGGCCCTTGTGGGGTTAAATGGAGGTGAGTGCGTGTATTCAGTTAAACAGAGATGTGAGAAGACGCCGTTAAATGTGATCCAGCAGTGCAGCAGCAGCAGCAGAAAGGAAGGTGGGCCCGTCCTCCTCACACGTCTCTCCCTGAGTTTCCACTCTGTAAAATAAATAAATAAACTCCAAATCCACTGGGTACACGAGCGCCGTTCACCTCTTCTCTCATCCCTTGCTCCAGTCCTCCCCCACACGGCCAGTCGGCCGCCCCTCACACTGACAGCTGTCTCTGATTAAGACTGTGAAAAATGGTGCAGTCACGCCAGTCGTCCCTTCCTCCCCTGCATTCCTTGAGCATGACTGTGCACTTTCTCCCTCACGGCGTTCTCCCTCGAAGCTTCTCGCTCTGATTGCCTATTTCTCTGTTTATCTCTTCTTATTGCTTCTATATGGCTATGTAGACTTGTTATTTCAATCAGTTCCTCTACACCTTTCATTTTTCTGTCAGAGTGGTTCAAGTGACTGTATTTATAAGGGGGTGGCAAAGATTTGTGGGTAAGTGGAATACAGTGTCAATGTATAGTGTGTGGGGAGCACGAGTGATGACGCATGAAAATGTGCATGTCAGATGGAGACAGTTAACTGCGGGGTGCACGAAGGAAAGTAAGTGGGAGAAAAAGAGATTTGTGGGGTATAGAAGCGCAAGTGACCAAAGGCGTGAGGAGTTTGTGGTTGTGCGTGAGAGCAAGTGAAATGGAAAACGATGCACAAACACATGTTGTGTATTTGGGTCAATGACGTGATGCTCATATCTTTGTCAGGATCTATTAAGCTTTTCTAAAATACATAAAAATGTAATTGGTACAGACAACTACTTTAATGAAACAATTATATGATAAACCTGTTTTCAATGTCTAAATAAAAAAATATTTTTGATATTTGTATGGGGGCAGATATTGTAATGAATATGTATATAAAAGGCACTTATTATTATAAAGGCACTATTATTATTATTTTATTTTATTATTTTAAACTGTAAACTGTTTAATCTAAATTTAACTAAATAAACACACAAAAGTCAATGTGGTGTAAGCAGCATGCAGAATGTTTTGTTTTCATGTGACAAGAAAACCATAAAACATTATCTCAGAAATCTATAGACCTAAAGAACTATAGACTTCTACAGAGCCTCATAACTCTAAAGTTGTTAAAACAAGTTTAGAGAAAAGGGATAGATAGATTAACCCTAAGAAAAGTTAATTATATTTACTGTTTAATTTACTGTGTGTGTGTGTGTGTGTGTGTGTGTGTGTGTGTGTGTGTGTGTGTGTATTTTAATATGGAAGTCTGTATCCACGACTGTATAAAAAACAAAAAAGGTAATTGTGACCTTTTAATCTCGCAATCTCAGAATTGTGAGATATAAACTTGCAATTGCGAGTAATAAATAAACTGATAAATTAATTCCACATTTTAAACCTTATCTATTCAAGGTGTAAGAAAAATATTTTATTTATTTGTACTTGACGGTTACACCACTTGATACATGTCATTAAGTAATCTGGGACATCCTTGTTTGACTCATTTACATCAAAGATGTACAGTACCATACTTTATGTGATGCTTGAAAAACTGATCAGCACAGAACAAAGTCTTCAAGGCCTTCTTCGCGAACCCTTGAGTAACCACTGAAACAGTAAACATAAGCGTTCTCCTTTACCCATGGAGGAAAACCTAACCTCAAACTTCAATACAGACTAGCATTTTTCACTTTGCAGCACAGCCATGTTTACACCACATTAAAATTACCTCATGATAATTACAATGTGCTTTGAGTGTCTCATTTTTTTGCGGCTGTTTTGCTTCATGTACTTCTTTATATGTTCAGGGACTGCTTGGAGTCCTCGACAGAATCCACACGATTCCCAGTGCATGAGACGGTGTGGAAGGGGAAGCTAATCCTCACCCTGTCATCTCCCCCAAGATGTCTCTAGATCCACTTCCAGATGTTTCCTGTAGTGTCATTTATGTATGCTTATATGAGGGCCAAAAGGCTTTAGCATGACGTTTACATTGTCTGAAATGTCTTCTCTTTGACTTTTGAAGCTCATCACTGTAGAAAACATCATAATTAGAGTCTTTTCCCCCATTAGTAGCATTGGTTTGTATGGTACAACAACCCATTACATTTGGCTAATAAAAGCTGGAGCATTCTTGGCTTTGGACTGCGGTCTTGCATCTGTCTTCTCTTCACGAGATGAGGACGAACGCATACTTTTGTGTGTGACCGAACAGTTCACGCAATCAGAGGCAGGCATTCAAAAAACAAAGCAATGAAATTTGTTCTCCTTTTAAAAGGCCGCTTTCATGAGGAGCTCAAGGCCAAATCCTCTCTTGAAAGCAAGAAAATCTTGATTCCAAATTAGTTTAAAAGCCTTTTCCTGTTTTATCAGAGCTTGGTCGTTTTAAACACATGCTATTGTAATCATTCTATTTTTGAGGGTGGTTTGAGGGCCAGGCCTGTACTGGTGGGAGAAGGTCCTATCACAGGCTGTTAGATACCATGTATCAGATTTTATAAACAAGCAGGAACATTTTTTATCAATCACTGCATTAAAGCGGGCGAGCTCTGCACTCTGCACAGTTGAATGATTATTTTTGTCGGAGGCTAGGACATTTCCAGGGCGTCATGCTTGATAGTATTTCATCTGTAATGATCACATTTTTACACAAATTACTCAGAAAATAAAGCCACAAATCTCTCTTACTGTTCTCGGGATGTTTGTCCCCCATTTCAATACTTTGTCCAGAATGACAACAAAGTTATTTGCACATCTATGGTGATAAACACTATGGCACATAAGAAAAAAAATCAATGTTATTTATTTCATCATACCTTTGAGCTATCATCGTTCTGCACCAGAAGCCTGGCACTAGATCTCCTTACAGGGAAGGAGCTAGAGATAAGGGCCTTCACATTAGTCCGTTTCATCACTCCATGTGATACAAGACAGATCAGAAAGAAATAAAAGGAAAACAGTCTCAGTTAACCATTTTCATCTCCAACTATTTATTTTGCTACGTGATTCATGTGTCTAAAGTTGTTAAGAAAAGAAAACTGATCCTGGAAGTGATGTCTACAGCTTTGCTAATCACTTATAGGAATACAAAATGCACTCACTGAAAGTACTAAAAGCAGGAACATTAAAACAATGACTTTTCCATTCTACATATGATTTTCTTTGAGCAAACTTGCCAGTGTGGGAAGTAAATACACTGGCTTGCATCAAGCTTGTAGCCATACAAATTAAACCGAGTCTAAAGGTTAAGGTCTAAAGGTAAAGGTCTAATGCTTAAAAACGTACACGTGGGAGACACAGTGATTGTGCCTTTCTAGACTGTACAGTATGACACATTTTAAGAATGGAACACGTGTTACGCAGTGGAGATAATAGCAGTGCACTCTTGATGTTGTCTTGTACAGCAAGGACCAAATTTACTCAGCTACTCACTGCGGTGACCTCCTAGACTGAATTACTTCCACTGACATAATAAGTAGTTGCATTATAGCTGTAATGCAATTTTTTTTTTGGGAATTTTGATACACTTTAATAAAGAAGGCAAAGTCATTTTTAACATGCAACAGTTAGCAGTTACTGTAGCAAAAAAAAAACTTTACGATATAGATGTAAGATACTTTTTGATATAATTAGTGAAAACGTTTTGATAAAGCAGTTCCCTCCGGGAACATCGAGCTGCGTCGAGACGCTAGGGGAACGCCATCAGCGTTGTCCAGCTCTGAATCATATGTGTAATCAGTCAAAATTGACGGCCAGACGCCAGGTGCGGTGACGTCCACGACCAGGATGCTTAAAAGCACGTGATGTGCAGCCGGCGCCAGCTTTTTGTCATTCAGCAAAGCTCTCTGTGTGTCAGTCGAATGTGTTCTGTGAGTCTGTTACTATCAGATAGGAAATAAGAAAGTTTATTCTTAAAAGATAGGCAAAGAAAGACTAGAAGCAGACATATCAAAGGCCAATGAGGGCGAAAGTAGATCACGTTACAGACTGTGTGTTCCTCTCTGACTGGAGGCGAAAACTCTCTTTGAGGAGGGAGTTTTTCACCTGCGTCCTCGCAGCACCTGCCACGCTGCCGCTGAGGCGGAGCAGTGGCTGTGCTCAGATGATTAGATGGGAAGATTAAGACGGGTGATCCCTATCTTCTTTTCCCATCAGATCCAGCGTCCGCTGTAATGCATTGTGCTCCCGCCGGCACGCCCGAGGAGTGTGTCCGCGCCTATGAATCTCGGCTCCGCTGCTGCTGAGGCACGCGGCGAGTGAGATCACGGGATCGCACATAGATCTGGCGGACGGGTTGGAGACGGGTTCGCCTTTATTTCCACCTGTATTCCCCAGGTCTAGCGCTCTCCGGGCGGAAGCCTAAGCTGTAGTTCTTCCCCTTGAGTGAGAGTGCGCTAATCTGCAGCAGTTTCTCTCCAAGAAGATTTATTTGTTTTGTTCCGAGCGGCTCGCGCGTTGCCGAGGCAACATTATGGTGATTCTCGGTTCATTTATGCACTTCAGACCGTGTTTACTTGTCTGGGTGTTTGACTGCATTTAATTTTGAATAATTAACTATGCATTTTATCCGACTATGAAAGTTAGATATATATTTATATATATATTGTAGAGAAATATATACAATTATATATTGTATATGACATACAAGAGCCTCTTGGGATGCTTCTCAAGTGAGAGCACAATGTTTACCTCTCTTCCTCCAAGGAGGTTGAGGTGGTCAGCTTGGGCTGCTGGGCGGAGCAGCCCCAATTGTGTTCCAGCTCCTTATTCGGGGAATGTCACTTCTCGTACTCGCCAGAATCGGAGTCAGAGTGACGCGCCGGGCCAAGACGGATCTGCGGATCGATAGTCTTCGGCCAGAACGCCTGATGCAGGGCCTTGAGGGCCGGCCCCTCTGGGGAAGAGCGGTGTACACCGCATTACACGGTGCCCGTCTCTCCTCAGTGCCCTCAGGAGATCAGTCTGCTAACCCTGCCAGTGTTCTAGGGCACAGCGGTCTCCAGCGAGCGCTTCTCTCAGTCTCTTCCGCCCAGAAATGTAGCGGAGAGGGAGGCTCGCTACCCTTCGGGGTCTCTAGAGCAGCTAGATCGGCCGCCCCCTGCCGGTCCTCCGTTCCAGGGCACCGAGCTAGCCGCCTACATCAGAGGCCAGTCTCAAGAGACTGGTTCCCTTAGTAAGTCACCTGGCGGTGTGGGAGCCCTTGCCAAGCGTGTCTTATTGGGGTCTGCCTGAGCAGACTCTGGTTCCTAGTCTTCCTTAGAGATGACGAGGTCTGAGGACCGTCATTTCCAATAGGAGGCTTCTGAGGCAGTCCTGATGCCAAAGCCCAGGACTGGTGAGGGCAGGCCCCTCTGGGGAAGAGCGGTGTACACCGCATTACACGGTGCCCGTCTCTCCTCAGTGCCCTCAGGAGATCAGTCTGCTAACCCTGTCAGTGTTCCAGGGCGCAGCGGTCTCCAGCGAGCGTTTCTCTCAGTCTCTTCCGCCCAGAAATGTAGCGGAGCTGGGAGGCCCGCCACCCCTTCGGGGGTCTCTAGAGCAGCTAGATCGGCCGTCCCCTGCCGGCCTCCGTTCCAGGGCACCGTGCTAGCCGCTCTAAGTACACCAGAGGCCAGTCTCGAGAGACTGGTTCCCTTAGTAGGCCACCCGGCGGTTTGGAAGCCCCTGCCAAGCGTGTCTCATTGGGATCTGCCTGAGCAGACTCTGGTTCCTAGTCTGAGGCCTTAGAGATGACGTGGGTCTGAGGACCGTCATTTCCATTAGAAGGCTTCTGAGGCAGTCCTGATGCCAAGGCCCAGGACTGGTGAGGGCAAGCCCTCTGGGGAAGAGCGGTGTACACCGCATTACACGGTGCCTGCCTCTCCTCAGTGCCCTCGGGAGATCAGTCTGCTAACCCTGCCAGTGTCCAGGCGCAGCGGTCTCCAGCGAGCGTTCTCTCAGTCTCTTCCGCCCAGAAATGTAGCGGAGCTGGGAAGCTCGCCACCTTCGGGGTCTCTAGAGCAGCTAGATCGGCCGCCCCTGCCGGTCCTCCGTTTCAGGGCACCGAGCTAGCCGCTCTAAGTACCAGAGGCCAGTCTCAAGAGACTGGTTTCCTTAGTAAGTCATCTGGCGGTGTGGGAGCCCTTGCCAAGCGTGTCTTATTGGGTCCTGCCTGAGCAGACTCTGGTTCCTTAGTCTTCCTAGAGATGACGCGGGTCTGAGGACCGTCGTTTCCAATAGGAGACTTCTAAGGCAGTCCTGATGCTACATCCCAGGACTTATGAGGGCAGGCCCCTCTGGGGAAGAGCGGTTTACACCGCATTACACGGTGCCCGTCTCTCCTCAGTGCCCTCAGGAGATCAGTCTGCTAACCCTGCCGTGTTCCAGGGCGCAGCGGTCTCCAGCGAGCATTTCTCTCAGTCTCTTCCGCCCAGAAATGTAGCGGAGCTGGGAGGCTCGCCACCCCTTCGGGGGTCTCTAGAGCAGCTAGATCGGCCGTCCCCTGCCGGTCCTCCGTTCCAGGGCACCGAGCTGGCAGCTCTGGCACCAGAGACCAGTCTCGAGAGACTGGTTCCCTTAGTAGACTATTCGGCAGCGTGGAACTGCTGCCAAATGTCTCGATGGGTCACGCACTGTAGAACAAGGCTATGTGGCGCTCTGCCGCAGCCTTTCTACAGGCGAGCAGGCTCTGGTAATGGAACAAGAAGTGGGCACTCTCCTGAGGGAGGAGACCATCGAGGTGGTCCCTGCTCTAGACAAAGAGTCCAGGTTCTACAGCCGTGCTTCATTGTTCCGGGAAAGGGGTTGCGTCCGTCTTTAGATCTAAGCTAACTGAACCGCTCAGTCACACGACTGAAGTTCAGAAAGCTCTCTTCGAGCACGTTCTCCCACCAGATCCGAGGACTGGTGGTCACGAGCGATCTAAAGATGCATACTCCTTCCCCATCACAGGAAGTTCCTGAAATGTGCTTTGGGGGCAAAGCGTATTAATATCGGGTTCTTCCCTTCGTAAAGGATAGGAGCAGCCATCCTGTCGAGGCAGGCATCCAGCTCCGCTAAGGGGCTGGATGCTATGGTACAATCGTCGTGGCTGAGGCTTCGTCCTGTACGCCTCCCGATCGCTCAGCTCCTGGGAGTTCTAGAGAGTGCGCATGGGGTCCTTCTATTGAAAACCCTGTTCTGGCCGGGCCGAGTATAGTCTCTGACCCGATTTCTCTCCTCGACGGCTCTCCATGGGGGATTCCCGTCAGGAGGGATATCCTCTCACTGGCAGCGGGCATGATCTTTCACCCCCGCTCGGAGTTGTGGAAACTATGTGTGTGGCTCCCGAGGGGGCACAACTCATAGCCTCTGGTCTCTCAACTGAGGTTGCTGAGACCATCCTCCAATCTAGAGCTCCCTCAATAAGGAAACTGTACGCCCTGAAGTTGAGACTCCAGGTGCGGAGACCGCCAACTTGATCCAGTTAACTGCCTGTTGGGACAGTGCTGGAGCTCTCGCAGGCCCGTTTCTCCGCAGAGTTAGCCCACTCCACCCTGAAGGTCTCACGTGGCGGCTATAGCACCTACCACGCCTCTTGGTGGCCTTTCAATAGGCAAACTCTCTTTACGTTTCCTCCGGTGGAGGCCAGGGTGCTTATGCTAAGTAGTGGATCTGGATGCTCTCCTATGACCTCGAGTCCTCTGATCTCCCCTCGCCTTTGGGAATCAAGGCTCACTCTACTTAAGGTATGGCGGCCTCCAAGGCCTTCTGGCAGGTGTACCTGTGCAGGACATCTGTGACGCTGGTGGGTGGGCTACGCCCCTAACTTTCCAGGTTCTACGACCTGGCTCTGCGAGCCACCCCTGGCTTGTCTTTTCCCTTGCCATAGCTGTGCACTCCACACACTAAGCAGGGATTTGCAAGTATGGCGGCGTGGATATCTCGTTCCCCTAGCGTCTCGACGCAGCTCGATGTTCCCGGAGGGGAACGTCCCAGGTTACGTATGTAACCCTGGTTCCCCGAGGGAACGAGACGCTGCGTCGCAGGGCCATACTTCCGGCATCCCTACTAGAGCTATGCTTCATTCCTGGAAGCTGGCGCCGGCTGCACATCACGTGCTTTTAAGCATCCTGGTCGTGACGTCACCGCACCTGACGTCTGGCCGTCAATTTTGACTGATTACACATATGATTCAGAGCTGGACAACGCTGATGGCGTTCCCCTAGCGTCTCGACGCAGCGTCTCGTTCCCTCGGGGAACCAGGGTTACATACGTAACCTGGGACGTTACTGTAATTGACAAAAAATACATTTTTAACATGTCAATCAGTGAAAAGACATTTTTATATATAATTTAGCAGTTAGTGATTTTTTTAACAGCAGTTAGAAGTAAAAAAATACACTTTAATATAGCAATTTGTTTCCTTAATTAAACTGGGTTAAATTAAATTGTATTACATTTTACTGTGTGACATTAGATTATAAATGTCAAAAAAATTAGACCGTTAAAAGGAAGTTCTAACACAGTCCTAAAGAGTCCAGAGAGCATTAAAGACTTTGAAATAGCAGTTAACTAAACACATTTTAATACAGCAGTCGGCTTTTAGCGACATGACCTTGTTAAGTAGTTGTAATATGAAAATCTATAATAAAGTAATAAATAACATTTTGTCTATGTATTGTCCGATATGGATCTTAGTTAAAAGTGCTTGAGGGGTGTAACGTTACTGTGGTTTGATCCTTAGACAAAGGATTTCTGTCTGTGAGCGTCTATTTAGCGTGAATCGAAAACACACTCTTTGACTAACTTGTAATCTAACTAGCGTGAATCGAAAACACACTCTTTGACTAACTTGTAATCTAACTTTTGTGATCACTGAAATGTTGTTGAAACATGTATATATACTTATATGTAAAACTGGACTTTTAAAGAGTTCCCCACCCTTTTGTTTTGATTTACTTCAGGGGGTTCAAGCCTTAATTACGGGGATAAGACCCCCAATTCCATCCTAAATTAGCACCCTGGTTTGCTAGAACAGAAACCATTGTTTAGTTGATGAAGCCAGTAGTAACGAAATCAGAGATTAAGATCTTATTGTTCCAGGAAACATCACTATAGGCCACACATGTTCAGACCGGAGCCAAGCTGTTTCATATCAAGAAGGTGCATTATTGAGATCACATATTAAATGTATTAATAGCTGTGTCCCTCTCCAGAGATAATTGTTTTCATTTGGAAACAATTTAGTTTTGTTTTTTCATTGTTTCCTCAGTACCACATTGGTTGGAGGATGATGAAAGCCGGGTGGTGGTCAAACACAGAGCCAGATACGTCAGTGCAAAGTCAAGAGAGCAGGTCCGAGTTTGCCAGCTCTGGGTGGATTCATCAAGAGGGTCATGGTACGTACAAGGCAGCTGTGCACTGTGAAAATATCTGTACTCCATTTAAGAGTAAAGGGGAAAGCTTGGAGAGGACATCGAGCCGCTCGCAGGCAAAGTTGGAGTGACTCAAAGGTTTGGTGAATGCATTTTAAGTTGAAGAGGATGGGGACAGGGGCTCATAAAGGGCAGATTCTGGGAAAGCCATTTGACTTTACTGGATTCCACTGAGCATATAAGCACTTAAGGCAAACAAACTGCAAACCAACACTGTTTAACACGCACCAAAAGAGTTTCCATACTCCATGTCACACAATAGGATGCAGAATGAGCTGACAAAACAATGTGGGCTGCCATGTGGGACTGGACCTTGAGAAAGTCTGAGTTTCAGGGGTTGTATATACAAGCGTAGATACGCCAGCAATAGTCACAGTGGACACGCTTAGCATTGGGCGTAATTGGTTCCAGTTTCTTTTTGACAAAGATTCACTTTTCTTCTTTCCCTTTCTTCACACAAACAGATAGACAGGCTGAAACGAACACACTGATTTACCAAGCAAAACGCAAAAGGATAAACAGAGATAAAAGTAGAATGGCAGTTTACAGACAGTATTTGTAGTCTTTGTCATGTGAGGTTCAGTGGAGAGTATGATGAGTTTGTTCTAGACAAAACTGCGGGTTAAAATCGCACTCCATTATAGTGGAAGACGGCACACGGAACAAACTGATATCCCTCAGGATTGTACCCAGCTGTACCTCAGATCTTTGACATGGAGAGAGACAAAGACACTAAGTATGGTTCCAGTACATCTTTCCATAACAGATATTTACATAACCTTTTAATGGGGAAAAAGTGTGGGGCGTAAAGTTGAATGATATTTCTTTCTGTTGACTTATGCAGATGTCTCAAGAGTAAAAAAAAAAACATGACATCTAAAATAAAAAAGCATCTACAATAGATCTAATACTCTTAAAGGGATAGTTCACCTAGAATGAGAAATTCCACCATTGTCTATTCATCCATATGATGTTTCTAAACATGACTTGAAGAAGAAAGTCATTAAGGTTTGGGAGCAACAAATGATGGCAGAATTTTCATTTTTTGGGGGGTGAACTGTCCTTTTAGTGTGGTATGAAACACAGACAAAGGTTTAGAGGTCTGTTTATAATATAAGTATTAAACCTCAAGTCTATTGAGAGAGAGTAGATGATTAATGTACAGAAACAAAATAGTAACTTGTTGACAAGAGACTTATTTCAGCTGTAAGCTGCAATATTCTTTCATCAAACGATCCTCCCTCCTAAAACTGAAGTCTTTTGCTTTAAAGACAGAAAACTGAAAGGATATTTTACTCGTTTATCATGTTTTCCTTATATTAAAACCCCACTTTTCATGGATGGACGGCAGCCAGCGCCAAACTTTTCGGGAATATGATTGAAAACATTTGCGAAATCAAAACGAGAGGTCAAGAAAGCATTGATCTTATATGGCAAGTTGGCACACACCAACTCGGTTTCTGAAAACTCTCCCCTGGGAGAATGCGGAGGAAAGGATTTACTGTGCTGTGGTAGCCCAGCCACGGCCTACATACCTTTAATGTTGCTCACAAGAGCTTTCTCCACCTCTACTTAATCATTACTACAAGAAACACTAGAAGTATGCCATTACAGCAGGGCAGAGACACAATCCCGGCTTTGTCTCCATGATCTCCAAGTTAAACTATGAAGTCTCCCTTGGAGCTTGATAGTTTGGAGACACCTGAAGTTTTATACGAGGATCATAATGAAGAGCTGCTTGCAACTTTGTTGACCACACTGTTTTACCACTGTCTGAAAGTGTCAATTATCCCAACATGCCCATGAGTGGATTGTGAGATGCCGCATAGGAGCACGGCCTCAAATATAGCCTCTCAAGTGAACATAATTGATACAAATGTGCAAGTTTGGAGCACAAGTACAGGTTTAGGTGCTGAACTCTTGAGTAGATTGTGGATAACAGTAATTAGAGTGGAGAGCAGTTTTGGGAAGACACGTTCAGGCAGACCTAGGCTGGGCAAGCTTAAATCTGCTGCTCGTACAAACATAATGTCACACAATGCATCTCATCTCCAATTTAGTGCACACTTGATATTTTGTTCATGCTCCTAAAGGAGGTAAATAACTTAATCCAACCAAATATAGTCCCTGTCCCTAAATGTCGAAACAACTCATATATATAAAAAGAACCTACTCTATGTGACCACTGGAGCTAATCCAGTTGTTCCCACCCTTGCTTCCTCTGTGTAAATGACAACATGTAAATGACAACATAATCTACAATGTAATCATAAGACATATTTTTCCTCAGGGCTATTTCTCGAATGTGCATGAGTCATCATTACATTCTCACATATAACTAATGAGCCTAATTTCCATACAAACTAGGTTAAATGCCTTTTGGGATCATTAGTAGTGCTTTTTAAGGCAAAAGCTTAAGCTTCGGGATTCGTATTTTATATTCTCTGATGCCATTTTGTGCCACAAACTTTAATGACACCTCAAATTGCATCGCTTGTGGAGGAGAAGTAAGCTATTACTCTTCTAAAGTGTTTAGTTTGTTGGACAGCAACACAACTGAATGAAAAATTATATGGCATAACCTTGAAAGAGGGATCCAAGCAATACTATCTATCTATCTATCTATCTATCTATCTGTCTGTCTGTCTGTCTGTCTGTCTGTCTATCTATCTATCTATATATATTTGAAAAATATCAGACATTACAAATACAAAATAATAAACTATTATGGAGTAATGTGTCTTATTATTTATTATGGGAACAAACATTTCTGCTATGTTCTGTGGCATTTTTGCATTGGGCCCCCATTCATTTCTGACCTTGGATCCTAGCCATATCTAGTCACATAATAGCACAGACCTATGGGTTGTGCTATTTTGGCTAGTAAGCAACCAACTAGTAACTAATCAAACCACAGTAGAAACCCCCTAACAACAGCCTAAATAAAATTATTATCTAGTATCTATCCAGTAATCCACTTTACAGTTTCACAAATCATGATCATAATGCTGATTATAAGCTCATTTTTTTCCATTGTTTATGATCATGCACTTCTTATGTGATTCAGTAATGTACAGGATTGCATTAAACTGGAACAAAAAATTTGAAAAATATTTTAACTTTATTTCACAGAACACAAAACATTAACTGTTTCAGGGAAATCAGAACACGAAACAATGCATATGCAACACAAACTAAACAAGTAAAAAGATGCATCTTATTTCCAGCTTGCTTCCCATTCATGTCCAAGATTTTGCTCAAGAATGCATGCATAAGAAAAAACTGTACTTTTCCTGTGTGGAGCGATTTCTTGTGTAAGACAGGGAAGAGTGGCTTCACTTTCGGCCTTGTTTGTTGTCTGGGCCAGCACTGGACACATGGGTCGTGTAACTCTAGTCCAGTTGTGACCACACAGGAGAAGTTCTGCACAGAAGGGGTCGGCTCCAGAATGGAGACAGATGGACGGAGGGCAGTTCTCACACAGAGAATGGCCTCCACTGTTCCCGTGCTGGCCACTGCTCACAAAGATCATTGATTTTGACCACATTGAGTGAAGGGCTCGCTAATATCTCATTTCAGCACCGTCCTCAGCATGACCATGACACCTGTTCGGAGGTCAGGTCTAAAGAACACCTCTACTGGGGGAATCCGATCACAAACTGGTCCTTTTTTATTTCTGATTATTTAGAGGTCAATGCAATTTTACATTTTCAGAGTTGGCTCTCATACTCAAGAATTAACAGGTTCAGGGTTAGAAATGCACTTTTGAAAATGGTACCAGAAGTGCTAAAAATGTGAGTGTTTGTGTGTGCATATATATATATATATATCCTAATGTAGTAACTTATTATTTACTGAAGGTATATTAACTGAGTGATATTTATGTTTTAATAATATTTATATATAATCCCTATCTATTATTGAAAATTAAAATAATTCAGTGAATATAGATAGATATAGTCATATATTCAGGATCTATATTCTACCTATATTCAGTAAATATAGACGGATGGATGGATTGATGGATGGATGGATGGATGGATGGATGGATGGATTAGATGGATTAGATAGATAGATAGATAGATAGATAGATAGATAGAAAGATAGATAGATAGATAGATAGATAGATAGATAGATAGATAGATAGATAGATAGATAGATAGATAGATAGATAGATAGATAGATAGATAGTTAGATAGATAGATAGATAGATAGATCACTGATCCGTGCGTATTATTTAGAATTATATTTGTATTTAATGCTAATTTAATTTATAGTCTGATTCTAATTATATATTTAAGATAAATGGACAGCACACACCTCATGTCCCTAAAACGTATTCCCATCACTGCGCTTAAAAAAATCTTAAATAATCATAAATGTTCATTTCAGGCACAGGGTCAGTTAAATGATGACTTCTACAGTGATGATGCGTTTCCTTCTGCCGCTGCTCAATAGGAATGTCTCAGATTGGGGAGTTCACCCTTCCTCGTGATCAACAGGACAGGAAACCTGGACAGAGAGGAAAATGACCTGACATTTCACAAGCTGAACTCAAGGCAGGAAATTCTATTCCAATAATCGTATTTCCATCACTTCACTATTTCCTGTCTTCAAACCCTGACACATGTCCCGAACAATTCCTCTTCCTAACGACAGCACATTTACCTTTGTGCCAGTGTCCTGCTTCCAGCTTTTTCAGTTCTTTGCTCCAACTCTACAAAAAGACAGGAAATGAGGGATAAACAAATAGTAAACAATAGCATAATAGCTAACAGCTAATGTCATTATGTTTAAGCCAGAGGACTAATGCTGTTCCCATGTTGTAGAGGTCAAAGAGCAAGCCATAAACGTCTATGTTTATATTTTCAAGTTAAAAGGCAGGCGTCTTTTCAACATCACTTTCAATCCTAATCGTCAGTCTTGACCCTTGAAGCAACTCATTGTACAGCTGGAGCCCTGTATAAAAAGGAGAGGGGGCAACAGCTACTTTGTAGCGGAGTTGCATGGGAACAACATGACTGGTGAGATCTAGTGGTGTACCACTTACGATTTTGTGGCCAAGCTTTTATGGACAATTATTTTTTTCCCTCATTTCAATTGTGCTTAGCCTTTAAAACATTTGCTGTGCATAAATGCAAGAGGGACGCCAGATTTGGTTGAAAAGGCAGAACAGGACAAGGCAAGTAAACAGATCTTGAATAAAAGAAAAATACATTCGCCTGAGGAATAATAAGTCTGTCAGCTGTGGACGTTGAAATAAAAAACTTGAAATGACTGTCCAGATATCAGCTCAGTTGTACCAGAAGGGCGGTTACCACAGCACATAACAAACTCTTGGAATCTCACAAGTTCCCATACATACTTAGAGATTAGACTGCAAAGTAATCCTGAAAGAGATAATTCATTCCTTGCCTCTTACTACCATCTCACACTCTCTCTACTGCTCAGCAAACAACAGGAGAAGCAAGGGAAGAAATGTAGAGGTGAAACACGGATTGAAATTAAGTGCTCCCTCTAGAGGCCAAAAGACCACATTGTGAAAACACTCTGAATGCACCCAGCCATTACAAATAATTTGTATGATCTGCAACAAACATGTTTAAATAAACAATTATGACATTACTTGAGATAGAATATACTTAAGTGAAAATAACTTTTCTTATCCTGACTCTTAGGACAATATAGACAATCTATATAATCAAAATGTTGATAAATTAGTTGGAAACACTTTGAAATGTAATCTCAACCCCTCCTGTCAACCTTCAGTTTTGTCTCTCTTACACCCCAGGGGTAGATTACTCTGTACCACAGCACTTGTTAAACTCCTCATAAACATACTCATAATTCTTAAACTGAATTAATAATCTCAGTAGTCAGAGCCTAAGCATGCAAATTCATCGCATCTCGCCTAAAGTCCTCATGTTAAAAGCACTATTAAAGTGTGGAGAAAAAAAGTAATTTATAAAAACTTCCACCTCTGGCTGAGAGGAGGTGGAGAGGAGGGGGGTGTTATGACCTCCCTGTTCTCCTCCGCCCCACACAGCCCAGGACAGTGTAGCGTTGCAGCAAACATCCCCAGTAAATCTGCCCCCTCCTCCAACATTTCTGAAAAACTTTTGTCTTAAGTGGTGCTGTTCTTCCTCAGCTGTAACACAAATACAGAATGACTCAGTGTAGACGGAGAGAGCAGTTCTTGCCCTGTCATGGATAGTTAAGGTGGGCTGTGGGAGGGGGGTCTGTCAAGAATAGTGTGCATTTGAAGTTGTAGAAGCTCTATATCACTGTCATCTAATATAAAGACTAGATTTTGCATATTTAAGTACAAAATAGTCTTTGTGTAGAATTAACACACCACCATCCTAGAGGTAACAAAAAGCTTTATGGATGTAAAATTGGATTTACAGAAAAATAAACACCTTCCAACAATATCCAAATGTATGTCAGATGGACCGATAAAAATAAATAAGTTTACAATGAAATAAGGATGTGGTAAATGGAATGACAATTATTTTAAACAAGCACATGTGAATAAAATTAATGAACAAAAATACATTCTCACGTCCTTGTTTTTTTTATTTATGTGTCAATACAGCACTCGTTGTACTTTCCATTCACTTTACATTTAAGATAAGTGATAAGTTGTGCATTTCCGAAATAATTCGCAGCAAATATTTACATATTAGGCTATGTCAAGTAAAAAAAAAAGTGAGTTACAGAGCGTTTTTGTTACAGAGTTACAAAACTCGACGCAAAATAAAGTTTCAATCACCGAAATAAACAACTAGACACAAGGACGCGGATTTGCTTATGAGCGTGCACAAGAGCTCTAGTAATTCTTTTAACTGCGTTGCACTTCTGAACGAGAGAGAAGTAAAAACCTCAAAACGTGAAAAAAGCGCAAGAGGAACGCCCATATGAAGCGTCGTCTCGGCCCCTCCTGCATTTTGGTTAAAAGGAAATGCAGACCGAGGGGATTTCTTATAGGGCAGCACAAGTTTACACAACCAGAACCCAGCTTGTTATAAATTAAAGTATCCGATTCTTCTCGCTGTGTTTGATTTATCCTCGATTGGAAGATGACCACCGCCATGGTGTCGCCTTTCTTCGACTTTAGCGAATTGATCAACAACAAGGTAGGAAAAAAGTTTCAGGTTGATCTGTTTGTGTTGTGGAATGTGGATTAGACTTTCATTCTAGGTTTGAATGGGCGGTTTTAGTCGTATTAAGTAACACTGATCAACAACAACACAATTTCAACTGCTTTTACCAGGCTGAAGTCTTCTTTAAAGTTCTAATGCAGCAATGAACGAGACTAAAGCACGCAGTAGACGCTTGCAGCCAGTAAAGTTTCCTGCTTGGCTTGTTCTGGAGAATCTATGGTTGTGATTTTACAACATATCTGGGTAGTTGATGCATAATGTGTCCATGGATGTTTTAATCAAGATTTTAAGCTATATGGACGTGTTTAGTGAAAGTGTATATCTTGGAGTTTCAGACTGCTTGCAATTAATTTGAACTTAAACAGCATTTTAATCACTATTTTGCCTCCAGTAGTTAATTCAAAGTAACTATGTAGTGTGATTTAAAGAATTTAAGTACACATTTTCAATGTTTTCAATAAGTATTTCATGTCAACTACCCATGTATGTGTCATCCTTTTGAACTGTTTATCAACTGAAGATAGGAGCAACTGGTTTCACCACCTGCTAAATAAAAATATACTCCAGAAGCCTGACAAAACAGTTTTGATTGACCTGTTTGGGTGTAAATGTGTGCAAAGTCAGGGCTGTCTCGTGATTTCATTGAATTAAACTTTGACTGAGAGGAGTGACTTAGAAATCAGTGAGTCAAGCTGGTTCGTAGATATGAGCTTATTTCAAAGGTTAACCCATAACTGCAGTCAGAAATCATTTGTTAGTGAAGTTAATGTGTTTTTTTCTGTGCTGTGCAGATGTAACATTTAGATTTGTGTATGTTCATCAAGCTGATTGTCACATGAGTCAAACTCTTTAAATAAATGTATTCCTTTTTTATATATAAATCATGTGACATGGTGGCTAGATAAGTAACTGTGGAAATATTACATGTAAATATTACAAATTAAAGTTACTTTCTATGATGTAGCCAAATATTCAAGATTTGGGGACCAAAAGTTTAAGAATCATTTATGTCTGTGTTGGTTACAACCCTGTGTTTAGTTGTAATTATAGTACATTGATAAATTTCCTTGTGAAAAACTTTAAGCAACATTTAGTTTTTTTTGATAATGTTGATTCTGAACTTATTAATGTCAGACGTGGTCATCAATGACCACAGGTTTCCAGACAGACCTTGTTTCACGTCTGATACTGTACGAGTTGTTATTACTTCTATCAGACACTCGCAGCAGTCTTTGCTTTTCTAAAGCAGTCAAGCGTTCCTTTAGTGGGCATCGAGCCAAACTAGCAGTTGTTTAGGCTTGTATTTACTCGTGGGTTTAACATGAAGCCAGTGCAAAACAGTTAAGACGTGCCAACCACTTTGTGGCTTTCAAAAACTGAATTCAGTGTCGTCATTTTTCTTTTTTGTCTTCTCTTTTGTAGAACAAAATGCTGAACTACAATAATAACATCCTCAGTACTCCACACCCTGTCTCGGTCCCTTGCATCTCCAACCCCACTGGGTGCCTGCTGGACAGGAAGGCTGTGGGGACACCCTCAACTGGTGGGGTTTACCAGCGCCGGCACTCTGTCACTTTGGCTACCACCAAACTCAACCAAAACCAGTTCTTGAACTTTGCCAAGGAAGATCCATCCCTGCTCAGCTCAGGGACGGTAACCACCGGCAGCAGCAACAAAGAGAACCGACTTCGAGACCGTTCTTTCTCGGAGACGGGGGATCGGCTGCTACAGAAGTGTTTGGGCCCTGGAGGCCCCAACAGCCAGGTCAACTCGAGCCGCTACAAGACCGAGTTATGCAGGCCATTCGAGGAGAACGGCGTCTGCAAGTATGGTGACAAGTGCCAGTTTGCCCATGGCATTCATGAGTTGCGCAGCCTAAGCCGCCATCCTAAGTACAAGACGGAGCTCTGCCGCACATTCCACACCATCGGCTTCTGCCCCTATGGCCCACGCTGCCACTTCATCCACAATGCGGAAGAGCGCCGTGGACCCCCTCCAACCCCGTCCCCCCTTTCAGCCTCCAATAAGATGGAGAGGCCACGGCTGCAACACAGCTACAGCTTTGCGGGGTTCTCCAGCTCTGGAGGCTTGAGGGACAGCCCCACCTCGGTCACCCCTCCACCTATATTTTCCCCAGACGATCTGCCCGAGTGGCCTAGCAGCAACCCCTTTACTTATTCCAGCCAGGAGCTGGCCAACCTCTTCAGCCCCAGCCAGGGCAACGCACCTTTATCCTGCTCAGACCCTTCCACCCAGGCGCCGCCTTCCCCAACAACCCCTTACTACTTCAGGGCCATGTCAGAGTCTCCCCAACTCTATGAGTGTCCATCCAGTCAGCCAGACTCACTTTCTGACCAAGAGGGCTACCAGAGCAGCTCGAGCGGAAGTCTGAGCGGCTCCGAATCTCCTGTCCTTGACACCACGCGCCGACTGCCCATCTTCAGCAGGCTTTCCGTCTCTGACGACTAAAGCCAGACTAAATTGAGCCAGACCCCATACCCCTTTCCACTGCATGCAGCAGTCTTGGGCAGAGAGGATGAGATGCTAGCACTCCCTCTACCGCTCACCATTTCTCCGGTGCCCTAGAAGCCGTAGACTTCCCTCCTTGTATCACATCCGCTCTGAAACCGATGCAGTGAATTAAGGGATCTTTCTCGTTTTGAATCCTCTTTTTAACCAGAACAAGCTAAAACTCTCCCGGCCTCAAGACCCTTCTGTTTTCTGGGTCTCGACTTGCAGAGCCCCTCCTATGTTCTTGGTGTGACTGTGCCAAACACGCAGAGTAGGAAGTGGATTAGTGAAAGGCTAATCGTGAGAGGTATGAGACAGTTGTGCCAGGTGCCACAGCTGCAGTCAAGTGTAGCGGAGCCGGTGGCACGGTTATGGGAGAGATCTGCGCCCTTCCCCCCCTCACAAATTACCACTCTTCTCAAGGACACTCTTTCATAACTAACTAAAGCTCACAAGTGTCATGCTTAGACCTTTCACAACTGTCTTTGTAGACTGGCTTAAAGCAAAAAGAGGAAAAGAATATGGAAAAAAAAGACAAGTGCCTGGGGTTAAGTGTTGGGGTGAATGGACCACTTTCTTTTTATCTTTCTTTTTTTTTTTTTTTTGTTCTTGTGGCCTGATTATGTAGCTCTTGTTTTGAGTGTGTGTTCTCCTTCCCTTGAAATTGCAGATTACATCACTCTGTAGGAAGGACTTCTCTCATAAGGGTTGAATGAGAATGTATCTCTGGAATATTTCTGGCACATTCAAATCTTCAATCAGGTGCTACATGCTCCACATGTCTCATCTACAGCCAGCACAAACCCCTGAGATGGGATGACTCCACTCAAGAATGAACAATTTTCTTACTATTTTTGTTGTTGTTGTTGATGTTGTTAGTGCCCCTTTTTCCCATGAGTTGCTGGTTATTTCAAGTTTGTTGGGAAGGGAATCTTGTTATTAGACTTTAAAGAGAAACTTTCTTCTGTCCCACCTCAAAACGCCACCTTCCCTCGGGGCAAACAGAGGGAGAATTCCATCATTCCCAAGGTGCAGTTCAACCTCCTGCAGCTTCACTTTAGTTCTTCATGCAAGCATGCTTTTTTTCCATAGATTCTGCTCCGAGGAGCACTTTGTAATTTCATCATCTTTCCACCTCTTGGTTTTGATTTTTATTATGGTCATTTATTATTATTATTATGGTTATATTATTGTTATTGTTTGAAAACCTTTCAGAACAGAAGGGTTTGCTTGTCACTGCTTATTTAACTTATCAAAAACATATTTATTGGTGATCATATGCATTTGTTTCGTTAATTTTGTTTGTATTTATCTTGATGATAATGAAACGATAGAATATATTTTCTTTTATGTTAAATTATGATCTTCTGTATTAATCTTAAGATTGTGAAGACTTGTCAGCTTTCTTTTTTCACAGTTTAATATATTGTACTACAATGACTTTTGTTGGCAACTACACTTAAATGAAACTTAATTTAAAGCAAAAACAAAAAAATCCTCTGCGTTTTGATTTATTTATTGTCATTCCCTTTACCCAATTATTCCTAGATAATAAACTCACAGGAGTGTCAGCTTTTTTTTCTTTAGCTTGGACCTTACTTGATTAATTTGTGGCAGTAAAAAATCTTTCGTTTTTTTTTAAGCATCAAATAGTGAATTTTTGTTGTGAAAAACAGACTTGGATTACCAATCCGGTTTACTGAGTGCCTGAGCCTGGTGATAGATTTGATCTATGGAACAAATTATCAAAAAAATCATTTTCTCTTAAGATAAAAACAAGTTGATCAAAGATGCAGAAGTTTAATGGCCTTAAAACACGTGCCCCACATTTTAAATACCACCATGAAGTGCTTTTTTGTTTCGAATGTTGATTACAAAGGTTTAATGATGTTGTAAGTAATAAATCTACAGTGTTAAAGCCGTTTATTTGGTTTATGGTGGTGGACATGATGAAAGGCAGGCAGCAATTGTGATCTAATGAGTAGAAGTCCTGTTGTCCTTGGACATTTGGAGCTTTCGGCTTATATGTAAAGTGCCTCTTTATACATTCCATGAGCAAGCATTATTTGCCTTAAATTTTTTATGACTTATTGCTTGTATCCTCTGTGTTTTAAGCAATGATTGTCCAAGTTGGTTAACAGTATAGACACAAAGAAAGTATCTGAAGAGTTGAATGTATTTTTTTTCATATAAACTGCTATTGTTGTTCACTACAGTAATTTCTATGAGTTTATATAAGATTGATCTCTCTTTTGTAATGACTGATTGCAGTTAAAACCAATAAAAACCCATATTTTTGAGAAAATCAATCATATTGAGTATCATTTTTATGCAGTATTCATCTTGTGGTGGATGCGGGGAGATGGATGACTTGAAGCAAGAAAAAAGATAACGTCCGTCTGTCAATTGCAATTAAAACTGAAAGTTCAATTATCGTAGTAGTGGTGTGTATATATTAAACAAAGGCAGGGTTGATGATTTTGGCTGCACATGCTACCAAAATGTCTTGAGAATGGTTTTACTGAATTATACTTGCGACTGACCACTGAGGACGAGAGAACACAAACTTCTTATTTGGTTAGGACAGCAATTTTCACAGAATCCCAATTCTGGATCATTATGGTTTACAAATCTCAGTGGATCTGGCATCTGTGATATAGCAAAACCGATATTCTGCATATTATCAAACATTTTGACCCACGGTCGACTGTAATGAGGGAGTTCCTATGAGGAGAACAGTCATTGGTAGTCTAGAGAAGGATTGATGGGCTAATGACCTGACTGTGGTCAAACTCCATGGGTCTCTCTGATTACACAGTTCCTAATGGGAAGTCTGGTTTCTGCTGAAATGGTGATGAATTGAGTTAGAGGAGAAAAGATCTCCGAAGTCAAAGCGTGACATGTTACATCAGGGCAAGCGTTAGAGTCTGGCTGTTTTGTAACTTTGTCCTCAAACAGATTACGTTAACTGAAAACCCCTTCAAACACGTACAGTTGATGTGACATTACATCTCACAGGTTTGGGGAAATCGTTAGTTTGTTTCTCTAGCTGAAGTGATCCTAAACTTTTCTTTCAGGATTTTTCTTTCAGAGGCATTTGTGCTGCTATAAAGTAAATGTGATAACATTTCAACTCAATAACCACTCTATAGTATAATATGTTTGATTATAATAGGTTATTGTGTGTTTAGAGTCTATACATACAATTGCCTATTATAATCAAACATATAGAAACACCCAAGCTAGCAGAAATGTCAAAAGTCAAAATATATGAATTATATTGCATTATAATATATTATCAAACCAAGTGGCATTTATTATAGAGACAAGTAGAATTCACAAAGCAAACATTTCACAAAAATACATAATGGTAACACTCTCCAGATCTGTCAAACCTCACTGTGCATAATAAACTACATCTGTGGTTATTTGGCAAGACACCTGTGTGAACTAGCTTCATATACTAAAAATAGCATAATTAGTTTATAAATGCCACTTTGTTTCTTTCTTATCTAATGCAATGATGTTCTCAAGCACTTTGTTACTTTATTATTTAATGTTAGTGTGTCCGAATATTTTCTGGAGCCTTGTTCAGTACATAAATACTGAACATATCTACCATTGAAGCAGAGCTCAATACAGTATATGTTCAACTTGTTGGCACCCAAGTCTTCCGAGTCATCAAAACAACACTAAAATATGTTCCTTTTTGCTATTTCCATTGTGCAGGTGATGGAAAGACTTGCACCAGTTGCTTGGTATATTCTGTCAGGTGAACCTATATAAAGCCCAACCTCCCCATCTTTCCTCCACTACACTCACAATCTCCAACCTCGTGAGCGAGGCCACATCCTGTGAAATGTGCCTGTAAACATAGGTACTTGATGTGTTCTCATCATAAACAGGAAGCAGGTCTCTTTTTCGCTTGCAGTGCGGCTGAAGAGAGAAGGAGGGTACTGATTAATGTGTGGCTTCTGTTGCCGTTCAACCGGAGTCTGTGTATCAGTGTTGAGAAACACTACTAGACTTTGTAATTCCTCTATCAGGAAGTCCTGGAATGGATTGCTTGATGTTTGAGCAGTGCAAACAGACAAAAATCTGCCAATTCTGCCCTTTTCTGTAGCCACAGCTGAACAGATGTGTTTGTGTACATATGCATGTGTGTATGTAGAGCAAGTGAAAGGCCAGGGTCAGTGATAACTTCAGATTGAAGAGTAACTTGTGTTCTATGAAGTAAGGCGTTTCATGTGAACAGATTCATTTTCTGACCTACTGTTCATCATTACATCAAACATAAGCCTAAAGTGTATCATTAATAGTGTTATTGTTAAGATAAAACAAAATAACAAGTTGGTTGTGTCATAGACAAATTTTCAATGGCCTTAAAGTTATGCAACTGGTTTCAGTTTACAACAAAAACACCTTAAGACAGTGATTATCATAGCAATTTGCTAAAGCTACTCAAAACGCCTGAATAGAGATGCCCTGGCAACTTCAGACAACCCCCTAGAATCATGACAGAATATTTTCTTCCCATTTTTATTTAAAGTGTACACATTATAGTATATGTGTTGTGCTGAGCAGCTTGTCTCATCTCAGCCCAGTTATTATGACTGGAAGGTCCACATGTACCTGATGCATTCGGCTACATGTGAAGTTAAGATTTTTTTCCCCCTGACCACTTATTCTGAATCTGTGCAGTTATACAAAATCATCTGGTCATGAATATTAAACCTTGGCCCCCTGGCTGTTTCCATAGTCCATCACATGGTTTCTTTTTACCCCTTCAGAGCAAACCTTGACCTGTATGAAGAGCAGAAGAGTATGAGAGAAAAAGGTGTTTAGAAGAAAAGATCTAAAAAAATGTGCGGTTTGGAAAAGTTTCAATATGAAGGTGAGCTGGTAGTGGAACCAGGTGCAAAAGAAAGTGTGGGTGCGACTGCACCCAGCCACTGGGTTCTATTTGTAGCATTTCTCTGATTGCTGAAACAGCACAATGAAGCGTAGAGGAGACCTAGTTAGAAAGCTGAAACTGAGCTACTTAACCCTGTCGTATCTCTGATCTGTACTGTGCTTACTGTTTATGTTGGACCTCAGAGTAAGATTTAGTGAGCTTCTGGATGAGATTAAGACAACGGAGAAACTGCCCTTTCTGCTATGTAAATACTGCAGCTTTCACTGCAGGACTAAAAACACATCTGATGTGATGTTGGAGGACAAATGCGGAGTCTGATATGTGAAGTTATGACCTGAAAAAGGTAGAGGCAGAAATAAAACTGCATATCTTAACACATTAAGAAGCATAACTGTACAGTGAGGGGGAAGCATATCTCAAACTGTTTGATGTTGCTTGTGACATTTTACAGGAGTGAGAGTATTGACGCACAATGTCTCTGAAGCTCCAAACCACATTTTCTTCACGTCCTTCCTGACTCACATTTTCTCAGTTTAGACCCAAATTTAACCGATTACTGTCCAGCAACACCAGGCCTTGCTTTTTTTTCATGAACCCACAAAATCAGTCATCGTCTTTTCTGACATTTAAAGAAACGTTCTTGCAACTAAATTTAAAACTGGATGCAGATATTAGCTGTAACTGGTCATCCATATTGACCATAATGACCATTTCAACTTAAATGAGAGTTGGCAAAAACCAATTGGAGATGTGATGCAACTGATTAAGTCTAATGGCCATCACATGATCACAAAACTTGTGTGACCTCATTAATTCAGAATATACTATAACATGGGAAAGAAACAGGTTGGTGTGGTCATAAAGGGCAAACTGTAGATGGTGGGTGGCTGGAAACTTGGTCTATTTGTGTGAGTATGTGTAGGTGAAAGTGACGATGACAGAGTACATGAGGACCCTGAGACCCAGGCCAGAACTGTAACTGAATATCACCAAAGCTTCATGATCAACGAGTGTTTCAAACTCAGTCTGGCTCCATCAGAGCATTCCTGCATAACCTGTGTAAATTAAATACAAAATAATCATTTAAGGGGTCATTTAAATTTCATTAAAGTCAAAGATTCCAGACAATAATTTAAGTATAATGTTTTTGTTCTTCTAGCTTTGCCAAACCATTTAGGGAACATTTCACCAGTATTTACAAGCTTTGTTTCAGGATGCTATCTGTCTCTTGAGGGCAACGAAACCATTCAACACACATTCAGGCTACAACATGTCAGACACGAGTACGGGAGACCAATGATCTGCTTATCTTCTGGATGAACCTTGAGTAAATGCCTAAGGGGGAATATTGCTTTAGCTCCGTTCACACACTCAAACACGCCCAATGGTGTTCTTATCCACGGCGAAACCTTAAGTAAGTACTAAGAAATGACACGCTCCGATAACCTGCTTTCTCAAAATAATCCATGGTAACATTGTTGTAACAGACAGACAAACGAAGAACAGATAGAAGTTTTATCTTATGAGTGGTTCAAATGAGTCATCCATCTGCTAAGGGCATTGTGAAAAATGCAAGAAAATTAAAAAAGGAAACAGATTGGCATCAGGGAATGTTAAGATGTTCAGTTTGTGGTTTGCAGAGGTGATTTAACTTTTAAGGATTCTCACATGCGTCTTCACAACCTCAGCTGACAAGATGCTGACAGGTGATGTGTGAGAAAGCACATCTAGGCCAACATGGTACACACGCACACATTGCCTGAGGTAAAGATGTGCTCGTTTACCAGTCGGAACCTGAGAAAAAAACCTACCTAACCTGAGATTGCATTGACAAATCTCCCCACAGATTCTCAGAGGCAATGTTCCATCAAGATTAGGCCTAAACGAAACCAGTCGGGCCTGTTCCTTTCATTCCCCTGTCCTCAGGGCATGCTCACTTGCTCAGACAATATGCACAACACAAACATTCTCACCCTGACATAAACACGTGTCTAACAAACCATAAAATCACTTCAATACATGGAAATACAAAGTAAGCTTAGCAACACAGAAAGTGTACCATGTTAGGTGATGGTACTCAGAAATGTCACATTGAAGGGACGTGGAAACTCTAATAAATGTCATGCTTCAAAAATACCGTCTGGGCAGCCACAGAAATTTAATTTTACCTTTTTAAACCACTTCATAACATTCATTCGATGCATGCTACGGAAGCAGTTGAGGAAACAGTTGCTAGATTAACACCTTCAGATGATAGGGTTTTAGCACCCACAACTTCTGGTGGAAATTCACATATTCTTGACCGTCTGAGCACACACAAATACTGGAGGACTCAGAAACGCTGCTATTTTTGACCGTAAATTAGATCTGGGACAGACAAAAGTAGTGAGCAAGCAAAACGTGATTGGATATTTTCTTTTATCTGTTTACTTAGTTTTCACAGACTAAACAGGAACTTGCTTATGTGGTGTATAGGTTTACATGCAAGATTTAATTTAAAAACGTCACGCCTACAACACATTTCAGGGCATTTCATCATGGTCACGTTGACCACTGTTTGATGGAAAATTACAAGTGTTTCGTTAGTGAACACCCATGTGCATTCAGATGAATTCAACACAAATGGTCGCTCACAGCTGTACGGGTTCACTAAGATGTACGGTCACGCTCCTGTAGAGGCAAACACAAAGTGAGGATGGCGTGCTCTATTGTTTAACAGAGGAGATCAGGCTGTTTTTAGGAGCTCTAGCGAGAAGAGACCAAGGAGGTTAGAGGAAGAGCGGCACAATGAAACTCGGAGAGCTGTGTAAATCACTGCTTAAACGATCCACCACCTGTGTGTGTGTGTGTGTGTGTGTGTGTGTGTGTGTGTGTGTGTGTGTGTGTGTGTGTGTGTGTGTGTGTGTGCGTGCGTGTGTGAACTGGTATATATGATTTATGAGGACACAAATCTGTATAATAACATGGGTATTACAACATGAAGGTGGTTTATGAGGACACTGCCTATGTCCCCGTAAACCAAAAGACTTAAAAAAAAAACATACTAAATGGTGTTTTTTTTTTTTTATCTAAAAATGCACAAAGTCTCCTGTGAGGGCTAAGTTTAGGTGTAGGGTAGGTGTAGGGCAATAGCACAGTTTGTACAGTATAAAAACCATTACGTCTATGGAGAGTCACAGTAAACCGCATATGCCAGACTGTGTGTCTGTGTCCACTCTCTTCACTCATCCAGCCACCCAGCTAACAGTGTATATACTCACAACTTTCAATGATGTTTTTTTAAATGCCAAAACATTCTTAAAGTAATGTTTATTCAATATTTTTATAAATTCAATAATATTTCATATATGTTCTCATACAAAAAAATAATACAATTTTTTTGTGTGTTAAACATAAAACATAACATAAACATAAACATAAAACATCATAGTGTTAAACATAAAATGTTCTGCGATCAACTTTCTCAAAATGTCCTTATGATATTACTTGTACTTGATAAACATTCTAAGAAACATTTTTGTAACCTTTAAATAACGCTCTAATCATAACAAGAAAATTGGACATTTGAATGTTTCTAGAATATTAAAATAAACATTAAAATGTGATAATGTGAATAAAAACAATGTAGAATGAATAACCATTTCTGTAACCTTTAAGGTTAAAACCAATGTTTTACTTAAAGGTTACAGAACCAAAAAAAATGGATATTTGAACATTATTAGAATATTAAAGATAAACTTGAAAATGTTTTGTGAACAATATTTTAATATAAAGTTGTAATAAACATTTTTATAACCTTTAAATAAAATTACAACAAGAAAACTGGATATTTTATTATTATTATAATATTAAAAATAAACTATCATATATTTGGGGTAAAAATAAAGTCAGTATAATGATGTAGGAAACGTTTTTGTAACATTTAAATAATGTTATAATCACGACAAGAATACTGGACATTTCAACATTTTAGAAACATTTCAAAACAATTTTCCCACAACATTTTTATAAACTAAATTTGTTACCTGGGCAGTTTTAAGACATTCTACATTTTAACTTACTGAGTGGCTTAACTATACAGAATACACTGTGATGCCAAACTGGTAACTTCCCGAATAAAAAAACACTGGGACAAATTGAAAAAAATACTGACTGTAAACATTACATTTAATTTCATTCCAATCATAAAATATAATAAATATACAGTAAAAAAATTTTTTTGTTGGAGAAAATACTAATGCTAATACTAAAATACTTAGACTTTTGCACAGTGCTGCATATATATTTTAAATATTTATATGTTGTGCATTTTATGCTTATTAAAGTGCTAAGTCATTAGCTTAGCAACATGCTAATGTCAAACTCAAATCAAAGCAAGGCAGTTCACTGTATTCACCGCATGTGGGTATACACACATAGACATCACTGTTGAAAGAAAAAACATAATAAGCTGGTTAGGTAGGTTCTGAAGCATGGATTCAGGTTTGAGCTGGTCCTGAGCAGGAGGGACCAGCTTAGGACCACGCACATGATCAGCCAAGGACTAGCTTAAACCAGCGCAAACCAGCAACCAAGCTTCAAAACCCACCTAACCAGCATATGCTGTTTTTTCAACAGGGATAGCCCCTGTCCTAAATGGTATCCTTAGTCCTCATGGTCTTCCACACGTTGGTTCTGATACAGCTTTGTCTGTTGGGTAGAAGTCTGCTGCAAAGCTTTCCTCAGAGCAGGCTTGGCAGAGGTGTGCATCGATCGCTAGTGGCCTAAAAATGGTGTACTCGTGAGTATTGTACTCACGTGTGCCATTTGGGACAGGGCCAGGAAGTACACAATTACACACAAGTATATATTTGTATTAATACTCTATAGCACCAAAAGATACATGGAATAAATACAATGAAGAACCAAAAATATTACATCAAAAACACAATTGAATACAGTGAAATATAGATGTGCACATATACATGTGCACACTCATACATATTAAATTATAATATCAACAGGAATAGGCTAGATGGTCATAATGAATTACAACCAACTCGTTCTATGGAGTTTTCAGTAATAGGCCAGATTGAAGAACCTGAATTTGAGTAGGTGTAGATTTGTGGAAAGGAGATCTGGGCTAAGATACTTGTTTTCTTGGGCAAAATCTCTGCACACTTTACTGAGCTAGCTCAACTTCCTGTTCCCTATCAGTGCTAAAGAGAACCATCATTAAATAATTATTCATATGGTTTTCAAGCCCCATTGGACACATGGTTAGACACATGGTCTTTAATTAATTTTAATGAATTAATAAATCTCTTCTCCCATGTCTTTGCCTTTCATGCTCTCTCTTTATCCAAAGAGTGATACAAAGGGCAAGAGATTCTCTGGAAAGCACAAATCAGTTTTACTTCCCCTCAAGTGTTATTTGCCAGAAATAAAAATAATTGTCTCAGTGTGATAACCTATTCCTCTTTTCCCAAGAGAGTAAAACTCAATTGTCTTCAGAAAGGTGTGCGCCCATCTCTGTAGCCCTACAGAATGAGCTTGTTTGCATACCGAATATAGAGATGCATGTAGATTAACCAAAACAGATCCGAAGACTGTTGTCTTGTTACATCATAACTTCTACATGTTGCTTAACTGGCTTAACCCATAACCTATGAGCTCAGTGGAACACACAAGCTATTCCCGGACTGTGCGCCATCAGTTGATTACTTCCCTTCAGCCCTTTATTTAGTTTGTGTTAATTTGGACCATTGCCTGGCTCTTCCCGATTGTCCTGTTAACTTTTATCCATGTAGTTGCCGAATGTGCATCGTGAGAAACATTTGTAGTTTTTTGGGATGACCCCTTGTGACCAAGGTTGTTTTGTACCCAGATTATTTTGGTCATCCCCTACTTTGTTGTCAAGGTGGATGGGTATTCTTTGGAAATGTCTATGTTCCTTTTTTAATTCAATTACAAAAACAAGATTTACAGATACCTAAAAAGTCACATGTTGACCTTTTGACAGTGATCACTTTTTGTAAAAGCTCACCTCAAGTTTTTTTCTGCTTACTGAAAAGAGGAAGAAAGGGAACAAAGTGACCACAAACAAAAGTACAGAATTCAAATCTACCCAGTATGATACCTATGCCAAAGGCATTGTTAATATAGCCCTATAGTCCATTTCTATTTGTTGTTGTTGTTTGTTTATTTATGTATTTGAAAGGTGATTTTTGGGAAATGGGACAGAGTATGACCATGAAAGCCTGTACAGGTCTGTATTCTTGAGTTTACATCGGGTGGTAAAGGTGGGCCTCCTTCTGGGCGCCAGGCGGCTGGGGAATATCTGATATGAGCAGGGAGGAGATCAGATTGGTGAGGGGGGGGGGGTTCTCCAGTGTCCCCTCCAGCTTTGATTTAACCGAAAAAAGAACAGTTTAAAAACCGAGGAAGACTGTCTTGAAATGCACACCTTGGTGAAAGCTGCTTGTGTATAATGTATCGAAGGTGGGCCCCTTTTTTGAAATGCTGCCAAGCCTGTGGCCACGATTGGCAGTCGCATTAATCCAGAACAAGAATAATGGCAGTAGAGGAGGAGCCAGAGCCGAAACATTACCTGGCAATTACAGGGGCAACAGGACTGGGGGTTGGGTGGATAGAGCAAGAAAATGCAGAACATATGGGAGGCAACACAAGGGTGGACACCTGACCTAGAGCGGGTCAAAAATACAACTCACTCCCAGTAACCCTAATAGAGTACAGGGAGCATGTGTTGCCTGCTTGGGTCATGTAATGTTTATGTGTAAAGCAGCTCCAGCCCAGCAACATGCAACCCCATGGAATCTTCCGAGCCTGACGGCCAAGAACGGCAGCCAACCGTATGTGCAGCTAACTCACACACCGCGAATGCTTCAGTCAATTTAGAAAGCTATGAGGCGACAATTATAATTTAACACGCTGCTGAAAAGCCATGTAATGGAATTTGTACATTGACGTTTTTGAGCCAAGATGAACACAGAGTACCCTCTACCCACCTGTGATACATCAGATTTTGTACAAGGAGTGGCACCATCCTTTGGTCTCTTTGAAAATGTTCAGTCATGATGGAGGGGTCTCTCCCTGGTCTCTTGTTTTATTTTTACGTGCCAGTGACGCAAAGGCCTAGCAGCTGACTGCGAGTTTTTATTGTAAACACAGCTACTGCCACTGGGCCAGCTGTTAAGCTTTTTATTTCTCGTCATTGAAGTAGAGCTCTAATCTTTTAAACATTCAGTTACTAGCTGGGTTTTTCCACTGGGCTACTGGTTGTTCCACTATCTAAAACGCTTACAGGAAGCGAAGATGGCTGGTTGGAGGACAGTTGGGTGGAGGCCTGAGATTCCTGTACTAAAGCATGAGATATTGAGGTCAAAGCTTTGGCTCGCTTTGATTGGCACAGTTTGTTTATGCAGTTGTAGTGTTACACAAGAGTGTGTCACTCATGCCCTGACCCCTTAATTTCAAATGGAGGAAGGAAAAACAGCCACTGAATGGGAAAGACAGAGACGAGAAAATGTGCGCAAGAGAGATGCTGATGAAAGCAGAATGGAGGGAATATAAACTGAAGTCCCAGCAGCTGTGTCGAGGGCTACGGGGACGACTCTCCCGGCCAAGTTCCATGTCCGCTCTGATTATGGACTTGGAACAATGCGGCCCATTGTGGGCTGGCTACTTCACCATTCTCTCATGTCCCACAACCCCCCATCCCTCTCGCTCGGTCCATCTCACACAAACACTCGTTTTATAGATATGAGTGCACTCTCATAAACAACAAATCTAGGCAAAGAGATACTCTGAATCACCACATCTGTCCTGTGATTCTACTTTTTGGCAGGTGAGGTGGCTCTGAATTGGAAATGTCGAAACTAAATGGAAATACATCTAGGTGAGTCAGCCTATTTGACACGGGGGCCTCGTATAATCCTGAATCAACACGACTTGCTTTAAATAACATTCATAGAGGTAAAGAGAAAACCAATTACTTCATACCCCAGAAATACAATACCCCTGAGCTATTAGCCTACATTTCAGCACTCTTTTGTTTTGAGACATGTATACAAAGTCATAACTTGCTTGTAATGCTTACCATAAAACGTGCTGTCCACACTGTCCTACTTTAAAGAGGAGGGTCCTCATTGTCAATGTGCCTTCCTATTGACACATAGCCGAGTCAACAAGACTGTCACAGTTTTACTTCTTATGCTCAGCTAAAACTACCAGTATTGCTAATTGACACACTAATGTCTTGTTGCATAATGCGGCCTAATTCTTGCATAACATGTGGTATAGACCCTTGTGAAAAATAAATATACTTAAATGTATTTGAAATGCATTTATTTCATCCTAAGTATACTAAAAATAAATTTTCATTTATATGCACTTAATAAAATGCACTGCAATTGTACTTTTAGTGTACTAAACTGGCATACTTAAAGTCTGCTAAATTGGAACAACTAATTTTATACTATACACTTTAATTGTGTAGAAGTAGTGCTGAAGTACAATTAAAGATATGCTTAGCATATTTGATTGAGCTAAAGTGGAACTATTGCAAGTATACTTTAGGTTCACTTTAAATATTTTGCATTTAAAGACTGATATTGTTTAAAGATCATACAATTCTCTAAAACACATTTTAGACTTAATATTAAGAAATGTGCATTGTGCACTAGTACGCTAAATTAAGTTTAATTATAATTATAATAAGTAAGTTTCAAGTTATCTGTCAGTAAATATGTTAATAGATTTTAATTATACTTAGCATGAAGCAGCTGTATTTTAAATATATTAAATTTTTACTAGGGGAGGCTAATGTGAACTCCATGCTGCACTGAGTCAGATTAGATCTGGGAGTCTTCAATAAGCAATTTTGGCACATCTTGTACAACGACGAGGAACTAATGTTATTCAAAAAGTGTTTAAAGGGATATTTTAGCCTAAAAAAACATTTACTCACTTTCATATTGTTCCAATGATCCAAACCTGTGAGCCTTCTTTTTCTTCCTATCCCATTTGCATGAAACGAGCACAAGAGTACATTACTCAAAATGGGAACATGTTGAAACAACATGAGGCTGAGTAAATGTTAAAAAAATATTCATTTTTGGGTGAACTTACCTTTAGTTTTCTGTTATCATGAAATGAAGCTAAGCAGCCACTTGTTGATTACAGGAGTTGTGATAACATTCAAGGACGGCAAAATGAGCCTGAACTCAAACAAAAGCAGGTCACGGCACTCTGCACCCCAGTGAGCAGTAATCAGACCAAATCTTGCCTGAGGAACAACAGATGTAGAGGTGCTTTAATCACCAATATACAACACCTGCGGTAATAAGGCCTAGTTAAAATTTTACAGAACCTCTTGAGAAAGGAAGAGCAAACGACAGGGCGAAAGAAAGACAGACAGAGGTGTGAGTCTGATTTTCATGATTGAGATATCCAGTAAAAGCATGACGATGGTCTGTGTTTTCAGGCTGTAGCTGCTTTAGTTTCAAGGTTCTGTGATCTGATTGGATGCAGCTGCAAGAGAGCACCATGGGAATGCAACAGCAGCTGGATTTAGGGCACAGAACCTAGAAAAACAAACGCTCTGTGTGTGTGTGTGCTGAACGTGTGTGTGCTGAACAAAATGAAACAGTTATAATACATTAATGCATAATACAAAAAAAAACTTATACACAGGGGTCTAAAAATATGAATTTCCCTAATGTGGCCTCACTTAAACTGGTCTGTTATGTTCCAAAAATCAGAAAGTCTTAGTCTATAGCTAACAACAAGTCTCTGCACGTCTCTGGTTGTGTGACTTTAGAGTGTGGTGAAATCTAGGCGTGAAATGATCATTTCACAGCAGGGACATGTGCAGGTATGCCTGTAGCCAGCAGGCTTATGGAGTCCCGCATCTATGTCAGCAAGCGGTTGTGCAAGGTTTGGCTGCGTCACGAGCCGATGATTGACATAATTTCATGCCTCGGGCCTTCCAATGCCGTTCACTTTACAATCCGCAGGACGAGGCTTGTAGGAGGTTGCCGGAGCAACAGGTTTTGACATGAAGTGATTATTGTTGGAGGAACAAAAGATATGACTGCTTTACCTGAATATAGGCACAGAATAGGCATCCTCATCAAACAAAGCACTTAACTACCGCTCCGATATGACATTATAATGAACGCTGGGAAATAAATGTATTCATTTAATCACGTGATTTTTGCATGATTCATTGATTTGAACTTGAGATTGGTTTATCAGTTGATCTCATACAGAAAGAACACCTCAAGGGTTTTGCTGTGTACGTGTGGGTGAGAGTATTCTTTCATGGGAGAGTGGCAGGACTAAATCTCTTTAAGCTTTGAAAAAGTATGAGAGCAAAACAAGAGCACAATCCCCCCTCCCCATTCCAGCTTATTAAATGTGCGGTTAACCAAAAATAGCTGTTGAGGAGAAAAAGAGTTGCTTGAAAAATGTTTCCCCCCAGTTAAGGTTGCGAATATGCAGGATAATACAGATTACTTGGCTGGATCCCTACCTTCTGGTGAATAAACAACACTGAAGTCTGTGAAAGACAGTGGGAAAAGTTGGACAAAACAGATAGAGAAGGAATGAAAGTAAAAACACCGAAAGAATTCCAACATTCTAGGATAATTTAACCTAAGACTGATTAAAAAAACATAAGATATGATTGTGAGAGAACAGAGCACATTTAGATAAGGAGAGAGCTGGTGGAGCGGGTAGAAGAGATACACAGGAAGAGAGAGGAGAGCGGCAGGACAACAGAGAGGGAGAGAGAAAGGGAGTGACAGAGCATTGCTTTTCAAGACCAGGCTGAACAAAGGAAGCTTTGTGTGGAGTGCTGAGAGAGTGGAGTGGAGCCAAGACTTAGGGAGGGTTGAGCGGTGTGCACTGACTGCATTCCTGCACTGCCATTACTGGACAGCTCTCATTTAGACCGCTCTAGGAAACATGATTATCTCCCAATAACAAAACAAGTCCCTCCTCTTTACATTTCTCTTTCTTGATGACTTGACACGTCTTAAAATAGCAGTTTCTTTTGATAGTTTCGAGCCGACATCTGGGCCGCTAAAAATAGCATTATCTGTAATCCCCAGAATCTCAGTATGTTTATGCATAATATATGCCAGATCATTGAGCAGACAATAGACTCTCTTACTAAGACCAACTTTAATTGCATGGTTTAAGTCCTAGTGTAGCTAGTTCCTACCTTTTGTAGCTTGTAAATATGATAAGTGCAATTCATGACAACATTTGACAGACTTAAGAATGACAGAAGGGTGTCTGAACACTATCTTTAAAGAAATAGTTCCCCCAAATATGAACATTTTGTCCAAATGTACTCACCCTCCTATCATTTCAAACCTGTATATGTTGAACACAAAAGAAGATATTTTGAAGAATGTTGAAGAACCAAACAGTTTTTGGTTCCCATTGACTTCCAGAGTAGGGAAATAAATTATTGAAAGCTTCCCAGTGCTTCAAGGAAGAGAATTATAATGCTTTAGACAACATGCGGGTGAGTAAATTATGACTTTTTTTTTTAAGAGAGGTAAACTAATCTGTTAACTAGTTCAGCAGAAGTAACATGTTCAATCATGTCACAGGAAGCTCTTTGTGTCTTATGACATTTTGTCCACTATCATTATGACCAAGATTAAATATCCTGTAATAGCGACTCTGTCTTTCTCATTGCTCGGCTAGCTCTCCTCCCTCCAAAACTCATACACAGCTGCATTGTTCCACAAGCAGAGTGCTTCAAAACATAAGCAACTACATTCACTATCTAATTTGGCAAATACAATTTGGACTGTGAGCCACCTAACTTTGGTTTTCTTGGAAAGACAAAGAGAGATGTAGATATCAGAACGGAGAGTACACGAACACAAGTTCCCTGAATGAATACAAGTGTGCAAATGACTTGTGGTACATTAGTGCTAGGAAGTCAGGGTTGAAGGGTCTTTCCATCATTCAAAGGAAACATCTGATCTGGCATGAGCTTAAATGAATGGTGCCCACATCTTCCATTCTCCCTGGTCTGATCCCAGAGCAGTACAGGAGACTTACGTAACAGTTTGTACCAACTTGAACATTTTCCCCTCAGTTTTCCACTGCCTGTGGTGATCCATGAAATGTGGTCTAATCATGCTTTTGTATGTCATATTACCAATGCTGTTACAAGACCTCAGATTTCTCCAGCTATTGTTCAACTGATTCCGAAGTAAAAACCATTCCTGTACGCCCTCTCTACAGCCAACTTTTTAAAATCCAGATCTGAGCCCATAATCAGCCTCACAGACTGAGCCAGGGCCCCCTCCCTATCTTTCTGATCGGCTTCTTTTGAGGTCCTCAGGAGAGCACAGAATAAAGGAGGAATACATAATAATTGTGTGGAAAAAGCAAACAGGAAAGAAAGAAATGAATGAGAGAGACAAAGAAAAGTGCTGAGATGCTGAGATTGAAGTGGCGGAACGAGACCCCCTATCTACCACCCCCTCCCCATCCCCCTGCTGGACGAAGAAGAGGCGTTTTCTTCAAGAGATGAAGAAAAGTAATTAGTCCCCACCCCCACCACCCCCCAACACATACGTACACACACAATTTCCACTCTCACTTCTTTCTTTTCATCTCTTTTTAATTCCTCTACTCAGCAAGTTCTAAACCTTTTTGTTCCTCCTTACAACTCTACTTCTCTTTAAGACTCTCCTCTCGGAAGACACTGGCAGAGAGCGAGTGTGGAGTCTGAACTGTGTGTGTGCATTGTGAATTTAAAGCAGTGTCTCCTTCAGGGGTTTTGCATTTGTATGAGAGGCGAGGCGGTTGGATTTGGCCGTAATCACGGCTTTTCTCTAACACACAGAGACGAACATTCTCAGAGTCTAATTAATGGCAGTGCTGCAGGGGTGCTTAAATCAAGTTATTATAAAGTTTGTAAGTTAAGTTGCTTTGTAGCTCAGCGGTGAACTAAACTTTCCATCTATCAAGAGCTAACTAGCATGCTAATCGACACCTACATGAACCCACATTGTTTGTCACTTTCCAGATCCTCTTATCCAAAGTTTTACAAAAAATAAATCTCCAAGGTACTTCAAATTATACTATGTTGCACCATCATGGTAGTGTCCAAAAAACTACTATTGGATTGGTATTTGAAAACGGTATTGGAAAATCAAAACGTTTGCGATATTTGATAAATAACGATAAAAAACCTATTGCGAATTGACGGCCTTTCCATTAACTGTTGTTATGTGACTAAAACAGAATTGTTTCCTCTTGCGATAAGTAATGGAAATGGATGTTGGTAGGTTTACGTATATTGCAGCCACCGCACAAGCAATTTTTTTTAATCGAAGGAGACATAGACGTGTATCTTTAGCGAAGCAGGGGAGGATTCTAAAACAGTGGTCTCAAACTCAATTCAAACTCAATACACAGCTCAGCAGATTTTATCTCCAACCAGCAAGAAATCACACCTGCTTGGAAGTTTGTAGTAATCCTGAATAGCTCGATTAGCTGGATCAGGTGTGTTTGATTAGGGTTGGAGCTAAACTGTGCAGAGCTGCTGCTCTCCAGGAATTTAATTTGAGACCAATGTTCTAAAAGGTGCCACTTTTACGTACGCCCAGTGACCTGTAAATGCGATCTGTAAAAAAACAGTTTCCATTGCATTTTTGCGATATATTCCTTTTTCAAATTGCCTGAAAAACCACCTCATCCAAGCGTAAAAACGTTTCTGTTATATATGGGAGTTTTTGCCAAATGTATGTGTTTCCATTAGGCTTATTTTCAATTTGTAGTTTCAATTTGCGCATTTTGAAGAGTAATGAAAAAGTTGCTAGTAAGACTCCTACAAAGTAGCACCCAAAATACAGCATATGATGGTGACCAATGGAAGACCAATATTTCTGCCTCAGATTAAAAACAATAAGGTTATTGTGAGAAAAAGTTTAAAAGAATATATAAATTCACAATTGTGAGATATTAAGTCGCAATTAATTTTTGGCCTTCAGGATTTTAGCAAATGTAATTTTCATCCTAAATGATACCCAAGTTTCTGTCCATTTAGAGGCAGACAATGTGGAATGGACAGTGTGAGAAAAGAGGCAGAAGCAGAGAGGGGCAGATAGAGAAGATGAAGTTTTGGAGGGGAGTGGTTTTAACATTAATAAAAGTTGGGCCCTATGAAAATCCCCCTCTGCTCACATCAAAGCCCAGCCTGCCAGTTCAATTCAGAGAACCAATCTGCATTCCCATAGGCTCCCCCTGTTTCCTGCCCCTACAAACACCCCCAGCCCATCTCCCGGCTCCCCCTGACCACACTCCCTTAAAACAGGACCACCATTGTCCCTGCACACTCCCTCCCTCTGCCCAGCGGGTGACCATTCAGACGTCCCCCACCTCACTGAACTCCACGTCCAGGCCAGCAGACATCCTCCCTGCCCCCATGAGAGGACAGAGGACAGCGGCTCGATTTGGGAAATGACCGTTACACACTGAGCGGATCAAAATGAAAGAGTCATGTGATTGTGTGTGCGTGCCGGGAGGGGCAGACTCCCATGTGGGGTGTGAGACAGGTCTTGATGAAAGTTAGTGGTTTGTGGCAATCTTACGGGAGACGGATAAGTCTGACAGACCATGGGTAGTGAAATGTTCATGGAGAAGAAAGGTCAGGTGATAGATGGTGCACAAAACAAGCACTGAATGACTTAACCGAAACAAAGAAAAGGAGCAGAGATGAGATGAGACTGAGAGTGACAGAGGGACAGATTTGGACTATTTTGAGAGACTGATTCACTTTCAAATGGTCAACTATAAAAGTTTTTGCAGCATTTTAAAGGGATAGTTCTGCCAAAATGTTCACATCCTCATGTCATTCAAACCTTCATGACTTTCTTTCTCCAATGGAACACAGACATTCAAGATATTTTAAAGAATGTTGCGTTGCAAACAAGATTGGACCCCTCTGACCTTTATTTTTACTGAAGTAAAATCTAGTGTCTCCTTGTATTCGTCTTATCCTGTAACTCACTAAATTTGCTTCTGAAGGTCGGCAGGTTCAGTCAAGGATGCAGTCAAACAGAGTGTTTTAAATGTCAAACCAAAAGAGCAGAATACCATGGATTCCTAAAGGACATTTTAAGGCTGTACAGCAGGTTGCCTGGCTGCTCAAGAAAGTTAATGAATCTAGGACCCTATAGGGCTCAGGAAAAGACAGAGGCCTGTTGTACTGAGTCATCTAAACAAGAAAATAAAGTATAAAATAAAATAAAAACCAGGCAATTCTCATTACTTCAAAGTCATAAAATGTATAATATGGTTTAATGTGGAATGAAGAACTTTTGTCCTCAAAATATTGAACCTAACAAGTTCAAACGGCTTCTGAACAAAAGCCCCCAAAATCGAATACAATCCCTTTTAAGTCAGGCTTAGGGTTGTGCTTGCACACACGCAGGGGTGCTCACACTCATACACACATTTCCTCTGCTTTTCTGTTTATTGTGACAATAGGGGGATTTGGGGGATCAGCGCACACTAGTCTGGATTTTACGCTCCCTTACTCAAAGAGAGCTTTGCTATTCTGACCCCTCCGTTTTCACTGGTATCAATCAACACGACCTCTCATCACGTGTGACTCCTCTCTCTTACTCATTCTAGCATTTTTATCAACTCATTTTTTTCATTTTTTTTTCTTTAGTTTTGGTGACTGGAGCACATGATATGAACTTCCTTAGCACACATATTAGCAGTTCTTAGAATCACACTGACATAATACATTCTCAGAACATCATCCAATCTATTTACTTTCACATTTTTTGGGAATGCTATCAGCATACGGTGAGACAAAAGAAATGACAACAAATGGATATGAATCTGACAGCTTTTTACCTTTATGAACTCCTTCCTTCCTTATAGTGACCTTGTTTAAAATCAGTGCTTTATTTAAAATATCTTAAACTTGCAGATAGTTTGACATTATGTACTTATGTCAGTCATGTGTGGCCAGGGGTCAGAACAAATCAGAGCAGCATTCTGGACCCAATATTGTTATGTTTGTCAATCTGGTTCATCTCTGTTTATATTCAAGTCCATTTTTTTGTTTGATTCAGCAGTACATCCATTCTATTTATGTTTAGCAAATATGCCTTGCCCACCAGATTTTACAGTTCACCCACCTTTTCCACATTTCAGTACTGAGATGCTGTCATAGTTTCCACATGTATCATACTGCAACATACATCCTACATGTTAATGTTTTCTAAGAACAGTTTTAGATAACTTTACCTTTCTTCTGAGAATATCTATTCAACCTGTCACAAGTTGGACTGGTGTTAAAGAGTTTGTCAAATAAACATCTCATTGGATGTGGCCTGCCAGTCATCATCGTACGAGACTTAGAGGAATGAGATAGATCTGGTTATTCCACAAGCACTAATCATTCATTCATCACCATGTCACTCTGTCTCAGCAGATCAACTGACCTAACTCTGAGTCAGCCTACAGACTTATGTATGGGAACAGTTTGAAATCACATTGTTGGGTAATTTAACAGTTTCTTTACATAAAAACAACAGAAAGTATGTCACACTTCATTTCAAACCTCATATCAATAACATCCATTCAATGTATCTGCACATTTGACTCAGAATAACGTTTTTCATAGCAATCTGATTATTTCTATGGGACGTTCAGTAAAGCTTGTCTCGACAGAGCTTAGTGAAGGTTAATATAGGAAGTGTGAGGCTGTGAGAACTAGACTGATGCCCTTCAGTATCACTTAGGTATGAGATACAGCGAACTAATTCTAATAACAGAGAAGAACTTTGCTGAATGGCAAGGGGGTGTTAGTTTACCTCTAATTTACGAGTCAGCAACAAGGAGAGAGTAAACAAAAGACAGCAAATACAAGGTAGCACACAAGCTAGAGTCATCTGGAGTCCTCTGATCTGCTCAATACTTTTGTGTTTGCTAAGCTTCCTTTGGACAAGTCTCTAACAGATGCTTTTCTTCCAACAACAGCACGTATTCATATTAAAAACAAGAAAAAGTCACACTAGCAAATCGTTTTTTGTTTTTTTTTAAAGGCAAGGCATGCTGGAGTAATCAACTAACAGTGCAGGTTGATTCCGATGTATAATTCATGTGCCGGGGTGTATAATATGTCCGGATCTGAGGCAGGATGTTGGATAAATAAACATTCTTCTGTACCATTGTGAGTTGGAGGACTCAAACACTGGTGACTTTGAACGCTTCCATAGAGAGTAACAGGAGAAAGAGGAAAAATGATCTCAGAGATCCTGGAGATTTTAAATGTCTTCCTCTTAGCCCAAATTAAGAAGCTGGTTTCTTTACTATATGCTAGATTAATTAATTGGTTTAATTAGTGATACTTGCTAAGGTAAACATCGCTATGGCTCATACTCAAATTGCATTGCAAAATAATAAAGATACACTTTTACAGTTTACAGGCCATCAATCTGTATAGGTAGTTTTGTTAGCATTTGTTAGCAATGCTCTTAAAAGTACTCACAAACGTCTCACCTGGCAGTAATTTGAAATTGATCCTGGTTCTAATGACTAAAGAGTGGGAGATGGCATTTAATAGAGTAAATTAGAGGGATTACAGGAGAAGAAAGTGCACTGCCCCTTACAGAGTGAGTGTGTCTTTCAGGAAGCATCCTGCTTTGACCCTATGACCCCAGCTACACATCACTCACGGGTCACCAGCACAAAACATGCGGTTTAACGGCTAACTTGGCATCGGAGAACAGAGAATTTCCCAGAATAACAAACTTTTTTTTTACATCAAACCTCCTGCTGTGTTGCAGTGTGGCCTCAGAGCTACGCCTTTTCTCTGACTGTTTACAAAGCCCATATACATACAACTATAAAACACACAGAGAAATATTTAATCCTCGGAGCAGTACGCCATCTTAGGCTGGTTTAAGCTTTGGAAACTCTGTTGTTTACTTGAGTTGCAGTATGGAAAAAAGTAGCTTCAGACAAGTCAAGCTAGCATATTGACCAGGGAACACAATGTATATCTTAACTGCACTGTAAGTCACTTTCCCCCGGTTTCATAGACAAGGCTTAAACCTAGTCCCAGACTAAAATGCATGTCTGGGCTATTTCAACAGAAAGAAACTTGCACTGAGTTGTCTTTATATGTCAGATTCACAAGATGCACACCAGTAATATTTTTATCTAAGGCATATTTATAAAAGCTATATTGTATTATTGTTTTCGTTGTATTGTTTATAATGCATATATTGAGGAATAGCCTACTAAGAAATTTGGTGTCTAACTTTAAAAAAATGGAGGGAGAAGGTAGTGAATGATCTCCCAGTTCGCTAAAGACACGAAGTAGATATGCATTTAAGGGCTCAAGATGAGGTAAAGTTTGTGAACAAACTATGTTAGCCTTGTCTAGAAAGCCTATAGACTAAAAGTTTCAAATAGAATAATAATTCTGAGAGTTCCAGAGATCCAATATATTGTAACATAAGTGTCATTTTTCGTGTAACATGACAACATGCTTTAATCATATTTTTATGCTACAGTTGTGTAGTTTTTGGGGATTTATAGTATTTTTAATTTGAAATGGTAATGTTTTTATAGGACTATAACTGGACTTATTAAACAAATAGAATTGATGTAAAATTCACTTTAAAGATAAACGTTTCTCAGTAGGCTATAATTCATGGTGAAAACATTAGAATGGGCTAGTAGAACATTGCTGCATCTACTGGAAATAGAACACTTTTAAACCTTATTTTGGAGATTAAACAGTAGCCTACTGTATGCTAATGCAGTTTTACAAGAATACCAGATGTAATTATTCTTGATTTAATTTAATTGTGTTTAATTTATAAAGTGACTTAGGCAGCACCTATATTTTTATAGTTTCACTGGAAACAATTTAAAATAAGGTTAACTGTCAATGACTAACATTAACAAAAATTATAAATACTGTTGTAAAAATGTATTGTTCATTGTTAGTTCAAGTTGGTTAATATTCACTAATGTGAGGCAAGGGGCACCAGGTAAAATCTTGCCTAGGGCAGCAAATTGGCCAGGGCCGGCCCTGTTTACAAGAACACATTCACTCATACAGACAAGAATAGCTTAGAAAGTGTCAGAAAATAATGTAAAATTCTGTTAGCAGAAAATGAACATACATGAACATGTTTTAATTAGACTTTAATGAAGAATTGTGACATTAATGTATTAATTATGACAATATATATATATATATATATATATTAGTGATGTCAATCGATAAAAAAAAAAAAAAAAACGAATGAATCACACATTTTTAAAAAATTAATCGCGACTAATCCCAACTAACATTAAAGTTTTTAAATATACTTTTTATATATTGCAATAATTTCACATTCAATCTTCAAATGTACAACAACATAAAGACAGTATATTTTTTATATTTCTTTAATGGCATCTTTTTTATGATGGAAGGCCAGCATCACTGATATCAATATGTCTATAAAATAGTTTTCCCCCTTAATATTTAACCATTGACTGTAGCCATTCAGCATTATAGTATAATTGAGAGCTATCAATTTTTAAATGTATTAGACTTAACTTCTAATTTAAGTGAACTTAAAACAATCTTCACACGAACCCATTATAATAAATTACATATTTAGCTACCTGTGCCCTTCAGCAGAAATAAACTGAAAATGAATAGTTACCAAACACTAAATTACATATAGATGAACCCCTTAAAGCTATAAAAGTTATTGATTTCCTCTTTTTTCTTTTGTTCTTGAGTTTAATAGATTGTATCTGCAATAGATTAATCTGGTTATTAGCTTATTTGCCTGCTTTTGCTGTAAAAGCTGCTGTGTGACGCAGATCTGACACGCATCTTATTTTTCTTACAACTCTCTTGACCTTTTCTAACCCACTTCAGGTCTTTAAATCTCTACTAATGAGCGGACAAGTTGAATCGGGTGTTTTAGATGAGGGAGACAGTGCTGGGGTACCTCAGGACAGTTTTTAAAACCATTTCAGAGACATGTTCTTAAATGTGACTCATATAGCCTATGACATATTGCATGTATGCACACAGTTTTAAGGCAGCTTTAATTGCCTTTTTGGTAACTTCATGCCTCAACTGACGGCATAACTAGGACATTGCATGCACATAGTTTCTTTCGCTGTTTGATAAGAAATGATACAGGCAACAGTGCATACCGGCACCTTTGTGCATTTACAGGTGCATCTCAATAAATTAGAATGTTGTGGAAAAGTTAATTTATTTCTGTAATTCAACTCAAATTGTGAAACTTGTGTATTAAATCAATTCAATGCACACAGACTGAAGTAGTTTAAGTCTTTGGTTCTTTTAATTGTGATGATTTTGGCTCACATTTAACACAAAACCCACCAATTCACTATCTCAACAAATTAGAATACTTCATAAGACCAATAAAAAAAAACATTTTTAGTGAATTATTGGCCTTCTGGAAAGTATGTTAATTTACTGTATATGCACTCAATACTTGGTAGGGGCTCCTTTTGCTTTAATTACTGCCTCAATTCGGCGTGGCATGGAGGTGATCAGTTTGTGGCACTGCTGAGGTGGTATGGAAGCCCAGGTTTCTTTGACAGTGGCCTTCAGCTCATCTGCATTTTTTTGGTCTCTTGTTTCTCATTTTTCTCTTGACAATACCCCATAGGTTCTCTATGGGGTTCAGGTCTGGTGAGTTTGCTGGCCAGTCAAGCACACCAACACCATGGTCATTTAACCAACTTTTGGTGCTTTTGTCAGTGTGGGCAGGTGCCAAATCCAGCTGGAAAATTTAATCAGCATCTTTAAAAAGCTGGTCAGCAGAAGGAAGCATGAAGTGCTCCAAAATGTCTTGGTAAATGGGTGCAGTGACGTTAGTTTTTAAAAAACACAATGGACCAACACCAGCAGATGACATTGCCCCCAAATCATCACAGACTGTCGAAACTTAACACTGGACTTCAAGCAACTTGGGCTATGAGCTTCTCCACCCTTCCTCCAGACTCTAGGACCTTGGTTTCCAAATGAAATACAAAACTTGCTCTCATCTGAAAAGAGGACTTTGGACCACTGGGCAACAGTCCAGTTGTTCTTCTCCTTAGTCCAGGTAAGACACCTCTGATGACAACTGTAGCCTGTAGCCAAATTCCTTGACACGTCTGTGTGTGGTGGCTCTTGATGCCTTGACCCCAGCCTCAGTCCATTCCTTGTGAAGCTCACCCAAATTCTTGAATCGATTTTGCTTGACAATCCTCATAAGGCTGCGGTTCTCTCGGTTGGTTGTGCATCTTTTTCTTCCACAATTTTTCCTTCCACTCAACTCTCTGTTAACATGATTGGATACAGCACTCTGTGAACAGCCAGCTTCTTTGGGAACTAATGTTTGTGGCTTACCCTCCTTGTGAAGGGTGTCAATGATTGTCTTCTGGACAACTGTCAGATCAGAAGTCTTCCTCATGATTGTGTAGCCTAGTGAACCAAACTGAGAGACCATTTTGAAGGCTCAGGAAACCTTTGCGGGTGTTTTGAGTTGATTAGCTGATTGCCATGTCACCATATTCTAATTTGCTGAGATAGTGAATTGGTGGGTTTTTGTTAAATGTGAGCCAAAATCATCACAATTAAAATAACCAAAGACTTAAACTAATTCAGCCTGTGTGCATTTAATTTATTTAATACAGGAATTTCACAATTTTGAGTTGAATTACTGAAATAAATGAACTTGTCCATGACATTCTAATTTATTGAGATGCACCTGTATTTGAAGAGCGCTAAGAGCGCTAACACCTTTACACGCTTGTTTGATTCGAGCCGAGCGCACATCTGAAACGTCTTCCGTTTGATGTGGTCAATAAAGACGCTCTGCATCTAAATAAATGCAATCCTTTTCAAGAAAAAAGTGTCCAGCAGTTGTGAATGGGGTGGCCAACCCTAGCCCCTCCCCTGCGTTAAATAATTTTTACGCGTTAATGTGAAAAATATGAATCGCCTGCGTTAACGCGCTAATTTTGACACCACTAATATATATAAATATTTGTTTCTATATCGTCTTTATGTATCTTACAATTTTAAATAACATTTACATTTTCTATTTTAATATATTTTAAAATGTAATTTACTCCTGTGTTGCAAAACTGAATTTTCAGCAGCCATTACTTTTTCAGTTTTTTTTTTTTTCAGGATACTACACAGCATTTATTGGAAATAAAATTAATTGGACCTCAAACCTTTGGACGGTAGTATATATATAATCGGTTTTGTGCTTGTGTTTTTTCTCTTTGGAGCCTTTGGTGTGGGAGGATGTATTGGTTTGTACTTGCTTGATCAATAACACCATTAAAGCCTAATCCATTCAATGGGAGGCAAACTCAATTTAATACAACGGCCCTGTTAGGAAGCAGGAAGCAGCAACACATCAAAGACAGGCTTTGTGAAGAGAATCAGCAAATAGGTCCACTGACACAGAGCGGGAGGGTCACACGCACACACACACACACACATATCCTCAATGGCCTTTCCTCCTCTGGAGGGCATTTCACGCTAATATCTTCTCTCTCTCTCTGTCCGTGCACATAAGACCACCGTGACAAGCTCAAGATTAACACCAGAGGAGGGGAAAAAACAGGGTCTCCGAGGGCGTCATTCATCATAATTACAGTACATTATAGAAGAACTTCTAAATATGATTAAGATGACTTACAAGTCTCTTTATGGAAATAAGGCCAAAAAAAGCACAAAGATAGCAACAGCAATCCTTCATAATGGAACATTCCTCCAATCTAATTTTCTCTGATTTTATGTGCATTACATTATTTAGGTAAATTGCCACAATGTATTTAAAAGGTGCTGTATGTGTCTTTATAGATTAAAAACAGTATAATGTTTAGCCTATGCCATGTGAGCACTTTAACAATTAAAAAATAATTTTCACAAATCCAAACTACACAACACATTGATGCATAAGGCCTGGGAGTTTTGACTACTACTTCAACATGAACACACATTTAAATGTTATGTTTGTTTTACTCTATGGGATGCCACAATCTCCACAACACAAACCTCTTGTCCCCAATATCTCTCTCACACGCATTTACATACACTCCCTTCTAACTTTACAATGCTCTGTTTCCTAATAAACTTTTCCTGTGCTTGGAATCCGTTAGAAGCAATATCCCTCTTTACAAAGCATCCTGGCACACCAGTGGGAGCAGGGCAGGATGACTCTTGCCACAACACTTGTATGCAGTGATTCTCATACACAACAAAGGCTGTGTTATGGCTCTTAGTCAATATCTGTTATATTTGAGCCTATGTATTGTTGGTTTACTTTTGAAAGTGGACCATTTTAGCAGGTTTAAGGAAGCTGACTGTGGCATTGCCAATCGTTGCCTGCACTTGGGCCAAAAAGTTGGGCTAAGATGACAGCTAACGGCCAACTAGCACATCTATTCTGCACCTGCATGAGAGAAAATAACTCTCCGAACAAGCAGGTGTCAGTAGTATGTATTCATCATTTTATTTATTTGCAAATATTTGCAAATTGAAATGTTCAGTTAAGATGGAGATGTAAAATTAGAAGCCTTTTGTGGTGTTTCCTCTTGAGTGTATTGTTTGCTTCCTTTCATATCATTTTTTTCTGTTCCCTGGTTCACTAAGCTGATCAGCCAATCAGAGTGATCTTACTACGCAACGGCTCTGACCATGATTCAACATGCCAAGATGGCCAAAAAGCCACAGTGGTGGTCTGACCAGTGCAGACAAAGCAGAAAACACTAGAAAAACTGGACCGACAGATGCTCAATGACGTTTAAAATATACTGTTTCTCTGTTTCTCTTTCAAAGAAAAAAAACCTGACTCATCCTGACTCATCCTGCACTCAAGGGCTTGTACACACTTTTTGTCCAATCAAATTCTGCCTATATTGAGAATGTCTCTCATTATAATACCACTGACATCTTTTAAACACTTTTTCACTCTGTTGTCACTTTTTATAGTGATTTCATAAGATTTATCACCAGCACTAAACAAAAAAGTGGGCCACAGGAAGCACAGGGGTAAACAGACTTAGTCCCTGTGTATTTTATAGGACGTGCAGACCGTGTATCAGTTTGTACTATCCCTAAAGCAGCGTCATGTCTGTCTTGTGGTGATGTGTAGGTCTCAGAAACACCTGATTGTTCCTGTCATGTAATATAGGCCTATGGACCGTATCTACAGAACCACCAGAGCTTAAAGACAAAAAGCTGGAAAGTTGCCAACACAGTGATTATGTGGTGAGCTGGAGTACGACTGCTTAAGGAAGAAAACAACAGAGCACTTTCAACAATGTCACTTCCTGCCAAAGAATACCAACAAAGCCTCTTCCTTTCTGCGTGCCCTCTTGCATGCGCCCTCACTTCCTGTTTCAGAGCAGAGCCGGCGCTCAGACATGTGCCTGACGCACGAAACAACTCTCATCCCATCACAGCACATGCACTTACAAATATGCATTAGTCTATAGCAATATTATTATTGTTTACAAAAATTATAAAAAATCTACTTGGTAATTAAAATAAATGTTAAATAAAATATAAATATTTCATGAACAAACCTGAAAATGTCAATAAAGAAATAAATATATTTAAAGCTAACTGAAGTTTAAGTTGGAGTACTAAATATAAATAATATATATATATATATATATATATATATTTTTATAATCTTACTTATTTAGAATAAATAATCTGCTATTTTACACACGCATGCACACACACACACACACACACACACACAATATATACAGTATATATATAATATATAAATCACAAAAAATTAAGTTTGTTAAAAGTCATGTGGATATTGTCATTTGAATATTTTTGCTCTGAAATGCCACATCCAATAATGGCACAGCTATTTAGTGAATCCTCTGCCTTAACTTTCACAGTAAAAAGTGACAGCTCAGTCAACAAAAATCAGTCGACTTTCTGTTCAAAAATAAAGTACGCAACATTGTAATTTTTTGTGTTGTCCAATTTTCTGAGTTCAGGGTGAGGCATCAAAACAATAAGAATGTTCCACCAGGGCTAAGTCATCCATAAGTGTACTATTGTTCTACAGAGTCTTCCTCTAAGGATCCCTCCCATCTCTGAGAGCAGCGCGCTTTGATGAGGGAATGGTTTCTGCAACTAATAAAAAGAAAAGAGAAAAGGAGAGCACCAGGGCTTGTGGGTAATTATGGCACAGGCGAGAGCGTTGGAGGGCCAGATGTGTGAGGAATGTTCTGGCTGGATCCGTCGACGGGGGAGGGAGTTAAGAATAGTCGACTCACCGCCTGCAAATCGTTACAGGGCTGTCGAGCCTCCAGCGGTCTACTGTGCGCTTTATAACGTTAAGCTGAATGTCACCACCACAACCATAATAAAGATGAAGAACAACCGTGAGTTATTTGTGACAAAGGCCACATTAAAAAAGAATCGTAGAAAATCTGGCAGTGTCGGCGAAGGCCAAAGACATCACAATGATAGAATTCACTTAAGTATGTTCTGTGTTTTTAAAATGTGTTTTAGCATGGGAATGATAAATCTACAACTAACGAAAATAAGCAACTGGCTAATTGTTTTATCTCATCAAAAGAACAACATTAAAAATGGAGTAAAGCGAATCAATTTTAAGTTTTATCTTATCTGTAAACAGTACCTTGGACACGAACCCCCACCGCTCATTCGCTCAGTGAGCCCATTAGTTATGTGCTGCTATGGTTGAGCTGTGCTCCAGAACAGACTCTGTTTGTTCAGCTGTTTCAGGCTGGCCGCAGAAACCCTGGGAGGCTGTAGAGAATTCACAACCCCAACTCATCAAATGAAAGACGAGATGATGGAGGGAGAGAGGAAGAATGAGAGAGACGAAGAGGAAGGATGAGTGCAGTGGAGCTCAAAGATAAGATGATGATGATGTCTTTTTTTAATCACAGACCCAGAGCAACTACTTTATGATCTAAGAAAAAAATACATTTGAGAAACATAGGCCATCCCCTATGGAGCAGATTCTGGCACATGTTGGATATATAGCAAATTCATAATTTATACTTCAACCCCAAGGCCCTTTTAACATATTAGTGCTGGCTTCCACAAAATACGATTAAGCCAGTTCCTCTCATTTGTTTGCAGTACTGCATGAAAATCTAAATGCAATGAAAATTTAATTAATGTGTCCGTTGGGTTTCAGCAAGTTCACTTTGTAGTTGCAAACAGCGTAATAGTTTATACATGTTACAGAAGCTTTTGCTGTTTAATTTATACACAAACATAAACAAAGAGGGTTCAAAATTAAAGGGATAGTTCACCCAAAAACGAGCATGCCATTATCATTGTTCCAAACAAGTTTCTTTCTTCAGTTGAACGTGAAAGAAGATATTTTGAAGAATGGAGGTAACCAGACTGACTTAGCATACTGTAGTATAGTAGTATAGTATAGTAGTATACCTGACTGACTATAGTATTTTTTTCCTAACTGTGGAAGTCAATGGGAAAAACTGCTTGGTTACACACACTCTTCAAAGTACCTTGTTTTATGTTCGACACATTTGAGGGAGAATAAATGCTGATCAAATGTAACATTTTGGGTAAACTATCCTTTAAGTATTGGTAATATTCATGGTACATGATTTTTATAGGCAATGAAACTGCAATATTTTATCTAAAGTAAGTGTGATTATTTAGCTGTTTTTCCTGTTTCATGTCCATGCCAAATTTCACTCTCGTCACAAATATATATTTTGTATTATTATTATTATTATTTATGTGACCCTAATAAGCACACCTATAATTTTGTATTTTTGCCTGAATTTCTTTCACATGGTCTTCAGCAAACTGTCTGCTTATTAAATGTGTGCATGTCTTTCATACATCTGTTTGTAGTGCGACATCAAGTCCAGAGCAGAAAACAGTTGATTTTTGTCCTACAGTATATGTGCTTATTAACTTTGATCACTTGCCTGATGCAGTCAAAGCCAGCTTTAAGAAAGAGCCCTCTGTTTGACTGATGAATTTGAGTTTTGCACACTATTTCTGTTCTTGCTGACAGATACATATGTTTTTGTACGTGCTAAATAGGCAATCTAGGTCCACAGCGCACAGCAAAGAATGAGTCAGTGTGTCCAGTTGGTGTTGGCATTTATATGTGCTTCCCAAAGCACTGAACATTTCCCCAGTCATCACCAAGGCCAGTGCACAGCCTTTACTCCATCCTGTTGTGTTCCGTCCTAAAGCGAGTGTGGCCTTACTTAAATGCCATGTCAGCAGCCCATACTTCCCCAAAACATTTCCTTATACAAACAAACTGGAATGACAAACCAAAGATCAGGTGAAAACACCTGAAGTTTGATGATACGCCAATCCACATGAATGGCATATGGCGGTAAGGTGGTATCTAAAATGCTATAATATGCAGTTGAACATTTTTAGATATTCATCCCATGTTGCATAAAGGCTGCTTTGTGGGTTTCCTTGCTAAATGGATTGACTGAAAAAAAGAACAAGATCAAGAAATGGCGGGAAACTCACACTACACAGTTGTTTTGAGAGCCAAATCATTTATTGCCCTCGATTTGCAACGGGCTGAAATTTCAGCCTCGCTAAGCGGGGAAACTCGAACCAATGGTCCAGCTGTCCGCAGGCTGCCGTCCCACAGTGTCTACCACCACACACGATTCCCTCCCCTCTCTTATTCCATTCATCCCCTCTGTCCCACAGAAGCAGGTGATCGATTGGAAGAACAGACCCAAACAAAACATGGTCCTGAGAGTTGAGCAGTTGCCCAGAACTCTGTTTCCCCAAACTCTTTAGAAAAGCCCAGCTGAGACATGTTAGATTTCCCACTAAACAAATCTGTCATTGTACAAAACAGTCACGTTTGATACTATTACTTGTTGACTTCTTATCCATCTTATTTATCTTCAGGGTGGTTGCTAATAAGGCGTTTAGAATTGAATTGAGAATAACTTTTAAATTCTAATTCCATCTCCAATTTCTAAATCAAGGAGCAAACGTGTTACAGAATTGCAAAGAACAGTGAATTTGATTGTAAAATCAAAGAAATTCATATAATAGAGCCAATTTATTCATTTCTGAACTTTGCACAAACCTAAGTCTCTATGATAGTCTGGATCCTAAATATTGCAATTGTCCACAAATAACGACTCTAACTCTAACAAGTTAAGATGATTTGATTAATGATTTGCTCTTGCCTCAGTAAACTCCACTTACAATTCTGCATCAGTATTCTCTACACAGATAATTAAAGTGAAACAATAATGAACAACCTTTAGCCATGATCACTATGCTTTCATGTCTCATAGAAAGCTAGTTAATTCTTTGCTCAAAACTTATGACTTAAGTGCTTACCACTGTGGAACATGTTGACGTTGACCTGTGATGTGATGCATGATGGCACCAAGGTATTACAGTTCACTAACAACAAAAAGGGAAAGAGGTCAAGTTAAACCTGTTTGCATATTTGTCATTTGCACAAGATTTGTACAGAATTTGAGTCAGAGATTCTTGTTTGGACTGACTCACATCTTAAATCACCAGTCATTGTTATTACACCATCAGAAAATGCCAGCTCAGATGACAGACAATGACAACAACTATGATCCTAGTAAACTCCACGTACTCAGGGGTAGAGGATGGAAGACAAAATAAACTTGAAAAGGACAGTCAGACAAAGTAAAATGTGCAGTGTTGGTGTAGCTCCAGAAACATGGCTGGGAACCACTGCTTTATAGCATAATGAATTTCTCAACAAATACAATTCCTTTGAACTCGGCTACAAACCAAGAAATCAACCGAGTGTGAAAACAGACTTATAACGAGAGTAGAATTTAGCCAAACACTAGTGACTGTTTGTCATCTGCTGAAGCTGTCATGACAAGTTTTGTATGCACATCTGTGCTTTGGCATCCGTTTCCTCTCTTGTGCAGCGCTGCGTATATGTCCTGTGGTAAATGTGCTATCAGACAATTGCTCCAATATGGTTGCGATACAACTGATATAAATCTCAATTATTAAAGTTCTGATAATTATAGCGCTCATTTCGCATTGTCTCTTTCTATTCTTTTGCCATTGCACAGGAATGAATGGTAGGATATTACATTAAACAGCATGTGCAGAAGTTTCCCTCCCTTTCTTTGTCATAAATACAGGTCTTTCTTTTGCTCTCTTTAGCTTTAGTACTCGCCTCTTTTCCTCACAAAGGACTTGAGGCAGAGTAAGACAGACAGTAGCTGCATTATCAGGCGGATGACTGGACGGCAACAGCGCCCTTCCCTCTGTCACACATAGTGAATTAAGGACCTAGGGTGGGACAATGAGGGATTGTCCTCTTTATGTTCATAATCATTCATGTCTCCATTGGAAGGCAGAAAGGCCAAAACAAAAGTACAGCAGGAATGGTCAGAGAAGATCTTACCTGGTAATCTGACCGAATGAAACATCTTTTTTTATTATATCATGAAATGCAGTTCTTCTATGGAACACAAAAGACGACATTTTGAAAGTTCAAATCTAGTTCAAAAATAGTGTTAACAGATCATATTTTATGTTCCTCGTAATACTGGATAATACTCGTGAACATGCGTTGAAGACTGAAATGGAAGAGAAGAAATTGTTGAGTCAAGTTGTTATTTTTGTTTTCTTTGTGCATAAAAAGTATTCTCGTAGCTTCCGAACATTAAGGTTGAATGACTGATATCACATAGACTATTTTAAGGTTGTCCTTAATACTTTTCTGGGCCTTGAACGTGTCAGTTGCGTTGCTGTCTATGCAGGGTCAGGCTCTTGGATTTCATAAAAAAATATCGTCCACACTTTTTTTAGGTTATGCCACCTTAACTGTCAGGTAGAAGTTTGCTGTGGAGCTCATCTCACCGCAAGACAAAGTGGACATCAACGATGTGCAAGCACCCTTCTGAAACCTAAAATGATGAATGGGACACTCTATGCTTTGGTCCCCTCCTGTGGACTTAACAGATATGTAGATACGGCCAAAGTCCACAAGATCAGAATTTCACATGAAGAGAGGGTATGTTCGTAATGTGTTCGTGTTGGGCTATACTGGTTTGGAATTACATAATGTTGAGTAAATGATAACAGAATTATAATTTTTGCGACAACTACACCTATCAATCTGGGTGAAGTAAGCTAGTCACCAGTTTAGATGGTCTAGACTTTTTCTCTGGTAGAAAATGCTACTTATGAAATATATTATACTTAGTACATAAAAACTGTACTTCATTCTGTCACAAAACCTCCTCATAGTGAGTGTGGGAACATAAATGTCCTATGCTGGCCGGGCTGCTGGGAGGACAGGCTGGCATGGGTTCTAATTGTACATGGTGCAGGGCAGGAACTGAAGAATAGGAGAGGAAATCGGCAGAGGAGGATGGGGGCCAGCAGATGTTTCAGCTTTGGGTTTTGGCTGGAAAGGGCAATTATGAGACACTCTTAATGACGCTGGCAGCCGCCCCATAAACCTGGTTCAGTGGAAGAGCTGCTCATTAGGGTGACCTACCAAAAAACACTGCAACCTGTCCAAACTCTACCATGTCCCAGCAAGCCAACCAAACACGCCAATGTCACTGTTATGGGAAGAGCAGCTGCAATAGTTGGGAACTGTACGGGTCCCATGGACCCCCAAAAAAATGCTGATGACTTTGTTTGGGCTTGTGGATCTAAGGTAGCAGTAAAGCGCTCTAGATGGCGAGCGAGCATGGTAATGATGTAGGTTTTCCATTATGCAGGTTTGTGCGCAAGCTGGTGAACCAGACTACAGAGAAAATGATAAATGGAGAAAAGGGAGAGGTGGCTTTGGGGGGTGTTGGGGAACTGGGTACATTAAAAACTGCGTTAAGAGCCCAATATAAGACATCCTGTAATTTACACGACTGATTTTCCCACTCGTTCATACATATTAACTTCACCGGGTCCCATAAATCTGTTTAACGACCACAAGGCTCAGCACCGACATGGCTACCTCTACAAGGGGCTCCGGCCTCGGTGACGGCAGGCAGACTGCGACATGTTCCCTGGCGCAGGGGTTTACGAGATGTCTCCCCCATTCTCATGCACCTTGGCATGGGTAGACCTCAGACCTGTCTTTCTAGGCGAAACCGCTGGCACACGAAAGCACTTGGCACAGACCCTGCTATTGAGTTTTCATGAAAGTAGGTCACTGCAAAGCTCCCGTTGAAGCTTCAGAGCAGGAGGAAAAGAAAATAAATGAGGAGATGAATGAGGAGAGGATAAGTAGAAGATACCAGCCACTTCCTGTCCAGCAGAATGGAAGGACATAGAAGGACAGGAAGTTACGTAACATGCTGATAACGGTCTCGTCTTCTGCAATCTTGAGATGTCTTTTAAATGATGGTGAGAGAGTGCCAAAGCGTGTTGCCATTGTTGTAGTTTGGTATAAGAACAAGCTGTGTTTGGCAGCTTTATTGTAACTACGATTGATTTACCTTACAAAGTTCAATTTAAAATGTTAGGGCCCAAGTACATGAGGTTTATGTTAAGGCTCACCATGCATTGTCTTGACATGGAAAGGTCAAACCTGTTGAAAACCCAAAAATCTCAGTCAAATGATTCAGCCGCAGCTGATACACGTGCCTCACATATTTTCAAAAGAATTGAAATAAAAACAGTAGAAAGGTGTTTTAGATCTGTGAAATCATTTTCATCCTGATTCATCTTAACCCATGTGTCTCTCTCTACTACTGGACTTACCAGACACTTCATTTTCCATCTGTTTGATCTCACACTCAGATTTGACAAATCAGTTGGGTTATGGAACTTTTCTGAGTGAAGCAGATTATTAAAAACATCTTGTTTCTGTCCGTCACACATGTGGTCATCCTCCAATTTCCCACAATTCAGTTGTGTTGTCTCAGGTACCACATGGAATGGCGTAGATGGATGAGTCAAACTGGATGGACTGGAACAGCAATTTTGAGGGAGGAACTGCAGAATTCTGTGCAATGGATTTACACATGGTAAAATTAAATAAAAAAATAGATCTCTAATAAGAGCCTATAACAAATATGGTACAGATATGGATATATTTTTACAAACATAAAATTATGCTAATTGTTAAATAAACCAACATGCAAAAAAAATAAAATAAATTATGGTTATTCTGATTGGCAGTTTTTCTGTGGAGTTCTGGGGCTTCTCTAGATTCCATATGGGTATTCTAATAAAGCATATATTAATCAAATCATCTAATTACAGTAAAACGAGATTACTGTATCGGATACAGGACATCAGGATGTTTCTCCCCAAGTCTCTTTTCTAATATGCGAAGCCAGATGGGAAAGGAGAAAAACACAGTTTTTACATGACAGATCCAATGTCTTGGATTTCAAAGAACACACACTAACAGGTGTGCTAGATCATATTGTGGAGAGATTCAATTATACACTGCGTGCATATACACAGACAGACATGTGTGAACATTCAACATGCTGGATGTTCTGGCAATATTTTTTCGCATATTTGCATGTAATGTATTTTAAGCTAGCAACATTTTTAGGCAATTAGAATGAAATAAAAACAATTTCATCTGAGTTTCAGTTCACCTGAAGTGCAAAACAAACAAAAGCAAAATTCATGCTTGTCCGCATGTGAAACTACTCATATCTGTATTCAGACATAAAAATAATCACTTCCTCCTCGGCAGCACCCAAACACACACATATCAAAACAGAGCCAGGCCACTGTCAATGCGTAGGACGTTACATCACTTAATATAGAACTCATATCAAAATCCCCTAAAGGTCACGTGACTCAGGTGTGAGTTTTCAATGATACATGTAGGTGTTTTTTACAGTATGTCTCATCTGAAAATGTTGTAACAAAGTCGAAACCAGATTGGTTTGGACATGTGGAAGACAAAAAAATATTAAGCAATGCTTTTAACCACAATTTGACTAATAAGCTAAATTTAACATAAGCGGTATAAAACATCATCCTCTCAGGATCCAAAACACATATTCATCAGTATAGAGGAGTTTAAAAAGAAGAAGGGAAAGAAGAAGTGGATAGAGAGCAGTGCACTTGCTAAAAGGAAGTGAGAGTGTTTTAGTGCAACATCTGCTCCTCCTGTGGCCTGTCTCTCAGCGAGCCGCTCTATTTGTCTATGGGTCAAAAACGGCCAAAAAATACAAACACCAACAAAGGCACTCACGGACATGTGGACGCATAGAAAGCAGAGTTAATAAGTCAACAGTCAGTGCTCCATATCTGATTTGGCATGGATGGAGTCGGTCTCGCTGAGAATAACAAAAGGGAGTGACAAAAATCAATGTTATCTTTTCATTTGCAAGGGAGAAGGCAAGAAGCAACGAGGGCCCATGTCAAGAAAGGAAGTGAGGGAAAGAAAGCCCCCTTCTGACTGCTTCAAACCCACATACATCTCTCCTGCTTACCTCACCCTCCCCTTCTCTTGGCAACTCAAAGTCCTACACAAAGAATTCCAGCGTTCAGCCAAAGGTAAAAAAAAAACAGTGAAGCTCTGCTTCCCAGTCTGATAGACGTTTGCCCCTGGAAACATGAGCCTGATAGATTCAACCTGTGCTGTGGCTGGAATTTTCTAGGCCATAAAAATATCTAGATAAAGTATTGATGCTATTTAGCATAAACTCAAATTACTAGTTTGAATTAGCACAGTTGTTGGTGACATCGTTTAGATAAATCAAATGGGATTAAGCATAACTGCGATGCTACAAGGGGCTCTTTTTACCATGTGGGTGTCCTTATTAGTAGTCCAAAGATGCACCCTGCCTTCTTCACTGCTTTGTTGTTCCACATACATGCTCTCTTTAGCTCTGTTCCAAAACCTAGCGAGCTGTGCCTTGCTGTCTACTGCCTGCAGCTGCCTACTAATGCAGCAAATTAAATGTAAATGATGTTAACATGTTGCTTAGCTAACAAACACAACACTCTAAAAGCAAGAAACAAAAATACATTTTTAACATAGTCACAAACGGGCCGAATTCGATTTGAACTGTGTCTAAATTTTTCATCTTGCGAGACTAAACAATATTCCTCTAGACTTCCTCCAGAAGTACTGGCAGCTAATTGTAACAGATGGATAGCTATTCATTCTTAATTCATACATGCCACAATGGTGAATACGTGAAATTTAAATGGTCTTCCTTTCATGCTCCTTGACAGAAACAGCGACTCCATGAACAAACTGTCACAGTAAACAGATGGCCTAATGAGAATAAAAATACACAATTTACAAAAACATATTATTTAAAAAAATTGTATCATTTACATCACCACTGTTTTCATCTATATTTTTCATTATTACATTAAAACAAAGATTGACATTTTCCAGACTTTTCAGGTTTTGTAAGTGCTTGCATGCATACAAAGCTGAGTGAACAGAGGTTAACTTAAGCTGATCCATCTGTTTGGACTTAATCAAGAAAACGGACATGCAGACGGGGCCTAAACACCCACGCTACATGACACAAACACAAAACACACACACAGCAAGCCAGCATAGTGAAGTGCTAGAACTGGACTTCTCGCTCATCACCCGCTTTCATCTTGGCATTGGCAGTACGGTTCATTTACAACGAGAGCCCACATTTGTGTCTGGTCTGGCCACTTCAGAACGACTGATGTATACTCTTTACGGCTCGCTCCACCACTGCGGCTGCACTGGGCCAAAGCCACAGGCGTGTAGGAGAATCTGATAGTCGTGGAACCCACGCTGCTTTTGCTCCGGGCTGGAATGCATTTCTGCAGCACTGCACTTTTCACCATATCTGGGGAATGATTGGAGGTCCCCACCAGAGCGATCAACTTCCATGTTCAGCCAGACAACCAAAACCACCCACCCACCACACACACAAACACTATGGACAAACCTCAGCAGACTGAATGCGTGCTCACAACATATGATTCACATGCAGAAAATGACAGTTTTTTGGAGTTCGGTTTCACTTCCTCAAATTCTGGATTTCAAGAAATCAGTGTGGGTTTAGCTATAGGAAACACACAGACATATTACACAAACACACACTAATTACACCTAACACTTTCAGTAAATGTCTCAGTACATAGTTGAGAATTACTTATCGTCCTTCAGATTCTGATCTTTCCAATGCACTAGTTTGCTAATCTAGTTCACAAAAGCAGCCTGACTGATTTGTTCAGGGTTCATACTGATTTGGTTCTGATTGATTTGTTCACGAAGCATGACAAACTGACTGAATGGTCTGGTCGTAGTGGATAGCAATTCCCTGGAATAAAAAGATTTCAATTTCAGTCTGTTTTTCCACACAAAACTCACAAAACATAAAGTTGTGTGAATCATGTTTAAGATACTTTAAATGAGGACCAAAGTTTTCAAAAAGTTTTTAAAACTTCAAAAAGAAGACCATGGTTACATGAGAAAGAGCAACCAGAATATGATAAAAAATACCTCCTTTTGTGCTTCACCAAAGAAATTAGATGCACTTGGCATGATATGAGGTTCAGTAAATGATTCTGTAAAGTATTTAATTAAGACAACAACCAGATTTTGCAGACACACATTTATCTGCCTCACATCTGAGATTGCAAACTGTGGGAGGGTGAACAAAGCAAATGCACAAACCAGATTGTGATTGTAAATGCAGATTGTCACTGCGTGAAGAACTGTAGAGTAGGCCGAAAAAGATAATTATGATGCTACATATGTATGAAGGATGTGGTCTAGGAGTGAAGAGGGGTATGTTTTAGTGAAATTTACATTTAGAAACTCTATGTGCATGTGGAAAGAGAGTTATAAGACATCAATTCTACAAAAGTTGAAATCATGAGCATGAAAATGTCAGGCTTGTCATTTATATGGAAAGCCAAAAGCTCTATATACTTCACTTGATGGTCTACAAAGAGAGATATCCCCCCTTAAATCTCCTTAAGGAACTGTTACATCGCCCCCTGCTGGATCTGCTACTAGCTTTGTTTTCAAGCTCTTTTTTCTACAGGTAAACTCTTGTCCGTCTCTCAGACATAATTCAAAACACTTTTATATCTCTCACACTGGCTGAGCACACAACCTTTGCACTGCAAAGAGTTCCATCACATGATTCAGTAAACGGCCTCAAAACAGCCCACAATGATAATTTGTCAGTGATGAAACAAAGCGTTCTCAAAAATATGATGTATGACCTTTTTCCACATTTTACAGCTCTTCACACAGGCTATGAAATATCTCAATGAGACAGGTAGAGGACACATAGAGCGTCCGGAACGTTAGATGAGAAATGGATTGCGTTTTTTAAGCATGGTTTTGTCATTTGCACTGCTTTTCTTAGTATATCGCCATCTCTCTTTTTCCCTGAAGGTGAATGGGGGAATCTAAGAGAACCTGACACCACAAACGTGCACCACACCCTATTTAACTCCACACATCCTCATTTAGTTTTCCCAAGCATAAAGGGCCAATAATCTCAGCTATATCAGAATCGTTGTAAAGATATGGGCAGGGGTAATACACTGCTGTATTTTGCCCTGAATAGACATCAATGCAAAACTTCGAAGTGCCCCCAAGCTGTAAAGCTTCAAACTTTTATGCACATTTCATAGTAACATCAAAGCATGTCTACTTGAATATAACTTGTTTAATCTGATAATAAACTGTAATTATTTTTATGTATTAAAGATGCATTCTCTGAAAATATATCTTAATACCTTATGCATTGGTGCTTCTCAAATATATGTGTTTTGTTTCAAGGATTAATGATCAAGGATTTTGATCCACTTTGAAAAACAGACAAAAATATTTGTGAAGAGCAGGATTCTTCGCAGTGTATCTCCAAACTTCTGCTTCAGCGTTTTAAAAACAGAAGGCGTACGGGAATATCTTGGCCAATTTGTTTTTCAGTAGTATGAGGACTTTACATTTTGGCACGTATTTCATTGACTTCACGAGTTGTCTGATGGCGGGGATTCCCCGGCCCTCCATTGTCATGAGATGGTAATCACAGTGAGAGCTGCATACCAGTGTAAATTTTAATAAACATATAAGTATTTTCACACCACTTTGTTTGCATCCAGCAATTTATTTCCCCTCTATTAGAACAACAATGTGTTCAATGTGAAACTGCATCTAGTATCGAATGCTGTATTTAAGACTAGCATGCAGTATGTTAGGCAGTATGTATTGAATCCAGGCCCTGGCTCTCGTTTCAGCTCGTAAATCTCTACAGCCAGTTCTGTGCAGCCGCTGTAGGTAATCTTATTGTAAAATATTTTAAAGTCCCAAATTATGTCCAGTTAAAGGCAGATCTCACACCAAGTTTTACATGCACTTCAGCATGAAACTGTTGAGTAAAGACCTTGGAACCTATACAGATGCTCAGTCTGTTCCAAATCTTTTTCTCGCTTTTACAAAGAAACATTATCACTGGCAAGCATGGTGGAAAAAAAGCCTTTGTTAAAAGCAAACATTCTGGCTTGTTCACTTGTCAATCAGCGAGTTGCTCTGACGAAATAATGGATGAGCTGTAATGAATTGACTGGAGATTCGCCAGAGATTATAAGAAGGCTTGTGTTTACTGGTTTGATGACCTGATTGCCAAGAGAACAATAGGTAGAAGAGAACACTACCTGATAAGGAAATGAGAGGCACTGCTGTGATTTGTTTTTCCCAGCATGCTTGGAGTCGTCCCATTCAGGTATGGTGACTCATCAAGTACTCAGAACTGAGACAAAGTTTGTGTCAGGCAAACAGCCACAACAAAACACAAAGGGCTGGCGAAAGAAAGCGACAGGGACAAACACTGTGCATCTTCAAACAAACAATCCAGCATGTACACCAGTCTGACATACGGTCTGAAACTTTTGAGTCACTTACCACAAATCCTACTTAACCGCTGATCATCTAACCTCACATTTTACTATACTATGTAATCACAAAACTTACGCACATGCGGGCTACACTTCGGTCTTGTTGAAAGGGTGCAACAATGAGATAATGGCCTCAGTCTTATCTGACCAAACACGGGAATGGTTATACCACCCTCATTACAACTCCTCTGATCTCACACCTGCTCCAGACATCCATAAATTCTCCCATATACAGCTCAGCTATTTTGCTTTGTGTAAAAGGAAACAGCGTTCTTATAAATGCTAAGTAACAAAACACTGGCCTCCTGGATTTTCTTGGACACTGTTGATCTAAATATAGAACATTCTGAGAGTTTAGGAGTCATGTTGTGCATACATGTAACTTGTAACTAAAAAAGTACTAGATGTTTTTTTTATCCATCTAGATGTGATCGTTGGCCCACAATATAAGCAAATAAACTGTCTTGAGTCAAAGGTGAGACTACAAAAACATCTCAAGCACCAAAACTGCTGAGATTTTGAGATGTTATCGAAAGGTTTTGGCTGGAGAATGGCATTGTTTGGATTTGCGTGTTACAAATTGATGTGCACATCTTTATCTTTCATGGGTACATTCCTGCAAACCTTATCAAGAAATCATGATTCATCATTGCAGCAACTTTTTCTACACTATCTACAGACACAAACATCTCAAATCCGACCCTAAAAACCCCAAACGGGACTGAAAAGGTCTTGATCCCTTTTAATGGATGCAACAGACCCTCGTTGTCCAGACCGTAGATACTAGATAGGACAGATTCAATGTCTAGAGTTAGACCGGTCACATATACTATGAAAACAACGCAGGCTGTGCGAACGTGCAGGTTACCGTGAATCCAGATGGGCCTGAGGGTTGGGGGCGAGGGGTCGAGGGAAAGACACGGTAGAGATACGCAGACCTGAGCGATCTGAAAACCGGGTGGTCTGTTATGTAGCTGAGGAATTTTAGGATCGCAAAAAGAACAGACGCTCAAGAAAACTGAGGAGCCCACATCAAACATGATGACCAGGAGGGCCGAATGTAGAGGTGACCCGATACAGCGCGTGTGCGTCTGTGTGTATCCACCAGAATATGTCGTTCGCACGCTGCTCAACACAGCAGCCATTCTCAGATCTGTTACAGGGTCCCATGGGAAGAAAGAGCCACCCACCCACGCTGCCACTGTCAAGAGCATCAGCCCGCTATCTTCTTAAGTACAAACATATGACCACCAATATCTGACCCCAATATGACCCACATGCTTGGAGCTACAGAACTATCAATAAACCAAATAAATGAGCTTTGAAAAGTGAGTAAATGATTAACTATCCCTTTTAGTTGACATAAACTAAAAGTAATATAAACGACAATATATGCTAATTTCAGCTATAGCGCCCCTTGTGGTTATACCAATGTTCTGACACATTTTGAAAGACAACAACATGTGAAATCAAGCGTAAGCAACTATCAGCATTCCTGTTCACATACTAGCATAAAGTCAGGCCTAATTCTTAAAGCTAGCTGCTTTAGTATTGTCACAGTCTGTCTCCCTCTGCCTTGTGTTTCCCTGCCCATATTTGGTTTTCCTGTTTTTCCTGTCATCATTATTTAATTAGTCCCCATCTGTGTCTTGATTTCGTCCCAGGTGTTTCCAGTCATGTTCCCCTTCAAATAGTCTGTTCTGCCCCATGTTTGTTGTGGATTATTGTTAACGTCTAATCGTCTGTGAGTGTGTGTGTACCGTTCCATGTCATCTCCGTGTTTCTGTTCATTAAATGCTCAAAGGAAGTTCCGTGTCTCCTCGTTCCGTGTTCCTGGCTCCTCCGTGCAACCTCCAGAACTGAATCGTGACAAGTATATAGTTACATTTGTCTAGGATAAATTTGTCCTTATATTCCTGTCATAAAACCTTGAATATAGCATTGTGGCTATATACATTGTGATTATATATAGCATTGATTGACATTTCTTTCTTAACTATTTCCAGATGTATTATTTTCCACGTCTTCTCTGTAATCACTAAGAACAAGGCCAAGCAGCATTAAGACTGGTAAATAATAACTAATAATTACTAATAAGGTGTGTGTGTGTGTGTGTGTGTGTGTGTGTGTGTGTGTGTGTGTGTGTGTCACTTTATCACTGACAAAATAAAAGCTCAAAAAAGAGTGTTCCCACTGTTACATCATAATATAGTTGGGCTTTGCTCTCTCAGTCTGGTGACGAGCTGTCAGCCAATCAAATCCCACTGGAAAGCCCCTCATTGGCTGGTAAGCCTCACAACTATTGGCAGGCAAATGTAGAGGCCTGTTTCAGAGCCTTCTTTACAGAAACAAAACAAGATTTCTGTTATAGTCATAATGATCTACAATGAGTAGATCAGTTGGCTTACACACAGCTTACACTATGTCAATCCATCTTAACGATAAACAGATGAAGCAATTATACTTGGGTTAATTGTGTAATTTCAATAAAACTGTTCAGAACCAATTGACAGCTGTGGTTCATTCACGTGGAAGAAATTACAACCTCACCAGTCCCATGCGAACACACACAAAGGCCTATAAAAAAGGCCTGATTTTGCATCTAAATATTGGTGTGCATGTTTCAAAACATTTCGGCTTAGTAGTCTACTTGAGTCTTAAGCAAGAGACACACTGCATGGTTTTCGGCTGTCCTAGATTAAATATTGGCATCATGAAACAACCGTGGGGATTTCTCTGATCATGGCTTCTAATCGGTGGTTCCCCTTCATGGGAACTCGAACTGCGTCCCCTAGGGGTCGCTACGGGGAACGCCCTCAGCGTGACTCGGTCTGAAGATACATATGAAAAAACACCACCTGTTGGCCGGCGACAGCCCATGACGTCACTACCGGCGTACCACAATATAAGTGCCGCCGAGAGGATACATCATCAGCTTTTTCGTCTTCACTGACTGGTTTGTTTGAAGCGTGCAGAGTGAATCTGGTAAGAGTACAGTTTTCTAACTCTACTATGGCGAGCACTAGCAAGGCGTTTAGGAAGTGTGTGATCCGTGTCCTCGTTATTTGACACCCGATGACACACACGACTGTTGCGTCTTTGTTTGGGCATGGAGCACCGCGATGTCCTTGAGGGGGCGGTTTGCGTGCATTGTGAGCTGCTCTCTATGAGGAAGCTTTCAGCTCTCGCCTGTCCCTCTTTCGAGGAAAGAGGGCAGTCTGCTTCCGCGATTCAAGACCCACCGTTGCCGAGGCACGGAGGCGAATGAAATCGTGGGGTTCGCGAGTTGGATGTGGCCGATAAGCTGGAAAGGGACCGCCCCTTTTGTGCGTCGGCCGAGCTAGAGTGAGCTGCTGGATTGTGATGATGCGATCTTTCTGACATCATTAGATGCAGCAGCTAGTGCTCCGCTGCATATGAACGAGTTTTTGGAGGTTATGGATTATAAAAATAAATTTAAATAAATTTAAATAACCCCAGCTCGAGTGAGCCTTCCTTTCTTCATAAATCTCGATGTGGAGGTTGAGAAGGAGTGGGAAAAGCTAGTTTTTCTCAGTATTCATAGGTTTCAGCATACTAGTTATGCTGACACTGAGGATGCGTGAAAATGGCTATGAGGGATGCCCCTGTGCAAGAGATGATAACCAGCTTATCTCTCTATGGCGAGACATCCTCTCAAGGCTCCCTCCTGGCCATCTAAGCCCCTGAATCTCGCTTAAATGGCAGGGCAGCAGCAGCAGGTCAGACCGTCGCCGTTGCACACGGCGTACCAGACTGACCTGCTAAAAGTCCTGGATAAGGTCCAGGTCTGAGCCCGAACAACCAGGGGTCCTAACTCATCTCGGTCTGAGGATCAGAGATGGGCTTAGAAGGCTAGTCTCGCGACTCATGCCCCTCCCCCTCCTGCGGCTAGGGTGAGACAGAGGCGCGGGTCAGAGAGAGGCAAGCCCTCTCATTCCTCTCTAATTTCTGTAACCACCGTAAACTCCACCGACCGAGGTTAGGTGGAAGTTTCCTGCCAAGAGCACCTAGAGGCGCTCCCTTGTGAGCGGCGGAGTTCCCTCTCATTCTGAGGAATGAGTTCTCCGCTCCTCAGAGCTCTGTGATAGGTCGCTCTCCGTGCTGGTCGAGCTAGCATTGCTCCCCTCACTATAGAGGGTTATCTATGAGCATGCCGCTCCCTGCTGAGCGTCTGAGTTCCTTCTCATTCTGAGGAATGAGTTCTCCGCGCTCCAGAGCTCGATATAGGTAGCATTATAGGCTCTCATTCTGAGGAATGAGTTCCCAACTAAGAACTGCAGTCAGGTGGACCTATGATGACTTCAGGCAGGTTCTGTATTCTCGAACTGCCTTACTGATGGTCTGGACGTGAGTCCCCTCGGAGGTTTCTGCGGATCCTCCTGGATCTTCAGTCATTCTGGTCACCACTGCAAGGGTAGAGCCAGCATTACTCCCCTCACGATAAGAGGGTTACCTATGAGTATGCCGCTCCCTTCTGAGCGGCTGAGTGTCTTTTCATTCTGAGGAATGAGTTCTCCACTCCAGAGCTCGTTATAGGTAGAGCTAGCATTGCTCCCCTCGTTAGAGGGTCACCTTTGAGCATGCCGCTCCCTGCGGAGCGTCCTGAGTTCCCACTCATTCTGAGGAATGAGTTCTCCGCCTCCTCAGAGCTCTGTGATAGGTCGCTCTCCTTGCGGGTCGAGCTAGCATTGCTCCCCTCACTATAGAGGGTTATCTATGAGCATGCCGCTCCCTGCTGAGCTGCCTGAGTTCCTTCTCATTCTGAGGAATGAGTTCTCCGCCTCCAGAGCTCGTTATAGGTAGAGCCAGCATTACTCCCTCATTAGAGGGTTACCTATGAGTATGCCGCCTCCCTTCGAGCTGCCTGAATGTCCACTCATTCCGAGAATGAGTGTTCCGCCTCCCCAGAGCTCGCTGTTGGTAGAGCCAGCATTGCTCCCTCACCCAGAGGGCCACCTATGAGCATGCCGCTCCCTTCTGAGCGGAGTTCCCTCTCATTCTGAGGAATGAGTTCTCCGCCTCCAGAGCTCATGGTTGGGCTCGACGCCCCTCTGAGTGGCGGAGTGTCTTCTCATTCTGAGGAATGAGTTCTCCGCTCCTCAGAGCTCTATGATAAGTCGCTCTCCCTGCTGGTCGAGCTAGCATTGCTCCCCTCACTATAGAGGGTTATCTATGAGCATGCCGCTCCCTGCTGAGCGGGGAGTTTCCCTCTCATTCTGAGGAATGAGTTCCCCGCTCTCCAGAGCTCATGATGGGGCTTGCCGCTCCCTTCTGAGCGGCGGAGTGCCTTCTCATTCTGAGGAATGAGTTCTCCACTCTCCAGAGCTCGTTATAGGTCTCACTCTGAGGAGTGAGTTCTCCGCTCTAGAGCTCCTCATTGGTAGCTGAGTTCCTCTCATTCCGAGGAGTGAGTTCTCCGCTCTCCAGAGCTCGCCCGTCGGTAGAGCTAGCACTGCTCCCCTCAACCAGAGGGTCACCTATGAGCATGCCGCTCCGTCCTGAGCGTCCCGAGTTTCTCCGCCCCCAGAGCTCTGTGATAGGTCGCCGCCTGTTGGTCGAGCCAGCATTGCTCCCTCAACCAGAGGGTCATCTATGAGCGTGCCGCTCCCTTCTGAGCATCTGAGTTCCCTCTCACTCCGAGGAATGAGTAGTTCTCCGCTCCAAGGCATAGAACGTTCTAATAAGTGCACACGCAAGAGACTTTGGGCACTTTTCTAAAATCCACTTAGTGGTAAGTCCGCACATTAAAGATTCTGCGTTCTTTCTAAAAATCCCGTAAGGGTAGGGTTCTGACGCTGCTTAGTGCCCTTTTTGAGCTGGTTAAAGCCCGGTTTGTGCCTTGGGCCCCGCTCCCCTGTCCCATATATGTTGGGTCCAAAGAAAAGGGAAAGGGGTGTACACTACCAAGAGGTCTGTTGAGACAGTTCCCTCAGTAAGCTTGGGAGAGCAAGTGGTAACCCCTGAGTGATCGGCCAGGACCTAGTGAGCCAGGTGCCTGGCCATATCCCCTTGAAGGAATCTTTTCTGATTCCAAATCAACAGGTAAACTCACTGACCTTTGGCTACTGATAATATTAAAATTTCCTTGCTGTGCTGGCCGAAGATTAAGAATGACATGGGTAAATGGCTTCCCGTTCAGCTTAGAACATTGTCTTTATATCGTTCCCATGAACCATGGGGATATTTTCCCCACAACCATGGCATACGTAACCTGAGACGTTCTATGTCATACAGAGAGAGAGGTTTAAAGACAGCTGTTGTCACGGACTTGTGAGCAAAGATAGCCTACAATATTTTTCTGACAGTGTCGGAAATTCAGTTTGTTTGCTGCCACGATCCACATTTACTGACCAACCAATTAAAATGCGACATGAAATCAATGCGACATGGCGCTAAAACATAAAACTGTTTACGCCAAGCTCTTATCCCTTCCATTTTTCTCAGTACACATAAAAACTAGAACTGCCAAAGTGTGATTCATCATGCTTTTTTTGTTTACCACTAGCGGATGCTGATGACGTTTTATTCTTCTATAGAAAAGTGCGTCGTAGAGTACGAGTCAATAAGTGTCATCATTGTTCAGTCTACATGCATGTAGTACCCAAATTTATTAGATCCATGTCACTCAGTGTGACAATGATCTTATGGGATTGCTAAAATCGTGCAGCGTGTAGAAGTCTTCACTGATTCCAAAGACAAAAAGTGTGCGGAAGAACTGTTATTAGCAGTTTAAATGCCACCGATAAACAAGATGATGCACAACAAGTTGCTCAGAGAAAAGAGAGTGACAGCAAGAAAGACCCGATCTTGAGGGATAACAGCCAACATTGAACCAAACTCAAACTTGCTTCTGGTCCAAAAGCAACATGCCAAATGCAAGCATGGTCTTTTTTTAACCAAACTAAATCATGCTTTTTACAATCTGAAACTTTTTATAGAAACCCAAATGAGCCTCTCGCTTGAGCTCCTGTGGCTCCAGTGCGTTTTACAGGTCCACGGAGAGTCAATGAGCCCACTGGGACTACTATGTTCAGAGAGGAAAACCACCTAGACCGCAAAAGATTCAGCAAGTTGTACAGCAGCGAATGAAAACCAAGCCCCTCTATGAGTAAAGGCAATTTATAAATAATATAGCTTTATGTTGTATTATATTGTAGGGATGCACAAAACTACAGATTTTTTAAATCTACTAGTTGGTGGTTTGCCTGAATGACTAGTTGAGTAATCAGTAGTAATGATGCATTCACATCATGCTGGAATTACTGTAATTAAAAGTTTCTGACTTGTAAAAACCCATTTGCGCCTGCGTCAACCTTGTAATTAAAGGTTGGAAACTCAATTTTTGGAGAGCTTCGACTTCTACTACCTGACCGCTGTGATGTCATGTTTAAACAACCAAAATGGTGGCACCTTGAACAGTAAAATGAATACTTGGTATGCTTTCTGTGTCCTGTGTTCAATATTTTCTCAGCATTCTGATGTGGCATGAGGACATAACACAAAGCGCTCAAATTACAATCACAACATAACAGTCAAAGTCAACTGTCTGTGTGTGTGTGGCTGTACCAACAATGCTTTAAAGGAAGGTCATTGAAGCATTGCTACAAAATAATACAAAATAAGAACTAGCTGAACAGTTAGTCAACCACTGTGACCCATCCCTAGTGTATTATACCTGTTTGGTTCAAAAGGTATATTCAACTTTTATTAACACCCATTATGGACAAAGACAGTGTTTATAAACAAACACACATGACTTGGAGATTAGATCATAGGTGACCCCACCTTTAGAATCCATAATGCGCCTCTGCAGTCAGTCGTCATACAGCAAACATTTCTTAAAATAAACATCTTTTTCACAGCTAGACTGACACATTTTCTCTCTCCGTGGCTCTCGTGTGAGGAATGGAAATTTCACTGCTTTTTTTTAAAGCCTCAAATGGCCACTTTAACACCGACCGAGCAGTTGAAAAAACAGAGGTAATGAAACGTCTCACATATTTCATAATCAGATGTAATATGCACACACACACACCTGCAATAACATGGTTCCCACTGTGCTGTACACCCCAGCGGTGTGCTCTTACACCAAACACCCCAGCCAAGACCGCTATACCGTAACTCTGTCCCCAGGCCTCATCGTCGCTCGCCACCTTGCTATGCATTCCTGGACACAGCTAAAATCAGGATCAGACCACTGTAATGAAATCATACAGAAAAGAAACGCGACGATTGATACACAGTCACACAGATTAGAAAATAGAGTTCCTGAAAATCATTTCTCGTCAAGGGCTGGTTTGGATGGAAACAAACGCATAGATCTCACAACTGCCAGCTGTTCGCCTTAATACCTTATTAAAACTACACATACCCATTACACTTAAAACTTGGTTACTAATCATAAAGTTTGTACAGCCTGCAGCTGCTTTGAAGAAGACGCCCAGCCGTAGTTCATTAAAAACATAACCGATACCTTTATCTTTATTATAGTAATATATTTACGCTAATCTAGTTCCACTGAACCGAACGAAAAATAACGACTTCCTGCAGTTCCTTCGATAAATGATCTGCGAATATGTGGGAAAAATAAACTGTAAACTGATCTTTTCTATATGACCTTTTGACTATCAAAGAAAACATACCGGTACAGCTGTTTGGTACCAACCGTTTGGATAGCCTAGAGCGGAACAAGCAAATCTGTAACCTGCTCTTACATGCACAGTTGCTCAACTTAAAGGGATAGGATTAATGTCTTACGACTTGAATCTGTCATTAGGACAAAAACAATGGTGTGACGGGAACTTTGAGAGGCTTGGAGAAATATTTCGGAAAATGGAGACAAAAACAAATATTAAGCCTATTGAGGCAAGATTTACTTTTGGATTCTATGACGTCAAGTCAAATACTCATATTCCCACTTCAAAGGCCAAAGTTGGGGGTGGATTTGTTCTTCAGGAACAAACTGGGTCCTTTGGCAGCCATATGGAGCTTGTTAGGGATGTTAGGCATAATGGGGCCAAGGACTCTGTGGCCATCAAGTGCCTGGCAAACCGCCTAACCATGCCATTATGCTGAGCCAAACCAACTCTGGAAAAGTCCAGAGAGAGAGTTTGACTTGTAATGGGAAGGCGCACACAACAGGTGTATGTATGAGACGGAAGAAAGTTGAGAGGCCTGGCTCTCCACCCCTGCCTGGGGTCTGGACCGCAGGATGAGCGGCAGCTATTCATTTTAATAACTGCTCTTATTTTCTTCCCTGCCAGAAGCCATTACCATAATTCACACTTTCTGCACAGTACCTGAAGAGCTTTAGTGTGGTTTACAAGTTCTGGATTCAAAAAAGTCTGGAAAAGTCTTCGAATTCTGAAACAGAGCAAGGAAGAGAGAAATGAACCCAAAGTGTGACGCCTATTTAGCCACACACCAAACAGACAGAGGCAGGCTTTTATCAAAAAAAACATTTACTCTCGGGTCAGTCCAAATCTGAATGATTTTCTTTCTTTCTTTCTTGGATGGATGGATTTAGAAGATGTGTAAATGCCACTGATTTCCAATGAATTACAATGAACATGCACATTCAGACTACAGAAAGGATGCCTACCTTAGTAGTTCACTGTAGTAAACACAATTATAATGCTTTATTTCAAGTCCTCTTAAAGATATATGATAGCTTTGGTTCTAAAGATAAATGTTTTTGCTGAATATCTTGACTTTTCTTCTTGCTCTCATTGGCATGTGTAAGCAAGTTCATTAGCATTTGTTAAATTTTGTAAATTAATTTTGAGTCAGTTCATCCAGTTCACAAAACTGTATTTGCTCAGATATCAGACTGATCCAGTTTTCAAGGGGAACTCACTGACTTTCACCGATAATTATTCAAAATTTCCCCTTCTGTGCTCCACAGATTAAGGAATGACATGTAAATGGCTGTTCATTCTTAGGAACTATTTCTTTATACACATTTATGAACACATGGGGATATTTTCACAAGGCAGTAGGCTTTGACAATACAAATCTTCAAGATAGCGCATGGAGTCCCCCTCCTTTAAATCACACCTTGAAGCGATAAAACAAGGTTTCCATCCATGTTTGTGCAAATTCCTCTTCCCCATCCTCATCTATTCTGTCACACAGCACAGAAGCAGTGGAGCTACATCTCTGTAACAGTCACTCTGAGATGTGACAGCGGTTGACAACCACTTGGCATCTGCTTTAATGTGTACACGGAAGCCTCACCCTTAAGCAGCAAAGCACTAAATTTAACAGAAGATACATAAACCAGAAAGAAAAAACGAGGGGAGAGTTATTGCTCTTATCTCAAAATAGAGAAAGAAAACAGAATAGCCTGCTGCTCAAATACCCTGGTAAAAATGCAAAGCAGTGTGGGAAACCTCTGTGTAACGTTATGCAAAGCTTAGTGGGAGATAAGCAATAGCCGTTTACATAACGGCAACAAGCAGCCAGAATGAGAGATACAGCTGTCCACCGTTTAAAAAAAACTGTCATAAGCATCCTCATAGTACAGTCTAACAGGTGGCTGTTTGTTTTGGCTTTTGAAAATTAGATTACTGGCTAACGATATAGCTACCAGGCTTTCATATGCGGAACAAAAACTGAAGGATCTAGTGAGAAAATCAATATTACACTATTTTATTGTACATTCAAACCTTAGATACAGTATTTTTTTTAAAACGCAAGGTTAAGGCCACATTTACTCTTTAACCCAGGGTTATTAAGCCCAGCTCCAGAACATAACTGGTAAGGTATACAGTAAAATGTAAATTACTAACACATTTAGGTGAATTGATGATGAATCTGAATTCATATAATCTCATTCATGTTTTTGTATCTGCATACACCCCACTCAGGGCCACTGAGTGAAACTACTAGGGGTCAAAATAGAAAATAGAAACATTTGATTATTTAAAACTTACAACTTTAGCTCAGACAGTTACCTATGGCTATGACTTTATTAATACAGTTGTCTGATTGATTTTACAGTCTCAAGCAGTCAGAAATCACGCAAAAGAAAATTAAGTATTTTTACTATGATAAAACAATGGTTAATATTTGTAAGAGTTGTGATGTCCATGTTTTTTGTTGAAGATATTATAGAGGCTGTGTCATCTATAGCAAAAAGGTGGCCAAAAATGAAAGATTAAGTGGATATTTTAATTACATGTTTGGTCAATAGCCTATTAAACAAGGATATGATCGTCCAGGAAGTGTGACAGCAGAAATTAGCAGGCCTTTTTCTCCCTTTGCGGGCATTTGAAATAGCATGTAATGTACAGGCTAAATAGTTTATTTTGTATTAGCCTACATTAGCATATGTATTTTAACAGTATTGTTTGATGAAACCAAATGATTATTAATAAATCAATTATTATTGCCTCATTGTTGTTATATAATGCATTTTAAGTCATTTTAAAGGCTATTTTGGCTTAGGTCCGTTTTTATAACCACAAAAATTTTCTTAATACTTCTTTGTCAATTATTTGAAGTAACAAAACCCTGGTTAATTTGCGGTTACCATGGCTACAAGAACAATGATTTTTGGTTTTATTCATAGTAAAAACCATGGCTAATTTTCGCAAGGGAACATAAAGACTCAGAGAATATTAGATGCGTTGACGTCAACAGGCAAAAAAGTTTCACAGGATTATGAAGTGATGCACGGGCTTCGTGTTCACTCTCTTTTTTTTCTTTTACTTTCCTCGGCGCTTGATTGCTGATGTCTTTTCACAAACATAGTTGTCCATCAATTATGATCATTTGAATTCAGCCACAAACATGAGGTGGGAGCGAGCGCGAATGCGGAAATGGCAATTACCGCAAGTCAAGGTTTTATTTTTATTTTTTTGGAGCAACCGTGATGGTGCGCCCTGGGAGTTGGTGTCCTACGCAAACTGCGTACTCTGCGTATAGGAAGCAGTGGTAGTGACCCCACTTATGGTTATATTTAGGGGTGGACGTCATGCTTACTTTATGTAGAAAAAAAAGTAGTTTGCATACAGATCAAAATGTCGCTAAAATGTAAAACAGCATAAAAACATTTTCACATGAGATCGGGTTGGTATGAACACTGTAAAACATGCAACAGAATAACCCAGGATGAAAAATTACACTTTTTAAAGATGAAAAGCATTGAACGTTTTCCATCTTGCAAACCATAGCATCGCTTTTCCACCATACCCTCAAACCTGTTGCATAGAGCGGATACATACAGCTCTTCTAAAAGACCAACCAGAAAATAAAAACTGTGATATTTCAGAGAAGAAAGTAAGTCATTCAGGTTCAAAATGACATAATAGCAAATCATGACTAGATTGTCATTTTTGGGTACACTGCCCCTTTAACTAATACTGAATATTAACTTTGGTTAATATTCATTGGAATATTTGCAGAGATAAATCAACAGGATTTATGAGATCACTTTTTATTCTATTCTCAATAACCTTTGTGTGTTCTGTGTATAATTAATCTGACTGCCTAGTTTATAACCTCATGTCATTACAATCACTGTGTCAGGATTACAACAAAAAAAAGGTTTAAAAAGAAGTTCCATTCTGTAAGGCTAAGATAAGAACATCTAGTTGCTCTACTAGCCAGCAGTTAAATGCTTTAAATACAGGTAATAAATAGTTTAAACAAAGCCAGTTTTTCTAGTCACAACCATTCTGCATCTGTCTGCAATACCCAATATAACATAAGCGCAGTTTTAAAGCAGGTTTCCTCCCATTGTGTTGTTAATAAGGACTCTTTCTCCATTTCTAACCTGCTTTATGAATGGATTTGAGCGCTGACACTCAGATCTATTCAACATTGGCCACTCTCGACACACCCCTCAAATGCAGCATGAAGCCAATGTCTGCTCCACTGCACTCATAGCTTTGATGACTGACAGGCTTAAAGAATACTGTAGTGATACCCCTCCCCACTGACTCAGTTCCCATGCAAGACACTTCATTTAACCAAACCCCTCCTGGGCTGTTAGCTGTTTGAGATGGAGTCTCCGATTGTGAGCTGCTTTGCTGCTTCATTGAGCTGGAATGAAATCAGAGAAACATTACAGAAATCAGACAGAGAGACTCTGCACACACACATCGGGAGAAAATAAAGGCTATTTATGCTTCACCTGCTTTATAAAGGGTTAGGGCCTTTCCATATTTGGAATGTTGAAAGATGAATGGTTGTGTTGGAGGCGGAGTTTAGGTGTTTTTCATAGGTGCAGTGGCATCATAGCAGGCCACACCCACTATGGTCAGGTGAGCTCATAGGCGTGCTGTTCACTGCAATCAAAGGCGATGAGAGAAGAGTTGCCAAATCGCAATTGGAGGATTTGAGGTGACGCATAATTGCCCTAGATAGCCACACTTGTTTTGAAAGAGTCTACAAAAATGGCAGGAAACTGGAGACAAGAAAGATAGCACATTGGTTGAAAAGCCTTTCAATGATATATGGTGACACAAGGATTACAATGCATAGTTAGGATTAAGTGACAAAAAGCAAACAAATGTACATGTCTGAAACTAAATGAGCTTGTTAATTTTCTGAAGTTCTGAAATAAATATTGAAGAAAATATACCTGTCATAAGTTGTAGAATCAGGCCTAAGGCTCTTATCTATTTATAGAAAGCAATAACAGTTAAATCAACAAACATAGCTATACAATGTTCATATAATGAACTCCTATAGATTCCAACTATTGTAGGACACACGCTGATGAGGATAAGAGGTGTGGACCAATCTGACACAGAAACACACACAGCTCACATAGCCCACAGACATCATATTATCTGAAAGATAACAAAACATGCCGTGTACACTGATACATTATGAGACACACTTCATGAAATCTGAGGTGAAGTCTAAGCAGAATAGAGATGTGCTGTGGTAAACTACATTTATGGTGGCTATAACTGTAATAACTTAGCATTAGCAAATGCTGGAAACATAAAGGAGATCCCATAATAATGAATAATGATTTTCTATTCGTAACTGTAATAACCGGTTTGTTAGCAAGTTACCTCACGCTTGTTGGTACAGGCTCCAAATCCGGGTTCTGCAGTGGAGATAGGACGCCATCTAGTGGCCAAGTGGCAACATCACATTTATATATTAACCTGCATTTAACTGCTTCAGTGTCAAAATATCAGGGTCCATGGTGGTTCAGATACAATGAATTAAGTGAATCGAGTGCTAGGGTTTTTATTAGATTCGAGAAGTGTTTGTATTAGAAATGGTTCACATGTTCACTTATTATTTCATAAACGGATGGTGCAGCTCAACAAAAGTTCAAATCTGAGAACTAATGACAAAGGCCTATATGTAAGATTGTTTACTACGAATATGGGGGGTGGGGTGGAGAAACGTTCATTTTCGATGATTTTTCGACTTTTGAGTGCCCAGTTGTAGTGATGTCCGAGACCATAGTGGATGTTATTGAGGGCGATTTCAGACACGCCATAGAGATAATTGGCTGCAACCAAAATCAATTTCAGATACAGCCTACTGTTTTTTAATGAATCAGTTGGCTGAACAATTCAAAACGGATACGATGTCATGGCTTAGATGGATTTAAAAAATAAACTAATATAGTTTCGTGCTCTGTTATTTACACTTCACCAGGTTAAAATAATATATCAAGCTTTTATGCTTGATTTTTTTTGTAACACATTAACCTCAACCTTTTCAGCTTTCTCTTTCTGCAAATTGTCTTGTTGTATGGTGTAGTATAGCGATAAGACTGTTCCTGTGGCTCAGTGGTTAGAGCATTGCATTAGCAAAAAATGAGAAAAAAGAAAACTATCAGGGGCACAAGGCAGGAAAAGACACAAAGAGGAGCAGAAAAAACGAGCAATATTGAGGTAAAAATGAACACCCGGCCCAGGCGCAAATGATCGCCCGAGATGTTTATGAAGCCTAGTATTTTGAAATAACCTTTTTAGAACATCTTAACTCAATACTGACACTGTGGAACGATTTAGCTTGAGTTAACTGCTTATTTTTTTACTTTATTTTCTGTAATGTTGTTTTATTTTCAGTTACATTACTGCTTGCTTTTAATTCACCAAAAATGTCTAAATGCCTTTTGAAAAAGACCATGACTATAGGACTATAATCTAGCATTCATAAAATGAAATCATTTAAGTATGTCATTTTCCACTGATTTGCACTTTGTTTAATTTTGTGTGATTCTTCAAGTGACTGTTAGTCAAAATTGTTTTGTTATTTATTATCACAATTGATTTACTACTTATCAGTATTAATGTTATGATACATTATAGTAAAGTTTTGAAAACATTTCTGAAATTGCTGCAGATTCCATCTTCACTGAGACGCTCACAGTGCATGGCTTTACATTTGTTACTAAGGTGGTGCATTATGGGATTGAATGAGCACACAATGTCTATATGGTTTGGACATTACCTCCAGACACCTAACCCACACATAGTGCCCTATAAAAGGATATTGTTGGCCATTTCAGACACAAACACACATATCACTCTTCTACTAGTGTAATAATGCAAGTGAACAATCAGTGATTGAATCCGAGTCTGTTTGGATGATCAATTCAAAAGATTTAAGTCTCTTAGATTATTTGAAATCCCACATTTATCCACATTTTCCTTATGTGTTGTGAGCTTTAATATCGATTATTGTAGAAAACAATTATTTGCAGTCAAGTGTCATTTTTTTCTGAAAGATCCAACTAGGTGAGTGTTCAGAACAACAGAACGGGATAAACACTGCCACACTTTGGCCATCTTCTCCCAGTCTTGGATGAGAAGGATCATTTAAGCCTTTTAACATTGAGAATGTATATGTAAAACCATCACTGTTTTAATGAACTGAAAAAAAACTGTTAAATGTATGTGTGTATATGTGAGTCGCAGGGTGTTATTTGCTTAACACATTTTAAATTCAAATGACAACACATCGCATTCCTTCCGCATATCACATTATCATTGCCTGAATGCACGACTGTATAAACAGGTGAACAGACATGGCATTGAAGACCATCTCCATCACCGCCGTACATCTGTTGATATGGCCTGATCTGTATTATGATGTTATAGAGAGGGATTACAATACAAGAACAATGGCAACGCAACATTTCAAGGGAACAGAAAAGTGCACTTGATAATCATCTAAAATTTATAGCTTTGACAATCATCTAGCACACCAAAGAGACAGGTGTGCAAAACACTGACGATTACAATGAACTTCAGAATAATAACTGCACAGCTACACTATCAAAACTATGAACATAACATTTGAAATTTGAATTGCAACTTTTGTATTAAGTTGAGATACACAGAAAAAAGTAAAACCAACAATATTGAGGGGAAATTGGACATGAATTTCATTCAAAAACTTGTGGCTTTAATAAATTTTTTTTGTTTGGTCAGGAACAATATAAGCAATACAAGAAAACTTTCTGGCAAATCCATAACCTGAAATTGTAGCCATGCGGTAATACCAAGGTGATGTTGGCATTTTAATAATTTGCCACAATATTTCTTTTATTCTTCATCTGTTACTTCATGGCATATGACGGAGCTGAAATAATTAACATTGTCGTACCTGAGGTCAGTGAACCTACATGCTAAATGCCTTTATTGTGACTATCATCAGATCCCCTAAAAGACTCGATGAGAATCTAGCACCAGTTCATCAACACATTTACCACAACAACTCATTCTCTCCAGTGAAGACACAGGAAACACAGTATGTTTTTATGGTTTCAGTACTGAGAACCAGGCCTCTATATATAAAAACAATACAGTACTCCTTTGGGTCTTCATCTCCATGAGGAAAATAAACAAAACTAAAAAAGGAGGAAATAATTTGTACACCACATCTAAGATCAGTCTAATATGAACAAATCTCCTGGAAGACAACTTTCATGCATGTTCATCACTGAATTTTTTGAAGAATATAAAAAAACACCAAATTCAAGTGCAAGGCATTGCTTTAAGTTATACATCATATACACTATATTGGCAAACGTATTGGGTCACCCCCTTCTAATGAAAGGTTTGACTACTTTAGTAATTTCCATGAGTACAAATCTTAATGTTTAAGCATATAATGATATTCTAGGGAATTGTGTGCTTCTAATTTATTAGCAACAGTTTAGACAGAATCCTTTTCTATTCTAACATGACAGTGTATCTGTCTGTGTATAAGGCAAGGATCAAAGAGAAATGATGATGATTCAGTCAGTGTGGAAGAACTTGACTGGTCTGCAGAAAGCCAAGTCCCAATCCCAGCTGAACACTTCTGGTGTGACTTTAAATGCAGACCTTAAAACTCATCACCAAACATCAATGACTTGTACATATGGATTCAGTCATTTCCTACACTTCAAAACTGTTGCAACAGAGGTGGAAATACAATTTTTAAGTATATTAATTTATTTGTTGTCACAGTTTGGAAGTGCCCTTTTCTCTTCTAAAGAAGGGGGTGTCCCAGTACTTTTGTCCATTTAATGAATGTACAAGTCATTGGTGTTTGGTGATGAATTTTAAGGTCTGCATTTAAAGTCACACCAGAAGTGTTCAGCTGGGATTAGGACTTGGCTTTCTGCAGACCAGTCAAGTTCTTCCACACTGACTGAATCATCATAATTTCTCTTTGATCCTTGCCTTATACACAGAGACACTGTCATGTTAGAATAGAAAAGGGTCCTGTACGAACTGTTGCTATAAAATTAGAAGCACACAATTCCCTAGAATATCATTATAGGCTTAAACATTAAGATTTGTACTCATGGAAATTACTTAAGTAGTCAAACCTTTAATTAGAATACTTTTGGCACTATAGTGTACATACACAATAATTTTTTATATATTATCATGACATTTCTAACTACATTTTAGATATTAATAAATAAGACAAACTAACATTCAAAAGGTAAGCTATCCTAACAGTTATTTGCTTTTGCTACAACATATCTATCATACACACTGTTTATAATCTAGAAGGACTTGCTTTTTTTTAAAAGCACTTGATATATATCTCTCTACAAGTGATGTGTTTGCGTTCCTGTTGTTTTTTTGGACGAGGGAACACAAGTCATTTTGGTTGTCCCCTTCCAGAGTGTCGGAGTGGATGGACTGGTTTGGGAGGTAGTATGGTGGTAGAGGTGGAGGGTTAGTTCTCATTTTGCCATCAGGCGCCACTCCTATAGACAAACCTTTAACTTAACAGCTACTCGCCCAAAGCAAGGGCAGTTAACGTTGAGCACTGAGGTGGCAAATTAACGTCCCTCCACAAGAGCAAAGAACGCCAGCAGGACGATAAATCAGAAAGTTCCTCACAGTTGTGTGACGGTCTCTGTTGGAGCTGCAGCAGCTGTGTCCGAGCGACTCTTTCCCTGGAAGCAGGTGGGAGAGAGATTGAGAGATGTCCGGAGAGAGGCATGCGTGATGGGAGCTTTGAGATGGGGATAGGTGTTGACAACATCCTCAATCCACCTTCATGTAGCCGTTTGCACTGGTGGCCCCTGCTCTGGCCCCTCGTGCTCTTTGCCCTTCCGCTTCTCGTGCTCCACTGCCTCTGTCCGACTGTTCTTCAGCCTGGCCGGGATTGGCGGCCTCGTCGAAGCACAACCGGAGCGTGTTGCGGATCACTAGGCGTTCTACAATAAAGGAGGCACAGAACCAAGGCACAGCGTACTCTGCCGTGATCAGGCCCATGAAGTTATATTTAAACTCTGAGTAGTCCCATGGACAGGCATCGAACTGTCGTAGCAGCAAGCCCGTGCCGAACTCCCACATGTATGTCCACAGTGTGTAAATGATGCAGCGGAGCAGCACGTTGCAGCGGTCTCGTAGACATAGGTACATGCGCTCTACGATCAGGATGCAGGTTCCGTAGATGAAGAGCGCCCACACGCTCGTCACACCGGGAAACTTCCAGTTGCAGTTCACCACAAACTCCCAGGCGGCCGTGAACATTACTTCACAGAAGTAACCGTGGATGGCATACAAGTACCACCGAGAGAGGGCTGTAAGGGGCTCAGGGGTCATTGTGTTTGCCATGTTGACCATCTTCCTTTTATTTTGACGTGTGGAGTTAATAGGCTTTAGGAAGTAAAACAAATAATAAGTGTTACAAACCTGCATACGCTGCAACAGTTCTGAATGTATACTGCCTACTGTTTTTCAAAACAGTATGTAAAACAGCAGTATCTTAGATTGTGTGCACGGTTTTGTTTTTGAGACAAATTACCTGAGCAGCAAATCTCGACTAAAGGCCTGTTCACACCGAGAACAAGAACTATAAAAATAAAGATATTAGCGTCCATACCAGCGGACGAAATCGTATGTTCATTCTAAGCGCACACTCGTCTTCCGCTTTAAATTCTCGCGCTCGTAATAGCAGAAAGGATTCTGATTGGGTGTCAAGTTTTTATTGTTCATCAGCTGGAGAAAAAAAATTCTGAAAGTGATTCCACTGATATCGTTTCTCTGTGTCTTTATCGTTATAGTTGTGGGCTATTCTTTAATACTGAGAATGATTTTTAGAACTATATCTTTATCGTTATCTTTATAGTTATTGTCCTTTGTGTGAACAGGCCTTAATGGTTTAGGAGCTGAAGGGAAATAACATCATGACATGCTCAAAACTGCCTAGTGACACCACAATAATGCTAAATTAAATGAAAATATTAACTTTAAAATTAAGGGCCCTGCAAAAATGGCCACTGGTAAAATATCTGCTATAATAAAACTATATATTTCCTATTTATATATTGCTAATATATTTTATTTTGTGAAAAAACATGGACACTTTTGAATGGCCATCAATGGACAAAGTTGCGGAAAGGGTTAACGGGGTCAAGCTAACCAGTTAAACTTGTCCTCTGAATTTAGTGAGTGGCATACATTTATCATATCAGAAAATAACAATTATTTTTGTTTTGTTTGTTTTTTTATCACATCTTAAGACATCTTTAAAAATGTCTGGCTGTGAAATGGTAAAAAAAGAGGTTAACAATTCTGCTGATATTATTCCAGTTTAATTATTACATGAAAATGGAAGGTTCAACCTGAGTGCATTACATTTTGGGATACAGTATTTCACATAGGGTGCTTTGTTGGCAAATCTGGGCCAAAAAGTAGACCATTTGGGTAATTTTGCATACAAAAAAATGCATGTTGTGCCCAATTTACACTACCGTTCAAATGTTTGGGGTTAGTAAAATGTACTTAATTTTAATGAATACTTGTAATTAATACTTTTATTCGGCAAGGAGATACTTTGTTTAAAAGAGACAGTAAATACATTTATAATGTTACAAAAGATTTCTATGTCAAACAAATACTGTTTTGAATTTTATATACAGAAAAAAGCAGTGCAGTTTCCACAAAAATATTAAACGGCACTAGTGTTTTAAACATTCATAATAAGAATAAATGTTTCTTGAGCATCAAATCAGCATATTATAAATATTTCTGAAGGATCATGTGACACTGAAGACTGCCGAAAACTGGGGTTTGCCATCACTGGAATAAATTACTTTTTAAAATATTTTAAATTATATTAAAATAGAAAGCAGTTATTATAAATATTAAATTGTAATAATATTTTATAATATTGCTGTTTTATGCAATTTTTGATCAAATAAATGCTTTGTTGAGCATAAGAAACATTAAAAATAGTACCAACCCCAAACTTTTCAATGGTAGTTTATATATTGCAGAAATTAATAGAGTAGAGTAGTGTGCTACACCGAACATAGCCAACAAAATGCACGTGCTACATGACAACACACACACACACAGTAAAAGCATCTACTATATACTATTAATAAATGACAGTATATAATCTCAAGGAGCATATGAGCTGGATTCATGAAAGGGGTTACTTGCAGACATAAGTGGAAAATAACTGATCCTAGTTCCATGAACCAATAAACACATTCAGTTGTCCTTTGAGTTTGCTGTAAATCCATGTACACACACACACACACACACACACACACACTGTCCACAGCTTAAAATACAGTATCATATGTCAGAGGGCCTCTGAAGTCATAAAACAGCTCATCTGTGTACAACTAACATCACCATGAAACCGCAGAGATGGCTGGTCAATTCTAAGGCAATTATGACTGTTTTGATATTCAACTGCTGCTGAAGACGTGTGTGAAACTGAATTAGAGATGAATGTGATCTCATTATGGCCTATCAATTACACTTTGGTTACTTGCCATTTAGCAGATGTTTCTCTCAGCCAAAGCTGCTTACTGTAGGCTAATTGTAGGGACAGTCATCCGGGAGCACATGGAGGTTAAGTGTCTTGCTCCAAGGGCATTATGGGAACTCAAGTGACTATAATTCACACCTCCTGAGATCGCATACAAACTTGTACACAGTGCACCATCACATTTAAAATAGATCTGCTAGTCTTATTTTAAAAACAAAAACTAATATAGCCTGTACTGTGATTAAACTAGACTGATGATTTAATGGATGTAGAGGGAAACAAACAAGAGAGGGACATTATAAAAAAAGTAATATTTGTAGATTTACCCAACCGGCTGTCTGGCAGTCTCACTGTCCACACTCCACACCGTCTGTCAGGGTCCAAAGAGAGTGGTACTTCTGAGCTTTGCTGCCGATGCCAATTATAATGTGGTACTCATGTACTAAAATGAAAAATGTAAACATACAGTCCTGTTAAATTGAGTGGAGTAATAATGTTACAGGTGCAAAACAAGTTAAGTTTCTATGTAATACACTTACAATATAAGTCTATTGGGAAATACATTCCATCATATATTGCACTTATTTGTAGTTATCAGTGTAAGACTAAATACGTTTTTTACACATTTTAAAATACACATTAATATTATTTCATTGAGTTTTTGAAAATTATAATATTGTATACGATTATAACAAACCTAATGCTAAGAATGAGAATTCCCAAGTGTTGTAATATTAATCTCACAAAATCTCTATATATGATAAAAGCCTTGCACGTCAAAGGTTAAAAGTGTTACTGAGACGAATGCAGTCACTGTCTAGGATCTAATACTTCCAGCTCTTCTAAAATATCTTCACAAAAAGGAAGAGTGTCTGGTGGTGCAAGCATCTCCAAATCTTCTGAACCGGGCATGCTTAACATTCTTACCAGCTCAGGACGGCAAATATTTAGTGTCCTACAAGCAAAGCTATTAGTTCCTTAACAATAGCAAGAACACACTATAAAGAAACATACATGCCTATTGCATAGTAATGGATACCGGAGGTGTGTCAATAACTGCCAATGAAAACCCACATATTAGTTGTTAATGGAAAAAAGAGAATCTGATAGTCTAGTAAGTCTTATGTGTATTTATATATATACATAATAAACATATACAGAATGAATACACACATATATTTTGCAAACAAAAACTTTTATTTTGGATGCTCACTAGCTCAACCGTCACGGAAAGGACCAGGATTGTGGGATATCAAAGGCAGTGAAGGATACATCCATGCTGCCTTCAAAAATCGATCAGATGAAGGTATCTCATGAGACAGGAATTGAAGCTAATTTTGGATTCGGACGTGCCTTGATGCCTTCCTTCCTTGGAATGCTCCGAAAGCAGCATTTTTCAGTTTTCGGATGTAGCCCCGGTGTTTCTGTCTGTGTCAGCCTTACCTTGTCTTGCCCTGCCTTGTTTGGATTCATTAAAGACTGTTATTTTGAGTTATATCCTCGTTTCTGACCCCAAGACTCAACTAATCTCTACAATTCTCCAGCTGTGATCCTAGGAGAGTCTTTGGCCACTCTCCTCCTCACTGTTCATTAGGATGATATAGACACACGTCCTCTTCCAGGCAGATGTTTAACATCTTTAGTTGATTGGAATCTCTTTATTGGTAATATTTATTATTACCCTGATGGGGAAAATTGGGATTTTCAATACTTTAACTCTTTTCTTACAGACACTTTTTAATCTTGTTCTGCACATCAGAACTATGTTCTTAGGTTTTACTCCTTGTGATTAATGATTAAGGTAATTCGTTTTTTGTGTTCCTCATTTATAATCCTGTGGAAAACAAAGTCATTGTTGGACAATTGCATGCTCCTAGTCACCCTGGTGTGCTAAAAAATGTCAATATGAATGGGAATATACTTCAGAGATATTTTACTCATAAGAATTTCTAGGGGTGCCGATAATTGTGGACAACATTCATTGGTGAAAAACATTTATTTCATCATGAGATTTTCTTCCAACTTCCAATTGTTTAACTTTGAAAATAGGTTAGAATTTTGAGAATTTTTTGAGAGAAAGATCAAAAAGATAAACAATGCAGACTTGCTTTCACAGCTGCTTTTGCTCATATTTATCAAGGATGCCAATATTAGTGGAGGGCACTGTTTATATAAATGTATTTTTTTTTTTTGTTCATGACACAAATATCTTATAGTAACAAAGGCTAATTTCTTTGATCATAAATACAGTGAACACATATTAACTATGATTGCAATTGAAACAAACTGTTTTCATATTTTAAGATTTTTATAAATATTTCATTATTTTTTTAAATGTATTTTATTCCTGTGATGGCAAAACTGAATTTCCAGCATGATTACTCTAGTCTTCAGTGTCACGTGATCTTTCAGAATTCATTCTAATATGCTGATTTGCTGCTTAAATAACATTTCTTATTATGTTGAAGACAGTTGTCGTGATTATGATTTTTGTAGATAGTATGATGCATTTATTTTTTCAGGATTCTTTGATGAATATAAAGTTATAAAGAAAGAATAGCATTTATTACATTTTGTAACAATGTAAAAGTATTCATTGTCACTTTTGATTAATCCTTTATCTTCCTGTTTCCACTTCTGATTACATTATTGTTTTTACTTTGTGTCATTTAAACAATACTGTTTTAATAGACATTGTTTTGTCTATTATTTTAAAACAAACAAAAAAAAAGATAGTGAGAGATTGTAGGTGTTATAAATAACACTCGATAAAAATTGCATTTCATACATTGAAACTCCAAAGGTTTTATCAGCGAATAACTACACGAGAGTGCAGCACACACTGCTAAAAGGCTGATATTCTGCACTCTAATGGAAAAGCCGTTATTAAATATTAATATATGCATTGAGGTAAGACACGGCTCTTGAGCCACAATAGAATACAACTGCTCAGTCATCCGGACAACCTTGCATTAAGAGTTGTCTGGTACAGAGCCCAATGCATGGTACGGTGTTTACATGTTTACTGGCCTTGCAGTCAGCATTGCTATTGATCCCCTCCAGTCAAACCTCTATTGACCTGAACAGACCAGTCACTGCTGGCAGCCTGGTCATCACTATACACACAGACACGCAAGCCCAGCTGCATAGAGCAGCATCAAAGCAGAACGGCTGGTTTATGTGACACTGGATGATAAGAATTGTTTGTTTAGCCGTCAGGGAATCACTGTGTTATATGCAAATAAAAAGAGGAATTGGTTGAAGAATTTGTCTATTAGTAAGGACAAAGTACATGAAATGGTAGTTCAAATATGTGTGCCAAATGCACATTTTTTAAGTTGTTTTAGCAAATGATGCTCAATCGCAGGCATTCATGGCATTAGGTTGATTACTTGAAAAAGGAACAGTAGATTCATCTCTCATTTTCTTTTCAAAAAAGCTCAAATGCACTTACACTGAGGCACTCACAATGAAACGCAGTATTTGGAGGATTCTAAAGCAGATATGTGAAACTTACATTTATTCTTACATATTCTGATAAAAGCTTGTCATGGCAATAAAATAGTTGTAAAATTGAATATAACTTTAAAAAGAGAAGGTAAGTGACTTTTTAAATTAAAATCACATTTTTTACATTCATATTGTTTATATATTGTCGCTTCACTATTAAAACATTAACAATATTATTTGTACATTTACAGACTGACCCCATTCACTTCCGTTTTAGTGCCTCATGTAACCCAGTATTTATTTTGGTGGGTTTTTTTTTTACTGAGGGACAAGTGGAAATTATTTTTTGTGGTAATCAACATCAGGCCACAAGAGCTGTTGAGAAAGCTTGACTTGTACGCATTTATTTTAGTGCTGTTACTGTTAACTAAATCTATTCAAAAAATCATTTCTGGTAACTTAAAGTTGAAGTACTAAAATGACTAAAACTGAAATAAGTAAATATAAAGCTATACAGAAATAAATATAAAAATAAATAAATAAATCACACAATTGTGAACTTAAAATAAAGCTAAAATATTAGTAAAAACACTAAAATAGTATATAAATAATACTTATTCACTTAAGAAACACACAATGACAGTGCATGGACTATTTTTATGGTTTTTAGAGAGATAGTGAATTGGTGGGTTTTTGTTAAATGTGACACAAAATCATCACAATTAAAAGAACCAAAGACGTAAACGACTTCAGTCTGTGTGCATTGAATTTATTTAATACACGAGTTTCACAATGTGATGATGAATTACTGAAATAAATGTACTTTTCCATGACATTCTGATTTATTGAGATGCACCTGTACTATAACGTCCTTCTTTGACGCACTGGAATGACCGGCTCCGATGCATTCTTATTGCCGCTATTTCTAGAGGTGACTGATAAGAGCTCTGGTCTCTTGCCATGAGTTCACTCCACTCTGCACAAATATAAATGGCAATGGATCAATAGCGCACACAGCTCAGTTACTCTAGACATCACCTTGGCTCCAGCCTGCACACAGCCTTCATTCTTCCCATTAGGTATGAGAAGTGCTGATAAGCATCCTCAGGCCTGTTAAAGGATGATCATGTTTCATGACAGGCAGAACCTGTTTCATTAAATTCTCCATGAGGCGGACAATTCATCCTGAGTTTTACTCATCAGCGTCAATGAGACACAAATTAAGACAAAATGCAAAACAGTAGCTGAAAGCTGTTATTAATAAGGAGTAGCTAAATAATAACAGTCACATAATTATTGTTTAATTTATACGTGTTTTTTCAAAGGCAGAGAGAGAGAGAGAGACACAAGTGAATTTGTCAACATTAAATATCATTGTAGTTTAATATGGTCTGGCTGCAGCTTTCAAATACGGGGGTCCAAGCTCATGATTAAGTGGATCAGGACCACACAGTCCCGCTCTGCACTCAGTCCTCTTAGACACTTTTTACGTCAAGTGATTACTGAAGCAGCCCAAGAGCTTATCCTTTCAGTTTGTTCCCCCGAAAGGACCACAAGTATGTCCCAGACCCTCCAGACTGCTAACATATGGGTCAGCGCCAAGAGATTAACTAATTCTGAGCCTTAATAGAGGGTTTGTCACATGACAGCACCAAGCCACTGTGATGTTAAAAAAGACTGACATGGCAAGTCTTCTTTGAAGAATAAAATAATGACAAACCGACATTTACCATAATTACACATCTTGTTTTGAGAAGCAATCTTCTCAAACAGTGCAGTGGAGCTGATCTGCCACACTAAACATCAAATCCCCAGTTTTAATCAAGTAACGTTAAGCTTTGAGTGTCTTTGATCTCACGCTGCTGATGGAAGTTGGGCTTCAGCTTAGCGTGAAATATGAGGACAGAGTCAGCGTAGTAAATATTGACCCATCCAAAGTAATTCCAAACTATCCCGGAACGACCTCTTAAAGGGCACGTATCATGTTTATACACGCTTAACCTTGTTGTATATTGGGTAACTGAGATGGAAGAAGTGAGAAGCCAGTGCCAAAGGTCTGTTTATAGCCAGTGACCCAATACGTGTGAAGAATTTGAACTCTTTTGGTCTGTTAACTCAAAATAATGTCTGTTTCTGAAGTGTCGTCGAATATAATTAATCGACTTGCTTTAGCGCCTGATAAGTTCATAATAATACAAATTGTTTGGGATATGTAAAAATGTGAGGGTTTTTGGTCTGAGGCTGAATATACCGCAGTCGTGACAGCAGCGCCGGTCGGATGCACAGCGCAGGCCTCCATGGCAACCAACCACTGCAGCGCTGCGTCGACTGCGCAGACACAACTCCACACAACATTACAGTGCGATTTATAGCAGTACGGTCTAGTAACAACGTTGAATAAAGTTTCCTGTCGTTGTTGTATCGGACAGCAAAGAAACGAGATTGACAGATACAGCATTGCAAATGGTCAAACTTAAGCAAGTTCCTTCGTAATTACAGATTTGAGCGCAAATTATCGCGCATTTTTAGGATCAAATGCGCGATGGAGACGGCAGCGTTGACTTCCTCGTTCGCATATTTGGGTGATAACAGTTCCGTAAAACAGCGAGCTGGCGGGCGAGTAAACGTTCAGAGAGGTGCACCGGTTTACTCTGACTCGAGCTCGTGTAATTTGTGGGATAGCCCATGCAGGAAACTCGACTGGGTCTAATGAATAATCCTAAAAGACTTACCTTATTATTCTTCCGCTACTGTAGATATAACGTTAGAGGAGCCGAGTCTCATTTTGGTGTTAAACAGAAAATCGTTGCACCGGTTGCCCCTCAGAGTTCATTTGTAGCCGACTCTCTGTCCTCTCGCCGCTGTCCGGTGATAACTGACATATTTTACTCCACTGCAGCAGCAACAGCACATGCTCAGACACCGGCTGCGTTTCAAAACACAGCAAGCTGCCTACCTAGTACCAACGTTCGATTCGGCATCGAATCATGTGTTGGAGTCGGATCTTTTTGATGAATTGGTTGAATCAGTTCACAGAACTTTTCTTTAAAATATTCGTTCACCAAAAGCAACTATGGTCGCAATAGAGTTCAATAGAACTTGCGACCATAGTTAGCTAACGATACTTTTGGGAAACGCACCCCTGGTCTGACTCTGAGCTGCTGTCGTTCACTGGCTAAACTGAATCACGAGTCGACTCATTCGAGCATGCTTGATTTGATTCTCAATGAGCCGAGAACGGAGTGGTCAAATGATATGATTGTTAAATGGCAATAGTGGAACGACTTTTATGGCAATTAAAACATATGAAACTAACATTATTTTATTAACATTTTATTAAAACGTGCAAAATCTGTTTAGTCTATTATGTAAAGGAATTATACAATTGTTGTAATTTGTAGGCTACGTTACATAATTTACAGTGTGGACTAAAATGTAAATTATTTATGTATGAGCTGAATATCATGACTAAACTAGGACACTAAAAAATTAAATAGCCTACAGTAAAACGTTTGCTGAATTGTACCTTTGTGTGTGTGTATATATATAATTTCTTTCAATTGAACGTTTTATTTGAAGAAAAACACGGAAATAAGGAAAACACACGAGTATGCTGTGATTATTAATTTACCCAGCTTGTTAAAAAAATTCTGAAAATGCTCCAAAAAAAAAACGTTTAAAATGTTTTCAACGTCAGCATTAAATACGAGCCCCATGACATTATGTTGTATGCTTGTTAATATGGTAAAAATGAACCACAGCTATAATTGGAATATTGAATACTGGGGTATAAGATTAGAATATAGCCATGTACTCTTGGGTCCGAGTCCACCTTGTCGAGTCTAGGCCCTTAACCAAATTATGTCATATTTACATTGTTGTTTGTACTCATTTTTAATTCCTATTAAGTCCAAAATATAAGATTCCGTGTCAGATTCAAGTCCAAGTGCCTTTGCTCCAGGGCTTCGAGCTGAAGAGTGCTTGATTATGTGGCAGTAACACAATAAAAACAAATTATCAATTAAAAATCACTGTGCATATAATTTCACAGTTAAGTTTAATTAACACGTTAAGTATGGGGGGTCTTTTATGTTAAAATCCTGGACTTTACTTACAGCCATAAACATAAAACTCTGTGGCTGCAGGACCATAATCGATAATTTCTAGAAAATATAACCTCACTTAACGGGACAGTTCACCCAAAAAATCAACGTTCTGTTGTACCAAACCCATATGACTTGATTATTTCAGTGAAACAATGGAGGATATTTTAAAGAATGTTGGTAAACAAATGTTTGATACCATTGACTTGCATTGCATGGACAAAAAACACTGAAATGTTTCTTAAAATATATTTTATATTCCACAGAAAAGAATACAGGTTATACAGGTTTGGAACAACATGAGGGCGATTTTATTTTGGGATTTAATATCCCTTTAATAACAAATAAAAAACATTAAAATGTAGTTCGCCTGATATCCGTTGTCATTTTTCCCACCACAAGTGACTAACATCGTGTTTTGTAAGGAATGAAATGAGCTTATATTCTACCTATTCTGCTTTAGATATGATGGCAGTTCATGAAAACGTGTCTATAAAATATAATCCCCCAAAAATACATCCTTTACACTGCTAAACTCAGTATCTTTGGTTGAAAGTGTCAAATTATACATTACTTTTCAAAATTTTCCCAAACAAAGTTTACAACTACAGTCTGTTGTATGTGTATACACCCTTATCATTTTAATATAAAAAAAGGAAAATGTGTGATGAGTGTGCGAAGCTCTGCGTTGGCCTAAATATATCAAATATTTGATAAGCTAACTGCAGAGTAAACTGGGTTGTGTTACATATCCCTGGCCTGAAGCACTGTTTTAACTGCGTGCATACGTGAGGAATAACTTAAACACCACACTCCCAAACAAGCTCATTCTTAAGAAGGTGCATCATTGTATTAATGGGGTAGTACCTTTTCAGAGTTCCCATCCCCTCTCCGTATATGCAGGAGAGCTGGGGAGGGTTCCTTACAAAAAGACATTTCAATGAATACGCTGTGCATGGCAAATCCATTACAACAAGCTTTGATAACCACCAAAGGCCCAAAACGCACCACTGTACAATAACGCCTCCCTCCTGTTTTCATTTACATATTCACAAAAGATAAATTTCATAAAGAAGCAGTCACAATACTCGTGAAAAAGGTAGAAAAAGAACGTTCCGTTGTCTTTCTGAATAATTTAAACCACTGTGGCAGGACGGACTAACAGAACCGGAGAATACAAGCATCCAAATGAAGAGAAACGTCATATAGTCCTTCACGTCGAGGCGGAGCTGTCATGTTACAAAACAACGCAAGAGACAAAAATGACACTTCGTCCCACCTTTACATTATGGTTTGGGAGCAAGCCATTTCAAGAAACGTTCAAGATTCTTACATTTTCTCAAGTCATTAAAAATAAAATGGTTATACTTGATAAAAAAGAACAGTAATAATAATTGTAATAATTATAATAATTACAATGACAGAAGTAACAGCCGATGGTAAATAATAATCAGTCATGTACAATCAGATCAGTCCTGCGATTGGCCACAGGCTGTTTTAACCCATGGAGACATCAGGGCTTTGCAGTCATTTCAGTGGCTTCAGCTGTAAAAGTGGGCCGCCTGGACAGGGCTTTATGACCGCAGATCCTTTCTTAGGTCCATCCGTCACCGAGAGCTGAACAAATCTCTCGAGTCACCTGAAAATAGAGCATTAAAGAGCTGCTTTTAGAGTTTGTAATACAACACAAGACACCAATTGTTGCTTTAATATATTGGATTTAGAGAATTAAAAACAATATAATCACATTTTATTGAAAAAGTTAATTTACAGAATTCAAAGTTATAAATAAAAATGTAAACATTCAAAATTTAACAGAAACAAGAGTTAAATTTAACAAAAATAACAGCCCTAGTTTGAAGGGTTACATTATAAAAAACAATACAAATTATATGGGCCAGAAAGACAAAAGTTTAGGAGTATTTTTTTTTATGTTATTATATAGTAATTATGGATGCAACCGAAATTGTTCTCTGAATAAACTCTTTCGGTGTTTGGCCGAATAAGTGAAAAGACAGAATAAGCGAAAAGACTGAATAATTTGTAACGAACAATAACGTTACGCTATCATATAGAGGCGCGAATTAATGCAGCAAACACGTCTGCAGTGTGGAAGCATTTAAAACTTTCAGAGAGAGAGAGACGCAAAAATCATTACAAGTACGAAACACAGACAGCGAGAGACTGCTTAGTGCTGCTTCTCATGTCTCCGATGAGAAGAGGAAGGGGTGGTTGTTGCTGGTTACTGTGATGATTGAAATCGTGAAATGGATAAGCAAATTAACTACAGAATGTTATGTTTCCTAAAACACGCATGAACTGCATGTATTCAAACAGCGCTGCACGAGCTCGCGGCACCAGGGTTCAAAGTCCAAAGCGCAAGGAAATAATGCGCTGAAACAACGTTACTCATAATTTGCTCATTTTTATATATTTTTTAAAAGGCATGTGATACATGTGACAAATTCGTGATGAGATATATCTGCATGCTGTTGTCAACAAAAAGAAGCACTGAGGACTTCCTGCATGTTTCTGCCAAAATAAAAGCTCAACATTCATAAATGTTAGTATTGTAATTTTACTGTTGTTCTGTAAAAAAAAAGACAATAATAATGATAATAATAATTACCCTAAAACAGCTGTATTAATACATTTACTATAACATTCACAAATAGTGTTCAAATTGGGATCTGTAATATTTTCTAATGTTTTACAAGAAGTCTCTTCTGCTCAGCAAGGCTGCATTTATTTGTACAATAAAAAATACATGCCTGATTCAAGAAGGGGGTCTCAAAAATGGCCGAAAAATATTTTACTAACGTATTATTTTTAAGTTGATTTGTGCTTTGTTGGTATAATGTCTGATAGGATGTTAAACATTTTCAGTGTTAAGTGCATTTATTATTTATTTATTTTTTGTAAAGCAGGACAAAATCGTAAAAAGCAGATTTTGGCTATTTCATTTATGCAATAGTGGAAAAAAATGGCAAAATAGGCCTACATGGGGAGAAAAAAAAATGCGAAAAACCGTGTTCGGTATTCGGCCAAGAATTTTCATTTCGGTGCATCCCTAATAGTAATGATCATTATTAATGTAAAAAAACTAAACATGTTTGTGGAAACCATGAATATTTTTCTTCAAGATTCTTCTAGGAAAAGAAAGTGTGAAAGAACAGCATTTATTTGAAACAGAAATCCTATGTAACTTTATAAATGTCTTTGCGGTCACTTTTGAACAGCTACTTTTGAGCAGTAGTGTATATACATATTTTACATATGATGGAAGGTTTGCATTAGAAATGGTCATGAGAGCTGTACCTGCTCATCTGGTCAGAGTGTAGCAGTCAGTTGTCAAAGCAGAGGTCAGTCCAGCTCATGAACCTCATCCCGCAGGCAAGAGGGAGTTCGGCCTGGTTCAGACACCCTCTTGGCCATTATTTCCCACTGAGGATTCAGAACTCTGGGTTTGGACCCTGACACACATATAGAGAGAAAGAGAGGAGATAAATCATCTATACATGTTGGTAAAATGCATTTACGCCTAACAATTGACATAAATTATATATACAAAAATCATGCTTTAAGAGTGTGTGTGTGTGGGGGGGGGCATCAGTGAGTGTTCGCATCTTCTGTAATAGTTACAAATGAGTCACTAAGTTGTCCTCTGTGTGAAAAGATGGATCTCAAAATCATACAGTCATTGTTGGAAAGGGTTGAAGAACACAAAAATGCTAGAAAACAGAAGGAAGAAGATTTTGTGGGAGCTGAATGATTTTTCTGAAGAACAGCAGACAGTTTAACTGTTCAGGACAAACAAGGGACTCATGAACAACTATCACTAAACAAAAAAACAGCTGTGGATCATTCAGGTACCAACACACTATTGAGAATCATGGGGATGTAAACTTTTGAACGGGTCATTAATTATAAATTCAACTATTAATGTTAATTCAATACATTGTAATTTACCAATTATGATACTTTCATTGTACAGAAAGAAAGCAAAGCATATTTACGTTATCAAAGAACATTTTAAGCACTCACAAAACTCTTTAGAATCACTGAAGCCGTTAACACGGTGAAATGAATATCCTACTTCGTACACACATCTGCACTTTGTTGTTTCTGATGAGAGAACATCAGAGAAAAGAATTGCGAGTGAACAGAACACCAGCATTTCAGCAACGACTCATCTGAACGCCTCTGATTGGCTACTGCATTCATACGCTCAACAGAATCAAGTGTGATTGGTTATAATGCGAAGAGCTGTCTCTAGCTCACTGCCAGGCAAAGTGCGAACACCGATTTGAATTTAGCAGCTGATGCTGTGCAACACTGCACGTTCTAATCACGCTCATGTGATTGTATGAAATATAAAAAATATTATTCAACTATTTTTGTCTTTTGGAAGCTGCATTCAAAATCCACGTGCCCCTTCTGTTTGAATGGGCATGATGCCTCTGAGACTCCAGACACTAGACGCCGTTCACCCTGAAGACTCATGTCACCCTACTGGTTCTAAGAGGTACTACATGCACTCTTCTGCTAACCCCATTCTTTACATAATGCATGCAGCTCACACCACCAAGGACCAAGCTTGAGGACAGCAACATGGAAACAAGCATGTGCCATTTATCAAAACCACATCAATAAGTGCATTAAGACCCCAAATGTAAAAGCAATCTGAAAAAGCAGCATGGGGGTGAAGAAAAAGGATTTGCTGCTTTGGACAGAATGGTGCCAAGCTCATCAGGAATTTATATAACCGCTGAACATTGGTTTCCCTCCAAAAGCCTTTATAGAAAGAGAGGTAATGAAGCACAATGTGACAGGGGAGCATACATAAGTGTTATGCCACGTGCTCGGGAAGCCCTCCTTTTGAATCGACGGTTACGGTGCCTTTAGTCTGTGTTTGGGGTCTGATCTCCCGCAGGACTAATGATCCATGTGAGTCACTGCTGATCCGTTACCATGACAACTCTGAAAGCCATTCAGAGATTAAAGTAGCGTGCGTGCATGCATGTATGTGTGTTTTCCTGTATGGGGGTTGGTGAAGATACGAGTGGGAGAGTTTAAGACATTCGCAAGAAGAGTAGGAAGAGAGTGTGTTGTGTAGGCAGCACAGAAACCCTTACCATCCAAACCGTTGTGCTGCTCGTAGCTGCGTTTGCCCAGGATGGTTGGGGAGCCGTTGTTGAGGATGGGTGTGGATTTGATGGGTGTCAGGCTGCCCATGGAAATGGTGGCTCCTCGTGGAGGATCTAATCTGGGTGGGCAGGGGTGGGCCTCTGGAACACGGTTAGAAAAGACATGATTAAAAAGTTTTTTTTCTGGAAAATCTGAAAAAAAGAGTCTGAAGGAAAGGCAGCTTCACTCACCCAGATATCTAACCACTGACTCTAAAGGCTTCCTTACTGCCTGCTTTAGAGATGGAGGCTTTATGGATATATCTGGCAACCTAACCGCACCTGAAATATGTAAAAGAAGGTCCAGGTCTAATTAGGTCCAAATTACCGTGGTAATTCAGTCAATGAAAACTATTTTAATTAAGACATAAAAATGCAAAAATGTTTATTTATTTTATGCTTATGAATATTCATTCACCGTGATTTACTGTTTTCTACATAAAATCATCCTTCATAAGGTAAAGAACATTCTGTGAAAATTGTACCTTCCTATCTTTACAAGTGACTGAGTAAGGCCATGTCAAAGACTGAAATCAATGGTTGAAATCACACTTTGATGCTCGTTATCTCATAATTAGATTTTGAGACTTTCGCCTGGTTTTCACAGAGAGGGTCATATTTGTTAACTAGATTTAATGCATTAACTAACACTAAGCAATACATGTTACAGTATTTTTGTTAATAAAAATACAACTGATCATTGTTAGTTCACGTTAGGGCTGGGCGATAAAACGATAACGATATGTATCGCGATAGACACGTGAGCGATATCAATAAAAAATGTGTTCGATAAAGCGTTCGATATTTTTATTCTTCGGAAGAAAACAGCGGTTAAGCAAGTTTGGTTGCATTAACAAAGGCACTCGCTCTCTGGTAACCTAGCAACGTAGGGAGTGACACGCTAACAGCCAATCATGTAACAGTATCAGTTTGGTTGCGCCATATCGTTGTCTCGTGCTGGTCTGCTGGATTCCTTTTCATAAGCAGAAAATGAGTGCCGCAGCGAGCAAGGAAATTGTAAATAAAAGAGGAAAAGTCAGCCTCGCCTGTATGGCAGTTTTGGATATTATACGTCTGACCGTAGTCAGACCAATGTCGTCTGCAAGCCATGGAGAGGTACTGCATCAGTGCCGTATGACAAAGAATCTAAACGGTACAAAGATATAACGGAGGCAGTGGCATATCATATAGCCAAAGACATGCTTCCGCTCCGCTTAGATAATTGTTAAGTTTTCATTGTGACTTTAGACTTATGTTTACATTTTAATTATTTGAGTTTTCCATGGTAGTTGACATTTCTGTCTTAACAACTGAGGGGATTATGATCAGAGAAAGGTTAAGCTTAAAATAAAAATGTTTAAATATAATATAGTTTTCTCCTGGTCCTTATTTTAAAATGGGTCATAAAAAATATCAATAATTATCGATATCGACCGATATGAAACACTGATATCGTGATACAGTTTTCAGCCATATCGCCCAGCCCTAGTTCACGTTAGCTCTGGGTCCATTAAATACCATTAACAGATACAACTTTTGATTTGAATTATGTATTCGTAAATGTTAGAATCAACAGTGACTAAGATTAATAAAAGCCTTAGAAATATTTTCATTGTTACTTTGTTAACTAATGTGGTTAACAAATGGAACCTTATTGTTAACTGTTACCAGATTTATAAAAAAAACAGTGAAGGGGATTTAAAATGTATTAATACTGGAAAATTATTATTAATAAAAAACATTAATAAAACACTTGTCTCAAGTCAGTCATGTGGTATAAGCAATATACAGAAACATGCAGGGAAACAAATAATAATAATGATGAATTTAATTTCTAATCCCTGTAAATTATCAAGACTGTAACAGGATCTTAAAATATCAAATAAAATATTTTATCATTTTGTGACCGGTTAAGGTTGTAAAATTAAGTTCAGGTTGTGAAATGTCAAATGGCATATGGTACAACCTCCTAAATTAATTAATTCGATTGTAAATTAAAAAAAATGCCTTGAAATATATAAATATTTAAATTATTGTATTTTTTGTTGTTGTTTTACTTTGTACTTGATGGTTACATCACATAACATTTTGAGCCTTTAAATATAAACTTTTATTTAGATAGTATTTAAGTTTTAAAAAATTTAAACATATGAAATAAACAAAAATACAAAAAAGTACATTTTCACAAATCTGGTACATGTTTTAAACTAGATAAAAAAAAAAAAAAGTATTAATACAATTAAAAATTATATATATATATATTCTTTTTTTTAACCCACAATTTAATTAAAAAAATAATAATGAAATGTTTAAAAACAGACCATGTTCACAAAAAAACAGCCCTTGATTCATATGTAAATTCCACAATAAGAAATACCATCAGAGCAATTCAAAATTTAAATACCACGCTATATGACAACTCACAGCAGATACTCACACTCTGCTTTGATGGCGGCAGTGTTGACAGGTGTGTACGGGTGTCTGGCCAAATATCTGGATCTCAACAGGTCCTGGCAGACGCATCGAGCAGTTTTCGTCATCTGAGACGTGTGCAGGTAGAAAGCCTGTCTGGTCTTAACAGCAAACTTTGGGCTTCCGCTGTGTCTCATGGGCAGACCGTGAGGACTCTGAACACAGACAGCGAGATGAAAGTCAAGTCCTGGGTGACAGCGAAATCTAAATACTGCATTATAAGTCCATGAATTTCACTTTTAAACAAATGAAAGACACAGTTTCGCTCATTCAGGGCATTCATTTAACTGTCACAAAGAGGCATGATAAAACAGAATTGCACAGCACAAGAAAAACAGACTAAATAAAACAACTCGGGGGAGAAAGCAAGAATTTCATGTCAAGAATTGACTCGGAGCCCCGTGGAGCATGTTTGGAGAGAATCCACTTTACACCCACCATGTTGCGGTTGGGTCCGGGCCTCTCTCCATCCAGTCTGGTTGGCATCTTCAGACCTCCGTACTTTTTCCAGTAAGTCCAGCAGGAGGCACACAGTCGGCACAGCATGTTGGGCGGCCCCCATGAGTACCACTGATACGAGCTAGTGGCTACACACAAACAAAACACATAAAGCTCCTTCCAACTCCACTCTGCTCTACTCAACCTGAAATAATATTAAAGCTGACAGGATTTATTATCTCTTTTTAGAAATAAATCGAAATCAAATCAGTGCTCAGCTACTTTATTGTATTCAGCTTGTACTGGTTGGGACATTATTACTTGATTATTTCATGTGCAATTATTTTAATTAATCAATCATAACAGATTGCATTTACATTGTGTTACTATATTTAGTTGCCAAGTCATCATTAAAGTTTATTTTATTTGAGCTTTGTTAAAACTTATGGAAAACTAATTTGAACAGTTTTAGTTTAAGGGGCATTTGCACTCGTTCACTTACATGACAAAGGCATTTAGTGGGTCTGAAAATGCTAACTTTTGAAAACGGGTGACCAAGAGCAAGTTTTTGAAAACAATACCGATATAACTACAAAAACGCAAATTTGTGAAAACAGTGATAATGGATGCATGCATATTATATGCTGGTGTATTTTCATCAGTAAGTGACATCGTCAAATACTGGCCAGGCATGCACAGTACAGCATTTTAAATCTTTATTGCAAATCTGAGTGAATGCGATCGATCTGACAAAGTTGTTGTCTGTGTGTGAAAAACGGTAAATAAAAACAGTTTCGTTGTGAACCTGCCCTTCCTTACTACAGGCTTCTTACACCTTTTCCAAATTCAAATTCAAGCACTTCTAAGATGCATTTGCAAGCTTTTACAGCACTTTAAACTGTGGTAAATTACATGTTTACACAAACACAATCTTGAGCTTTTCCACTTTAAATCAGATGTTATTGTGCTATTAAAAACCACCGGTCTGAAAAGCATATAGCATTGCATAATAGAAAAATAGCCACCATATAGTAAAATATAAATTATAAAATTTAAATAAAGGAGGAAATAATTTACTCTGCAGACTTGACAGAAGACTTTATTTTAACCATAATTTGTATTTGTCAGTTTTCAAGGCAACGCTGACTGAAGCAGCAACCTCTCTATGTTTTTTAATCTACCGCTCTGTTCCATCAAAGGGCGCGCGTCAAGTGCATTTTCATTTTGGTCTAAAAAAGTGAACTAACGTTATTCAGTAATAACGCAAATCATTATAAAACCAGTGGTTTTATTGAATGTGGTAGTTGCGTTGCTGTCTATGCAGGGTCAGAAAGCACTCGGATTTTATCATACATATTTTAATTTGTGTTCTGAAGATGAACAAAGGTCTTACGGGTTTGGAACGACATGAGGGTGAGTAATTAATGACAGACTTTTAATTTAAGTGTACTATCCCTTTAATTCTATGTCAGGGAAAACTATATGACAACTCTTTTTGACGGGAGAAATCTTGACTAACATGTCTGTACAAATACTTTGTCCTGTCAGTTTCTTGTAACCTTTAACATCTGAAGTACTTGAGCGTCTCAAATACTCACTGTAACAGCTCTCGCATGCTCTGCCCAATCCAACGGGCTGACCTGGTGCAACTGGAAGCACCTCTGCTCCATTTACGAGCCCTGGCTTCACACTGTTCACACTCAACTGGTTAGGGTTGGGCTTGTTACTGTAGAAAAAAAGGCCATGACGGTTACTGGATTTCATCTGGTCAAAGTGCAATCACTCAAAGCTTACGGTGAAATGCAGGGTTGATCTTCGACCTGTTGAAATACTCACTAGTTTGGGATATAAACCTGCTTTAACTTGCTCTCAGCCTCGGCAGCTTTTAATCGTTTCTGTATGAAACAGGATCCGGTTAGTCTCAATGTGAAAACTATCTAGGTTTTCTACCTGTACACAGAGACTTGAGACCGCAGTGTTGGATTACCTGCTGAACGTATCTGTCTGTGGTCTTCCACATGTAGTAATACTCAATGACGCTGGTCAGAGACTTCCAAGGAAGCTGGAATAGGAAAATAAAAGATCATTTAGAAAGAATACTTCAATAAAGTCATAAACAAAATGCCTGTTTATTATGTTTAACCCCGTATTTACAATGGGTAGGTTACGAGAATATGAAAATTGTCATAATTTTATTTTCCTCATGTCTTTCCAAACTCACAGGACTTGCATTTATCTTTGAAACACAAATGAAGATATTTTCAATCTGAGAGATTTCTGTTCCTCCACTGAACATCCACGCAAACCAAAAATTTGACTTATCAAGACATTGTAAAAGTAATCTCTAGACATGATCAATTTACAAAATTACCGGTTTTTATTTTATGCTTTTTTTCACATATAAGCACTGGTCGATAGAGAACCTCAAATACGGTAAAAAAATAATATATATATATAATGTCTTTTTAATGTGTGAAAGTTTTGGTTACATGGACTTTTAATAAATGGACAAAAAGGAAGAGAGAATATTAAAAAAGTATCTTCATTTATGTTCTGAAGATGAACAAAAGTCTGTTTGAAATGAAATTTTAAAAACGTTTAACTCTGAACCACTGTGACTAGATCACGATGTCAGATCATTAAGTTGAACTTGAAAAACGGATCAGTGAATGAGTCTCACACATTAAAACAGTTTAAATCACTGACTGATCAAGCTGCAGCGGCTCTTGAGTTGCAGTTTACTACATGTGTAGATTATGAGTGAATGATAATTACAAATTTTGGTCTGTTTCATACATAGTTATCTTACGGTTTCCGAAGATTTGAAATGAGTCATATGGACTCTTTTATGTAGCTTTTTTAGGTGTTTTTGTCACTTTTTGACAAGTGTTTTGGAATGAAAATTCTTAAACATTTTAATTGTTTTGTTCCACAGAAGGAAATTATATGGATTTAAAAAGCAACCTCCATGAGTGAGTAAATGGTGACAGTTTTCATTTTTGGTTTAAAGGAATCTTTTTAGAGCAAATTTGTTCATGATGGCAAACAGAAATCCAGCTCCATTTCCCATCCTTTGTGTCCCTGAATAAGCTGGGTGAGTTCTTTAGGGTGTGCCCATTTTCCATGCCTGGCTCCTCCCTGTTTCTCCAAGTAGAGATTTCTGAGGGAAACCCAGAGCCGAAACACTCAATGCCGCACATACACCTATCGACCACCAGATGGCAGAGTTAAACGCACGCTTAGCACACTCGCTGTCCCCTGAACAAAGGCAGTTTATCAGTCATTCCTGCCACAATTACCTTAGCATTTGCTGTTCAAATCTTTTCAAAAAGCCACACTTTGCTGTAGTAAAAAGGAAGAAATTCAGCCTGATCACCCTTCTTCTTGCGTAAATACAAACTTACAAAGTCTTGTTGGATGTCAGTGAAGTCCTTGCCGTATTTCTCGAGCGCTTCCTCGAACAGGTTGGCTTCAGACGCGCTCCATTCCTCCATTTCATCCCGGCAGAGCACCGGCCCGCCCTGGGGTACCAGCGCCGCGATGGCCCGCGTCATGTCGTAGCCGTTCTTATGCAACGTGTCCATGGCGTGAAACTAAAAAAATGTATTTGAAATAAAAACGCATCATAAATGATGGCTCAAATCCAAGATTCATCACCAAACACTCCATTGTTTTCAGCAGAAAATCTGAATAGCTCAATCCTGGGAACAACACAACAATGACACTAGATGAAGAGGAATTGTGTGGGCAGCATGAGAGGGTGTATGTTTATGCATGGGGATGTTGCCCTCTGGCGACTTTCCTTCGTGTTTTGTACACAACGGGCAGAGTTGGGTGGCTGGAGAGTGAAACCGTGCTCTGATGTTCTTCTCGTACAGCCTATAGGCTAAAACTGAACATAGAGCTGGCAATAGGCCTGTCGCAATTATTACATAATCGCCTGGTGGGGATTATTTGAGCTAATTGTAATTATTTGAGATGATTGTGATCACTGTGCACTTTAAATTCTAATCACATTTCGCCACTCAAATTATGAGTTTGAGCATCCTGACGGAAACACTAACTCAACCAATGGCATGCGTTTGACTGACCAATGGCATTCCTGAAAGCTATGTGTAACAGTTCTTCTTTTTATAATTATTTTTGATGAACTTTGGCACACTTTACCTTTGTGCAAAATGGAAACACTAAGACTGACGCCAAAACCAAAAATGTTCATTTTAAAGTAGACTTTGCTTGAAATAACGATACATTTAATTAATAAATCCATTATAATGTATTTGTATACTTCATTACACATTTCTTTTCATGAATTTGTGTCAATGAAGTCACATTTAGACTCCAACAACATTTAAAAATGTTGAACTTCAAAACAGTACAAGTAGTCATGTAATTAATCAGTCTGGGTTATTTAATACAATTTTAACTTTAAATAAACTGAGTAGATGTTTTTGTTGACTATTATGACAATACTAACAACAATGTCTAAATTTTCAATTGACTGACATAAACACATCTGTACTTACACAACAAAAGACAAAAGGTGTATTTTCCATTTCTAAAAGCAAGGATCATGAGAGCTGGTTCATCTTTTATGTAATACACAAGATGTTCATTTAAATAGCCTTTCACTCTCTGCGCTAGTTCATGGATACAGACAATTTATAATTGCATTTGAATTTTGACTGCAAAATGCTTCAGTCTAATCTTTTTTCTATCAATATATACTAAAACAGTCATCATTTACATCAACTAAAACTGCTTTTTATCTGTCGAGGTTATCATACAAAAGCTAAATAACATGCAACAACAAAGATGAGATCTGAATAGAGGAGCATACCAAAAAAAAAAATTATAATAATAAAGAATAATATCATGATGAAAAAGCATCACTGGGATGTCCGGTATTATGTATTGTATTAGCTAGACTGTATTTGAAATTGTAAAATAAGATGAGAAAATACATTTATTTTGCCTCTTATGACAGGATTAATATAATATAATCATTCACATTATCTGGCTACAATACAACTATAAATTTCACTATAAATAATTATATGTACTATAACATTAGCATTTACAACCAGTATTGGACAAATGATCCAAAAAGGTTCGAGTTGGGTTTTTTTCAGTAAATGTCTGCCATTAATTAGTATGAACCTGACGAGCTTAACTAAAGTGTGAAGTCTTCCAGCAGCGTGTGGTGTGCGAGTGTGAGAATGTGAGATGTGCCGTACCAGTGTGATGTCTCTGGAGGCTGCCGCAGCGCTCATGTGCAGACTGGGCTGCCGAACTGAACTGCTGCAGTCTAGAGCCCGCGCAAACGTACCCACAGACCTGCAGGGGTGGGGGGTTGGGGAAGTTTGAGAAAGAGAGGGAAAAAACGTGAAAGAGAAAGAGCGAGTGAGTGAGAGCGAGCAAAATATGCAGTTTGAAATAACAGGGTATAGAGTGGTTAAAAAAATATATATTATTTGGGAGGCATCTTCAGAATTTCACAGCTGAGGTTTTTGTTGTTTATGGTCTTTAAAACTCAATGTTCTGTTCACTAAAAACTGCTAATTTGTTCACGCTGCAGAATCTTACCGAGCCACGACGAGGAACTGGTCAATCTGTTTCTCGGTGAGGGGGTGGTTGGGATCCCACACCTTCTCCTCTAGTTTCTCCAGCTCCCGATCATCATCTTCTCCTGACAAACCAACACCCACAGATCACATTCACTACAGGACACTGCTTTAAAATGAGACTTTTGTTTCACCTTCTTCCTGAAGCCATCTTTCATCTAATGTGACTGTTTGGTTCTTACAATTAGTGTAAGCAGCATTACTGAGCAACCAATATAATGACCAGGATGTTTAATTGGGTTCTATCTGGCATTTAGAGATGATTTCCATTGAGCATTAAATTGCGATCATCTTTTTTCCTCTATTGTGACATACAGTACTACAGGTGCATCTCAATAAATTAGAATGTCGTGGAAAAGTTCATTTATTTCAGTAATTCAACTCAAATTTTGAAACTCGTGTATTAAATAAATTCAATGCCCACAGACTGAAGTATTTAAGTCTTTGGTTCTTTTAAATGTGATGATTTTGGCTTAAATATATTTCAAAATGTAATTTATTTCTGTGATGGCAAAGCTGAGTTTTCAGCATCCATTACTTCATGTTATCAATGTTAATATGACACGTGATGAAGAGAAATACAAGATAATACAAATATGAAAAAGATATGTGGTGTGTTAATGGTCTCATCTGAAGAGCTCAGAGCTTTGACCATGTTTAACTCAATAAGCGAAGAAACATCTTACCCTCTTTCAGGAGGTCAGTGATGTCAGCCTGGTACTTGTTTCCCACTCTGATCTCTCCCTTATCAGCCAACAGAGTCTTCTGCTGAGGGTCGTACACCAGAGAATAGAAAAAGGCATCCTGCAAAACCAGGAGACACCTTAATTAAGGCCAAAAACATACTGCATTAAAGTACACAAACGCTAAGGTTAATTTTGTGCATCATTGACTGTGCATCGTCGCATCCAAGACAAGAACGCACACCAAACACAGCACGCTTGTAATCAAGTAAACCAAGCTTAATCGTGAAGTATGTTCCTGGCCTTTAATATAAACGCAGACATATGAACCGGTGAGGGCCAGTGTTTGAGATATTAGAGGACCGGTTGACTCTTTGCAGAGTCTCTAGTCTCCTCATTACTAAATATGAGGAGGAACATACTGGGTCAACACACTGAATTATTCATTTGGATCGGGACTCAAACTAGCTCTCACACACACACACGTCAGATAAACATTTCACTCTCCGTTCACAGTATGTCTGCAAGTGGAAACAAAACAAAAGCATTTGCACATGCGTAGAAACAGCATGCTGTGACGCTCACCTCTCTTTCTAAATAGGACTTGAGGGCTTCCGTCTCATTCAGAAGTGTAACGCAGCATTTCCCCCTAAAAAACAACATAACACAGTTTTAGTGGTGGACTGAATCTGATACGCCATTAAATAGATCTGAATTGCTTCATAGTTTATTCACAGTACTGCGGGACAGAATGTTGCTGTTTGGCTGTGGTTTAGAAATGACCGCATTATAGTAAAGTAATCTTACTTGCAGTCTGTCATTTGTTATTTCATTACATTTAAAAAAGTATCAACATTTTGAATATTAAAACTTGTTTCATGGACTCATTTAATATTTGAAGCCAAATGTATCAGAAACAGACCATTCTTCCTAGCTGGTTGTAATTAAACAGGTGTATTCATTCACAGGAGCTTGTCTAACTGTTGCAACTGCACGTAATGATTATTTTGATATTTTTTTAGAATTCATTTTAAATAATGGTGAAATATCATAGACTAGGTTTTGTCTTCAATCAAAACAATAGTGTCTTATTTTTAAAGTACACCTCTCAAAGGTATAAAGTTTGAAAAAGTATTAAAAAAAAACTGGTCCCCAAGATATTAAAACAAAAGAACCAATGCTTAGAATTTCTTAAAATTGAATTTGTACTTTATTTGATTAAAGTTTGCATGAATTAGTACTCCTGACAGATTCCAGAGCTAAAGCGGACCTAGAAAACACCACCAACAAAGCGTATAGATGAAAATTGTACATCCTGGCCTCTTTCAGTAAATCAACATAAATCGTGGCAAAATGGCCAAAAATACCACTTTAACAATGCTACAGCTGAAATAGTTTTCTAATTCAATATATCTAAATATCCTTAAAACAAGATACATTTTACATCAGTAAAAATGACAGTAGCTGTTAAGTCTTGTTATCTTGAAAATGTAGTTAAGTTTATAAATTAAACTTGTTTTTCCTTTTGAATTATGTTTATTTTTCTAACAACCAGACTTCTTATCGTGTGATATTCCCAAAATTTTTAGTGTATCTTGTTTTAAGTATAATTAGATATTTTCCTCAAAAACAAAACAAAAATTCTGAATAAAAAATGTTTTTGGCAGTGTACCGAAAGCCCTCACATGAGATTTGAGTAAATCCTGAATTTGAACTTATTCATTAACTCTGTTGATGTGTTTAATGCCAGTTACATTCTAATAACGTTTAAGGACTATTAGCTCTATTTTTAAATAAATGGGTTTCCAAAGATAATCCTTGTCCATGTTTTTGGGTCACTGAAAATGAGTAAAACAGAAGGAACATCCTAATCACTTGATGAATTGCTTCAACCCCAGACAGAGTCGATGCTGGCCATCCACCTTCCATCACCGAACAACAGTGAAGAACCTGTTCATCCAGAAAGGTCAAGCTCACTCCACCCTTGAGTCCGACTTTCTCCACAAACTCAAAAGAAGCTTTACATGAGTCAGACGTGACCTGCCCAGCACCTCAGGTTTGTAAGTAGGACACGAGCGGATGTGCTGGTTTAAAGGGCAGACCATGCCGAATGGCCGCTTTCCTTGCATCAATTTCATTGCAACTTCCAAAATAAAAGTGGGCATGATCCTCATTAAATGGTTCTATTCACACGTAGATGACTTGACGAAAAATACAAGCCCTTGAGCAAAAACGAAACTGACTCAATCTTCAATTGCTCTCCGCTGAATTTGTAGCGTTGAGAGAGCGGCGTGAATGAACGAGAGGTTAATACTCTCCTGTGCTGGGGATTCTATTAGGCCAGAACATGAAAAAGATTGAAGGGAGCCGGTATGTGCGTGAGATGTGTGACTCACGCAGACGCTAATGAGAACGAGGCCAATCAGCTGCTAGAGAGAGCACAGCAGAATGAAGTGTATCCTCAATATCGACAAAGCTTTTTGTAGGTTACCTGATGTGTGTCGCGGGCAGAGACTCCAGCTGTCTGGAGAGGAAGAGCTCTCTGTGTCTCAGCTGATGCTTGTGTTTCTCTGGGAGATCCACCATTTCAGTGTTCTCCATCTCCTCTTCAATATCTCCTAAAAGTCAAAGGGAAAAGATAAACAACCTTTATTTGTCCACCCTTATTAATATTATTACAGATGTAATGCTGCAAGCTGAAGCTACTTGGTTGACTTTGAAAGTTATATAGGCACCAAAATGGTTTTTAGTATTAAAATAGTAAGCGTTTTTAATATTGGCCATTTATTGGTTATTGGCCATAACATGAAAATTATAAATGGCATCGAAGCCACAGTTATCTTGACTCCCTTGTGTTTCACATACTGGAATATTATCATTTATAAATTCAATTATTTACCCTTCCAGTATGTAATATTGACAGCTAGTGGTTGAAAATGGTACTATGATTTAAATCCAAAATATTGAAGAGAGCTTTTTCCTCACGCTTCCACGCGTGGGTTGCCAGATTGAAGACACGCAACAGGAATGAGCACAATTGACAATGGAAGATGGCGGTGAGTTGATATAGTCACTTTTTAATGATTCTGGTCATATAACTTTTTAGATGGATGCCAAGATTCTTTAGGTTGGGTAGAATCTGTGATCACTGTGTTTTTCACCAACTGGCAACCCAGGGTGTCAAAATATTATTGGGTAAAATGGCAGTGGGTAGAATCACACAGTCCAAAACAAAAACAGGCATTCCAATACCGAAAGCACATTCCAAAGTAGAATAACTGACCGTTAGGATTGTTCTTTCAGAGAAACAAGTATGTGAAGGAAGTATATTTTCACCTTTCAGTAGTCAATTGCATACAGCACCTTTAAGCATTTTTTGTGTGACTTCATATCATATATGTCATGATGTAATGCAATATGGTATATAAACAATCATCCATCCAGTCAGAACATATTCAAAATAATATTTCAAATGAAACTTGAAAAAAAACAGTGTCAGTCGATAACTATTAGACAAGCTAATAGCAATGCTAAGGGAGCATTCTCACAGAACACTTACATTTCATTATAGAATTTTTGCATTTCATTTTTATTGAAAATTGCTATTATGCAAAAATTATATTTTTTACCACTGCACTGGTGTCTTTTGTATTCTAAAAATGTGGTGTTTTTGAACCTTTAAAATACCTTTTTCCTAATCTCTTTGCCCTGCGTCTTACAATTTTAAACACAACAATGCTTTCTGTGTGAACGACCCCTAAGTCTATCACAATTACTATTGATCTTACTCAAGGTCATAGATTAGAACTTAACTAAAAGTATTCGGTGCACTGTTTGTCACAGTCATGAATGAAACCCCACACCACAAGGCTTGTTGAGGAGGAAACCCCATGTAAACTACATTGAAAGAGGAACCATATCAGTCATATCTAGAGATCAAGATATCTTAGGCCCATATACATCTGGAATGGTGCTTTCTTAGATCACAACCAGATCGCGTTGAATGGCAGATATAAATGTATAGCAAGCTAGCAACACACTAAAATCCACTTAGTAATGGACCAAAAAGAAAAGTAAAAATCTAAGTGTGTTATGCAGTTTTTGTGAGTTTTGATCTAGGACAGTGGTTTGCAAATTTGTTGACTCTAATTTTAAGGACTGCCTCTGCAAGAGTTGAACGTTCTTTATGGTTTTTAATTAATTTTCATGACTTTAAATGAAAACAGATTTACCCAAGCTTGGCATAACTATAAAACGGTCAATCAAAATGCCTAATATTTATTAATTTATATGACTGTGAGGTCTAAAAATCACAACAAGACCGTGGAGTCCCTGGTTCTTCAAAATAAAAGAAAACATTCAAGCAGTGAATAAAATATGAAATATCTTGGAAGTTTGCTGAGGCACCCTATTGGATCCTGACCCCCTGAGATGAGAACCAAGGATCTCGGACCTTAATACAGTGCATGCCTTTGTAAAGTCTGCAAATCTATCCCTCACAGCATCATTTTGATCGCTTAATCCAAATTCAATATGGTGTCTTCTTTTGAATAATATACATGTACCTACCTATCCAACTTACAACAAACAAGTGAAACCTTGAGCATTTAACCCTATAGAGCCTAATGTATCAGATTTCATATACAAAAGTCTCTAAATTAACAACATTTTGCTGGAAAACCTGTTATACACAACCCACTACATGCCTTTTGTCATATATATCATACTATATGGGCCACAAAAGCCTTATGAATTTAATATGACACTAAACAAAACCATTTATTTAAAACCAATTATTATAATTTTTTATAAAAGGTTAAAAATAAATCAAATATAAAATAAATAAATATATTCTGATTATTTCATATATCTGGCTTCACAGGGTTAAACATAATTTCCACAAGCACTACAAAGACCCTAATCAGGAAATCACACCATTTAGACAAAAAGGTTGTTACTAATGTATAACATAATTGAGCTGTGGCCCTAGAAGCAATTAATCTTATCTATTTGAATGGAAATGAACAGTTAGCATAGCACATGGTCAAACTTATTTAGCATGAAAATGTAATGAACAAGTAAAAAAATGAGTCGTCACTGGCATTATCACAGTCATTGCTCATATGGTCAGTGTAGTGTAAACTCACAGAGCCACCCACAACCTAACAACAAGCTGTTAAATATAACAGCTTACAACACCAAAATGTCTTTCCCTTTACTAAAAACACATAAATAATATATAATGTCAACATTTACTCTCACTATACAGCCCGATAAAAAGCATGTGGGAACTAGAAATTCACTGCCAAATTTTCAAAGTTATCCAAGCAAAAGCAAAACTGCTACTGCAACTTAGAAAGCAAAAATGTAAAGTTTCTTTTAAATTACAAATTTCTTCCAGGAGTGTATTTTATGCACCATATTGAGCTAATGTATTACATTAATGATCAACATTATTATGTCAACAGAGCATATCAAAATAATGTTTGTAAGGTTTAATTAAACTAATACATTTGAATTTTTGACTTGCAACCATGCATTTGTTTAAGGTGGAAATGAACAGTTAGCATAGCACATGGTCAAACTTATTTTCAGCATGAGTGTATTGTCCAATCAACAATGATTCTTCTGATTCTTTTGTATCCAGTATTAGATAAAAATACCTACAGGTTACAGTATGAATCTAGAACCCACATTCTCTAAATGGCAAGTCAATACTTTTGCAATGCCTAAATTGACATGGCATGTGAGTCCTGAATCAGTAGAACATGTAATTTACAGATACACATTCACATTTTTTTATTTAAAAAGTTGTTTTGAACTTTCTATTCTATCCTGAATAAAAGTTTCACAGTTTCTATAAAAAAAATATTAGGTAACGCAATTGTTTTCAACATTGATAATAATCTGAAATGTTTCTTAAGCAGCAATTCAGCATATTAGAATAATTTCTGAACAATCATGTGACACTGTTTGTAAGGTTTAATTAAAAACTTGAAATTTTATTAAAACAGAAAGGTTATTTTAAATTATAATATTTCATTTTAGAGTTTATGTAATCAACAATGATTCAGTACTCAGCGTGACAGCGATGTCGATCATGAAAAAAATGATAGAGGATGAAATAAGATTGGTTATGGCAGTCACTTTTGCAATGTCCAAATTGACATGGAATGTGAGTTCAAAGTATAGAACATGAAAAGAGAAATGCATTGGCTTTGAAGTCACGTAGCCTTACAAAATATTAATATACACACACACACAATATATATATACATATCTGATTAATATATGGATGCGTTGGGATATTAACATTTTTTACATGATGAATGCGCTGCATGTTACCAGTGTTTAGTTTTATGCTCAAATGCAATGCCCGATATTGACAGTTATTTGAGACGGTCATATTGCTTTTATTTCTAAAAAAATACTGATCCTATAATAATGCAGCAGTGATTTTTTCATCATATTTGTTCAACAGTAGGCATGCTTCAATTAAAATAGTTTTGTACTTCGTATGGCTTTGAAAACACGCAGGCGATTTTAAGAATCACTTGATAATGTAGATGAAAATATAGCACAAATCTCCCATAAACATTAATGACATAAGCATTATAATAATAACTTTTTAGAATGTGAAATCTATAGTATGCACAATATTATTGCATTCTTGATCAAATAAATACAGCCATGGTGAGCATAAGAGACTTCTTTCAAAAATACTTAAATCATAAAACAATAATTAATGGCATCAGAATGATTAGAATCCTTATGAATGAATGTATGGATGAATAATGCATTAATATAGCGCTTTATGGTGTATTGCTATACACCCAAAGCGCTTTACAATCATGTGGGGGGGGGTCTCTCCTGAACCACCACCAGTGTCCGGCATCCACTTGGATGATGCGACGGCTGCCGCAGGACAACGGCACCAGTGCGCTCACCACTAATCAGCTTCAGGTGGAGAGGAGAGAGAGTCATAGAGTCAATCAAGTGGATGGGGATTATTAAGAGGCCATGATAGACAAGGACCAGTGGAGGGAATTCGGCCAGGATGCCAGGACACCCCTATCAACCCTGCTTTGCTTCAGTGGGCAACCAGTCTTGAGCTGCAGGGTGATATGGATATCGCATCCTTAAAAAGTACAGCCCCGTACAGATCTGTCTCATATCTGGAGGTCCAGCGACTATTTACATTCAACCCTCACATGAACACACACTAAATACTATAGGTACAGCCTCCATAAACACTTTAAAGCCTCCATCCAAAAAGCTGTGGCCACAAATACACACACTTTGGCTTTGTATGTCACAAACCCACACCACGCGCAACCTTTCTGTTGATAAGGACATGAAAGGATACGGAGATGAATTCCGGTGCCTTTTTCCGACCGCTGTTTGTTTATTTTGCCCTTCCAATTCAGGAAGAAATGTAAAACACACAAACACAGCTCACTCTGACAGCCGTGACTCAAAGCTGTTGCGCTCAGCACCGAGAGGTCGAGCAGAAAGCACAAACAAGTGGAGCGGCTGAGGCCAACGAGTGAGGTGATTCCAGTGAGTAGTTCACAGCAGGGCCAGGTCTCTCTCTCGGCACACATGGCGCCTCGCTGCCTCATGCTCTCAGGGCCCAGCGAGGCGGAGCCAGCATCACAGAGAGCAAAATATTTCATTGGTGAGTCACAGCACCCGCACGCTGCTGACTCCTCCAATGCTCAAGTCAAGTTCACACACCACAAGCTCTGCTGGGTTATATCAAGGGTCAAAGAGCACTTGAAGGTAGATTTCGGCAAGTTCTGCAGAAAGTCAGAATTTTACTTCCCCATGCAGAACAAATAAGAAAAGAAAATGAATGAAAATAGAAAAGAAAATACTTTATAACAAAAATAAAACAAAGAATAAATACAAATAAAAAGAAAACTTAAATAAAGATAATATAATAAAAAGAATAAACTATTTGCCAAAACAAATATATATATAGATAGATAGAAGAGAAATAAATGTATAAATGAGAGAGAGAGAGAGAAATACAATTCCTAAGAAATCATAAAAAGAAAAAAAGAAATTAAAAATTAAATAAATAACATTTTTTTAATGAAATAAACAAATGTAATGAATGGAGAAAAATGTAAATTAGTAAAATAAAGAAAGAATAAAGACAATAATAATTTACTAAAGAAAAAAATGATGCAAAATGCATTCATGTGTGAATAAATTAATGCATGAAATAATTAATGGAATTTCACCTGAGGGAAATTATACCAATTTTAATTTGGGGTTAACTATTCCTTTAATGTATGCAATTAGGCATTTGAACAAAACCCTAACCCTAAATATGTTCAACAGCAAAAGTGATGATTGCAAGCAGCACTAATAATGCAATGTGTTGAGGCACTGCCTCTAGCTCTCGCATGAAGGCACATGGACCACCTCCATCCAACACTGAACTTGTGTCTTCCCTTTTCTCATTGGTTAGGCTTCTCCTTCATCCTCCCTCCACTTGGTGACTTTTCTTTTTCATTACGCTCTTCCACTCATTCTTCAACTCCCTTTCCCTTTTCCAAAGGCAGAGACAGGATGTAGCCCACACCCATGTGGTGAACAACCATTCCTGCCATGCATTTTTCACATATTGCAAATGTCTGGAGGTCCACGGAGAGACTACTGGCATTAAGGAGAGGTCCATAATATACACACACACAGAGCGAGTTCCTCTTGACTGCATCTGTGTGGTCCACATGAACAAATTGGCTTGACTGTCTCAGAATCAGACTTGTGTGTTGCGGGCCAAAGCCGAAATCTCTTTTATATGTAGAAGCACTGTCTAACCCCCGTACTTACAAACCTCTCAGATACCTCTCTGCTGATAAATCTCGACAGCAGCCATTTTGGAGGACAGTTCTGTTCACAGCGGGAACAGATTCTCTTTTAAAAGACTCACAACTACAGCTCATTCAACAGAGGAGGGTGTATTAAGGGCTGTCACTCATCTGAACATTACATAATGAACGACAAATATCTTGCAAAATTTTGCCTGAACCTCTAACAAAATTTTAAGGATTAGTTCACTTCAGAATGGAAATTCTCTATCATTTACTCAACCTAATGTCTTTCCAAACCCACATCCTTTCATGGAACAAAGAGGTATTCTGAAGAATGTCTAGGCTGCTCTTTTCCATATAAAGAGAGTGAACGGGAGCTCTGGGAGTAGAGCTACAAAAAAAAGCGTTACACCAGGTTTGATGCCAATGACCATAAATAAAGAAAACCATAGTGAGAAAACCAAGTCTAGAACGATATGATAGTGAGCAAATAACCATTTAAATTTTTAGGTGCACTATTTCATTAAAGAGATTTCACCCAAAAATGAACACAAATTAAGATATTTTTGATGAGCTTTCTGACCCTGCACAGACAACAACACAAACACCAAATTCAAGGCCCAGGAAGGTAATAATGACATTGTTAAAATATTCCATGTGATATCAGTGGTTCAACCTCAACGTTATGAAACTACAAGAATACTTTTAATATATGAATATTTTTTTGTAAAAAAACAACAAAAATAAATGACTTTATTTAACAATTCCTTCTCTTCCGTGTCGGTCGTAGAACCCGGATGTGCTGCACTTTGTTTACAAGCAGAAGCAGCAGCATGCTGTAAATAAAACAATTATTTGTAAGTATGTCTGAAGATTTAAACAGAGAGGATGATTTGTAGTGTTTTGACCAGTCTTCATTATTTGAACCAGAATTTACAAATGATGAACTAAGAGAGATGGACGTTCTCTGTCAGAATACCAGCTCCAACGACAGCAGCATTGCATGCATGTGTCGTGGTACTCTCATGAACACACTTCAAAGACTGACAGGGAAAAGAAGAAATCGTTGAATCAAGTTATTGTTTTATTTGTGCAAAAAAAAATTCATAGCTTCATAAAAATAAGGTTGAACTGCTGATGTCACATGGACTATTTTAACGATGTCTTTACTACTTTTCTGGGCCTTGAACATGTCAGTTGCATTTCTGTCTATGGAGGGTCAGAAAGCTCTTGGATGTCATCAAAAATATCTTAATTTATGTTCCAGAGATTAATGAAGGTTTTACAGATTTGGAAAGACAATGAAGGTGAGTTAACTAATGACAGAATTTTCATTTTTGTGTGAACTATCCCTTTAAAATAAAGACAATAAGCCAAAAAAAAAAAACATTAAAAGGGGACCTATTAGGGCTATTGACAAGCTACGCAGTTTATGCTCAGAATCGCAGATGAATCGCATGCAATAGTGAACATGAGATTGCATAGCTTGTCAGTGAACTGCCGCTCCATTTGAATACAGGTGATGGGAGATTTACCACTAATCACAGAAGTTTGATATTGCTATCAAAATAACTTAACACACAACCACATCCATACACACGCAGGCTTCCCATATTGTGCATGGTAATGTGCCTATGAAGACTTAAATGAAGACAATATAAACACAATTTTGTACGGTCATCTGGTTGATGTCATTGTGAAAATAATATGCTATTAATTAACAATATAATATTTTAAAATTATATTAATTTTAAAGATTTTTAAATAAAAGACAATACTTACATTAAATAAAAATCACTGGTTTTATTTAATCATGTCAAATTCCAAACAAACAATATTAAATAAATACACTACTTTTTAATCAAAATGTATTATTCTCATTTAAGCTGACATTAAGGATGTGTAGGCGAGAAAATAAAATCAACCAATACTATTATAGCCTAATATGTTTTATCCAATCAAATCTAAATGGATAAAATTCCCCACCCCCCAAAAAACCCTCCTATTATTTTCCAATTCATATTTAGTTTCACTCAGAAATATGTTAGGTAATACAAAATTCCAATGTGTGTGAATGGTGATCCATGTTTTTAAAGAAGCAAATGTACCCTTCACTACAAGGTGCCTTAAACTTGAAAAGAGATGCATTCTAAACAATAAAAAGAAATATAACGAACAATCACTTGAGATAAATAGTTTCCTGTAGCTCTGTATGACAACAGACCCTGGGCGGATGTCTCCGGAAACAAATTTAAAGTTTGGCGAGCTGATTGTGGGTGGCCATTGTGGACTGCAAACAAACTGGAAGACGGCTGCCTAGGAACACTCCCAACACAAAGGCTCCAAAAAGTAAGCAGCAAAATTATGCTGCCTAAAAATTGGCTACAATACCTAATTATATGCTAATATACATGTGTTGTCCAAAATCACATTTGATGTTATGTTTCGTTTAAGTTAGGATGCATCTGTAGACGTTAGCTGTTTAATGCAAGGCACAAACACTTAATTTTTCAGTTGAATAGTTAAATGTTCAAGTTGGCATTATATGAAAATTCATCCCATCTATTTTGTAAATGTATTTTATAGCTCTTATTGTGAAGAATTCATCCATGAAAATGACAGATCTCTCTTTGGTGATGTATCCCAGACGTTTAGTACACTTAAACCCCAAATCTCCATAATCGACTGCAAGCTCACGTTCAGTTTGAAGCTCAGAATCCCACCAACATCTGATGAACGGTGAAAATAAAACGGTGAAAAGCTGATGAAGTTATTCTCAGAACAGCTCTGGAGATGAAGTTCATGTGAACTCAAATATTGAAATGACAAGATGCTAAAAAAAACACTGCAAGCGTGTGTTTGAGTTCATGTAATAGACATGCAGACTTAATGTTAGGCGACATGCACTGACTGGCTGTTGTCACCTTTAATTCTGCTGTGTGATAGGCTGTTACGTTAATCCATATAGAGTAAACTATCCAGACTTTATCATCGTTACCAACACTAATTTCACTGTGATCTCGATATGACATCTGCCCTATATCGCCCTACATTTCAGCTCGAAGCATTGTGGGTAAAGTAGTCTTTGACAGCTACTCACGTGCATGTTTATCAGCGAGGGCGATGAGCGTTGTAGAGATGTCCCTGCGTCGGTAGAAACACACCACTTTGGCCTCCACATTCCCATTCGCCGTCTGCAAAAGGAAACAGAGTTGTCACAGCAACAGCTTCTAGACCAATCAGCTCCCGGGAAAGCCTCAATATGCAAATTGAGGATCAAATCAAAACCATGACCTAAACACCTCTGCACTTCCTGGGTGATTTGAGAGGGTCTCGTGATGGAAAGAAGATGAGGAGGGCAAACAGGGGGATTCAGTGTGATGTTAGAGGATGTGTGAACAGTACGAAAAAGACAAAAAGCTGCAGCTTTGAGATTTGTAAGTCATTTAGTTATGGGTTTTTGCCAAGCGCTCACTACTAAACTTGTACCCTTTGCATATTGAAAGGGATAGCTCATCCAAAATTGAACAATTCATCATCGTTTACTCACACTCATGACATTACAAACCTATATGATTTTCTTCCTTGCAACACGAGAGGTGAAATTTTAAAGAATGTTCTGCCATGTATTTTCAATAAAATATAAGTGAATAAGGACTGGGGCTTGTCAAGTTTCAAAAAAGACAAAAAGCACCATAAAAGAATGACTAAAATGAGTGAGTTGAACTAACAAACTGAATTAGGGAACGAATCAATCAGACCAAGGGTTTAGAGTTAGGCATATGATTTAGTCCGGTTTAAAAGGTCTGGGTTGTCTAAAGAACATTCCTGGTTCATAAATTGCTACTTCTCTTTTAAATAAACTACAAAAGCAGCTACTATTACAGAATTTATTAACATTTAGAATTAGCTTTTATTTTTACATAATCAGTTTTTAATTTAATTTTAGTTTTTGTGATTTTGACATGATTTGTCATTTTTATTTACAATATTTCTATTTAACTTTTATTTCTTTTTCTAGCATTTCAACTTTTTATTTCTGTCAGCTGTCAAAACAACATTTCCAAGTTTCGTTTACATTACTAAAATCTAAGTTCAAGTTATAGTTAAAATCATCTAATATTTATATTTCATTTTATTTCTCTGTTGTTTAAATTAATGAAAACAATAGTTTAGTTTTTGTTAAAAACATCAGTAATTGCTTCATAATTTTTAGAATATAGCACAAAACCCATATGGACCACTTCTATTATGATTTTAGTTATTTTACTCGTATTGGAGCCTGAAAGCCCCAGTCCTTGTTCTCTTTCATTATATTACAAAGATTTTTCAGATCTCTCACAATTGTCATTTGCTTATATCTGCCACTGACCAATGTGTACTAGGGCTGCACGATATATTGTATGCGATAGTCACTCAGAATCGCATGTGATAGTGAATGTGAGATTGCATAGCTTGTCAGTGAACTACGGCTCTGTTTATTAACTGCCGCTCCATCTGAAAACGGCTGATGGAGATTTACAGCTAATCACAGAACCGTCTTTACTGACAAGATGCAATATATCGTGCAGCCCTAGTGTGTACACAAAGAAAAATGCTGTGACTTGGCTACAATCCAGGCTTTTTGTCTCAGACGTAAAGCATTAAAGGGTGACCAGCTTCAGACTTGTAATGTTCGACTGGCTTTTAGCAACACACACACACTCGTTTGTCACTCACCTTGTTGAGTTCCTCTATTCGCCTGATCAGCAGTGGGTTACTGGATGAGTTTTCGAAATAAACATAATCTGTGAGGAGAGAAAGAAACAACTGTTAGTGTTGTTCACACACCTACAGTCTGTCAGCGACAGGCAGCATCTCCGGTCACGCTCCCACACCTGCCGAGGCTTACCGGACTGTTTCAGAGACTAAACAGAGCATCTCCGCTGGGATACATGACAGGAGCACCGCTGCCTTTTGGCGAGTTCCCCAATAACAACACTTGAAAACAAATGAGTTGACACTGTGAAAAGCTATGGTGTTTGTAACTCAACCTCATAGATAACCTTCAGCGGTCACTTTTTTGCCTGGCTCCAAACATCATGTCAGTATCAAGTCTATCAGAGCAATACAGACCATTAAACACAAACAAGACAGAGTGATGCTCTCTTTTATTTCATTTAAGTCATTTAAAAATGTTTTTACAAATAAATTAAGAATACAATTCAAATACACAATTTGAATAAATCTCTTCTAACATGAGCATGTTATTGCTTTGAGCATTGGAATTAAATTCATTTTGAATCAAAAAATCTATTATGCCAAAAGTGTCAGGGTGATACAATCATCCTGATAATGTAATAATGAAAGAAATTCTTGAAAAGAAAGCCTCAAGTACTGTTTGAAAAATACAATACATCTACTAAATCAAGGTCATGTGTTGTGACTAATAAAGTCATGTGGTGCGACGAACAAGCAGAGAAAAAAAAATGCCATCGAGACGACCCCTGCAGTTCACCATGACTGTGTTTCAAGGTCAAAAAGCCTCTTGAAATTTCAGATAAGTTAACTTTTATGACAAGACAAGGTTAGTTCCGGCTCTAACGTTATGTGGTGCAACAATATTTATTAATCAATAATTTCAGATGTGTGTAAAAAAAGAAAATTAAACAATGTAAACACATATACATTCACTCACCGGCCACTTTATTAGGTACACCGGTTCAATTGCTTGGTAACACAAATTGCTAATCAGCCAATCACATGGCAGAAACTAAATGCATTTAGGCGTCTAGATGTGGTGAAGACGACTTGCTGAAGTTCAAACCGAGCATCAGAATGGGGAAGAAAATGGATTTAAGTGACTTTGAAGGTGGAATGGTTGTTGGTGTCATACGGCTGGTCTGAGTATTTCAAAAACTGATGATCTACTGGGATTTTGATGCACAACTATCTAGGGTTTACAGAGAATGGTCCGAAAAAGAGAAAATATCCAGTGAGCGGCAGTTGTGTGAACGAAAATGCCTTGTTGATGTCAGAGGTCAGAGGAGAATGGGCAGACTGGTTAGAGATGATATAATGGCAACAGTAACTCAAATAACCACTCGTTACACAAAGCAGATGGGCTCCAGCAGCAGAAGACCACACCGGGTGCCGCTCCTGTCAGCTAAGAACAGGAAACGGAGGCTACAATTCAGCTGGTGGTGGTGGTGTAATGGTGTAATTTTTTGGCACACTTTGGGTTCCTTAGTACCGATTGAACATTGTTTAAACATTTGTTCATCCCTTTATGACTATAGTGTACCCATCTTCTGATGCTACTTCCAGCAGGATAATGCACCATGTCACAAAGCTCAAATCATCTCAGACTGGTTTCTTGTACATGACAATGAGTTCACTTTACTCAAATGGCCTCCAATCACCACATCTAAATCCAATAGTGCACCTTTGGGATGTGGTGGAACGGGAGATTCACATCATGGATGTGCAGCCGACAAATCTGCAGCAACTGCGTGATACTATCATGTCAATATGGACCAAAATCTCGGAGGAATGTTTCCGACACTTTGTTGAATCTATGCCACAAATAATTAAGGCAGTTCTGAAGGCAAAAGGGGGTCCAACCCGGTACTAGCAAGGTGTAACTAATAAAGTGGTCAGTGAGTGCAGTGTATATGTACACACTTAAAAAAAAAACTTTTATAAAAACATGGAATGTGTTTTAAACATGACTTTTAAAAGATTTTTTATCATACCACACTTTTGCTATTGACCCTCCTACTAATTCTCTCAGTTCCTTCTTTCTTGTGTCAGCCCTCTTTTCCCGATGTATTTGTGTGTGTTTGTCTTCTGTGCATGTGCTGTTGGCCTTGCTCCAGGGCGTGTGGGCTCTGTGCAGGCTTACGGCTCTGTGGGACGTCCCCCGCAGGCCTCAGGCTTGGTGGGGTGCCTGGTCTTACCCCTGCGCGCGCCAGGACCTCTGGCAGATTACACCCCGCGTACAGCAGACGGCATACACAGTTAAATCATGGGTTGGAGGTGGGGGGAAGGGGGACCAGAACATCAAGTCTGGCAAAAACACGTTTGCAAACACAGTGTTTGGTAACACAGCCATGTGAACCAACAGTTCCCGTTTCAGAGAGAAGTCCGTTTACTAATACATCAAAATGGATGATTTTCCGGAGAATCCAAAGGGAAAAAACAAGTGGGACTAAACTTTTGGGACAGACGGCTGAGAATTATAAACATTGGTTTTGGTTTTGAAATACAGAACTATCCTACAACCCTTTATTTATTTATTTATTTTAGTCACATTGAGAATAAAGAGATGAGAAAAGATGAGAATAAAGAGATGTCTTGACAATGATGGCATGCTATATGAGGCCAGTCGAATTGGACTTACAATGCTCATATCCACGGCTTAATACGTCAGAGCATGAGTTATCTACTGATAACAGCATATTAAACAGAGAATCGTTGAATCAGAGAAAAATGTTGACCACCAAACAGTTTCAGTTCCCATTGAATTCCATTATATTTTTTTGTCTATACAATGGAAGTCAATGGTAACCAAAACGGTTTAGTTACCAATATTACAAGTGTTGATCAGAAGAAAGAAATGCATACAGGTTGGAACATCATGAGGATGAGTAAATGATAACAGACCAGCCATTTTTGGTGAACTATTCCATTTCCAAAATACAATTGTAATATGCTCTTTATGAAAAGAGATTAAAATACCATATTAAAACTGCAACATAATACGACTTCAAGGTAACATAATCAGTAAATTAATACAATACAGTTAGAATATATTTATATTTAAAGTTGTAATGTTGTGCAGAATTTTTAGACCAATGATATTTCATGCTGGGTGGGCTGCCAAGCTCAGTACCACAGAACAAGAAACCAAACAATCGACAAGCGACTACTCCTCGTAGCCACAGCTGATCAGGGCCAAATGTTGATTTACATGTAACAGATAGCTTTTATCACCGGTCACTTTATAACATCAGGACTAGAGCGGACATAGCGCTGGTCATAAACAAGTCCTGTTCAAAAAAAGCTCAGTCTACAGCACCACTGGCTATAAAAGGACAGGAAGTGGCTTTGGTACATTCTCTACACAGTCTCGGTGATCTAACGTCTTAGAAAGTCTGTTCGTTGTTTTTTCTTCTACCAAAAAGTGTAATAAGTCAACACAAACACAGAAAACTAGAGATGTAAATGTGATATTTTCGGTTTTCTTTTTCAGATTTTGAATGCACAGTTTTCATAATTTAGACTAGACTTATTAAATTACCATTCAAAGGGTTGAAAGAAAATGGCTAATTCTTTTATTCAGCAATATAGGATTCAAATGATCAAAAGTGACAACAAGAAATGTTAAAGGCCGTGTAAATTCAATATTAAATTTGTTATTAACCACCCAGCCATATTTAAATGCTAAAAAAGCGCCAAGTAAATAAAATAAGGCATCAAAATCTTGAAAAAATAAGCAGTATTCTCTGCTCTCATATGCTGGGGGCGTGTCCAATGGCGGTGCTGAAACCACGCCCACTCGTGGGAACGCTACCGTCTCTCTCAACTGTCATCCTCTAGCAGCTTAATTATTAAGGAGACCAAACTGTTTTGTAAATGATCGCAACCAGGTATTATGCATTTACGTGACAAAGGTATAGCTAGTTAACAAACTGTAGGCTGTAGTAACTAACGGTAATGACAGTAACTCGCGATTGAGCCGTGAACCACTGATACTAATATTTATTGTGATGACGATCAATCATGTATGACATCGAGCGATTTGAATTTGATGTCACACATTGATCGGTCTGCAGTGCTGCTTGCATCAAGTCGAAAACACATCTTATAGTGTTTTAACAGTCTAACTCCACAATTAAGTACTACATTGTTCACAGTCTTTGTAATATGTTTCAGCAATGCATTTCTAACTGTTATAATGTATTTACAAACAATTCTCATATAGGCATTCATGGACGCAAAAGCAAACTGGTAAATATACTTTATAGTGTCTCTAACCAAGTGCCATAAAAATGCAGCAACTTGAGCAAAGTGAAATTCAGCGATCTTGTCTGCACTTGCACTAGGAGGACCAAATTTTGATCTAAATTTCCTGTAACATGTCTTCAAAGAGGTATCCAAGAACTAGGGGATCTGTGGAATTTTTTTTTTGTTTCATATAAATACACACACATACATACATACATACATACATGACAACAGTTTAGTCTTACAAGAGTAAAATACTTATTTTTATTTGTGCAATTGTTCCTGTGGCTCAGTGGTAGAGCATTGCGTTAGCAGCGCAAAGGTTGTGGGTTCAATTCCCAGGGAACATACATACCGATAATAAAAAAATGTATAGCCTGAATGCACTGTAAGTCGCTTTGGATAAAAGAGTCTGCTAAATGTAAATGTAAATTGTCATTTGCTGTCTGCTAGATCCAGTGTACAGCTTAATTCAGTGATGTAACTGGATTGTTGGGATCTCTATAATTTTGGGCCCAAAAAAAAAGTGGTCGACGACCAAAAAATGTTGGGAACCCCAGACATTCACAATCCTGTATCTTCCACTCCATCTGAGATTCATTCAGCCATGTGCACTTGACTGTCTCTATCAGTGTGTATGCAAGACTAGGACCACACCTCTTTGCTGCATATTTAAGGAGTACAAGTTCTACCAGAGGCCTCCCGGTCCGGGGCAAAACCCAACATGGAGTCAGAACCTCACACAGAACCTGGAAGAGAAGCTTGCAGAAGATCTGGAGGCATCACCACTGTCTCTCACAACTTCTGCCAACCCTCCTGCCATCTCCGGCTGCCTGAGCCCCATCCCCCCACCAATCAGCACGCGACACAGCCTGTGACATCAGAGTGCAGTCAAATTTCCTGTGATCCAATCCGTGTATGTTGCCGAGCCTTACTCAGACTGAGAGTGAAAGAAAGGTAGACAGACAGAGAGTGAGAGATAGTTAAGTGCAGGGAGTCTAACCAGGACGAGGAAAAACGAGAGGAAGTTGAGTGAATAGAGACAGACAAAGAGTGAGCGATACAACATACAAGCCAAAAAAGTATTTGAATGGATGAACACTTAAAAATGTCATATTTTTATTAAAATAAATATTTAAACAAACAAACTTGTCTACCTCACTAAATCAAAGAAATCACGCAAGCACATATGCAATCAGGCTGGACTTCAGGAAGTGTGGGCTGCCCTGAGTTGGACTCAGAGGAAGAGGTCCCCGTGGCCCAGCCGCTGCAGAGACCCCAGCCCGCACAGGTCCTCCGAGTGTACAGAGGCCATTCAATCCCTGTCTTAGGACAATCAGACCAGGACCCATGAGACATCCGTTACTATGGCAATACCAGTTAATTCAAGCTTATGCGCCAAACACATACACAGAGCATTAGTGCAGCTCTTAGGTTATTCTTGCTCTCTGCCTCCAGCTCAGGGATTCGGGTTATACAACACCTTCAACAATATAGAACCACTGCTTGTCTGTCCACCAGCGGTGGGCCGGGACGCACAGGACACCTATACCTGCTGGTTTTAACACATATGATATACTTTTTTGCCCCTATGTTTAATATGGGGGGGCATTAATGTTCATTCTGGAGGCATTTTTGGTTGACAGAAATTTAATGTCCTTGCTAAATGAGAGTATTAATTTATTTCCTAAAGTCTTACTGATCCCAAAAATTTGAATGGTAATGGTATATTAATTCATATAAGGCCAATTTCATGTGCAAATCAGTAAAATCATGTAACGAGACTTTAGTAAAAATGGGACGTGCTTGATTTATTTAAGTTGATTAGATGTATTTTTGTTTTTAAACGCATGACCGAGAACATACGCTTCCTCAGGAAGATTACTGTGTATGCGCTCAGAGACACAACACGGACATGCAAAGTCATCTTTTAGCGCCTAAACCAGCGGTTCTCAACCCGCGGCCCGTCACGAATCCGAATGCGGCCCACCATGCTGAATGTTACTTATTAAGTAATAATTCTTATTAAGTTATTCTTATTCTTAAATATAATTAATATTGCGGAGATAAATAATTAATTTCCATAGAGATGTTTATTGGCGAAATAATGGTTCTATAGTAAATGTTAATATAGTTTAGCGTGTTTCAAACAAGTGAATCTTGTATAAAGTTACATGCGGTGGCCGCGCTGGAGCATTTCCTGAACCGATAACCAAAAATGATAAAATGCTTAAATATCGGGAAAAATATCGGTAACCCGATATATTGGTCGATCTCTAGTTTAGATATCATGATATTTAGGCTATAAATAATATTAGAAATCTGGTTGGTTTGTATTGACGTAATACGTAAATGACATGCGTGCGGCCCGTGAGACTTGCACTTAGTGTGGCCCGGTGGAAAAAAAGGTTGAGAACCACTGGCCTAAACGGTCAAATACACGGAAAAATGTGTCAAAATGCGGCGCTTAGTCATTATTCATGTAAACCCTCATCGGTTATGTAATAAATTAACGTAAAGAGTTGAGGATGAAACTTGTGTAACAGTAAATTGGATTGTGCAGCTCTTAAAGTGACAGTGGGCTATATTCCTGGGTGCTTTATATTAATAATCAAACAACAAAAGACACATTCAAAATCACTCTCTGCTCTTGACTGAAGGACTTTTGTAGCTTTAATAAGAAACAAAGGAAGTTTAATTCTTACAGTGAAGACTATGCTGTTTTATTTTACATTAGGTTATTCAATTCCTCTAGTAGGCTGTTAACTTAACTACTTTAGACTTAAAAAACTTAAAAGCACAGTTTGTTTAATTTGTATCGTATTATTTAGCTTTTTTATTACTGACAATGTATTCATTTGCATTTTAATGGCAGTTTAAATTTTTTCAATAATTTTGAGGACCTTTTTTGTTGTTGTTTTTTACTCCGGTATTCTGCTGTGGTATTTAGAATCGTGACATGACGCTGGTCTCTAAAATGTAGATGTCATAGCAACCTTATTTACAGAAAATATATAAATCACTATCTTTAAATAAATATTTCATATAAAGTTTGTCATATGGCCCACTAATAATTGTTTTAAATAATCGTGTTTACAATATTGATAATCGCGATTATGATTTTTGTCATAATCGAGCAGCCCTAATGTAGGCCTAATATTGGGCTTGGGTATCCCCAGAATGTGTCTGTGAAGTGTCCACCCAAAATATCTAACAGATAATTTATTAATATGTTATCAGTCTAAAACAGGGCTCGTTATGACTGCTGTATCCAAATATGAACTAGCCGTTTGAAATATTTTTATATTTAACATGTTAATTTTTCAGTATATTATTTTGGTTATTGGCACTTCCAGGCTCTCTCTCCCTCACGGATTAAAAACACCAAATAGAAATGAAATAGTCTATGGCAAATACAGAGAGTCTCTCTCTTACCCCCACCCACCCATGCACGATAATATCGTGATATGACGATATGAAACACAACCATATTGCCCAATACTACTTTAAATCATTTCAGCACTACAATTGCATGAAAGCAACAACTATGCCTGTGTGTAAAACATGGTGATCATGTTGTTAAGAAGCATCTTGTAAGCTACACTGGAAGCTAGAAAAGGCTGTACACTTTAGACCATCTTTGGTCATTTTGACCCGTTTTCTTGAGCATCCCACCCTAAATGAGGAGTTAAGATATTATGTCAAGTAAAAATTAGCCCAACCTTTACAAACATGTAGGCTATACTAGATTTTAAATACATTTTTTGGAACACATTTTGAGAAATGTTCAAATTTTCCCTGGCTGAGCACTGGTACCAGCAACTTTTCAGTATAAAAGGGATATCAGAATTTTTATCAAAGCATTTAACTAGTCTCCAGACTATAAGAGCTATGGATTTCTGCAGTGATGTTTGTTTTTATATGTCTGTGTGGTTGTTTAGGCCAGACCGTTTTAAAGGAGTAAGAGAACAAGGCTTTGTGCATTAAATTGCAGGGTCTGTAATTGTGCCACCAACATATACTGTACACAAAGATCCCGACACAACATCCACAATGTGACAACTGTTCAGTAGCAACCCATTTTCTGTCCACACTATAAACAAAAACGCTGCATGAAGAGCAACTACAACATTAGGATACTTTATGTTATTCATGGGTAATTGATTGGATTATAAACCTGATCTTCCATTCCACAATGAAGCCACAAATAAGCATCAAATACAACAGGCATCAATGTTTAGGAGGTTTTTCTTTCACTGGAACATGCTGAAGGTCAAGTTCACATTTGAGAGCACAGTATGGGGTCTCAAAGCTTATTTAGTAAATTGATCATTTTGGCCAATACTGATATCATCTTTGTTATATTAGCAGGGATTAAATTACTGCATTAATTTTTGGCAGGATTTTAAACTGTCCAACTGTAGAATAAAAGAATGCCAATATAGCTAATTGGTTAACAATAACCAATATCTCAAAACAGCCAAGGATGAAAGATATTTATAAAGCATAGCAATATTTTATTTATTTGAAATAACATGACCAGGACTGTTCAGTAGAAAATAAATGAGATCAAATTTGACTGGAATGATTTGGACCAATTCGATTTCACCATTAGTGGAACATCCCAGTGCAATGTGACAAAAATAGAAACCTAGAATGTATCATTGGTCAGCATAGTCATTAAGACAGCAATTATGTGGTATTAAGCTTCAAGGTCATAAAGTAAGATACAGGTGCAAACGCTGTCAGGGCAAAAAAGCATAATGAGCAATGAATGAAAACTCCAGAATTAGTTTGTTAAGAACACAGCAACTGCTTGCAGGCATTTTTAGTGCTAATGGATCAAGGGTCAAATCAATTTTGAAAACTCCATACGATTTAAACACTTTATCATAAAATAAAGCTACTGCAGAAGTAATGGCAGAAGCTGGTTAGTTAGCTAATCCTCCGAGCATTTTCTAAGAAACAACACCATTCCACTCATCTCATTAAAAAGTCTCTGCCAGCTGAGGAACTATTGAATAAATGATAATGTTGCTGTTTTAACTGTCAATCACACAACTGTACAAGAGAGATAACTGCTCCAGGGGAGGTGCTTCAGGACTCCGCAGAGCTCAGAGCAGTCTGAACTGATGCTTTGCTCGGCAAAGACAATTTACACTTTCTGTAATACCACCATTACCTGCATTTAAATATTACAGAACAACAATTTGTCTTTTGTCCTGTTTTGTATAGACTTGTAACACCGAATGAACAGGCCCCGGAAGAATTTGGTTGTGTTGAGGCACAATTCTGTGGAATTGATTATCAATACACATTCTCAAGTGAACAATTAGCATCAGTTATGAGTAGAACTTTTGGATGAGGAGCGCACATCATTTTACTGAAATATGTCAAGATCTTTTTTTTTTTTTTTTGAGATTAAGCTCAGATGAGCTTTTTATTGGTCACATACACAATTATACACAGTATAACCAGCAGTGAAATGTGTTCTCTGCATTTAACCCATCCAAGTGCACTCACGCTTGGAGCAGTGGGCAGCCGACACTGCGGCGCCCAGGGAGCAGTTGGAAGTTTGGTGCCTTGCTCAAGGGTCTCACCTCAGTCCTGGACAATTCCTGCTGGAGCCGAGATTCGAACCCACAACCTCGGATTACAAGTCCAACGCTCTATCCACTAGGCCACAATAAAGAAATTGACAAATGTACCATATCTTACAATTTTTCTCTTTCATATAATTGATATATTAAGCAATTTTCAAGAAAAGTTTATACAATAATTCTAAAAATGGACTTACACCTTTTATTAAAAAAATATCATCAATTAGAATTTATTCATAATTAAAATAAAAATGTATTACAGTTTTGGGTAGTCAAATCACATCACATTTTACAATCAGTAGGAAATTCAGACTTGCATTCCCTCTTTGGCCCTCAACTTTACAAACACATGCAAATATTTTGAAAAGATTAATAGAAAACCTAACACAATGAGCATCACATCGTTGACTCTTATTGAAAGTTCTGCAGGCACAGATTGCTGGCCAGTGTTTTACAGAATCTTCTAGATTCAAAACTTTAAAGCAACCACATTTTCCCCAAGGTAGATGCTGGGGAACAAATGCATTTTGAAACTACACCTCGTAATAGGCTACGACTAATGTACCAGACAGAAAAATCTGAAATCCCCTCGCTTTGTGGCATCATACATCAAGTACTCCCATGACCAACCGCAGTCAAACACCCGCACAGATCGGACACATATTAGAGATAGCGAACACCTGGCAAAGCTTCCCAAATACCGTATATCTCTGCTAACATGCGTCCTGCCCATTGGCTCATATTTCTCACTCATGTCGCCACACTCAAACCTGGCTCAACTCAAGTTCAACGCCACCAATCACAATGTGATTCAGCCTATTTCCATCATTTCTGTGGCTGTTCATGGTGGTCTGTTTTGATTTTTTTTTTCTTGTGATTTTCTTGGCACATTTATTCTACGCTGGAGTCTAGGAGAAGCCTCCCTTCTGGGAGAAGAAAAGAGAGCCAGAGAAAAGCCGTTAGCTCAATGAGAGAGAATTCAGGCTGACTACCTTCTCAATCAAGTGTGAGGGAGGACAAAGGAGGAAAAGAACGCTAAGGCTTTGTTTCTCCCTCACAGGGCATTGTTTTAACCATTATGGCTCCGCTTCCAAATTCAATACCCCAAAATCCACTCAAAGGAAAACGATGATTGTATTAAAGGTATCAGGAGAATTCTGAACGCTTCAACGCGGGAAGGTGTTTGGGTTGCTTTAACGAGATCCAAATGATAGTTATGGTGCATTTCAGCAATCAGCTATTAGTACGGCTGCGCTAAGTGTAGGGTGCACAGCAGAGGTCTGAACATGGAGGTGTAAAATAGTGCAAAACTGGCTTCGTTCCAATCCGAGGTTTGTCAATGTGCTTATTTTGGTCCACGCTGGAGCAATGAGAGAAAAAGAGAAATGGAGAGAGCGCAGGAGATGTCAATATGTATCAGGTGATGCAGTAGCCAGAGGTATGGAGGCCCTTGGAGACTCTCTGCTGGATGGAGCGCCTGGGGCCATTTTCAGCCTAGCAGCCAAAGATGTTGCAAACTCGAGGAGGAGCGTGTAACAGAGTGTCAGATATTTACGCAATGATCTTAAAGTCCTGAACGAACACATTCACAAACCTGCGATTCATCTCTGTACAGGATATCCAGCGAGAACAGTGGCCTGTTTAGAATATAGTGCACTGCATACGGAGTAGTACAGAGCCAATACTGTATTTTTTTGTATGCATTATTCAACGTTAACTATTTCAAACCGTGGTATAATACACTGTTGTCACATGTTTAACCATGTCTAAATTAAAACCTGAGAAAGATAAGAACATTCTAAAGTTATAATTCACCCGAAAATTAAAAGTTGTTATTATTTACTCATACTTATCATTGTAAATGAGGTTAGTTCTTGTGTGAATAGCAAGTATGTTTGAGCTTTCATGTTTTGAAGTGATGTGCGTTGATCAATGTTTTTATAAACATAAAACCATAAATTAAATCTGTTCATCATATAATGTAACTGTGTCTCTTCTGAAGTCTTGGATTAAACCGTTTGATGCATATGAACTACTTTTAGAATGTCTTTATGAACTTACTGAAGCATCCAAAATGTTGGTTGCATGGACTTTCAATAGATGGACAATATTTATGAGAGAATCACTTCGTATAGGTTTGGACTGGAGCAACATGAGGATGAGCAGATAACGACAGAATTTACATTTTTGGGTAAACTCTTACTTTAAAAGATGATAAAAATGTTGGTAGATATTACTCAAGTTCATTTGTAACACTGCAAATGAAAAGTTAAGTCAAGCGCATTACCTTGCGGGGTGGATATTACTGGTATATTGCACTTTCACAAATATAGTAAACAACCGCAATATTCTGTAAATACAAAACATTTGAAAACTATACACTTCACACGAGACATTTTTTAAACAGAAACATATATGGAGAAAATAATAATTTAAGGACGCCTGGGCTGCTGAGCAGATTTGTGGACCAGAATTACTGTAAATTCTCTAATATCGCTCCTGATCAAAGATCAGCTTTTCTTCAGATTAGACTAAATTCATCAACTCCCCTGCCTCAAGAGTGAACTTCCGAAGCCAAATACTCTCATTATACCAATTAATTACACATTGGACACTGTAAGCACACATTCATTCTCGCTAAATCAGCATAGCCGGGATTCTACTAGATAATTGATTCCAACAGGGAATCAGTTCCAGAGCCAAATACAATCACTGGGTGGATAGATAACCCAAAATTTTAACTTCTGACATAATTTACACACCCTCGTAATGTTTCAAATCTGTATGACTTTCTTTTTTTCTGCAGGACACAAAAGGAGGCAGAATGACTGCCTCAGTCACCATTCACTTTTACTGTATGGAAAAAGCAATGAAAGTGAACGGTGACTGAGCCTGTCATTCAACCTAAAATCTCCTTTTGTGTTCTGTGGAAAAAAGAAAGTCATACAAGTTCGAAACATCATGAGGGCACAATTGGCACAATTTTTATTTTGGGGTGAACTGTTCCTTTAAATAGCCAGGTACCTTAGCTTCAGCCATAATAGATAATTCAGGTAATTACATATAATTGTGAACCCCTTTTAAATGAGACCCATATTTATAATAGCAACAGTACATTGTAATATTCTTTCATTGTGAAAATAAACTAATTTGAGAATATACAATCTCAATTAAGTTCATTTTTGCCACAACGCAACCTATATCTAATATTTGTTTTATCCTTTCATACACTAAAGCTTCACCATAAGCACTGGACTCAATCTAACGTTACTGGCTTGACGTAAGTTATATGTGCCAAAACTTTCTCCCGCTCCATTTATTACATTCAATATCTATAAAAAGTCAATTGCAAGACAGAGATGTGACTCTATGTAGTCCTCTCCCATCCAAACAGAATGTTTCTGACCCACCAGAGTGTCTTAAGTGAGGCGTGCTGCCCAAACTTTAACTTTAAAAGCACAAACGCGTGTCTTCTGTGTAAATTTCAGAGTAACTGGCTTGTTACTAACACTCAATGACACTCGCACGCGTAACATCATGCTAACGGCAATCAATGTTGCGCCAGTTAGTAGTAAAAACAAACTCGGGGTCCCGAAACGAGAGTGTTAATCTTCATCTCGCCGTTCGCTATCACCACCATCATCATCATCCTCTCACTGTAGTCCTGCAGTACTTTAAAAATAAAAGAGGAAGGACAAACCTAAAACTGCTAAGCCTGGTGGCGAAAAGGTATGAACGAGAGCGACGCACAAAAATGGTACGACATTTTTTTTACCAAGCGTGATCTCTTACCTCCGACCCGGTACATGTTGGCTGCCATGACTGCCCCGGTCCTGCCTGGCGTCTCCAGGTAGGGCTTTCTCTCTCCGCCGCCGCCGCTGAGTGCTGTGCACTGGAAAATGGTGGATAGATCAATACGAAGCGGACCAGCGAAGGGATCTTAAAGAGACAGTGCACATATTTTTGTGCAACCGCGTTCCACGGGACGGTGTGAGCGATCGCGTTCAGAATCACCCGCGTGTTTAGAAACACTTTCCCAACAAAGCGGGATCCGGAGACTCGGGCCTAGGGGCTGGAGAGAGCGCCAGAGGGAGGGGAAGGGGTCAGTATGGGCAGCATCACTCGCGTTTCCCCGCCTACTTCAAACGACCGAACCATTGCTGTACTACTTAGGACCCACTAGAGGCGAAATGAAACAAACAAACAACTGTTGCTCTCGGACTGAGTTTGAAACAAAGATATAATCTAGTATAACATAAGAAGGAAAGACATCTCCCTCTCTGTGGAGAGACATTCGTCTGAATAACTAGAAGAAAATGTGAAAAGGTGCTACCACAATGTCGGTGTTATGAGTCCAAAGAGCCAACTCTGTGTCTATATAATATTCTGGTGCTGAGATTTGTTTTTTGTTTAGCTTAATTTGTTTTTTTGTTTAGTTTTGTTTGTTTGTTTGTTTATTTGTTTGTGCTTTGCATTGCTTTAATTTGCTTAGTTTTTTTCAAACTAGTTTCTCTTCATGAACCAGAATTTGTGACCATGGACCACAAAACAGGTTTATACATCATATAAAAGCTGAATAAATAAGCTTCCCATTGATGTATGGTTTGTAAGGATAAGACTATATTTGGCCGAGATACAACTAGGCTATTTGAAAACTGGAATCTGAGGGTGCAAAAAAATCTAAATATTGAGAAAATCGCCTTTAAATTTGTCCAGATTAAGTCATTAGCAAATGCATATTACTAATCAAAAATACATTTTTAGTATATTTCACGATAAGAAATATACTATAAATATCTTCATGGAATATGATCTTTACTTAATATCCAAATGATATTTGGCATAAAAGAAAAATCGCTAATTTTGACCCATACATTGTATCGTTAGTTATTGCTACAAATATGATATACTCGTGTGACTTGGTCCAGGGTCACATTTGTGTAAATTCATTCGTAACGGTTCTAATCAAAGATAAGCTTTTCCTCAGGTTAAACCAAGTTCATGTTGTGTTGTTTCGCATTGCTTTGCTTTTTTTTTTTTTTTTTTAACCAGCCAAACATAGTCTTTTTTTTAAACAATTATATTAAATTTAGGAATTCAGTGAAATCCCTTTTGTGGAGCAACTGTTTTAGAGACATATATTGCCTGAATTGCATTCCTTATAAGAGGTCAAATATATGAAAAGAATAGTTTTAGTATATATATACTATTACATTTTTAAAGGGGTCATATGATGCTTTTTTAAAGATCATTATTTTGTGTATTTGGTGTAACACAATATGTTGATATGATTTAATATAAAAAAACACATTATTTTTCAAATAGTGTACACTATTGTAGGTTGCTTCGTTTTCATTAAAGTCCGTCCTTCCGACAAGCAGAGTGCCTCTCTCAGACACGCTAGCACACACACACACACACACACACACACACAACGTGCAAAACTCAGCATTTGAACAGTCAATAGCAAATACTTAAACTAATATCATATAGTCCCTGATTCAGAAGAACCAGATTGTCATTACAAAGTCAGAATTACCTCCTCTCCTAGGTTCACAAAATGGTCGTCCATAAAATGCGTTGCTCTTCTGTTGTAAGTAATCTTAATGATTGTTAAATGCATCTACTTTCAGAAGGCCAAATAAAGTGCTTTTGCTTTCGCCTAGAAACACACAGCTTCTCCCTGACACAGCTGCATCAACACTACTGCGGTTACTGAAACCACGCCTTATGCAAATATTTCCACATCGTGATGTAGACATGTGGGGGGCGTGTTTGAATGAGCTGTTTTAGGGGGCGTGGCAGAATCTTAACTTTGATAAAGAATATATCTTTGATTTTGAGACTTTAGTATTTGCAGCTTCAGGGATCTTATCTATGCACAATCATCTTGTAACACTCCAAAGAGAAAGCAAAACTTGAAATCGCATCATATGACCCCTTTAAAAAAGTACCTGGATGACCAATACTTATGTCAAGAGGTGCATATCTGATAGATTCTTTAGTATCCCATGAGGCCAGAAATATAGTATGGATTTCATGCATAGGCCTACATTCATATAGCACATAATGTTTTAACGGTCGCAAAGTAATGCAGTACCTGTTCAGACAGTATGATTTTGGACGCAGCTTTAGGGATTGTGGCATAAATGATGGATTCAATGTTGAGAAAATCAGTTACCAGTTGGTTTTGAGTGCTATTCTCCAGTAGGACCCTTAACTATTTTAACTATAGCGAGGCTTTTTTGGTCAATCAGCTTCATCAGACAAGTTTAGCTGGTCAACAGCATGGCTATGGCTAACACCAAGCCAGCAAAACCCAGAATAAACTAGCTTGGATGAGAGTGGAAATTGATGCTGGTCTTCTCATCTGTCTTATTCCACCTGCATAACTCACTTTACAAAAGTATTTATTGTCTAACACCGTCATTATTAACTAGGCTTTCACATTAAGTTTAACTGTGAGTTATATTTCATTAATCCCAGGTTGAGGTCACTTTAACCCTGGATAACATTTAATTAACATTTGTAGCAGCCACTTTCAATGTGTACAATGCGATACATACCTATAGGATTACATTAGCCAAGGCTTAAAGTGACTCTGGGTTAATTTGTTAATAAGTGTGAAAAGCCTAATGGAAAGGTCATCTTGTGAAGGTGTTTTTAATGACTACCTAAAGATTATACAAGAGCTGTATTTCAGCCAGAAGTGTCTTCTGGTACACAATAAAGAAATGTGGTAGTTTCTAAGTCTGTTTAAGTTCTGAGCGAGTAGACTAAACACTGGTTGACAGTCACTAAACCAGATTTGTATAAACTGAAGTCCAAGTCCTGTTTTATTTATTTGTTCATAGCCTTGGAATAAGCTCAATGTCTCGAAAGCCAGTTTATAATTATACTTCCCTGCATACACAACTACAAAGATTTAGCCTCTTCTAAGTTTGGTCTGAGGGAAACGTGAAACACTGCTTTTCAGAAGTCCTTGTGGGCATTTGTACGCATTGAGTCAACATGTGAAAACGTGAGCAATATACACTTAAACCAGCAAGAGAAACTAAAATGATCAGACTCTATATCACTACTGATGCTTAGAACAGTATTGTATGAACAATAAACTGGGCAATAATTAATCTTAAGCAAAATAGGAAAATGTATTTATATTTGGCCTCCATTTATTTGTATTATTCATCATTGTTTTTGTAAAAAAATATATATATTTTATATTTTCTGTGTGTGTGTGTGTGTGTGTGTGTGTGTTTATATATATATATATATATATATATATAAATTAATCAACGGCAAATTATTGATATTACATACATGACTATTACACTTTCTTAAATGTGTCTAAATGATTCATGCTGTTGTGCTTTTAAAAAATGGAACAAATTATAAAATAATTATTTCATCTAATAATTCGGATCATTATAAAAATCAAATAAGACACCTATTCCTGTCATTCAATTTATTTAACCAAATGTTAATATATTCAGCCAGAAGAGGACAGTCATTTAAGATATTTAGGATTGGTTTCCAAAGTATCACTGAAATTAATTTTTATTATTGATTAAAAAAAATCTATAACACTGTATCATTGACATACATGTTTCATAATACTACAAAATGAATCTGTAATTTCCTTCAATTTAAAATGCCATTTTTCAATGTCTGATGTATCAAATTAAATACATTTTGCTAACAAAATTTGACCAACAATCCAATCAGATCTCAAAATATTCCGTTCAATTCTCTGTTAAAAAAATATGAACTCACACTGATACATATGTGACGTTCAAAAATATGTCATGAATAAACAGGACCGTCTTTAGGGGGACAACCGTGATACATCGAATAACCCACTCATCAGGCCCAAAGAAGAGGGACCCATGAATATAAACAAATCAATATACATGATCGTGAATCGATTAGCAAAACATATGTGACTATAAACCCTCCTGACTATTTAGATGAGGCCTGACACGTGACAAGACGTTAATAATGTCATTTTGGTGAAGAAGATTTTGGGGGAGGTGAGTGGAACTCGTGAGCGCTGGTTTTGGCACGGCATGGTAAGGCACCCCCTCATGTTTGGTGGTTGTTGTTAGTGAAGGCAGAGTGGAATGCTGTGGTGAGCAGCTGATTTACACCATATGAAAACCTTACAAACTGAGCTCTGCCTCGAGCTGTAATCTGCAATCACATGACCGGCCTCAACCAATGGCAGGCTTCGACTTACCCTCTGTGGAGAGACCCACAACAAAGCAAGCCCGTACTGCTGACTGCACTAGTGTGTGTGTGTGTGTGTGTGTGTGTATGTGTGTGTGTGTGTGTGTGTGTGTGTGTGTGTGTGTGTGTGTGTGTGTGTGTGTGTGTGTGTGTGTGTGTGTGTGTGTGTGTGTGTGCTTAAGTATTTATTCGTAAATATGTGTATTTTTGGGGTCCTGACTTCAAACTGAAGCATTCAAATGAATCTCAATTTGCTGAAGCCGTTATCATGTGAGGATGTGAAGTTGTAGCCTAATGTTAATTTGCTGCAGTCTGTCTATACCCAGGAATAGAAGCATCTAACAAGCAGTAGAAGGTTTCGGGATTCTTGTACTCTGTCTCTCGATCATCCTCGCTCTCGGCAGAGCCCCAGCTGGCCTTCTCCCAGGGCCCTTGCTCTAGCACAGCAGGCAACTGCTAGAGAAACAGAAGAAATCAATTAAGACGTGTGGCCCGATCAAGCTTTTCTTGTGTTCGTTTTATTACAGACTTAATTACAGCCAAACACGGTTCACAAATAATATAAACATTGTCCTCACTCCACGGACATGACTGTGAACCCGGGTCCATCTGCTGATCGGTTTCATGCGATAGATAGACGCACTCAAGTGCACTGATGAAATCTCTGCATGGATCAGGTGTAATAGGACTTTCCATCAGAAATGCTGGTAAAAGAAAGAGAAAGAGACCCAGAAACAGAAGTGCTTGTGCAATGGACACCAATATGTATTGGTACAGAGCATCAAAACAGAAAAACACTTGTGCGGATCAAATGAGAAGACATCTGATCGTATTATAAGTCACGCAGCAAATAAAACAGGAAATGACACTTACATTATTGTCTATTCGTTTGCAAGCCATTTGAAGGAGAAGTAACATTCTCTGCTAATCTGTCTGTGGTTTGTTGTTGACTTTTAAATCTGCTTATTTTTTACTTAATAAATGTTTGTCTTGTTAGTCTTTAATCATTTGGTATCTTCATGCAAATTATATCATATATAGCATTAGAATGTAGCAAGAATTGTTTTTGATAATTTGATTTTCAATTAAATCTTGAAGACTGAATGATGTTTATTGAAATATTTTGTATTGATTTGTGTCTTATCAAATGATTATTGACCAATATAAAATCTAAAATAATTGTATAATATTTTTAGTAGAAACGTAATGGTAATTTATAGTATGTTTTATTGTAAAATTGTCAAATGCTTATAACTGTAAAGAGCAGCAGAAATACATTTTTGCTAAATTTGACCATTAAAACTGATTTTCAGGAGTATAATTTGATTATGAGGGCATATGTTTTTATAATTGCACATTAAAATAATTTATTCTCTAATTTTATATGCACTAATTTGCATATAAAATACAAAAACATGATTCTTATAAATTAAAACAATTATTTGACAGTGAGCACATATATTTAGTGACTACAGGTAAATGTGATATCTGTAGAGCCAATAAACCTACAAAAAAAAAAAAAGTATTACAATAAAAGTAGTTGTTTTCATAATAAATGTGTGTTTGCTGTGCATATTTATTATGTATACATAAATACACACACATGCATGCATATATTAAATAAAAATATGTTATGCTTATATTAAATATATGTATATGGGATATAATTTATATAAATATATACATGTAAATATCTTCAAAATATATGCTGTATGTGTATGTATTTATATATACATAATAAATATACGTAGTGCACATGCAAATATTATGTAAACAAAAACTTTATTTTGAATGCTATTAATCACGATTAATCTTTTGACAACACTAATATATATATATATTAGCAATAATTATTATTACTTATAGTGTTAATTAGTGTTACTTATTATTACACTATTATTACAATTATTATCATTATTATTATAAAATATACTAAATTTTAGATGACATATAAAATAGAATTTACTGGAGGGCATATTTCAAAATATCTAAGCCATTTGTCTTACTTTCGGTGGCATTTCTAAGCCTAGTAGAGAGCATTCATGCACAACATTTTTATAATCAGGATTGAAAACCCTTATAAATAATATTAGGTTTTTAACAACATCTTAAATCTGTACAAAGATGCTCACAAAATGAATCATCTCATGTCACGTGACAAGACTAAATCAGTCGTCAGATGGCAAGCAATATACTTTATATGTTGCATTAGAAAGTATATCTTATCTTAAACTACAAAGCAGGAATGATGCAGTTTGCATCTGAAATCACTTGGGTGTCTGCTGCGTGTAGATGCACATTCTGCTCTGATCAGCAGGGGGCGCGAGGAAACCATCTGTAATCACATGTCTTTGTCCTCAGTGTACAATGTGAGTCCTCAGAACACAGCAGCACTGACACCGCTGACAGAGGAAATGACACTCAATTAATTGGCTCATCTCGCCTCTTTCACAACACATCAGGAGATTAGAGTTGGGCCTGATGACAGATATTTTGTCACAGCAACCCCGGTGCTGACCTCATCTCATGCATTGTGTGCTACAAAGCTTTTCTTTCCAGAACTATCGTTTTCCTCTTCCTGTTCTCTGTGTTGTGGCATATTAGATTAGAAGAGAAAACTGTGTGGTGGAGCTGTGATATGTGTGCACATGTTTGTGGCTTTCATGTGTGTCTGCGCACATTCATCTGTAGAAATAGTGTACTCTATAGAAGCCATGGCCTAGTACTCTGAACCTGAAGGTGACAAAGTGTCCCAAGTGTCCAGATCCAGACACAGGAACAGTTTCTTCCCTCGGGCAATCCATCTCATGAACACTTGACATTGAGCGTGGAACCCACAACACTATTATGCATTATTTATTCGTCACGCATACTTATTTTTTCATTTCAAATTTGCACATATCAGACCTGTACACACATAATTGTCTGTATTATATTTTGTGTTTTTGCTAGTTTGTATATTGCCTATTTGTATATTTCTATATTATTATTTTATTATCTGTGTCCTGTCCTGTCACTGTCATTCTGTTGCACTGTGGCGCTTCTGTCACTATAACAAATCCTCGTATGTGCAAACATACCTGGCCAATAAAGCTCATTCTCTTTCATTCTCATTTCTTGAATCTATTTCTCCACAGTTTCTTTGCCGAAATCACTTAAAGTCCATATAAGTAGAATTAGATAAAGACAAACAAAAGAGGGAAATAAATACTGTATTTCATTTTAGCTATATGAATAGCATCATAAAAGTATCTAAAAGAAATGTACGCTTTAACGTCTTTCGCAGAAACACATTTGTCATTGAACTTTTTCATCAATCCTGGCAAGTCCTTTTTGGTGGAGGAAATGTTTGTCTTCTTATCTGAAAGTCATTAAAATTCCATTTCCATTACATCTCAAATGATAACGTTCGGTGGTGGAAATGACCATATCAATATTTTAGAAATAAACTGGCCTTGCTCACTTGCCTTGCTAACATAGCTATTTAATACGATAGGAATTAAATCATATTTTCACACTTTTTGACCAACTTACAGCTTGAGTAATACAAAAACTACCCAAACACTGAAAAAATAACCCCAAAAAGGACCCAAACGGCTCAACACAACATTTGGAAAAAATAAATAACCCAGGATTTTTTTTTTTGAGTGTAGAAATGACTCACAAATGATATTTTCCTGTGTTATCTTCATATGTCACTTCTCATATTTGAAGCATGTGAAAATAACACCAAAACTGAGACAGAATAAATGCAAATCAATTTTCACAAAATGACAATTGTATTCTTTGTTTATATTTTTATGGTTATATATAAGCGAATACGTCATATATTTATGATGAATTTTCATATTTTAAGATTGAATGTTGGGATTTGGGACAATAAAATTATAAAACCTACACAGAAAATCTAAAAGTTTCCACAAAAATATTAAGAAGCACTACATTGCCAATAATAAGAAATTGTTCTTGAACAGAAAATCCTCATATTAGAGGGATTTCTGAAGGATCATGTGACACTGAAGACTACTACAAATAATCCCAGGAATAAATAGTATTTTAAAATAATACAATTAAAAACAGTTATTTTAAATTGCAGTAACATTTGACAATATTACAGTTTTACTGTATTTTTGATCGAATAAATGCAGCATTGGTGAGCAGAAAATACTTATTTTATGCCCCCAAATTTTAAACAGTAGTGTATATTATAAATGCACTGTATAAGATTTCCATTACTTTTTTATATAAATAAATGTATTATTTACAGAAATAGTTGAAATCTGTTTCAATAAATCATCAAGCTGAAGAAACAAAACAAAACAGATAAAACAGATAAATAACAAAATGAATTGACTTTGTTTTTCCACAAACATCACAAAGCCTTCTGATTTGTTTTTAACCAAACCCTCCATTTCACAATTCAATCAGTTTGCAGTTGATCAAATCAGTCTTGGCCAACATTTATCACACAAATAAAACCACACATGAAAACAAAATGGATTGTGAATACCATTTCATGTTGACTTTAAGTGCAGCACAGAATGATGATAAACCAGCTAAAAGCACAACAAAAAAAGTTTATATGGGTGCAGAGACACAAAACGAGAATGCAACAACTATGGAAAAAACTCTACTCTTCTCTGGCCAGAAGCGACAGTATTTTCAAACTCTCAGCTGCTGTGGATTGGCATGAGCACCGTCTCCATCTGCCCTGCCCTGCTGGAGAATTACACCAAAACCACAAAGCACCAGCATCAAGGGTGCGAGGCCAGCTGTCCGAGTTTCAGCCTGCTATCTGTTCTACAGGCCACGGACAGTTGGCAAGAGAACAGTGGAGTCATCCGAATGCCAAAAATCTTGAAGCAGCAGCTGACCCCAGAGACCACAAGGCTGGGTTACTGGCTCCACATACACGGATAATATGTACATTATTTTTTTTTAACACATACGCATTATGTCAGTGCATTTCCCCGCTTTGCATGATATACAGCAATATCTGAATAAAAGTAGGCCAGTAAAGGGCTACGACTGATGCTTTTCCCCAGGGAAGACTGTCAGTTTAACAGGAATGGACAGTTTTATGCATCACTTTTGTACGGTACATGCATGAACTCATATGTATGCACATATATAGGCATGTACAAATTGTTCATCTTGTCATTTACAATCACTGTGGTTGTGGTTTGTTATATAATGATGTAAATGACAGCCTACACAGGTTTCTTTTAAAACTGAATTCGTTCCTTGAATTCTGCAAAACCATTCATTCTGCGCCAGGCAAAATTATAAGCGTGAAGATCGTAACCTTTATTTTGAGCACACAAATTATACTGCTGGGAAAACCACATGCTCTATTTAGGTCACAAACATTTTACTGTTTGAAATAAATATTTTTATATATCCCAATGTGTACTACCTATGAAAGACTGCTTCCATGTCGAGAGTAAAACAAATAAAGAAAGAAAAATGACTATGCCTCACATATGCATAAAATCTCACAATGATCTTTTTTCTACTATAATTCTATTTTATTTTTCGTGTATTTTTAGAGCATGAAACTGCTTTAACACAGAGCGTGAACTTTTCAAAGTAAAACAAATTTACAACAAAGTTTTTTCAAAGTTACTTTTTTCTTTTACAGTGCAGGTCTGTTTATAATTTAATTTTTGTTATATACTTCAAAGGCAACATTACAGATGAGAACTGTGAGGAACTTTTTGACCCAAAGCCGAAGACTGTACACTAAGTGTTTGTCCTGTGCCAAGGAGACAAATGCACCTCTGGCGGCTGTGTGTTTGAGGAACGGTTCTGTTATTGCTCTGTTTGGTTGGAATATGTCAAGTTTCGAGGTTCTTGCGTGGGTGTTGTTTTGAGTATGTCTCAGTCTGGACAGGTTCAGTTTGAAACATTTCGGAAGTGATCTCATATCTTTGATAAAAAAAGTTGTATCAACTGTAAAAAGCAATATTATTCTTAGTTATATCTGCAGGAAGCTTTTAGGCCAAGTCTGACATGGAAAAAGGCAAAATGAGAACTAGTAGTTGCTAAAATGAGTTTCCCATGATTGTCATTTTAGGTACTTTATTTTGAAAGAATGTGTGGGAAAAACCTATGCAGTTTTCTTAGAGATACAATTTAGACATTTTAACCCTGCAAAGTTAAGTTAAAAGTCATTGCTGTCGGCATCGATAGCCTAGTGGTTAGTGCCTTGACATATTGCACAACTGTGCTCATGGTGACCCGAGTTCAATTCCTGTCTCTAGGTCCTTTGTCAATCCTGCCCCCCTCCCTCCACTCATTACGTTCCTATCTGCTCTTAACTGTCATATCTAATAAAAAAGGGCATAAAAGCCTTAAAAAAATTAAAATAAAAGACCAGTACTTAGGCTAAAAAACCAGTACTGTCAAACTATTATTCACGATCCAAAATATATATATTTTTTGTTTACATAATATACGTGTACTGTGTTTATTTATTATGTATACATAAATACACACACATTCAGTATATATATTGAAAATATTTACATGTATATACGTTTATTTATATTTTTATATTTAATATTATATATAAATATATTTAATATACAAACATAACATATTGTTCTTAAATATATACATGCATGTGTTTGCTTTATATACATAATAAATATACACAGTACACACTCATATATTATGGAAACAAAAACGTTTATTTTGGATGCGATTAATTGCGATTAATCGTTTGATAACACCAATAAAAATGTATAATTAAAGAGATAACACAAGCATACTTTCTTGTTTTGCAACAGTGGCCCCAAAATTGTTATTTTATTTTATAAAAATACTTCACATTATGAAAGTGTAAATGGTTTACAACAGCCTTTAAGTGCAGCACCATATATCAGCAGACCAAGCTAAAAATGCTTTATCATTTTATTTTGTTTATTTATTTATTTATTTTTAAAGAAATTAAATACAAATAAAATGAATTTTAATGAAATAAATATTTTGTATTATTATTGTTGTTGTTTTTTGTTTAGTTTTTTATTATTATTATTTATTTTATTGTTTTCACTGGGTGTTCCTATTCACTTCAAAAGGTAATTTATATATACAGTATATATGGGTATAAAATAACTGCAGGAATAAGCACAGTACTATACACTGATATATTGTTTACTATCCAAGATGAACTGCTAACTTAGTAACCCATTTAACGGGGAAATCACTAACTAAGCAGGTGAATTACAAACAGATAATAAGAACTGCCTACTTCCAGTACTATCCGCAAACCAAACCAAAACCAAACCAAAACATCCTCCAAATATTCCCTCCTTGTGTAATCAGCAGATTAACGACTTGTATTTTCCCATCAAGTACAAGAAAGTACTTTATCAAAATAAGCTTTAAATACACGTGATATTGCCCTCACTCTTCTCCTGTGACTTCTTGTGGTTACATCACCCGTTCAAGTGACCAAAAGCATTCATTTTCCACTTGAACTTAGACAAATAATGATTCGACAAAGACATGAGCAATGTGTAAGCAAAGCTAAATAAAGTATCTCTGATTAGATAAAACAAAGATACTCCAGAGAGGAGGAAACTCCCAGAGGAGGACTGCTGGAAAGCTGAGTCCATCTTCCCATCACTACAATCTCAGAGAGTGTGCTAAGAGTGGAGGACGAGGTCAGTCGCTGTTATCTTAGGCAGAGAATCAAGACAAATACCAAGGGATGATTTTTGACATTCCCCAGCGTCCATTTTCAGAAGCTTGAAGATTGACAAAGAACATCTGCAGCAATGCCATTTATGTAATATAGTACCATGTTAAGGTCACTGAGTTCTTCTCCAGTTCCTGCATCTGACCTGCAAATGTCTGATAGTAAAGTTTGTTCGAGTCGCTTAGAAACGAATTAGAGATAAAATGCAGTCTGTGCCTTGTCTGCCTTATCGGTCACCACAGACACCTGCTGTTGTTTCCCAGACTGCTGCCTTTAACTGTAGACACCCATAAGAGGTCTGATACCAGCCGCTCTCATTCAGTCTCTTGCAGTTAATAATATCCAGAACCACTTTAATACAATAATAGACAAGCTTTGCTTCAGTACATCTGGATCCTCATTCACATTTGTATATGCTATAATAGCTACACGACTGGGTACACTTATGTGACTGGATTCTTGGCATTTCCCTCAAAATATATTACATTTCATAAATAAAATTATTTTATTAGTCGTATTTGTGTGATACCAAGTTAAGGAGCAAAGACTTACACCCTGCTGGACAGAATGATCTTAAACATTGTTTTTGGCCAATCTGATGGCTGGTTTTAGGGGAGTCAGGGCACTTTTTAGCTTGAGTTGTAGAAGAGGAGACCAGCTTAAACCATGTAAGACCAGAAAACAGCTTGTGTAGGATTGATTAGGATTTTTAGCAGGTTATAAGGATCAATACTCGGTGGGCTCTTACCAGAATACCTTAACTGCAAAGTAACACCCTAAAACACTGATAGAGTTTAGTATTATTTATAGTTTTCATTAATATTTAGAATAGGTTTAATTTATTGTTTAGTTTTATTTTTGTGTGATTTTGTAATGTACTTTTGTCATTTTTATTAATTTTGGAAAATGTGTTAATTTATTATTTCTATTTCAGTTAGTACTGAAACTTATTATCAAATTAAACTTATTTCAGTTAGATAACATTTCAAATATTTATAAATACTTTCCTTCAAGGCTGCAATTATGTGATCAAAAACAATAAAAACAGTGATATTGTAACGTATAAATGCAATTTAAAATATATATTTTATATATATTCTAATATTTTAAAATTTAAAAGTGAAAATGACAAAGTGGCTAAATTAACTTTCAGCTGCCATTACTCTCTTTTTCTGTGTCACATGATCCTTCAGAAATCATAATATGCTGATTTTGTGCTCAAGAAACATTTCTGAATATGATAAATATTGAAAACAGGTGTGCTGCTTATCATTTTTGTGGAAACGTAACATTTATTTATTTATTTTTATGATTTTATAATGTACTTTTGTCATTATTATTAATTTGGGAAAATATTTTAATTTATCATTTCTATTTCAGTTAGTACTGAAATGTATTATCAACTTAAACTTATTTCAGTTAGTTGGCATGACAACATTTAAAATATTTTGTTTATAAGTTTTTCATGTAATATTTATATTTATTTAAGTTTACAAATGTTTTAGTTAACAGCAACAGCATAGCACCTAATAATAAATCTAGTTTTATTTTATTATTTTGAAAGGAAAACATAATAATCTCTTAACTATTAATCTAAATGCTTCACCACACCTAGATTATGTCTTGAAAATCCGCTGCTATTATTTTTAACAAGCATTTAATAATGCAGATGTTCCCACATGAATCACGACAGCGCTTATGTGTGAAGAGTCAGGCTGGTTTTGGGTGTGTTTGAAGGGTGGTGTGGGTGGAGTATGCACTCAAGGCTGCACCCTTGCTTTGGGGAAACATGTGGCTCTGAATCCATCCCACAGGAAACGGGTGTGAATGGGTATTTATGGAGGCAAAGGGCTTTAGGCACCTGTTCAACACTTGTCCCAATGGCTTTGCACATGCTTGAGGTGAGAGGAATTTGAAAATATACACACACTCACTTTCAAAAGTTTGGGATCGGTAATATTTAAAAACAAAATTTACCAAGGCTGCAATTGTGTGATCAAACAAGTGCTATTGTAAAATATTAATTTCTGTGATTGCAAAGCTGAATTTTCGCAGCTATAACTCAATTTGTTTAGTGTCGTATGATCCAATACACTGATTTGGTCCTGAAGATTTTTTATATATATATATATGTATTATTTTTGCCTTTATTTAAACAGGACAGTAATTTTAGACGGGATTTGAAGTGGGAGAGAGAGGGGGTATGGGATCGGGAAAGGTCCATGAGCCGGGACTCGAACTCAGGACGCCCGAAGCGCAACGGCACAAAAAGAAACATTTCTGATCACTATCAATGTTGAAAAAAGTTGTGCTGCTTATTATTTTTGTGGGAACGTGACATTTATTTCAGGCTTATTTTACAAAATAGAATGTTTAACATTTGCAACATTTTGATTTGAAATAAAATGTATTTGCATTTATTTGAAATAAAATTCCAAATAGTAGTGTTGGAGGATGCCGGGGCTAGTTGTCACACTATTTACTTTAAGGAATAATTCTCAGGTTTATTTTTAAAAGGCAATTTCTGCACATAAACTTTGCCCACAAAAATACTAAATATTTTCATTGTTATTGTTCGGAGAGGGGGATAATGTTTACTGAACACATGGCAGGGCATGTTGTCACACAATATGGGGTAAGTTGTCACAATGGAAACCTGCCGTAATAAAATAATTTTAAAAAGTACAAATTATGAAACAAATAAAAATCATGACAATAAATGTAAAAAATATATATATATATATTACGCCATTATATGGCCAACTAGTAATAAAATCCTTACATTTAAAATACATAAATAAAAATGTGACAAATGCTTTGATAACTAACCCCATTCTCACTTTTCATACAGTCAGGTCCATATTTGACACAGGCACAATTTTGTGTGGCCACCATTATTTTCCAGCACTGCCTGAACCCTCTTGGGCATGAAGTTCACCAGAGCTTCACAGGTTGCCACTGGAGTCCTCTTCCACTCCTCCATGACGACATCACGGAGCCGGTGGATGTGAGACCTTGCGCTCCTCCACCTTCCGTTTGAGGATGCCCCACAGATGCTCAATAGGGTTTAGGTCTGCTCAGCAGCATAAAAAGTCCTAGACGTCCACGGAGGACAACAGCATTGTATGATCGGATGATCCTCTCCATGGTAAAGAAAAACCCAGCAACATCCAGCCACGTCAAGAACACTCTCCAGGAGGTAGATGTGTCACTGTCAAAGTCTACAATCAAGAGAAGACTTCACCAGAGCAAATACAGAGGGTTCATTACAATGTGCAAACAAGGCCAGATTTGACTTTGCCAAAAAAACATCTAAAAAAGCCAGAACACTTCTGGAAAAGCATTCTTTGGACAGCTGAAATTAAGATCAACCAGTACCAGTATGACGGGAAGAAGAAAGTATGTAGAAGGCTCAGAACAGCTCATGATCCAAAGCATACAACATCATCTGTGAAACATGGTGAGCAGTGTGATGGCATGAGCATGCATAGCTTCCGGCGGCACTGGGTTACTGGTGTTTATAGATGACGTGACGGAGGACAGAAGCAGCCGGATTACTTCTGAAGTGTATAGGGATATACTGTCTGCCCAGATTCAGTCATATGGAGCAAAGTTGATTGGGCGGCGCTTCATAGTACAAGTGGACAATGACCCAAAACATACAGCAAAAACGACCCAGGAGTTTTTTCAAGGTAATAAAGTGGAATATTCTGCACTGGCCAAGTCAATCTCCTGATTTCAACCCGATTGAGATTGCATTTTACTTTCTGAAGACAAAACTAAAGGAAGAAAGACCTACAAACAAACAATAACTGAAGTCAGCTGCAGTAAAGGCCTGGGAAAGCATCACAAAGGAGGAAATCCAGACTCAGGTGTCCATGAGTTCCATACGTAAGGCCTGCAAAGGATTCTAATCAAAATATCAAAAATGAACATTTTATTTATTATTATTATATCTATTTGAGCCCCTGAAAGGCTGTGTATAAAAATGGTTGTAATTCCAAAGCATTTTATGTTTTATTATATATTTTTGTTCAACCCCTTGAATGAAAGCTTAAAGTCTGCACTTCAATTTCATCTTGATTGTTTCATTTTAATTATATTCTAGTGGAATACAGAGCCGAAATAATTGAAAATTGTGTCAGTGCCCAAATTTATATGGACCTAATTATATACGATTGCCATGCAGCTGCATTAGAATTTTAAAATGCTATAATTGTTGTAATTGTTCACCTTTTAAACATTACTTCCAAACAAGCATTAAGATTTCGTCCCATCAAGCCTTCACAGCAAATCCCTGCACTGCAGCTGTGCAAATGTGCTAATACAGCAAACCTACTGACGCTGTAACACTGACACACAAATGAACTTGAATAAACCTTGACACTGCAAGATTCACATTTCTCTAACTGAAATCAGCTATAGGTAGAACGAGAGTCAATATTCACTTAGGTATCAAGAGGCACTTTCGCAACCGTACTAGTCAGGGTTCTGTTTGACTAGTCGACTGAGCAATTTGGAGATTTATGGGAGACAACAGCACTTGGTTGTGTGTAACTGTCAAAGGAGTGTAGAGTCAGGAAAAGGTGGCATTTGCTGTGCTGACTGATCAGTTTGAGAGAGAAATGACATGGACACGTGTCAAGGCAAAAGCCTGCAAGACCTGGCAAAGACCTTAGTCTAAAAAAAAGACATGGGTGACAGACATTTTTGGGTGTGGAACAGGGACAAACTAGTCAAAAACGTAACACTGCCATACAGTGACTTCAACCCCAAACAAAAAGAGAAGTGTTGTGAGCATGACTGGGACTTGCCAATATCTTTCTCCCTCTGATTTCCACTAGTAACGGTCTGGCAAGTGCTGAAGAATCCCTATTCATGAGAAGTGAAAGAAACCTTTGTTGGAAGCCTCTCACATTCCCGCTGAAGGATGTAAAAAGGAAGAGCCAGTGGCAGACAGAAGCCCCCGCCAGCAGAGCCAGACAGCCCGCCCCTTGATGACTTACCTTTAGCCTGACCAATGAGAGAAGCGAAAAGCGCAGCGCTCAAAGAGACCTGCGAGAGAGGGCGGGGCTATGCAAATGCAGAACGGCGCTTTCAATAGATGCGCTCCCGCTCTCAAGCCATTGGTCGACTTGAGCGCGTGGAAGACAAACCTGACGCTGAGTGAGAGGATCCAGTTCAAGAGACGATGGCTTCAAAGTGCCCTAAATGCGAAAAGACTGTTTATTTTGGTAAGTTTGTGTTTACTTTTTGGTTTAATTCTGAGCCTCTATTAAAAAAACATTCACCGTTATATTTTGATATAATAAAGGACTTCCACTGTGTACAATCATGGAGAGCGATGGTTTGTTTACACAGGTGTTGATAAAACTTATTAACGTTAAACATCTGAGAGTTTGTGATCGATCGTAAAATCAATTTGTCTGCGGATAATGACTCACTTCACCGCGTTCAGGAATCCACTTATACTTTCTAGTGCACTCACATCTGAACTCCCAAAATTATTTCTTCAGCTTGCTAACGAAAAGATGCGGTGCATTCCATGAAGACGGGACTTCCGTGACTTTTGCAGTGCTTAGAGGGACAAATCCCATGTTTATCTTTGCGAATTTAGTTTATAAATGATTGTGTCACAAAATTAACTTAGTATAAAAAGTAATTAGTTGTCATCTTGTTTTATTTATTAATATTCTAAATGCTGTTTTATAAAATATATTATTTATCCATTATATTTATTTATAAATACTTTAATTCATTAGTTCTGTAGGTTTCATTTTGACATCTATGATTGCTGTAAATGTTTGTGTAAAATGTGGCAAAATTTCACAAATCATGGGTTTAAACTGTATTTAGACACATGTGATGATGCATATCAAATCCAAATGTAGTCCCTGACCATTTAAGAAAGAGGGGGAAGAGCATTTTATGCCCTATTTCGTACTGTATTTGTGGAACGTGCCATAGATAGAAATAAATAAATATGCAAAGATAAACTTTGAATGCCAACGTTTTACTTTCAGACTGCTGAGTAACAGCCAATTTATATTAAGACTATTTTATTCCCAACTTCTGTAATATTAATAATAAACAGTTGTGTCTAAGTCCTGTCTATCTTACAATCAAGTTTCTCTTCTTTTTACATGGCCAGATGAGGGACTATTTTTCTCTTTCGACCAGATGAGTGTCTATTTTTATGAACACTAAAATGAAAGCTTGAAAGTAGCTTTACTTGGCTTTTATAGGCTTAGATGTGTGTGTTTTAATAAAACAGCATGTGGCTCTTGGTGTGGATGTTTGGGGAGCTGAAGGACCTCTTCTTTTCATTTATATCCATTTTCAGGCCAACATCGATGTCTGCTCAATATATACCTCTCAATCTATTAAACAGTTGAATAGCCTCTCTGCCGCTTGACCTTATCATCCCTGCTCTCATATTTATAAGGTTATTCATCAGTGCATCAGAGCCTCTGTGGTGGAAACTGAGATGATTATTCAGCTCTTATTTATGTTGTATTAATCTGTGTGTCAACCGAACAGACATAACACACGACCAATAAAGCTGTCGGGTGGTTTTTAATCAATGGTGTAAGTGAGGTGCTATTATGTAAAAGCGAGTGTAGCAATTTTCATGGCTGTGTGTGTATTGGGTGGGCAGAAAATTCTCTAGCTTGACTGTTTTTAAGCTGGTTATGCTTCAGGATCCAGATTTCACATAAAGGATGACAAAATATATACATTTTTCCATTTAGTTCACAGGCTTAATAATATCCTAAATCATTCATATAACATGATGGCTGGTTTTGATGGAGACAGACAAAATGCTTGCTGCATTTAGATTTTATTAGGCGCAAAGGAAAGAAATGCACATGTTTCTGACGTCACAGCCAGTCTTATGGTCCATGATGCCATAGGGCAGAAGAACGGACAGTTCAGGGTTTCACCCAAGACCTCGGTTTATGTCATGAGGGAGTTGGTCGAGATGGATGTGGGTGACTGTGCTTTTTTTAGACTCACGTTGAAGCCAAGACGCATTCCATGCATGCTGTGGAAGAGCAGGGGTGCGGTTCTCCTCTTTTGGTCCTCAAAGAGTGCTTCCTCTGAATATGGAAATGTCACCAAGTGGAATATTTGAGGTGATGGAGAATGCTGCATCCAGATCCACAGTCTAGACATGAATGAGCAGAAACCAGCAATAAGGCGTCATTAAATAATACTATAATATTAATATAATTCATATAATTAATATATAATGTTTATCTATTAATATGTAGAGTTTATATTTAATATTAAATGTAATATATTAAATAAAAAAACAGACTGGTTTGGTTGCAAACCCAGCTGTTCCAGATGTTATTTCCAAATTGAGTTAGTGCATGTGTTCCTGTAAATTCCTTTCTGGTTATATCCTGTTTCAAACCTAAGTGGTAAGCCACTGTATTGAGTGGAAACTTTTTTAAACTTTCAGTTAAATCTTGTAATCATTTATTGAACAGCTGTTAGCAGATGCTGTGGCTTTCTTACACAAGAGCAATTATAAAAGCTTCATTTCTCACATTCAAAGATGACACATTAAATCAATATTTATATGATATTTTCATACTTCAATTCAAAATGGGTGCATGGGCTATCTAAATTTGAGAGTCTATATACTCTATATAAATATTATCGGCATTGTGTGCACTTTCACATTTGAACACAATCTTTGGAAGCAATTCATGTATGCTTAAAAACAAAGGCAGCATTGTTAGTAAACAAAGTGTGAGCATATAATAGAAAACCTTTTCCTGATGGCAGACAGAGCTCACTTGCACCGTATCAAATCTCATGGACGAGAGAGAATCTGGCCTTTCACTTTCCTTCATCTTTTCTATTTTTCACTGCTCTCCCTTCAAGGCCTGTGCTCATTCTTGAATAGAAGTAAGGAATGCTTTCTTTCTTAGATGCCAGTCACAACGAAATGTGAGAGGGCATGTGTATTGTCATCCTTTGGTTTCAGACACAGGCAGACAAACGGGGAGTTGTCCATACCACCCCTAACTTTTCTTTTTCTCTCTCTGTCCCCAGCTCTCACCCTTTCAGATTTACTTTTACTGCTTATACCCATTAAAACCCCGTGTTTTCCACATGGCTGCCTCACAAGCTGTTTTAATGTGCAGGATCAGTTATATAATGCCACTTCTTGTATTTTTGTCTACTGTTAAGGGGCGTTACGTAATCCTGGAAGTCAGAATTGGGGGCCGTTCGCCTTGTCTGTCAGGATTCCTGGCAGGCATGAACCCCGACTATAGATACAAGATGTGTTTTTTTTACGGTTGTCGCAAGGTTAGCAAGAAAAAGACCTACGCCATCATGTAATTACTTGTGTTTTATGCAGGACTAGCCTTTAAACAGACATTATTCTAATTCGACCTACCTGAAGGCCTGCAGACATGCATCATTTGTCTCCATAAATTTGCTCTACCTGGAGACACATCAAGGAGAATTTAATGCTGTGTATTTTTTCCTCTCTATATGTTAATAAATCAATGCATCCAAATCCATTTAAATAAAAATTCTGAAATTTAACTGGATCAATCTCACAAAATGCATAGATCTGGGTAAAGAAAATTACATTAATTTTAAGAATGGTTAATGTTTTATTGTATTGTGATTTAATGTTTTATTGCATTCTTTATTCTACTCTCATTATTGTAAGACATCCAGATGTTCCCTGATCAGCATTTGCCTTTATTTTCCAATGCTGATTTTTTTTTTTTTATTACAGTAAAAATGTATGTTAATGTATACTAGGGGTGTGAGATATATATATAATCTGCGGATAATATTGTAATTGTGGTTTTAGCGATGTGCAATTTGACTTTATCGAGTATTTAGCAAAAACCACTCAAAACACCCCTAGAGTGCACGTGTACATTACGTGAAGTCTTGAATAGTGCGCGTGCGCATTTAGAGTGTGTTCTTTCAGATTCAGTCTAATAAAATGCATTAAGAATAATCACACAATTCAAGATATGGGGGCAGAAAATGTGTGTGTGTGTGTGTGTGTGTGTGTGTGTGTGTGTGTGTGTATATATATATATATATATATATTAGTGGTGGGCCGTTATCGGCGTTAACGTGCTGCGTTAACGTGAGACTCTTATCGGCGATAAAAAATATCGCGTTAATCTATTCCCAAAGTTGGGTTGGGAGCTGGGTCTATACTACGCAAGCTATGATGACTTTCACCCTGATATTTTAGCGGATGTATACCTGGCGAATTGCACTGTAGGGGGCGAGAACGAGTCTTCGAACTAGAGGCTCGCAGTCCGTGATGGACAGATTGTTAACGGCTGGTCTATGTGGTAATACAATCGGGCACGACATCCAAACGCTCACCTATCATTCATCAACCTCAAATATGGCTTTTCATCTGAAAGATGTATGTAGTAGCAACTTTACATGGCGCTCAATATGATGTTATCCTAGAGAAATGTGTGCTATTGAAGTGTTTGTGTGGAAGCGTTTGCTGCAGGACAGGCTCCGTGCGCTCACTTGCTCTTAAAATCTCCGTCATTTTGGTCATACAGATAAAAGTAGCCTAATACATCTTTTGAATCTGTAAAGACTCTACGTTTATTTGTGTGCACTCAGAATAACAACGAACGCTGCGCTTTTAAGCAAACAGGATGCGCTTTAGGTCTCATGTGAACTTGAGCGAGAAACTTAGAAACTTCTTTGAAAAATATATCTATAGAGAGTGAAATGTCAAAAAAAAAAAATTGAAGGCGTGTGTTAGCATGGATGATTTACATGAAATGTAATCTGTGCAACACTGTGCATAATAAGATGGCTTTCAGTTCAATATAATAACAAAAAACGACATTTTGGGTTTTATTCAACTAATAAGGTGGGCACGCATGTGATCTGTACTATATTTTACTGTAATTGACAGTTATCGGCAAAAAACAAAAAACAACAACACGGGAGTGGGAGGGAATGAGTCATTCTTCCGGGAGTGGAGCAGGATTTTCCTCCAGTTTTTTCGTGGGATTGGGACGGAAGAGACTAAAGTTTGTGATGCATTTTGGAAACAGGAGATGAGCTCCTGGTCTAATGCGCCACCTGGCTTGAGAAACCCGTTCTCAAAGACTTACTTTTAGTCATTATTTGGGTAGCACACATATTCTGAATGCCTTCGCAGAATTCAAATGAGCCATTTTAATCTAGATTAAAAAATTAATCTATGCCCACCTCTAATATATATATATATATATATATATATATATATATATATATATATATATATATATATATATATATATATATATATATATATATATATATCATTAAAATTACACAGAGTGCTGTTTTTGTTCAAAAAATAAGCATGATTGTGATATTGATTTCATACAAAAGTTCAATAAACAAAAAGTGAATATAAAGAGACTTACGATTTAGACACCATATTGCCTGCTTTTGCTCCATTTCGCCAACAAAAAAATAATTCCAAACAGCTACAGCACTGTTTTACGTCTCTGAGCAACATGACGATGTTTAGTTCCTGAATGAATCAACCGTTAAATGATTCGGTTCAGTCTCAATGATTCATTTGTTAACCGTGACTTGATGCCACATACTGGCGGTTTTAATTTCACATTCAACAATATCTGTTCATTTTAAAATAATTTCAAATATCAGTATTCAATGTTTTGTTTAAAATATCAAAACATTGTGCATTTGTAACTGCAGGTTAAAGCAGGCCATGTCCCTGCGAGCTGCATTAAACAGTGTGTAAATACATCTAAATGCCACTTCAGATGCAACTTCTGCAAAGATTAATTTTGTTGATACGGGTTTCATTTGTTTGGTAACAGCCTAAATGTCGTATTATTCTAATTGACTGATTAAATGCAACAATTTGACTCAAAAGATGCACACTTGTAGAAAAAGAAATGGCTTTATTAAAGGTAAAATTGCCCATTAAAGGTAAAAATCAATTTAAACTTATATGAAAAGATACAATTCTATCACTGATGTGAACTGAGCTCACAGAATATGAAGAATATCAAAAACCGCAGCTGTCCACGGTAGTCGGATATCAGCACAATAACACACTCTGCAAAATATTATCTAATTATCGTTTTCGAAAAAATCGCACACCCCTAATGTATACATATTTTTTTTTATTAGGGTACATAAATTGTAGATTTATTATGTTTTACATAAATACTTTTTATATTACACTAATACTTTGAGGCATTACTATAATTTGAATTGGTAAGAATATGTGCTTAATTGTCAGGAAAGTGTTACAATGCAAAACATCTTGCATTACATTAGCAATTTCTTACATTTGATTTTGTAATGCAATGTGATCCAGCCCGTTCACAATAGATTTCATGATATTCACCCAACCACTGAAATGTGAGGACCAGTACAGTTTCATATTGGCTGCAGGGAAGCTGATTGAGGCCGAGCTCCACGAGGCAGCATTGATTTGTGCTGACAGCCATGGGCACTGCAGTAGCACACAGGCACATGAAGCACTCATTCAAGCCAGACAACTGAAAATCACGAGGTTGCCTAATTCATATCAACAGGAAACTGCGAAGATCTTGTAATTGTAAGACCTTGCTGTGCCTTGCGTCAGCAGAGCCACATCTGTGCAGCGAGGGCCCAAACCACAGCCAGCCTTTCCACACTACTGTAAGGAAATTCACAAGCCACTGCAAATTGGAAAACCAAGCTCGCAATCAGACGCCTGTTTGAGATTTGTTTGGAGAAGGAACTGCCACTCAGGAGTGGATGGCTAGGGGCAGAGTTTGAAAGAAAGGCACTGTTTGCCATCATAGAAAAGTAGGGTCATTATACAGAGCTACAGACCATGATTTGAAAAAAGAGCAAGCTATTTATAGCTGAAAAGCTGAGGATCATGGGAGCTAACCAGAGCAATCATCTCCTGCTACTTGGGGCCAGGAAGGGCATGTGATGATTTTGTGTACATTCGAGCTACAGTTTACCCCGTTTTATCTCGTGTGTGATTGTACATGTTTGGCGTATGCCTGAAGGCTCTCAGGTGCAAGGCTAGCGGGTCAAGCTGTAATCAGTGACTCGAAACGAAGCACCATGTTGTTCCCAGATGGCGTGCATGTTGCTTTTGCAGTACGAGCGGACACAGTCGGAATAGAGTACAGTATAATAGTAGTGCTCTGAACAGATGGGTCCACATTAATGGCTGCTGAAGTGGAAGCAAATCTTTCCCTGCCTTTTGCCTTTCAAATTAATTTCCATGTGTGCGACCACATTGAGTGGACAGATTTATAACACATGTCATTTTACCCATCTTTTGAGTCCTGATCTGTTAGAGGCTTGCATGGCTGGTTCTTCAAACCATGCACAGAGTTAATGTCAAGCCAGTGCCAACCAGTGAGTACTTGTTTGTTTATACTTTTTTGTAGTTTTAAGTTTGATAAAAATCAATTGTTACACACTGAAAGTCTCTGCTGAGGATAATGGAGTAGGTTTCAGAGTGCATTCCTGCTTTTGAGCCAAATGTTGTTGAGACCTAGCGCTGCAGGACTAAGCATCAGATATACCATTTCATGAAAAATGACCCTATTTACTTTCTAAATACACATTCCTGGTCTTACAAATTATGCAAACAAAGGTTGGTTTACACAGTCTTTCATCTGGCACAACTTGCTTTCCTCTGAACTTAAACCAAAAGCAGGAAATAATGTTAATCCATAACCAGACAGCCATTTAGGCATTGTTTAGGGTACTAGATCATTTAGCCTTGCCAATAGTTAAAGGGTTGCAAATGTAGTTTCATGTCAACTTTTTTACAGACCGTACATTTGCAGGGACTCCTTATATCCTCCTTATTTTTCAAGATTGTTGTAAGGTATTTTCTGTGAATGTGTGAGACTTCTGATTCAGTAGCCATTATAGGTAAATATCTGTAAGACTATTTGCCCTAGAAACCAAAGTGTTTATGATTACAATAATAAAATATGATAGTAATATCAAGAAGCATAGCTAACTGTTTTGTACAGCTAAAATAACTGGTAACGGTTGACCCCAGAAGCCTTGCACTTTTAAGTTAAAAATGGCCATGTACACTCAAAAATAAATTGGATAAACCTTCCACTTTTGAATACAATCTTGTACTGATCTATCTTAAACCCACCTTATTTACCTTTTCCATGTCCCACCTTTAAAAAAAACTTTATTTACTGAAGCCATAGCCTTGTGGGCCGTGCTCTGACATATCGCACAATAGCACTTTGTCCACTCTTGTTTGAGTCCCTGCATTCAATCTTTGCCGGTTCCGTTCCCCTCTGCTCTCCTGTCACTTCCTGTGAACTTCCCTATCAATAACAAAGGGCAAATTATAACTATGACCTAAAACACACACACGAAGCAGTGGGAAACCCAGGGAGCGATTGCGGGGCAGCTGTGGGTAATGAGGGTGGAAGAGAGCACTGTTCATTCACTCCCCCGACCTACATTTCCTCCCAGTACTGAGAATCAAACCCACGACCCTCGGGTTACAAGTGCGACTCTCTAACTATTATGCTACAACTGCCCCTAACCGCACGTCCTGATTTTGCTGAGTTAGATGTGTCCCTGGGTCAACATATATTGTTGACCCTGGAACAACATTTTAATCAAATTTTTATCTTGGCCATTTCCCAACACCTAAACCTAACCTTAATCATGAGTAATCCCTAAAATCAGAGGAAATGACAGATGAATGACACTGATGTACAAGCACCAAACACTGATTATAAGCCTATACTTCACAAAAATTATAAACTTGTTCTTCAAATCTGATTGGTTAATAACAATGTTGTTCCAGGGTCAACAAAGATGTTGATCCAGGAACATGTCGCACTTGGTAAAATCAGGTTCTGCGCCCCTATAATAGTGACATAATGTAGCCATAGAGGATATATTATAATGTATTGCAGTTCATCCTACAGCTTTTTTGCAATAGGGATGTTCCATAAAGCTTGTCTAAATTTGCAATAGTAACCAAGAGGGTGAAGCTTCCCCCATGGTTGGGCCATTGACTGTGAAGGGAAGGGTCAATTATACAGTGGTATCAAAATAAAAATACTCGCTGTCTAAAGAAAAACACTTGAACAAATAGAAATATAGTGTCCCCATGTTGCAGAGAGATAGATGCATATGTTGTGCCTAAACAAACTTAATGAGAATGATTAAACGTGGATTGATGTTGATTCAGATCTCTCTCTCTCACAGCTTTTTTTGGGGGGTGGGGGGGTCAGGCAGAGTAAGACTCTTTGAGAGCCTCTTCTAATCTGGAACAACCCCAGGATATTGAGCATGAGATGTTTACAGAGAGACATATTTTTGTGATATCAGGTTGATAAATCTTGCTTGGTAATGTTGACTTCATTAAATCTCATATGACACATGTTTGATAGAGGGAGCTGTTGTTGTGACAGATTAGCTTTCGAAATGAGAGCTGACTGCACAGTGCAGCTCCATTAGCCCACATCCAAACCTGCATCTGTTCTGCTGAGATGGCACAAGCTCACTCCTGTGAAGGCTCTGAGGGTTTCGTTTACCCTCCCTTTGCGCGCTAGCCAAAACACATTAGACAAACCTCTGTGTTGTTCACGGATCAGTTGACCTGGTGTTTGAGGTGTTATCGTCTGATTTAATTGTGGGGTAAACTGAGGGAAAACACAAGATCTAATGACTGACGGGAGATGTTACCTCTACAGACAGTACCAGCAGGACTAAAGAGATTACCTCTGCAGCTCAAAACAAAGCACTAAGAATCTTATCAGCGATCAGGTGTACATACTGCACTGTGTGCTCATTAGAGCCGGACATTGGGAGGTACTGCAAGTCTCGTATAGTCTTACACAACCGTCCATTACGGCTCTCATGCATCGCCTCGCATCCAAGGTAACCTGACTCTTTAATGAAGCCCTCTCTGGTCTCTCGTGTCTTCCCTCTCCGGTCGAATGGATTCCCTTAGGGACAAACGAGATGACCGTGCTGTTAGGATATCGCCATAGTCGCACCGTTTCTATTGGTAAGCAGAAACCAGGCTTGCAGTTTTGTCTGTGGACAAAGCTTATTGTAAATATACCACCCAAGACACTGATTTCCTTTGGCCGTAGTAAAAGAATGTGTGTTAGAGTGTGACTGGAGGTCGTCCAGGGGTCTATTCAGCTTGATGAGCGATTAGCGATTCCCTCCACCTACGCAAATCTACATTAAAAACTGAAACGGCTCCCCAGCAACCACTTGTACAAAAACAGAAGCCCTTTTAATGGCAACTCTGTTTATCTGCACTTCATCACATCACATACTCACCGTTGTATAGTAGTCATTGGTATTGGCATCTTTCCTGCAGAGATACTCTCTCTTTATACCCAGTTGGACCATTGACTGTGAAATCTCACTTATCTAGGATTAGCCTCCTGCTGGAAAACCAGTGATTTATACTGTCTGGATCTCTACGTCTCTCCAGTGTGAGCTTAGAATTCATTTGGATATGATGCTTGTGTTAGTAATAGGGTTACATTTGTAGTACATAACTATTTCGCTTTAAAGGGAGGTCTAAAGCCATTTCATGCATTCGGACATATTTAAACTGCTAAAGATTTGCATTCTCATGCTAAACATGACCAAAGTTAAAAAAATTAGTTGGACGTTTGTTGGAGTATTTTTTGTGGTAAATACACTCCTTCTGTGTTTTTTTTTTCATCATAAAGGGAGGAATTCCCATCAAAGGGCACACCCATCAATGTGCTTCATTCGGGTTATGGAAGTTGTCTGCAGCGCTGCACAGGACTTGCTCGAGAAGGATTTATCATTTTGATTTTAGACCACAAAATTTCTGAACAAAGATAGCTTCAGCTTCCCAAAGAACCCAGCCTAAGAGAACAGTGGATGCAGTTTGTGTTTGCAAGTGTGTTTGTTCCTGGTATTTCATTGACGAATGTTTTATAAACAAATTAAATAAAATTGAGTTTTTTTCTTCAAAGTTCAAATCTTTGTAAGCTTGTGTTTCTTTAGCTTTGCCCACGACACGCCTCCAAGAGCTTGTTTTCTAAGAGAAGCCTAAAGCTGTGTCTGTCTTTTATAAATCTGCTAAAACTAAAGACTCTTCGGTAATATGAAGGATGCAATACTACTCTATAGGTATTCAAGATTAACATGAGATTGGCAGAAACTGTTTGTATTATGTCTCTTTATCATTTAATTGTTGTACTTCTGTATGAAACTGTGATGCGGGTATTATCCGCACATATTATTATGCGCAATGCATAAATGATAACTCATTAAATCATGCTTCTGGGCTGGGTTCGAATCCCTCCTCATGGACCTTTGCCTAATAAAAGGCAAAAAAAACATGTATCTGTTTAAAGGGGTCATCGAGTGCGACATGCACTTTTACACGTTGTTTGAACTGAAATGTGTGTTGGCAGTGTGTGTACACAATAGGGATGGGCAATATCTTATCGTTTGCGATATAAAGGTATACATTTTCCCCACGATAAGATTTAGTCTTCCCATGATAATAACGAAAAAGTTGTGTTGTTTTCTGAGTGCGACAGTGCGGAGCGACATCGTGAAAGGTAGACGTGAAATTGAGGAGGAGTTTATCCTAAATGAGGAGCAATCTGGAACTGGTTTGATCAGGACTGTACTGTGCACAAAATGTGTATGAGCCTGTTTACGAAACCTGTTGTCCAACAAATATATAATTTGTTGACATGCTTTTTCTCCAAATTAACTTCATAACATAGTTGAGTGTTTGAAATTACTTCTTTCTGTGACCAGGCATGGTTGCATGTTACAGAATGATAGTATTATATACAGTTATAAAGGCTATGTTGATTAGCAATGCATATACTTTCCAAAGATTACTTGAAGAACACAGCTAAAGCATATATTGTGCAATTGTATGTTCTCTATCTCCGTTGTGCATCTTATTCAGCAATAACTGGATACCTTTGTCCATAGGGATTTCCTGGAACATCATCAGTCATATGAATTCTGCTATTGATATGTGGAGGTTCTGCGCAAGGGCAGCCCTCTGGCTTCCAGTATGAATTAAACAGTCAATACATTACGTGTTTACTGTACTCAGTAATGCTCACAACGCCTTGTATTGGGTAAAATAGGAAAGATACTACTTTTCTCTAAAGAAACAGGATTCCCTGAAATATTTTCATTGATATCATTATCGCAGTAAATACCAGAAATATTGTTTTATATTTTTAATCCCATATCACCCATCCCTAGTACACAACCACCCTATAATGATAAAGATACACCCAGTGGGTGTTTTTGATCTCGTTAAGTCATTTCCCCTTTCTCATATCAAGCCATTCTCAGATGACTGTCTGTGTGATGTCACACAGACCCAGGCCCTCCCACGATTGTTGATTGACACTAGCGCTTTACCTTAGACCCGCCCTGAGTGAGTTGTCCATCAGTCGCTGAGGCGTTCTGTTGTTGGATGTAAACATTAACATAGCAGTCGTCATTTACTCCCGACATCTGAGCCGCTGAAGACGCAGGGGATTACTTTTTGTTTTTGAAGCGACCTTTGTTTTCGTATGATTTGCGCTATAATAAACTAATTTGGGCAGATCGGGGGGATCGGCCTAAATGTGTTTATTTTTGCACAAATCATTCGTGATCCTCACCTACAAAAGAAATGAGTTTAAGGTTCTTTTATGAATCTTTGAAAATTGCCTTTCCTAATAACGTGCTAGATAGCAAGTTCCGCGGCTAAACGGTATCATGAGAGCAGCTGTCACCCCACGGAAGAAAGGGGCGGGGCAAGCAGAGAGTAAAACATGGACTAAAGTGGCTTGCTGAAAACAAGTGTTTTTTACTCTACCATTGAGAAGTTTTAACCTAAGTATGTTATAGACTTTATTAAGACCCTAAAATTATAATTGGGCATCCGATGACCCGTTTAAGGAGATTTGTGCATATTAAAGATGTTTATCTTATGTTAAATAAATTGTGAAAAATCCTCAGAGTCAAGGAGGGACCTAAAATTTACAGAGACCAGAATTTCAGAGTGGATTCTTATGACTTGGGCCAGTAAACAACCATTTAGAACACCACAGTAACTACCTTACAGTTCACTTGAAACTACATGCCCTGCAACAAGTTTCCCTCTCATTTTCTTCAGAAAATGTAAAGATTTAGTTATACCAACTTCAACATTTGTCCCATAGATTATATTTTTTAAACATTCATGCCCACACATTTTAAATTGTTGCTAAGCCTCCGTGTGTGAGTATACTTGTGTATCTCAGTGGAATAGGAGTCTTTGCTTCACTTTAGCAGTATAAAATATCCTTCTCTGATGGTGAAACTGATCTCTTCTGTACTGACCTAGACCCCCCAAGAGACAGACTAAGAGGGCTGCAAATCTGACAGAATAAAAACAATACATCTCCAGGCGGGAAAGCTAGGAAGTAGGGGAGAGCAGGAGGAAACGGATTGTTCTCTCTAGCTGATTATGGCCTGTTTTGATAAGCACAGGTGTTTCCTCTGAAGTGCGAGAGCTGTCCCAGCAGTCCTGTCTTATGTATTGTCTTGAGAGCGAGATCTATAAATGGAAAGAGTAATATTTAGGTCTGGGGAAGTCTCCCAGGACCCTCCTGAAGAAACGGTACAGGAGGGGAAATGGAGAAGTGGGTCTCTATGTCGTCACTTAGCTGTCCGGTTCTTATTAGCCCCGTCACTGCATTTCCTTGTGTTTCATGTCAACACATTACAGCTATGGACCGCAGTGACCCCTCACAATGAGGCCAGTGCTTTTCATTGTTTTTATGTAATATGATATCACCTTGATTATCAGAATAAAAATGCCCAGACCAGCACACATCCTCAAAACATTAAGTTTGCCTGGATCTGAAAATTATGCAAATCCACCATTAATAATTCTGTGTGGAGACTCCCGCTCACTGATGCCTTCACAACAGGGAGAGGCTCTTTGCTTTAACCTCCTGAGGAAATGCACTACATACTTTAGTTCTTTTAGGATCTTGGGTTCTCAGACAGGAAGTTTCCATGGCACATTCATAACTTATCAGGAGCTGCAGCCATCAGTGGAAGGGAAACTCACTGCATAAAAGTAACATCATTCGTATGCACCATAGCAAAAAAAGCTCTTGCCCACGTCTAGAAGAAAAATATATTATTGGCGGGTGGGGTGGTTATAGGCAGGTCCACTATGGGCAGCAACACATTATCATCACAATATGACATTGTATGTGTTTGAATATGTAGACCATTGAAAAAAGTGAGTCCTACTGTGTATAATATGAATGTGTGTAGTATGAATGCAGATGTTTGTCATATTTTGACATTGTTTTGTGACCTACCAGCAACTTTCTTCACTGCCAATCCTCTTCTTTGCCTTCATGAGTTGGTAAATTGTCCATTGGATGCTAACTTCAGAATCTCATTGGAAGTAGTAGGTCATCTGGGTACTTTTTGCCTGCTGTTTTATGAATACTGTGAATAAAGGAATACTGCTCTTTTCACTTATTGTTTTTGCCTACTATACAGTAGGGAAGTATGCACATTCGGATGCAACCATATTCTATCATAAATACCAAAGCATATCATGCTAAATACTCTATTTAATTTAATATAAAGTAAATTGTGAGGTGAAATATACAATAGTAATGCCTCAATAGTCAATGCCCTAGTGACCCCCCATCAATGCTCTACCAGTCACAACGACTTGGCAACCACTGGCACTATCTTAGTTTGGGGCAGCAGGTTTTTCATGTATAGACTTAGATTTTTTTATGAAAAAGTGTAAAAATCAATCTGTCTCTCTCTCTCTCTCTCTCATCCCCCAGCTGAGAAAGTGTCATCACTGGGGAAGGATTGGCACAAGTTCTGTTTGAAGTGTGAGCGCTGCAGTAAGACTCTCACCGCGGGAGGCCATGCTGAGGTGAGTTAGTGAGAGATCACATATTACCTCTCCGCAGTCTAGCTGGAACTCCTACAGCTGAGTATTGACTTTGTGACACTGAAGCATTTCCATCAGAGGATTAGTGGTCTATTTGAAGAGTCCAGAACCAGGACTGAAGCCTGTCACATGGCATTATGTGTGTGTCACATGGCACGGCAGTGTTGGGAGCTAGAATTACATAAACACAATTTAAGGGGTAAAAATTATGCAATCATGAAAATACAAATGCAAACTGAATGTCTCAAAACCTACAGGATGTTGCAACAAGCATTTTCCCTCCTTATCTCTTGTGGATAGCTGTGTGAAATCGTAACTCATGATGCTCGTCTTCAGTGATTTGTTGAAAGCTAGCTGGCCAGATTTGTACATCCCGAATGTTCCTGTGAACATGACTGCAAACCAAATGACATTCTCCATGACCTTTCCAGCATCCTATTACATCACACAGTGATGACTGTGTCTAGATCGGAATAGCAGTAGAGGTCAAAGGGGAATTGTCGTCATCAGTCATCATGTTGCCATGAGCCTGTATTCCACAAGGGTAAGAGTAGGAAACACCTGAGTGTTGCACTTACTCCATGAAGAGAGTCACAAATAGAAGTAATTCTGTCTGTAATCTCTTTGTAAGCATAGTAACATCTTCACTGCTCACATCAGCCTAAATCTGGATGTAGGTCAGGCTTCGATGGGGGATTTCTGTTGGGTCTTACACGGTACAGGAATGAGGATGGGGTAAAGTGAAGAATGATAATACATGTGTGTAAGTTTTTTCTTCAAGACCATTGATCGAACAAGAACTTGCCCTGTGGATAATATGATAATCCTTTGGTGTGCTCCGTGGATTCTGGCAGGGTAAATCGAGAGGGTTTATGGGAATAGCCATGTTAAGAAGAGGCAGAATGGAGAGAGTTTAGATTCAGTTACCAGAATATGTGAGAGGCTCTGGGAAAAGTGTGGGCTGGTGCGCTACTCTATATGACAGAGATGACCAGTGAGACCTGTAATGGGAGATGATGGACTGAGCTTTGTGTCTGGCTTATACATCACACCCACAGACTTTTCATCATCTGTCTGATGCATATCACACAATATGTCAAGAGATTTATCAAAAAAAAACAAGATCTAATTTTGATTGGCAATTTCCAGAGGTCAAGGGTATGCAACTGACAGCGATTTGCCACAAAAAAGTGCACAGAAGTGGGTGAGCTGAAGTGACATGAACCTCCGAGACCACTGAAAACCACATGCCAATTCAGAGTGACTCGATGTGGTCATTGAGTTCAGAGTGTGCAGACAGTTAAGCTTGCGTGATCTGCTGTCCAATACAGTTAGATATTGCAGTCAAGTAAGAATGCCTGCTTGTAAACTAACTAACGAGGACTGGAATTGAGAACCTCTGCCCTATAGGATCTTGACTATAAAAAGTTGTAAAGTTGACCAGACTTCATGCCGACGTCTTAATATGTGAGACTACATTTACATTCATACACCTGTCAGACGCTTTTATACAAAACAACTTGCATTGCACTCAAGGTATGCATTTACATTTTATCAACTCTTGCTTTCCCTAAGAATCGAATCATGACTTTGATGTTGCTAGCGCCATGCTCCACTGTTTGAGCTACAGGAAAGCTTACGAGTGTTGAAGTTCTCAAATTCCCTCCCTAGTGGTCTAGTTGGGCTAACACTTTAGAATCCTGATTGAATTACACCAGAACCACTACACCACTGTAGTCAACGAGTGTAGTTTTTTTTGCCTTTTTTAGAAGTATTGACATCTTACAACAACATCAAGTTTTCCGGTCATTGCAATCTAGGCGGGAAGGTGTCTGCTAGTCTTTGTTGGAATGTGGGGCTCATTACGCAGTTTTTCCCCTTGCATACTTTTGTATTGGCATGAGGCCACTGTTATCTGCCCCTTCCGTTCCTTTATCCTGTCCCGCGCAGCTGTAACGGTCACACAGCTGCCGTCTTACGGTTCCCATGGCAACCTTTTCCCGCCATGGCCCTGACCAAAGGGCTCTGGGAGCAATTGCCATTGAAATATGTTCCTTCTTCCATGCAGGCACACTCAAGGCACACATAAGACAGTGTGGGTGTCCTTTTCCATCAACATAAGACTGTGTCCTGCTAACTGCTATGAGTGTTATCAGGGAGTGGATGCCAAGATAACCGCCTGTCTGTGGCATTTAGACATTTAGGATGGTCTACAAGCAGCAGATTCAATTGCAAACTTCTACCAGCAAATGCCCACTCATTCACTTGTAGAGTCTTAATATGATGAAAAATAAGCCTGGAATGACCATTTTTTTTACATCCTTTTGTTTTACATCCTCGCAGCATGATGGGAAACCATACTGCCACAAACCATGCTATGCTGCCCTCTTTGGGCCAAAAGGTGAGATGAGATGAAACCCTTAGCATTTCAGATTACAGTCATGTGACATGGAGCTGTCTAATCTCTGCCCATTTACCATATTTATAACATAATGGGTTAGCAAATGATTGATATGACTTCAGAGATTTTACACTCTTTTACATATAGCAAGAGTAAATCGTTAAGTCACAGTTGTCATCATGAAATTAAAGAGTACCCTCTGCTGGGCATTGGGAGCAATCTTGTTTTGAGAGAAATCACCGACAACACTTATTCGCAGTAGGGTTCAATGTTATTAATGTAGTTTGTTTTTATTTATTTATATACTATAGTTAATACATTTTTTTAATGTTCATGGTTAAAATGTATTGGTATCTGCAGAGATTAACATGAAATTTGATAGATAAATGTGGTAAAAGTATTGCTAGTTCATGATACCGAATGCATTAACTAATTTTAATGAATGAACAAATGTAATACGAATGTTGTATGATAGAGGGATATTTTCACGAAACCTTGTTTAATATGTAGGTGTGAACATTGGGGGTGCAGGCTCATATGTGTATGAGGCTCCCGCCAACTCCTCCCCACCTGCATCCACCGTGGACTCTGCACCCAAACCTCAGGAGAAATATGTCCCGGCATCTTCAAGGCTGCCATCTAAAGGTACAAACAGCAGTGATCTGAACAGGCTGAATGTGCAATTAAGGCCACAATATAAAGGTTGTAGGTTGTATGCATCTTCCTTTTAGCTACAAATCATTGTGTTCTAAATGTTTTTCAATAAAACCTCTGACAAATTGCACAGTGTTTACTTGGATCATGGAGTGCATGCATCTCTCGTTTCAGCTGGAAGCATCACCACCTTCTCTGGGGAAGCCAACTTGTGTCCCAGATGCAACAAGAAGGTCTATTTTGGTATGCTTCTCTCTGTCCTAACAACATTTCATACTGTGGCTTAGATTTTAATGATAGGAAATGGTGGTAGTATAATGTCATGTCCTGTTACTTACTTATGGCAGCTGAGAAGGTGACGTCACTGGGGAAGGACTGGCATCGTCCATGCCTGCGTTGTGAGAGATGTAGTAAGACCCTGGCAGCTGGCAGCCATGCAGAGGTGAGAGGAAAACGAAGTTGCTAATAATAGTAGTGCAGAGATGGCTGCCATGATTCTTTCATTAATTCTGTCAATGTAAAAGAAGTTAATCAAGAGTATTTTTTACATTAGAAGTCTTGAATAAACCGCAGGGCATCTATGGGTCATTAAAAAAATTAATTGGTAATAAATCAATTTGCTGGAAATTAAGTCTTAAACTATGATTCATAGGTTTTTCTGAACATTTCCTTTGGGAGTAAGTACAGTTAATCAAAATAAAACTGAAATCTCAGTTTGACTTAATGTGATAATTAATTTGCACAAAAAGAACACTACCATTGTAGAAGCCAATTAAATACAATTTTAATTTGGCACACTGTATATATATATATATATATATATATATATATGAATGTAACATTTTTTAGCTGATGTGCAGGCCTTAAAACATGAAAAGGTATTGGAAAAATATTCAAATGTATTCGGTTGAAAGTGCTAATACATAAACATTTCTATTGTTGCATTAATTTATTAATTTCTAAATGCATTGATTTATCCTAAAATTTGTTTTTGTGTATTTTTTCAGCACGATGGTCAGCCCTACTGCCATAAACCATGTTATGCTGTCCTCTTCGGCCCAAAAGGTACTGTGAGAGTTTTCAACTCTGGAGGGAGCCATTGCTTAATTTTCAGAAAAGAATCTGACATTGTTTCAAATTAGTAGTTCTTCATATGCAGTAAGAATAAGGAGCCTTTCAAGCAATTTTAGATCTTTACATATTCTTCTGCTTTTTTATATCATAATGAATACTGGAAACCTTATGTCCAAGTTAAATCCCTTGTAGTTAAATTAGTTTTGACCCAGTCTGATCAACTCTCTTGAATTTCTAGGTGTAAACACTGGGGGTGTTGGCAGCTACGTCTATGACAAAGAGCCCAACACGGAGGCCCGGCCTTGATTTTCAATCCTTGGGAAGCCCAACTTCACTATAATAACAGCCACTACCAGTACCTCACGCACTTTCACATATGCCCCACTTTTTGCCTTATCACGGATAACCTGTGGCAGCTTGGACCTGTCTACAGAAAAGTGAATCCACATACTACAATCAAGCCTTGAGCTCCAGCTGCGCCACTGACCGTCCCTTGGCCTCTTCTTTTTGGTCCACATGATAGTCCTCTACCCAATTCCAACCATCCCCAATAAGAGGAAAATTTGAACTGGTTAATGATTTCTGATTTATCCTATGATTCAGTTAAAGGTAATTTATTTAATTGTATACAGTATCTTTTTTTGCATTATCATTAAAACGCTGTATTCTCAGCCCGCTCTCACAGCAATCCGTACATATTTTATGAGGTGGCTAATTCGTATGAATCCATACGACCTCACTCGAACAAATTCATACGAATTTTACGAGTTGCACAATTTGTACGAATGACCTACACCTAACCCCACCCCTAAACCTACCTGTCACTGGGATCTAGACAAATCGTACGAGTGAGGTCGTACAAATTCCTACGAATTAGCCATCTCATAAAATACGTACGAACTGGTCGTGAGATAGCGTTGGTATTGTAGCTTCTCTACAGAGGAAAAACTAAGATCCCTACTTCCACAGTACTGCATGTACAGTAGGATGTTTGTGTAGCAGATAAAACAACAGAAGTTCACTGAAGGAGTTTTGTTTTATGAAGAGGAGCCAGGCTGTTTGAAATGCCTGCTGACTGAGAGATGAATCTCGCCTTAGAGGCTCCATGCAGGTGCGTTCGGGAGCACATCATCATAAATCTGAAAAATATTCCCAAACCCAGATTTACTTTTTGGCCATATGGCAACATTCTTAAGTTTAAACATTTTAAGAGCAGGTCTGCAGGATGTATGCAGCTCTTATTTTTAAGGGGAGGACAGATCCTGCTCCCAGACTCAGAGGGCCACTGATTTTAGCTCCGGTTCTAATTAAGTACACCTGAACCAGCTAATCAAGGTCTTCCAGATTACTAGAAAAATCCAGGCTGGTGTGTTGGGACAGGATGGAGCTAAAATCTGCCGGCCCTCCAGGAGCAGGTCTGTATACCCCGTGATTTATGGGGTAGCTAGTTGAAGTCCACAGGGACAGATGGTAACAGGGGTGTATGTGATTGGTGCTTTGTGACCAAGTAGCTGCAGCTAATATTTCTGATGCCAATCTAGTACCGTTACATGACGCATGGAAACGGATTAAGGAAAAGATATGAATAAGCTTTTGTATGTTTTGTGATTCGAATATTCTAAACGAACCCCAGTTTCTCAAAGTGTTGAAACTGAAGTATTATGTTTCTCATTCGTTCTTTAGTTTGTATTAATTTCGACTACATTCTTTCTGAATGTGCATTTCTACTCAGTTTTTGTTTGATTTATTTTGCTGTATCAGGCCTTTGTTCTTTGGATAACTTTTTTATGCAGAGTCTGCACGTCAAGTCCTGCTGCTTCTGCGTGTTTAATCCCATATTAAAGTTAACATAAAGCTTTTCCCTTGTCTTGGATTTTTACTTAATGCAGCTGAATGCGACTCCTGTACTGAAACATGCTATAACAAGATGGGAACAATAAGGGCGTTAAGGTCAATTGATACAGATGGCCTTGAATACACTGCCATTGTTACTATTTTCCAGAAATAATTTGGTTATGTCATGATCTTATGTTATGCACTTATCCACGGCAACAGCACTGAACATTCAATGGAATAATGTGTCTGAGCGAGTCTATTTGTGTGCGTTTATTACAAAATGCTTTTATGTAGTAATTGTTTTTTCTCCATTTTACAATTAAAGGTTGTTTTAGTATTACTCCTGTGATGTGAGTTCTCAAAGCATTGAAGAAAACCTCTCTTGATCTCCAGTTAAGGTTACATTCAGTCAAATTATGTCTGCTTAGATTTGTCTGTGCTTTGAGCTCTTAGCAAAATCAATAGAACAAGATATTCATTGTAAAGATTTCCTTTTTTAACCATACTTTTACCACTCGGTACAAAAACAGAATAAAATGTGACTAGATTATTGGTGCTCGAGTTCAAACGTCTTGCAAATGTTAGCACGCTTGAAATTTATTTTCAAAAATGATTTTATTAGAGCTTCATTCATTTTATGTATCAATTTTGCTTTGAAAATATTTCAAATAAGTCAAAGTTTGTTTTTTGTATTTAAGGTGCAGTCAAATTAGCAATATTTTGCAGGTCTATTGTCATTAGTGTAGCAATATACGAAGTCACTCTATGCTAAAAACTGTTTCCATTCAAAGTTGAGAATTTAACTTTATTTTTGATTGCATAAAACATTTGCAAGCACCGTTTCTATCGAGCAAGACAAAGAGAACAAAATTGTCACTTCCTGATAAACTGGCGCCAAATATAACTAAGAAAAAGGTAATTTGCAGTAGGAGAACTGCAATAAATGCGTTACTGCTTTATTTTGCTTTCAGAGACAGATTCCTGCTGCTTGGGAGTGCAGTCTTGTTCAGTATGGGAGGTAATTATACTGAACCACTCTCACGACTGACTTTAACTCAGGCATTTCAGAATGACCAAAACAACATTTCAGATGCAGATTCTGTGCAGCGAGTTTGATCCGCTGGTTGGTCCAGTTACTCTGTCCCATTGTAGAAAATCTCATGACTTTTTTGATGCACATAGAGGAATTTATTCTGTAAATGAGTTTCCATCATACTTTATGGTTTTATGGTATGTTTTCTTAATGTATCTGACACTGAGCACATTCTTAGAATTTATTCAGTCACATTTTTTATGCAATATCCCAAAATGCGCATACAAATGCGTAGATGGAAGCATAGCCAGTGTGGTGAATTTGTGACAAAGTTGTGTGAACCTGCTGTTAAATCGTTCAACCTCACACAAAATTCCAGATTGAGAGGATTCCCACTGACACCTCAATGGTGACTGGTCAAGATGACAGGGGTGTCCAAACTTGCTCCTGGAGGGGCGTTGTCCTGCAGAGTTTAGCTCCAACCCTATTTAAACACGCCTGAACCAGCTAATCTAGGTCTTCTAGGCCAAAAGAGTTAGAGCTGGTTGGTCCTTCAGGAGCAAGACTGGACACCCCTGATATATGAACAACTCTAATGTGAAACACCTACTGTGTATGTCATGTGCATGTCAGTGTTACAATATTAGCAGGTATTACATCTATGAATTGTAGCATATGGTGTATTAAAACATCTTCAGAAAAGTCAGTTTTCCTAAAGTGTCCCCAAACTATGACCTCACTCTCATACCATAGATCTAAACATTTCCCATAGACGGGAAGAAGAGCTTTACTGGATTTTCCTCAGATGCTTACAATAGAGCTAGTTCAAAACAGCTGGAATTGTGTCCTGTGACGTGTTAGCAATGGGGCAGGGTGGGCTGTCTCTGATTCAAACGCCCAAAATTCAGTCTGACCAATGTGTGATAGGCACCCTTTGTCCTGGTCTTTCATGATGCCGTCACAAAAGCAAATCCAAGGAGTGTATTTTCATGTTTTAACATGACACTCTCTTTGTAAATACAATTTAGAGCACATTTTCTTTTCTAAGCATTTTCTGAGACCAAAACAGTGTGACTGTGTGAGCCCAATGCAAACAGACGAGCGGATAACCTCCGCAAACAAATCAAAGACGCAGAATAGAAGATTTATGATGCCGTGATAACTCTACATTCATATTCAATGTGTTTACAGCTGTGACTGTCAAACTCGCACTCTTTTAAATCTCACTGAGCCAGTGGCATGTTTGTTTTACACCACCATCATTCAATGCCATAAAATAATCACCTTTTAAAGCCAATGACTTACCCATCAAAGTGCAACACAGTTCACGCAAACGCCTTTTATATAATATCAATGAATGCTGTCATCTAGTTGAAATATTGCAGGCGTGTTAAAATGTGGTTATGAAATATATATTCAAATGTCAAGCAGTAACAAACACAGATTAAAAAGGAATTAAAGACAATAATGGTATGTTAACATTCCCTCAAACATACATTTACTAAAAATATGACAATTTAAGTAATGGTTCAGAAAAGTTAATTTAGGTCTAAAAAAAGGTTCACCATAACCTACTGTAATTTGTTTGCAGATGCCGCTTAATATTCTACCAGTTTGCCAATTTGTTATCAAATTCAATTCAATTCATGCATTTTAAGTGTGTCCAGATCCTTTTGGGGCCACTGCATAAAACCATAATGAATTGTAATAATCGTACACACGTGGACTCTGAATGAGAGGCAGTTGCTGTAGACTTTCATCCTGACATCATTGTGAAACATAATTGGAGTAAAGCAGTCAATACAGTTTTCTGCCTACACCCTGAGAACAGGTAATGCCGCATTGCATCATCATGTAAATGTGGTAAAAGTCAACCTCAGGCTGAGGTGTATCACTCACTGTGCTGATCAAAACACTGTAGTAACGTTTTTTTACCGTTGAAACCTCATTTGTACAATGCAAACTGTTGCCTCTTTCTGCTGATTACGTAATACTGTTTAAAGCGTTCCTATTTATTTTCTTCATCTTCCAAATTTGGTAATATACTGCTACGTATAACTTGACTGGACAGAGTCCTGCCCTACACAAGGGAGCAATTTGGTTACTTGGATACACTTCCGGTCCATTCCCAAACGCTTTAAACTCACTCAACTCTATGACTGGAAACAAACTCAAAAAAACAGCCTCTGTGAAGTAAAAAATAAAAACAGACAATGTGCCAACACAGTCTGGTTAGATATAGAGCTTGATTTAAACATCCTTTAAAAGTACCACTCACTTGACTAGAGTTAAGACGAAGTACTTTTAACTGTAAAAAATACAATTAACTTTTAAAGGAACTTTTGCTTAACTTTAATCCAAGAATGCTGCAGTTTCTTCTTAGTTTTGTGTAAAAAGCAGAAATTCGTCCACCAGATGGCTAATGTCAGCTGCGCTTTATGTTTCTCTAATTGGAACAGTTTGGCTGTTGTCAGGTAGGTTTACATAGTTCATCATCATTGCCCAGCAATAACGGCCAGACGCATGGGCAGCACTGGGCATACATTGGTGGAAACACACACACACACACACACACACAGTGGAAAGTTTTGACCCTAATTCTCCTAATCTTAATATCATGCTCTGAATGAGTGTTTGCTTAGTCTTATTTCTGTAACAGGGATTTTCCTATACAGAGAAAAGCCCATAGATTCCTCCACCAGATGGCTTTCACCTAAATAAAGGGACAGTGGTATGTCTGATTAGATCACTAAATTACATCTAGGACCAAAATCAGTGTCAAAAGTACCTATTACGTCATCTCAGGGTTGAGTGAGGTCATCTCCATTGAACTGAATTATTTCACAGATTCCTGCTAAAGCATTTAGTGGAGTCACAGACTGAATAGAACGATATGCTTCCTACTATAAAAGTATTTTACTGTAATGCTCTGAAAGGCTTCATTCAGGTACTTCACAGAAAGATTAATTGACTATTTGTTTGTTGCAGTAATAGACAGTATAAATCTTCCAAGATGTAAAAATCGCCTCCTTGTCAAATTAGAGAAGAACTAGAACACTCATAATCCTGAAGAAAAGGATTCTTTTACCACAGAAACACGAATTGCTGTCAACCTTTAACCACCACTCCCACAAAGCATTGCACATGATAGCTGCATTTTATATCTGTATTTTTAGTGTATAATTTCAATTAAAAAAAAAATACAGATGCTCCCAAAAAATATCAAAATGAGTTTTAGCCTTTATGACAGTCCTGGAGTTTGTAAACCACTTACAGCCAAACGGATGTTCCCCAAGCATCTCTAAATGAAATCATTGTTTGGCTCCTGTAAATCTGCACATGTGTTTACCCCAGAAAATGTAATTGTTAAATGTCAAGACTAGCGTAGGTTGGATGCAATGTCTGCTTTTTATTAAAACATGGCCAGCTCCCTATGAAGTCGCCAAGTTTCATTTAACACTTTACATGACAGAAAAATTCTACTGACTACTGTAATTCAACAAAAAAAATAATTCACCAACTCTGACTGCAAAATCAATGCAGTGTCAATATCTCTATCCATCACTGTCAAACACTGCAAAGCCTTCAGCACTGACCTGCCTAAACAATCTTTTATTGTATCCTATTAACGAGTCCAAAGTCTCTTTTCTTTCCTTCTGTAATGACACACAGATGTGCATCCACACTGGCCTGAAAACACTTCATCTTTATAAGTCCAATTTCTTTCTTAATCTGCAAGCACAGCCTTGATATAACATGTGTTAATAGGATTTGAAAGCTTGGCGCATCATGGGAAATTCCCTTCTTTTTGTATTTCAGCATGCGAGGAAAAACACATTACTGATGTTTAGCACTGCAAGCCTTGATTTTCATAATGTCAGCATGATGAAAGAAAGCTGAGTGCAAGTCAAACAGCCCTGATACCTTAAGAGCCTAGACAGCATTACCTAAACACTTAACCCCTATCTCACGTTTCAGCCGTCACCGTCTCACAATTGTGATCGAGCTGCACAGGTGAGCTGGCAGATGTTTCAGACCGCTGAATATAAACGGGAGATCTGAGAAGGTGGCGCTCTGCCATAATGAGGACTGAAGGTCAGAGGGTTTGCGTGTTTGTGAGTTTGACTCATTGTTTTCTTTGTTTAGGACTGTGCCAGAGTAACCCAATCACCCCTTTGTGCCACATCAGAGTCCTGATCATCTTTTCAGGGTTTATGTATCAGAAATAACTAGCTAACCTATCCTTACAATATTAAGGATATGACCAAAATCTTATATCACGATATAGTAATTTTATTTTACGATAACAATATATATCACAAAATAGTTATTTTTGCTTTAAATAAGGTCTTTGTGATATAAAGGTTTTGGATACCATAGAAATGTCATAATTATTGTCACCAAAGTCAATGTCACAAAAAACTAGTCCTATAGCCTAAATGAAATGCAATTTGCAGCAAAAGAGATCTTTATATGCTCGCGGTTTCTTATGCGCGGACATATAACACAATCAGATCTCTTTTGCTGAAAATTGCCATGCAATGGCTTAAAATCACTTGTTTTCAAACCTTAATGCTTAAAACGTGTGCAAAATATGTGTTTTTGTGACCGCAGCGATGTCACGTGAGCGTGTAACTGCAATAGAGAACATAGTCCAAAATCTCTATCGCTTGACAAATTTCTGCCGGTTAATTGTGTCTACCGATATATCGCCTACCCCAACTTACAATTAGCTAAATGAATGCTTAATCAGAACTTTTTATTGTATGGTTTATTTCAATCATTTGGAAGTCCTGATTTGTTTATGTACAATTTTTATTTAGGTTTAACAAAGCAAAATCAACATTTCGTCAACCAGACGACTTCAACCAGAGTTAAAAGTAAAGTGACAGTTCAACCAAAAATGGAAATTACCATGATTTACTCACACTCATGTTGTTCCAAACCCATAACACAAATTAAAATACTTCTAATGAAACCTGAGTGGTTTGTGCCAATCTATCCACAAATAACACATTTAAAAGTTTTGGTTAACTGGACCAATTTTTGTTTCATAAATTAACCAATAGGTGTTGAACCTGTGTGAGTAAATGACAGAATGATCGTGTTATAATTTTTTCCCACTTTAAGGTTTTAACACTGGTTTTAAGGACTGCCACTAGAACAGCACCTCTCTACTTCAATTCACTCATACAGACACCATCGGATCAGATTCCCGCCTAAAACCCCTTTCCACCAGCTACACACACTGAACGAGCAACGGTCACCAAAACCTTTGCCTTCTCTGCTCCTCTCTGGTGAAATGCCAACATCCACCCAAACTGATGAGAACATCATATCTCTCAAGAAGCAGCTAAAGACACACCTCTTGTACAAGCACTTAACCAGCCCACACCTTTAAACCAATGCACTTACACAAAAATATAGCCCTATTTATACTCTGCATTTCTCATCTTCTTTGTAAGTCTAATACACCTGTGATTGTACATATTACGAATTCTGTTGACTCTTTGAAGAATTGCTTTTGTTTCAGTTTGTAAGTTGCTTTGGATAAAACCGTCTGCTAAATGTATAAATATAAATGACATATACATGTAAAATATTTCCAAGTTCTCCCTGAGGTACAAATATCCCTAGCTGGGAATGAATGATCTAATGGATCACACTCCGAGATCTGACAGTAATACTGAACTGTTCTTTGTGGTAAAGCCAAACATAAGACTCCTTCATATGCTGATCTCTTTGTCCTTTCATTTCTCAAGCTGGAACTGTTTGAGTATTGTCAAACTTAGGAAGTCAGACTTAAAAAACAATGGAAAAACTACATCCACAGAGGATAACAGGTGGAAAAAATGAAACATGAGAACACACAATAATAATAATAATAAATAAAACAAATAAAAAAATGATTCGATGTCTGATGTCTCCTAAAGTGGATTTTCTCTTTTTTTGTTCTATTTAAAAATTTTTTGTAAGATTTGTGAAAGGATGTGCTTCGGAAAATGTTGAAACACAGGAGAAGGAATATTCTAGCAATAAGCCTTAAATAAACATAATTAACTGAATTTTTAATAAAATAAAATAACTCCAATAAAAGGGTCAAATTGATGTTATTTCCTCACAATTTTAAGGAATGTTACTGTACATCCTTTGTGAGGGGAGAAAATATTTAAATTGTTGCATGCAAAACATGGGACAAAGCTAAATATTACGTTTCTGAGAATTCAATTGAGTTAATAATTAAAAATAATTTTGCTACAACTAATTCAATGTAAAAATCGTTGTAACTTGTAAGCTACCCAGACATGTATTGGAAATACCTAAGTTTCAGTAAAACTCAAAAAAACTTACCTATATGTATGAATTGCTGCAGTTTCCTGTTGAAATGAACATTAGAGGCAGTAAAATGGAGAAGGAGTACAAAAGGAGTTTTGATTAAACGTGGGTAGGGGCATGTATTTCCACTGAGACTGGGTAGTGTAATAAAGTATGTCACCCCAAGCACACATTTTCAATGGGCCTGGGTAAGTTTTAATTGTTGGATATAGTAGAGAAGGTCAAGACCTCTGAAGCTGGACAAGTGTTTTTCTCTCACAAAAAAAAACTATATTAATATCTAAAAGAAGTAATGGGACATCAAAGTGTACCGTATCCATGGCATGTGCTGTGCAGAATCAATGATATGTCCTGCATTATGAAATCTTTTTTTTGAAGGCACACAAAGATGCTGACATTGACTGGCCTTCACGGTCCAATGAGGCGTACTCAACAAAGCCTGCAACTGAACTTTCTGACTCCATTTGCATAACTTTGCAAGACTAGTAGTAGAAGGTTGGACAAGCTAAAGACAAACAACAGTGGGTGACATTCTGTGTTGAAAAAAGCACGTCAAAGACTATGAAGGCAACTTAATCATTGTAAAAATAGACAGCTCTACCATGATTTTAAATTAAAACAATCCAGGTGAAGACAAGCGGCATTTCATAACTTCCTCCTTTCACTGAAGAAATGAGGAAAAGCTGTTAAACTGATTGTGTGACAGTTCTGGCCCTTCCTCGGGTCTCCCTCAATCTTTCCTTTCTTTTGTCACTGAACTTCCTGTTAAGTGTTTGCTTCCACATCCCAGCATCTAAACTGGGCTGCATTCCCACCATTAATCCAACCCAGACTATTTTCCATCCCTGTAGTCTTATAGTTTGATGTTCTTCATCTGTTCCTTTCAGTTACGCTATTAAATGATCGACACGCTGATTTAGACACTCTAATAAAGAGACAAACGGGACATTTGGACAAGGACATTTTTCTTTTAAGACATCTATATATTTTTGTAGGATAACCTCAAAATCATGGGAAGACATGATCTATGCCAAACCAGCAATTTTCATCAAGGCCAAAACCACAAGCAGCCAAAAAGGCAACACCCTGTTTGTACAACAACATACAGGGCTTACCCTACAGTCCGACTGACGTCAAATGAAACCTTAGCAACCACATAGCAACACACAAACACTCTTTGTATTCATGTTTATGTCATGATTTTGATTTCATGTTGCATCTGGCTAAGTATCAAAAGGATATTACATTTAAGCAGTATTAACTACATTATATTTAATCAGTGTTGCACTCACAATCGTGCCGGTATTATAAAAATCATGCTGATATTCAGAGCAATAGCAAAACGGCAAGTGCTTAATGCAACAGTTTAATAAAGATAAGTTGGTTACACTTTATTTTGATCATCCACTTTAGACATTCCACTAACTATACGTAACTTTGTAACTACATGTTAACTAATTCTCATTAATTTACAACTACATGTCGACTAACTCTCAGAGTAGACCAGTGATACTCAAACCAGTGATACCCTGATCAAACTCACCCACCTGTGATTTTCTAATGATCCTGAAGACATCGATTAGCATGCCCAGGTGTGTTTGATTACAGTTAGAGATAAACTCTGCAGGAAACTAGATCTCACGAGCCAGATTTGTGCATCCCTGGAGTAGACTGTTAGGGTAAGTTTAGGGTTAGTAGAATAAGTTGACATATACTTGCAAAGTTTCTCAAAGTCAGTATGTTGTATGTTGTGGACCCATCAAACTAAAGTGTTTGAAGTAAGCAGACAGTCTACTAAAACTCTAACGACTGCTAGTTGACGTAGTTACAAAGTAACTTACTAGATAGTCTTACCAAGTTAATACTGGGTAACTTATCTTTTATACACAGTTGCTCCTCCAGATAAAGCTACAAAGCCAGGACAGAGTCAGTAGAGGCACTCAGTAGAGTTTCCTTTATGAATTAATCAGTGTATCTGATTCAATAAATCATTCATAACTTGCATGTTTATTCTACGAATGAATCTGCGTTTTTTAATGAATATGTTTATAATAGTGTCACTTGTTGCCACCTACCGAGTACCGACACAACTATGGAATCAAACATTCTTTGTCGTGTTTATTTTATATGAATTAGATTTTGTGTAAAAAAAAATTAAAAGCTGGAAGTAATTAATAGAAGTATCATTAAGTTTTGGGAGAGTCATACCATTTTACAAACTAAACTGTCTTTGTCTTGCCATGGGTAATGTTAAGTAGGCCTAATATTAACTAATATCAGTATTTAATTAGTTTTCTCTCTCTCTCTCTCTCTCTCTCTCTCTCTCTCTCTCTCTGTCCAGTTCAGTAGTAGTAATAAATAGGCTGAGACTACACACACACACACACACACACACACACACACACACACACACACACAAAAAACAGTTGACGGGCAGACTGGAATCTGCCCAATGTCCTGCGATAGATAAAGCAGCTGCTCTGCTATTCTTTGACTTGGCTGAATTCTTCAGTGGTCTGAAAGAGTTCCCACATAAACCCACCAGAGGAACCCTTTGGTCCAACTCTTTCCTTTGGGAAAACATTTCTTTTCTTTTCAGGTCTGGAGAGCGAATCAGCATTTGTTTGTGTTGAGCAACGGTTTCCATAGAGACTGAAGGTTCTCAGACATTCAACATTCCAGAATATTTCTTCTAATATTTTTTCTCTCTTTTTTTTTGATGAAACAGGCATGTTAACTAAAATCCCCCTTAATTCATTTTTGGAGAAAGATTAGGCTAATAATAACTAGGGGCCACTAAGAAAAGTGAGGTGTCTTTAAACATAGACTCTAATTTTAAAAGACAAATGGGACCTCAAAATGTTGACCTCAGAAAAGCTCTCCTGCTCCGTTAGTACGCTAACATGTGATTAGTCCTTGATTGGCAACAAAAAACAGCAGCCAACAAAGAACCAGATCAGAAGATGCCCAAACATGTGGACCATAAATTGAGCCACACTTGATTGATTTAAGCCAAGCAGCGGGAACGGAGCCCAATCAGGGCTCAGTCAGTCCATTCAGCTCTAAAATGAGTCAGAGAGGCTGGTTGTAGAAAGTAATCCGCCCTGTGGTAACAGTGTTTTTCAACTTGTCAAATGCCAGATTTTTTCAAAAAGTGCCTTCATCACAAACCTCAATATGTAATTCAAGAAGCATTTCATCAACTGCATAAATATTTAGCAACTAGCTAAATATCAAAAAGCACACTATCAATACTTTTACTGTAAGCCAGGCACTGCGTTGTTTTAGTTGGATCTTACATTTTTGCAACATTAATAATGTTATAGCCTATTTAATCAATGTCACACTTGCGTGCTGATTTTCAGATCAACAACTAAACTGCGAGTGTTATTGCTTTATTGCATTATGCAACCATTCAATAAACTAAAAGTTAATACTTAGTAACATATTTTTGACAGTTTCTCCTCCCGTAGGAAAATAGCTACAAAGCCACAGCAGAATTGCGTTTTCTGTCTCAGAGTAACACAGTGGTGTTTCCTTCATGATTTAATCAGTGTATTTAAGTTGAGTAAACGATTCTATGACTCACTCATATGATTGAGTCGGCTGAGTGAACGATTCAATAATTCATTATAAAGTCATGTGTTACTTCTCCGAATGATTCCAATTCGTTGAGACAGTCAATTGTCGCCACCTACTGGTGCAACTATGTAACGTGTAGAATAAGTTACTGAAAATGGCAAACATGCCAGTTTGTTTTAATAATCAGAGACACTTCAGAGGACTTCAACAAGGTACAACGATAGGGAAAGGGCCGATTCACAGATTTTAGAGTCCAAAATCTAATGTGTTTCCCATTCCTGTTCCCCGTAGAGTCTTTTATTTCATGATTTACAAGCCGTTTCCACAGTAATGCCATATTTAATGGGCCAGTTTTATAAGAACAACAGTATTCACAAACAAGCGACCACAGAATCCCCAGCCTAATATTTAATGATTACTTAACCACTATAATATTACGATCCGTGATACACATGCCACAATCTTTTAGGAGTCTTATCAGCATAAAAATTTCCACTACGCTCTCCAAATATAGAGCATTTCATTTTATTTTACAGATGATTTGAACATAAAGAGACTTTTAGACCAACATAATGAGTTAAACATTTCCCTTCGGTTGCAGTGGATGCAGCACAATGATGGAGCAGCGCCAGATACAGTAGAAGAGCATGATCGCTTCTCCAGGATACGATCCACAGGACATTATCCTGCTGTCCAACAGTCTGTGATTCCTAAATTGCCCATTTTCCATATAAAACCGCTTTCATTCATTCTGGTTTATGTTGAGGCTTGCCAGAGTACTGGCTTCAAATTAAACTTTCACTGTCCTTAACTCAACTGAAATCTGTATTTCTTTAGCACGCTGACACTTTTCTCACTCTATTACTTACGGGTTTATTGTACAGGTAGGTGTTAAATCTTTAAAAGTTATGGTTTTGGGAATGGATACCGTTTAACAGTGGCAGGTTACCCTGGTTACCGTACAGTCGTTTCCTGTCTGTTCTGCTTTCTTCAGCCTGCTATACTCCATTATGACATAACCCATTGTTTCCCCGCCAAATGCTCTCCATTGCAACCACAGTCATTTCCGTGCAGATAAACTGGTTTAATGAAGACTCCAGAGTACACAAATGGAAACTGCCTCCCTGAAATGTAGGAGCCTTGGCAATCTATTGCAAGTGCATGGTGAAGAAAATCCCCAAGTTCAAAGCTTCACCAAGACACCAATAAACCTGTATTCCTGATAATTTGTGTTACTTATCCATGCCATATGTGGCTTGGTGGCCTCATAATTGAAACCATGAGGAAATGTGGTCTGTCCAAATATTATGTCTGACTTTGAATCAATGGATTTATGCTAGTATATATGGCTAAGGAATAAATGTTAAGGCGGTGTCACAGTACAGTAGATGGTTGTGGCCCTTTTGTGGCAGAAAACCAGCAGTAAATGCACTCTGAAGCTTATCGAACTGCCACTGAAATCCTGTAACATGTAACATTTCTGTCTTTTCTGGCTTTTCAACCAGTTGCTTGATACTGTAGTGCTCTCTGGCATATGAGAGTAATTTTCTCTGCTGTAGAGTACTACAGCCAAAGTGAAGTCGGTCAGATTACTTTTGATTTGTCAAACAGAAATTGGAAAAGTGTGCATGGAAACTTGGCACGTTAAGAGCTGACGGTTTGTCTGATGATTGCAGACTGCACTGAAATCTTGACTTTCATCAGCTATCTGACTGTTTTCAACTTTCTGCTTGTTTTAGATGTTTCAAATGATTAATATAATGTTGTAGTCTTATCAAGTTTATTCAGAGTTCAAATTTCACACAACTGAGTTTGCAATTATTTAAAATGATTCCAGTACACAGTTGTGCTGGATATGTAACATTAAAATACATTTTACTAGCTAGGCCCACGCCCTAAACAAGCAAAACAGAGTGTTGGGGAAGAGTAGAAAGAGGATGAATGGGTGGAGGGAATGAGATGGTGGTCAGGTTGATCGGGGCATCTAGAATCGATGGCTCAGAGAGAATCAGGGTGGAGGTACGTCTCGATCATATATTTAGGCCAGACAAATAGGACCCCCGATTCAACCTGAAAGAAAGAGAATGTGGGACAAGGTTGGCTGAATGATAAGAAAGGGAGGGCAGGGTGGGTTCTAGAGAAACAGACAAACAGTACGGTATGAGGCGACCCGATGTATTGAGGCTTCAGGAAGTCAGGTGATCGTTTGGGGCGTGGTCCGTGCAATTAACTCCCTTTATTCATAGGTTCATGGTTTTTATGGTTCATTGTACATTTCAGTTTTAAAGACTAAAATCCACTTTTAAATGATCAGTTGTATACACAAAAGAACAGGGTTGATATTTTAAGATAAGGGACAGTCATAACAAAACATAATACAGTGATTTCACTTGAGATTTTAAAGGGATAGTCCACCAAAACATGAAAATTATGTCATGAATTACTTGCACTCATGTCGTTTCAAACCCATAAGACCTCAGTTAAAATTCAGAACACAAATTCATATATGTTTGATTAAATCAGAGAGCTTTCTGACCCTGCATAGACAGTAAGGGAACTACCTCGTTCAAGGCCCAGAAACATAGTAAGGACATCGTTAAAATAGTCCATGTGACATCAGTGGTTCAACTCTAATGCTATGAAGCTACGAGAACACTTTATGTGCGCAAGGAAAACTGAAATAACGACTTTGTTCAACAGTTTCTTCTTTTCTGTGTCAGCTGACAAGCGTTCACGACAATACCACAACGTCTGCGACCAATATATACTGTAAGCACTGATGGGTCCCGGTTAGTCTACCACAGTACATGTAGTAATACATTTTTTTTATACATACATATATACATAAAAATAATTAAAAGTAGATATAATAGAAATTGAACAGATAGAGCTAGTGTTTGAAGGTCAAGTTATTATTTTTTTTATAATTATTAAAAATAAAACAAGTAGATAGAATAGAAATAAGATAGAGAGTGCAAGTGTTAGAGGTTCAAGTGTAGATGGAAGAGATGTGTCTTTAGCCATTTCTTAAAGATAGCTAAAGACTTGATTGAGTTGGGCAGGTCATCCCATCAGGATGCACTTTTCAATTATATCATAGTAACAGGGCTTAATTAAAAAAATCCCCTAGTAACAAATCTAACAAAACATAACATTATGTAAAAGAGAATTTAACTTGTCTGTGATGTTTTTTAAATGAGCTACTTCCTCTAAAAGAGAAGTAACATGGGATGACAACATAATCTCATGGCAATGTTTACATTTTAGTGAATTGGTAAAAATTTGGTTGGCCTCAAATATGTCTTGTTGTAAAACGAATAGATTATAACTGCTAAAATCTAAAAGAAAAACCTTTATTTACATATATTTTGTTGCATGTATCTAACCACATCAAGGAGAAGTGAAAAAAACAGGTAAAGACAGGCCAAAAACTTCCTCATAATTACAGATAAAAACATAAATATAAAATTAAATAGTATATTTGTGATTACTTTAAGCAATGTTACATCAGAGAGAGCAAAACATTTGCATCAGCTAAACTGTTCAAAGTAATTTTTCTACACATAATATGTACATAAGGGACACAAAAGCCCCCGTTCTGTAGGAAGACCCAGTTATATTCACCCTGTTTGTATCTGCGAGGCATCCGTTACACATTTCCCTGTGTTAACATCAGTATTTCTGGTGTCTGTCTGACAGTAGGTGCGTTTACATGGAGCATTGTAATCGGTATAAAAGCTCAATCCGAATGAAAATGCCCAAATCGAATTAAACTGTAATCGGTTTGAGAGGGGTGGGATAAACCTTTCTATAAACCGATCAAAATAAATATTATGCCACGTAAATGCGTTAAACCGATTATTTTGCGTCTACGTCATCACATGCATTATATATATATAATGCATCTGCATTAATGTAAGGGCAGGTTTAGGGTTGGGGTAAGTGTACACATTAATAAAACGTAATTTGACAGGCAGCATTCTTCGTTGTCCAATTATACTACCCAATGTTTTAATGAGAGGTAGCAAAATCTGTCAGGGTGGCACAAATCGACAGAACACCGGGTATACATCACTTTCTCCGTTCCGTCTCACGCACAGCCGCGTCGGACGCGGACGGGACGGCAGAAGTACTTTGACATTTACTCGGTTGAAAGACCAATCAAAACTCTTTCTGTTGGTGGGTTAACCGCGCTTTGACGCTCAGTGGCGTAACGTTAATCGTCCGAGTCCGATCTTTCCGAAGTTTTGAACATTTTAAATGATGTATGCACATATTCCGAAATATGAATAAATTACGTCAACATTCGACAAATTTTATTTTTTCAAATGAAGTAAGAAAGCGTGCTGGAAACATGTTTAGCAATATAGACTGGTACTAAAGAAGCAAGAAGGTGTCTTCGATTTTTTAAATATAGCCTACTGCTCTTTCTAACTGTGTGAACCTGTTTTTCTGTTATTAGTAGCTTGGGGGCAACTGGCGTTCATTAAAAGGTGTGTTGTGCAGTGTTCTATAATAATCAGTTTCCTGCCAATATCCACTGCACGTGCCAGACTGGATGTGCCCCTAAACATAGCGACATGTGCCATTGTCTTCTGCAGTGTTGGGCAGTTAACTCAGTTACTGTAATAATATTACTTTGTGCAGTAGCTAGTATTGTAACTAATTTCTAATAAGATTTCAGTAATATTACAGTTACAGCCCATAAACAGCTTAGTTAGGCCTACTCTTTGATGTCTCACCCCGCTGATTTAAATCCATCAATCAAATCATTCTTAGACTTATTTTCATAATTTTCATGACTCACACGTGCATGTGATGTCCCCAGTGCAGCAGGCAAGCTTGGGATATGGAAAAGCTTACATTCAGCAGATATAAATATTGCATTATATTGATTTTGTCAGGAAAAAAGATGATATGAACACTGTTGTGTAAGTTGTGGGTATTTACTCTGGCATTAAATCCCACCCACATCACTCTGATCAGCATGTGGTACATTCCTTTAATTAAAAATCATTTTGGAAAATTAAACAGTTTCTTACAAACTTATGTGATTTGATCAAATGCATAATGAAATATAATCGTATGGGCAACAGAGGAATTACAATTAGCTTCAAGCTACACATGACAATGAATTAGATTAATGCAACACTTCTACTTGAATGTCACTATCAATCACTATTGAGTGTTTGTAATAACTTCTGACTGCGATCTAATGTGGATTTTGGTCAAATAATGAGGAAGACATATTTTATTAGTAACGTTCTAGATTCTAAATTTTATGTATTAGATACAGAGTTACTACTTCTGTGGGGTGTGAAGAAAAAGTAATGTAACTATAGCACTGTTCCCAGAAAGTAATAAGTAAAGTAACAATATTACTTTTGAAAGGAGTAACTAACTTGTATGAGTAATATAGTACACTCAATGAGTAACTAGCCCAACACTGGTCTTCTGTGTGTCAGATGTCTCTTAATGTTAATGTTAATGTGCTACTGGGTTGGTATTAACTTTTTGTGTGTAAATATTGTATAAAGAATCTTGATGAATTTGATTTTGTGTGTTCATTAGCACTATAATGTACATTTTGTTGAACAGAGTATTGCATAATTACATTAATGTGTCGAGGGGAAATAGTAAGGAGAAACGTGTCGCAAAGATGAGATTGACGACACTGACTCACCACTCATTGGACGCGTGTTTAGAGAGAAATACTTCTTTATGGATTAGCCTACACAATGAAAGAGTTTTTGTTTTAGATTTGAATTATTTCGTTTTAAAGTAATAATTTCAAGCTTTCTAGATATTTATCATGTCTATGAGGCAAGTACTCAGTTTAGTGAAGTGAAGCACTTTGTTCAAGACGCAAATAAAGTGCACTCAAATAAATGTAGACCCTTTACAGTCCCGAATGATGTATTGATCTTACCTTTATGAGCAGAAACGATGGCGTATTTGAAGTTGTTTTCACTATTATAAGAAAAAAATCCAAGTGATGATCGCGCTGGCGCCTCCATGTCCTGCAAAGCGCGCTTTAACTTCCACTCTCCGCACAAACGCGTAGTGCTCATTTATCTAGGTTAAACATTTAAACTAACAATGTGATATACTTGAAGTGTTTTATATAGATTTTATTTTAGGCAAGTCGTGATGATTTCAACTCACTGTCTGCTGCTGGCCGCTTGGATATTACTTTAAAAAACAAAAACTTGAATTTAACAAACAAAAAAAATGTTCCAGGCATATTTCTAAATGAACTTAATAAAGAAACTAAAATATATATAACCACTTTTCCATTAAAAGAGAATTCTGATAATATGTATGATAAGCTGTTGGACAAGGGCCTATATTTGAGGCCTGTGCAGGGCTCTACTGCGTATTTTTGGTACTGTTCTCAATTTGGTAGCCTACTGGCAAGGCGGCTTTATGTGTGCACTTTGGTGTTGGCTTCGAATGTGACTGAATGCAGGAAACCGCCTCTGGAGCATGTGAGTACCGAATGGCTTAAAAAGAGTAAAAGACTTGCAAATAATACATTTTTGTGACGATGCAACAATTACCCAATTAGCCAAGTGACAATTCTGTCAGCTGTTCCGAAATGCGAGCAAAAGTCTTATTGCCGTGCGCAGCAGCTCTCATGGCGCAGACACACTGGTGTGAAGCCGCTTAAAGAGAAAGAAGATGCAGTGCTATCAGTAATAATAAATCACTCACGCTCTTTTCAAATGATTGATTTGATCTGATAGTCTGTGTGGATTTACTCATCTAACCTGCATGCTATATTGTATACATTAATGCAGGAATTTCACTCATTATAAACTTGAAAGCTGTGGGAATGAGTAATCTTACTCCTAATGCTTTGTGCAATCCCACACCAAAATTCAGGACCTGATTAAACACAATTCTATTGTAGTGAGAAGAATTGCGAAATTGATTTCCATGACTTTTCCAAAATGTTCATGGTTCATTTTTTTTCCCAAACTTTTCCAGGCCTGGAAATTGCGGTTTTAAAATTCCATGACTTTTCCAGGTTTATCATGACCATACGAACTCTGTTTATAAGTGGAATTAAACCTGGTATTGCACAAACACTGACACTGAGATTCTTTACTGCTTAATAAATACATTTCAAGAATATTTGCTTTATTTATGTTATCACTGCATTTGTTCTGGCACATAATATTAAGTTTAAAATTAATACCGATAGCTCAAATTGTATAATATGAAATTTTGCCCCACCACTTTTGGAGTAGTGGTGCCACCCCTGTGACCTCACCTGGCATCCGTATCAGATTTCGTATCTGTCTGTTCATCATTCCCTTGCAGAAGATATACACAGACTTTTTAACTGTGTTCTTGCGAACACCGAATTGATTTGCCACAACACGGTATTCCGCACAGCTTCCGAGTTTGTATAAAACAACTGCGGCACGCATAATAAGCGGAATAGGATTTCTGACGGTCTCTTCTTCTGGGGCCATAAATCCCTCTATCAGTCCACACAAACGTGTATGACCGGCGACTCATGCGAAAGTTTATTTTCATTCCAGGTCAAGCAATACAAGACAAGTACAAGTACAAGTACAAGTACAAGTACAAGTACAAGTACAAGTACAAGTACAAATACAAATACAAGTTCAAGCAATACAACCCGCTCCCACCAGTCCTTACAACAGATCACGCTTCTGCTTCTGCTCGGAGGAGGGAGGGGTAGAAATGAGATGCTCCTTAGACTTAGTTCTCACTGCAGGCTAAAGTGGCCCAAATCCCCAAAAATCCAAATGTGACCCATATCTGATTTTCTTATGACAATCTGAACAGCACAAATCCGATTTTTTCAAATCAGCCCCAGGCCATTTTCATATGTGATCCTAAATCGGATACATTATTGAAATGCGACAGACGTCACAATTCTGCGCTGGTGGACGGGGAAGATTAAAATCACAATGGCAGACAATATATAGACAATAATATAACTTTGTTTCTTAGGCTCCGATTTCACATCAACTTAAAAATAGCTAAACACATGCTAACACGAGTAGCGTCCATTTTTGCCATCCAGGCAAACAGGACATAGGCTAATGTGCGCATATCACAACATCATCCCGATTTAAAAAGTGCCGGCACATGTAAACACCATATCGGATTAGATAACGTCTCATGTAAACAGTCCACCAAATCTTTCAATCGGAATGATTTTAATCGGAATGACAAAAAAGTGTACATGTAAACATCCCTACTGATCATATCACACTTCTCAGCTTCATGTGACATGCTCTCTCAACATTTGCCCATTATACTGGAAAAATTCTCAGCAACCTTCGGAAAAGAAATGCCAATTACACCACAGCGTGAAACACGGGCGTTTAATGCCAAGCTGGTGCCAAATCATGAACAGCTCATTGCCATAAACTTTTAGTGCTAGTAAATATGGGATGGGTGAAACTACTGCACAACTATGCACAGCAAAAGCATGCACTGACTGGGATAAGTTACAGTATATCTCACAAGAAGTGCAAGGAAATGTGCAGTTCCTTCCTCTCAGGGTGCCAGTTTTCTCTTGTTTAACCATAAATATAATCGTAATGGAGTTTGTCTTTTAGTTAACGAATGACAGTCGGCTAAACAAATACACTGCGCTGTCCAACTTGTTACCATGTTTAAATATTTGTCTGGTAATAAAAACAGAAGAGTAGTTTGTAATATGGCTCAGCTGACATGGGATGATACAATTGCCTTGCAACACTGTTACAATCTTCTAAACACATGCAAGCTCATCATATCCTGTTTTATTTCTTGTTACCATGGCACAGGAAGTAAACTATGACAAATAACAGCCGGTTGCTAAGGAAACAACTATTTTTAACTCTCCCTCCCTCTCCTTTCTGAGTAAATTTATGCATTCTTTCCATTATTGTGCCACACCAGAAATTAAGATTACCAATGATCGTTTGAGATTATCGCACTTCTGTCTGCATATTTGGAATATTTATTTATTCTAATTGAATCTTGCTTTATACCCCCAATTTCGTAAATAAGCACATACTTGAGGGCTGAAACACAAAAATGTTACATTACAAAGAGGAATGCAATTTCACTTACAGTAAGCGTAGGCTGACAAGTATGAGTTAACAATCCTATGACTGTGTGAACCATCTCTCACCTTTTGATGCTTTTCCAAGATAAACATTTTTCACTGTATTGACGTGTAACTGATGAAAGCATCGTACATGAGAAGGTGTTTTAGCTGGTACAGTAAGCCTGTGATGACGACAGGTGATGTAAAATGTAGATTTTCTTTTTCAACATCAAGTTGCGGTACGTTTTTAAGGTGTGTTGAGTGACACCATAATCATCGTTCAGCTGTCAATCAGAAGGGTAAACTCGCTCACAACAGAGTAACCCTGGCAACATCTCCTCCCACTCATGCTCAATGTCCTCCAGAGATAATTGACATCATCATTGTTATTAGTGCATGTGACGTAAGAGTAAGGGGCAATAAAAGGATCGCCCTCAAGGTCTGCAGAGTTTCTGTGTGTGTGTGTGTGTGTGTGTGTGTGTGTGTGTGTGTGTGTGTGTTTCCTCTTCACTCAATGAGATACTGTAATATTTTGTCTCTTCTCAGTTCACAAAAAGAGCACTTTGCTTCCCAGCCCTCCCTCTGTCTTCAGCAGTGATGTGTTCAGTCCAACAAACTGTTATTCCACAGCCCCTGATTACCTAATCACGGCCGTCTGTGTTTGTTTTTTCTACTCACTCCTCCTCCCTTTCACTTCTGTACACCCTGATCTATTACACTAGCAATGGGCTCCCACAAATAGCTTACAAAACAATCTGTGATTGCGACAAAATTATTATATGCTACTATACTTTAGGGGGTTACTAGGTGGTTACTGCTACTATACTCCAACCTTTAGGGGAAGTTGTAGCCTAATGGTTAGAGAGTCAGACTCGTAATCCACAAGTTGCAAGTTTGAGTCTCGGTCCGGCTGCAATTGTAGGTGGGGGGAGGGAATGTACAGCGCTCTCTGTACCATGTACAGAATACCAATACCACTCTCTATACCAATACCATGATTGAGGTGCCCTTGAGGAAGGCACCGAACCCCCAACTGCTCCCGGGTGCGCAGCATAAATGGCTGCCCACTGCTGTGCTGTGTGCACTTAGGATGGGTTAAATGCAGAGCACCAGTTCCGAGTATGGGTCACCATACTTGGCTTTATGTCACGCCACTTTCACTTTTGTAAAGAATAACAACAGGAATCAAGTTATTAATAAGACCGTGGTTTCATTTCAAAGTAATGATCTGTGAGCCACGGCAGTTTACTAATGCCAAATATCTGTTACCAAACAAATTACAGTAGTGCTCCGAAAGACATATGAATGTATTGTCCATGGACAGATGCAGAGTAACTGACTGAAAGAACAACTCAACAAACTTATTTGCAGTTTTCAGTAGGCGGGCTATAGCTCAGCGCTTTACAAAATAATGTGGCTCTGAGCAAACTGAGGCAATAATGAAGTGCGTGTGAACTGTCACTTCGTTATCAAGCAGCTTTGGGAAGTCTGATTCATGTAAGTGAATCCGCTTGTTTGAACAGTTGTTCAAACACCAGGAAGACCTCAGTTAATAATAAATGAATACAAATTCATAATAAGCTATGAATAAATAAATAGATTGTGTTTGATTAATACAGCTCTGGTTGTAAATCAAGACTGATCAATGCAGGTGTACATTATCAATCCTATTTCACATCTTCTCACCAAATAAATAAATATGAGGAGATTAAATATTAGTTTGAGTTAAAATAATTTTATCTGTATATTATTTTAATGCTTCCACAAAAATAGTCCATATTAATACAATGTACAAAACAACTGCAAAACAAGTTAATATTAATACTGAAATCCCTCTTAGGATGCTTTCACACTTGACTCGATTGTCTGGTCCGAACTTGCAGAAGACGGCAAAATGAACGGATGGTTGCTCGCTTAATTTTTGTCCTTCAGATTTGGAAAATGTTGATTCATTTCCAAACACAGAATGGCACACAGAACAGTATATGCATCTATTTGTCACAACTGTAACGCAAAGGTTCAAAAGAACGCGGGAGTCTCTGTAGTAGCATGTTAGTCCTGAGTTCAGAAAACAGCGTTCACATTATCCAAACGAACCAAATTCTGATATCAAATGAACTCAGGTGTGCACCAAATGTGTGTGCTAGCGTAACATTTTCATGAATTAGCGTGACTTTTTACCAAGTGTGCCTCACACATCCTGAAAAGTGAGACCAAACATTTTGATCGCCCCCTGATCATAAACCACACCCTCGCCATGTAAACAAGTGTGATGTAAACCAAAGTTAACAAATGAAACGGGGGTTATCGTGCTCTCAACTGTTAGACTTTCTAAGTTTGCTTTTAATAAGTTATTTGATGCTATAAAATGGCAAGTAATGTTGCGTTCTTGTGATTGGGTCTGTGGAGGTTTTGGGCGGGGTTTTGCTCCAGCTCATGATCACTATTATTACGCAACCTCAGGTTAAGCGCAAGTCAGCGCAAGACAAAATGTTCCAGGTATGGCTACCTGGAACATTTTAGCTTCACTTCTTCACTTCCGAGAGAGACCGTCGGCGTTGGCGTTCGCGGCCCCTGCGCGGTGACACATTATCCAACTTTTTGACAGTCTATGCTCTCTTACTGAATGATGCCACCAATGCCTCTCAGAATCAAGTATTCCAAAAAGACACGTAATAATACAATTTTTATAACCCATAGATGTAAAATACCTTCAATGTGATCAGTTATTTGTGTTGGTTTTTCCATTTGTATCCTGACAGCACACATAAATCATGGAGACGTCTGTTTTATGTGCATGTTTTTATCTGGAGGCTCATCTGCCTCTAAGACTTTTCCTGAAAGATGTTAAAAATACATTTAGAAAATGTCTCTAAAATATGTATGCGTACATAAAACTGCTTTTAAAATATGTTTATCAGATGTGTGTATGCAACAGATGTTTTCCAGATGAAGAACTCTTGGAGACACAGTATGTCACTATCTAGTAGTGTAGCTAACTACATCCTCAGAAGAGTAGTTTGACCATAGCTGAGGTATTTTAAAATATGTGTGTGTAGGTTTAAAATAGCTTCCCCAACTGAAACAAGCATTATTAAGCCAGCCTTCTATCTGCAAACTTTAAAGGTTTATCCTTTCATGTTGTTTAAAAACAGTTAGAGGAAGTGTGTACTGCGGGTGCTCAGATCAGATAATCAATCCAAGGGTTGGGCTGAGACACACCTATACTCTCAGGAAATGTTTGATCTGTCAAATACTGATGCTGTTTACTAAACGTAAATACACAGAGACATTTACAACATCCACACACAAAGTCACTCGAAGACATACACAAAGATCTCTAGGTATGTGCAATGCGTCAGATTCATGTTCATAATTGTAAAAGAGTGAATAGTAAACCAGCTAGATTCAAGTACACTTCTCTATGTCTGAAAACAAACACAGAGCAGTGATGACCAGCGTGTTTGGCACGTGACTGTTTGATGACATCAGATGGCCACCTACGTTCTACGTCATGTGGCTCTGTGATCTGTCAATGAGTTAGTACCGAGTACAGGATCATTATATCCCTTTCAAACACGCAGAACTCAACCTGCATCTAGTGCAAAAGGTTTTTTCCACAAACAATGAACCTCCAGTGTTTGTAAACCTATCAGCAAACGGATTAAAAAACCAGAATACAAAGCGCAAACCCCGCAGAATAATGAGCTTAAGTATAATGAAGTAAGGCGCGTTCTCGTGTACGCGCACTCGCTCGCTCGCGCTCTCTCTCTCTCTTCCTCTCTCTCTCTCTCTTTCTCTCTCTTCCCATCACCGTGTGCAAACTATTTCCACAGTACTATAAATAAGGCTGCAGAGTGGATGGGCGCAAACCAAAGGCGTGGCTGTGTGCAGGTGGACCGTTGCTGTTCTCCATCTCAACTTTGTTCAAGCAGGACTTTCTCCTCCGAGGAACTAAATCACCGCAAACATGCCTAAATGCCCCAAGTGCGAAAAGGAAGTTTACTTTGGTAAGATTCGTGTAAAATATTTATTTTTCATACATGCTACTTTTAACAAATAGGAAAAGAACGAAAAGAAAGTCAAAGTGCACTATTATGCTGTTATACAAGATATTAATACTTCGATGTAAATAATGTAAACTGGTTTGAATAAGCAACTGCACGAGATAATAACCAGGAAGGGAGCTGACAACTTCAGCGTATTTCCTGTTAGAAACTTGCAAAACATTTTTTACACATAACTTGTGCAGGCATGCATTTGCAACAATAAAAAACACTTGCAGCATATTATAGAAAAAAACTTTTGCATTAAGATGTTTAGACTTAATGGAGAATTGCATTGTTGGGCTTAGAGTGCTTAGACTAAAGCTTATGTTTGCTTAGAAAAACAAACAATATATATATATATATATATATATATATATATATATATATATATCATACTATAAATGTGTCATTTACATTATTAATAATATAGTTATATAATAAAGAAACAATACGAACATAACTAGCAGATGGGGCAGTACAGCAGTGACTAATAATGCAAATGATAATGTCAGTGCTTTACATTGTAAAGTAACCTGTTTGCATTGTGTATTCAGCCAAACTATTTCAATATTTTCAGCACCATGACAAAGACAAGACGTGTCTTCAAAGACCTTAAATGTTTGCTCATATTTAAACAGAGAAATAAAACAAATAAAGGAAAAATTAAAATGTAAACGTGTACATTTCTTAAGTTTTTGGGCCTTTGAAGTTTTGAGGCTTTTTTGAGGCTTAATTTAATTAATAAGCATCTGCTTTGAGACTTTCTGTTTACTGCAAGTCTGGGCTTGGGTTTTGTCCTTTATGTTAACTGAGCATCCATTCCACCACTCTTTTTTCTTCTTTGTTAATGTAATGTTTCTTCTTTGCCGGGCAGTTTTGGCAGCTTTCTATCATCAAGCGGTAGAGTTAGACTCTTTACGATACTTTGAAACACAAAGTCTGTCTTTTAAAGTATAGCACTGAACATTTTTGAATATCATATCTTCTCGGTATGTATTCATTAGCATTTCACTGAAAGTTTTTTCTATTATTTACAGAACCTATATGCACATTTCCTCTGAATTAACGATAAAGATTCCATCATGTGGTCCTCATTCGGCATCTCACACCATGACTCATTCTGCTTTTGCTGTGCTTCTCTAAACCTGTATCTTTTACATAATGCAAAATTGCCTTACGTGCCTGGTGCTGGTCTTATTCAATGTTGGAATGGAAGTAATCTAACAAAACACAGCCCCCCAGAGATGGAGAGAGAGAAAAAATCCACAGTGAAGATATAAGATAGAGATTAAATAATGGCATGATGAAAATAACACAATTTCATGGCTTTACCATAACCGCAAATAGAGTGGGTGTTCTTATTTGTAATTCCTTTTAAGCTTAAAACAGATGTAAAAGTACATTGTGTAATTTCTATTATCGTCGCACTGATCTGCCAAAATAATGACCATTTCAAATGTTCCCAATCTTCTATTGGTCAGTCGAGCATATAGTCCCGCCCCAAACTTACACCATTGGTTCAATATTCAGCGTTGCTCTGCTGAGATGCTCAAACTAACAAAGCAATGTTTTAAAATACAATTTTGCATAGCAATAATATTAATGTTAGTATAATTTAAATGTATATATATATATTACTTACTCTTTGCAATGTTATGGGGGGAAAACATGCTATGCAGAATAAATTAGTTACCGGTTACAAACCTCTGTTGTAGATTTGACACCCAGTCAAAGGCATTTTGTATTGATAAAGGCCATTAAGAGAGAGAGAGATTAGAGTGTCCTCTGTGTATTTGGCTAAGGGAAGTTAAGTAATTACTATCTAGGTGTGGCTCAGATGACCAAACGATTTCTTGGCAGCATTGCAAGAGTCCAAACCCAGTAAATTCCTTTCTGCCTTGTTTGTCCTTTCAAAATGTTCTTTCCCACATGGACCATTGATTCTGCATCCAACTCTCCCAGCATGTCTGGATCATGTTCACAGTCTAGTACTAAACAAAAGAGCTTCCTGTGTCATCCACCGTGACATGACTAACTGCCTGAGCTGGGATGAGTATGACTCTTATTACAGCTGTTGTAAGTGATTATAGCAGCTCACAGTTGTCTATAACAATGAGAATAATGTAGTGTATGTGCTATCCTTCAACACTCTGCTTACTAGATAAAAGATGAAGCATTATTTGGTGTCTGGGGTCTTTGCTAACACCTCATCACATTTGTTCAGATTTACGTCACAGATGGGAACTGTTAATCTGCCCTTTGTCCATCCTTTGCTTTCTGCATGCCAAAAAGCTCAAACTAATCTTCTATTGCAGCCATAAATCTGACATCTTTTAGAGTGGTCATGCTTTCAGACAGTCTTTGGCGTCCATGAGATGTAGACGCTTGCCCAAAACTTCCCTCGTAAAAAGAGCTCTCCTACTGGAGACGCCCGAGCATGCATGACTTTGTCTTCCCTTCCCACTTCTTTTACGATGTTCATAATGAGGGCTGTTTGGAGAAATCTTTCTAGGCTGTAGATAAAGACTTCTTTATGGCTCTTTTATAAGAGAAGGGAGGGATGAATTCCTTTGGGAGTGTCCTGCATGTAGCGTCCACACCCCCCCATGTTCTCGCGGTCATGACTTTATCTGCGTTGAGTGGAGAACACAATGATCTGGCAAGATTTGCAGCATGCTGGACTGTATAGGCAATCTGCCAGACTTGAGATTTCAGCTTAAGCTTTGTTGACACTAAAAGTTCATTATGGCTTTAATTAACTACATAATGGCTGCAAATCAGCTGATTTACCCATGCATGATTGCCTTTGTATTGCTCTGACTCCTTTATAAAAACAACTTAAAGCTAATGAGTGATCCTTTAGGTTCCAAGTTGTCAATGAGGAAATAAACAGGCCCAGATGGATCGAAACATTTCTTTTTAGCTATTTTCTGCATTTACTTTTATCGAGGAAATCAGCTAAATGAATTTAATCACTCAAATTAGGATTCTTTTCTCACTACACCAGTTTTTATCCAAAATATGTATTATTTAAGAATATTTATAAAGAATTAAGTAACAGCTCACCCCAAATTTTTATTTGGTCATTATTTACTCATGTTGTTCCAAACCTGCACGACTTTACTTTCTTTCTTTCCTTCAGAATCCAAAAGAAGATATTTTGAAGAACTATTTTTGCCTGTACAATTAAAGTCAATGGGGTCCAAAACAGCATTGAACTTCATTTTCATTAAATATGGGGGGGTCACTATGGATGACTCCGTCATTTTTTAAAATACAAAGCACATTTTTTTGTGTTCAACTGAAAAAATTAGGTTCTGAACGACATGAGGATACGTAATTGAAGATAAAAAATTATAATTTTGAGGTCAACTGTCCTTTTAAATTTTGAATTGATATTGAAATATTATGGCTAAGAATTGGCATAACTGAAAAGTACATAAAAATGTTATAAATAAATGGGGAATTTTGTGAATAATGTGCATTCCAATTCTGCATTAATCCATCCATGCTGACCTATTTATATGTGGTTTTCATATTTATTTGAATTAATGATAATTATTATTGATATTTCAGCTGAGAGAGTGTCGTCACTTGGCAAAGACTGGCATAAACCCTGTTTGAAGTGTGAGAAATGCAGCAAGACCCTGACGGCTGGCTCACATGCAGAGGTAAGTCACAGAAATACACACGGCCTGCCAACCTCTTACTGGGACAGAGCACAGATTAATATACCAGGCAGACTTAATGGAGTCCATTTAACTTTTGGCATATTTTTACCTTACATAAACACTTCAGGGGGTTAGTCTGTCAGAGAAATATGTCTTGAGGAAGGTCTTGCATAATAGCCCCTGTTCAAGTCCATTAATGTACTGCATACTGACTATTGTGTTTCACCCCACAGCATGATGGGAAGCCCTATTGTAACAACCCATGCTACTCAGCACTCTTTGGACCCAAAGGTAAAGTTTCTCCAATGCGCCAACAGCTCTGTTATACTGTGCTATAGGGTTACTGTTCAACTGGACCACCACATGGCATAGATGATTGCTGCAGCTCATAAACACATGGACGGACTGCTGTGGGACAGTACTTGACCACTATAAAATGGTTTCTCACTTATTTGAATTTATTCAAATGTCTTAATTATCCAGTGGTACTTAATCTAAATATCTTACTGTCAGCTTAGCTGTTATATAATTGAATTTTGCATTATTGCTACACATATTTTTGTGTGTTTTCAGTTAGCATGTTAATCAGTTAGCCTGCTAAGCTAACACATTCAGTGCAAGTTACTTCAAATAATTATGTCAAAACATTGCATTTCATGCCATATGGTCAAATGGAAATGGTAATTCTGTGTTTGCTATTTAAAACCAACAATGACTGTCATAAGTAATGAATTCTCTTTCTTTTTCCCTCAGGGTTTTGGACGTGGCGGCTCTGAGAGCCACACATTCAAATAGGTCATTGCACAAGTGAGTTCACCATAGAACAATTATCAATTTTACCTTCACCTACAGTAGATGACATGCACTAACTGTTTTTTTATTTTCTTTTTACAGGTTTACACACTCTATAAGCTTGTTATAGGGGAACTTGATTTGTTTATTTGCCACTATTTTTAGCCACTTATTGTTAAACCAAAGACAAAATGACCAAACCATTCAATGTTATAGGAAGTACTAATTAGTTGAATCTGTTTTTAAAATGTTGTCTGCTATAGCAGCACACAATGATGTTTCATTGGGGGCTCTAGTCAAAGACCCTTTTATAATTAAACTGAACATTTTATACATTAAATGTATAATTTAAACCTCCATCTGTTTGTCCTTCACACTTCTTTCTCATATATATGAATTAATAAAATGTATAGTTATAAATATATCAACTAAATTTAGCCTTATTTGTTTAAATTTACAACATTGTATCTCTTTTATCCCTATCATTGCGTCACTCATATCATCATATTATTGCTTCATGATTTTATTACTCTAGTTTTAATTTTAATGGCTTAAGACCCATCCACACATATATAGTGATGTTGCTCTAATGTTACCGGTAGTAATATCTTTAGAAAATGCAATCACATGCAAGCACAAATTATATGTATAGATGCTAAATCTAAGAAATCATTCTAATTTGACTAGGGATTTGTTTTTGTTGCTAAAGAAGTACCATTCTTTTGTTGGCGAGTGTTGTTATATAAAATACAACAGTGCTAGTGCAATACATCATTAACCAGATGAACAATCTATTATGATGCAATTTAAACTTGCTTATGTTGCCAAAAAAAATTCTGACAGTTATTTTGTTTTCTTGTACCTAATAATAATGAACACGCAGAGGATACTGCTTTAATATAAACTATATCAATGCTTAACTGCTCACTGCATCATGCAATCAACAGGAACTATCAGTGATTCAAACTCACTGTGACTGCCACCGGGTTCATTTCCATTCAGCCATCTCTATACACATCATAAAGAACAGTCAAATCGCTCCATAAATTCTCTGTCCTATTTTGCCTGCAATCAGGCAGTGGTAACACTTCTTTATACTCCAATTTAGCATAGTAACTTTGTAACTACCAGTCATTGGAGTATTAATAGGCTGTTTGCTTAATATCTAATACCTAATTAGAGTTAGTAAACATGTAGTTGCAAATTATTGGGAGCTTGTTGACATGCAGGTGGAAAGTTACTTACAGTTAGTAGATTATCTAAAGTGGACTATTGAAGTGTAACCGAGACGGGTAACGTGAGCGCCACTGATACAGTCTTCACTCCTATTGGTTGTCACTTCCAAAAGACACTCTGCAGTTGATTAAAGTTAAGCATTTTTCAACTCTGTTGTGTCGCTGGACACATCTACATCCTGGCTGCATCCAGAATCGCATACTTCTACTACATAGTAGGCAAAACAAGTATGTGACGAATGAAGTATGTCCGAATTCACAGTATTAATAAAAGAGTGGGTATAAAGTACCCGGATGATTTACTACTTCCAGCAAGACTCTGAAGTGTGCATAGGACGGACACTATCTCATAAAGCACCCGGGAGGATTTGTGAATGACAGTAAAGTGATGCAACTGATGCTGGTAGGTCACATGACATTGACAACATGGTGAATGTAGTATCTCCACATGGCATTCAAACTACATAGAACATACTTTTCAGGAGTCACAAAGTAACTACTTATTCAAAATAAGTACGTACTCAAGAGAGTATGCGATTTCAGACACACACCCTGTCTCCAATAGTCAATGTCACTTGTGTTGCTGGAAACTGCCACTGCACGTCACGAGTTAATGTGACAAATGTTCCATGTGGAGGAGAAAAAAGCTTTTTTTGGCACTTGGCGAGTGTTCATTTTAAACCGTCTGCCCTACTAAGAAACAAAATGGCTCCTTCAAAGAACAATTTCCACTTTTAGAGAAGGTGAAGCCAACAGATGCTGAGTTTTATTCTGAAAAGCTAATTATTACTGGCATGATTCCAGAATCCAGAAGCATGAATCAGATATGAGTATTGTGTTAATGTTGAGTAATGCCACAGAGCACAACCACTTCCTGATAACTGCAGACTAGGAAACAACCTGCCAGAAGGATTATTTGATAACATTGATTTAAGCGAGTTTATTTAGAATACCCTTATATGGTAACATACCAGAACGAACACATGCCGAATCCCACATACATTTCGAGGTGACTGATTCAAAAGGGAGTGTCACTTCCACTCTGTGTCTATTTGACATGAGTGCCTGGCTACACCCCTTCAACTCCTTCCCACCACCCAACACAGAAAGGCTGCCGGCGGGTCAGAGGACAGCGGTTACTATCGTAACAGACACAAACAAGACTCAACAGTGACTTGGCCAACGCGCAGCCCGGCTCTGTCTCTGGCATTTGCCCCTGAACAAAGATCCTTTATCATGGTGAGATCTGGAATGAGAGAATGAGACAGAAAGGGCTGTTCCCCAGTTTGCTATTTAAAATATTTTTCAAAGAAAGAAGCATTGAGCACACACATTATGAGATGCGACTATTTTTACAGCAATATAATTGAGATCACACAGCTGTACGGTTTCCACCCCCCCACAGGAAGGATATTTCTGACTGAATCAAGGCTGTTTGTCGTTTTCACATTCAATAATAACAGAACTGAAACTTCTGTGGATCTTCAGCCAGTGATGAACCTGAGTAAACATACTCAAATACAGAAACTGCCAAGCAATCTAAATTTGCATGGCCTCGTAATCTTTATTTAAAGTGGTAAAGGTTGTCGATCTCTCGCTTTCTTCACTCCGCAGAGCTGCAACTGCAGTAGACTTTCCTTCAACGGTTTTATGACAGGATATTTGTCAAGCTCCCGCTGATGTTAAATGGGCAAGTGATACAATGCTACGGACCAAAGGGGATTATTACATTTGCCCAAGAATAACACGGTAGTTTTATGTGTTTTTAAGATGCCCAGAGACATTGAGTTACAGGATTCTCATAAAGTTTGTAGCCAACTACATGGTACAAGTAATGGTACATACCATTTCCAGCACATTCCCGCCTATCCGTTCTATTTTAAAAATAACTACTTTTTTCATTTAAGATTCTCAAATGGACCTTTTAACAAAGTTTTTTTCCTACAAATGTCTTTTCAGTTATAGAGTTTTCCCATGTAAGAAAATGAAACCTACTTAGACAGTCTAAAAAGGTTTGTAGCACAACTTGAAGCATAAAACTTCAGCAGCAGAACATGGGCTATTTGTAATAAGGTGAGTTGGTCTGCTCTGCCCAGATTAATCTAATGGTTTGAGGCGCCATACGGTTGTAGTATAAAACAAAAATGACAAATAAAAAGTGAATTTTGGATTAATTTTATCGCATAAAAACATGACAAATATGTCTTTTAGCTACTAAAACTAAACTACTAAAAAACGTACACGGGTTGTATCCTTCATGGCGTACACACGCACGGACCAATGACTGAAGTAGGCCTGCTGTATCTAGTTTCCCGGGGAATTCGTCCCGACAGCTATAAAGTTCAGTCTCACCACAGTCGAGGTATGGTAAAAAACAGAGTAGAAGACATATTTTGAATTAATTAATGAACATTAATTCCGTTTTGTTCACTTAATATAGGCTAACGTCCATCGCCATTTAATCTCCCTGCTGAAAAAAACAATAGAACCCTGCCCAAAACACAATAGAAAATGTAATGATTTATTGGTTTTAATGGGAATTGTATTGTTTTTAATGGAAACTATAATGGTGTCTACTGGTATGTGATGGATTCTATTGGTGGTATGTTAAATCCTGTTGGAAAAATGCCCAAAACACACTACAAAAATGAATTTTATACTGGTTTTACTGGAAAAGCTAATGGTTTATAATGCTATTTTAATGGAAACCATTAGAATTTCTGTGATGGTTTCTATTGGACTTCTGTTGTTGTTCTTTTTAGCAGGGCTGTTGTCAAAGGCAAACAAGTTCATATATAATCAACTGCAACGATTTTTTATTATTTTCTAAATACTTGGGCGCGTTCGTCGACGCGATGAGTTATGTGTGTGACAAAGCAAACGTTCAGAATTAATTCGTTCAGTTCTCGGATAAGTGCAATATTGCGTTGTGTTAGCTGCTATAGGGGAATAGCGAGAAGAATAACGTGCAGGAAACAGTAACCGTTTGCACTACAAACCAGTGTTTTACCAGTGTTTTCTATTTGGCGTGATTATATGGAGATATTGGCGTGTACATGATACGTAGATGTTAGGATTAGGGGTGTTTGGTAGGTGCGTATTATATGTACGCCAAAACTGCATATCATATGCACGCAGCACGCCAACTTCTGCGTATAAACAGCAAGGCCAAATACAAACAGAAAACGTGTCAGAGATACCCATTTTCATAAGACCAGTCTTTTACACTCATATAGATATATTGAATATATTGGCTGTTTTAGCCAAAGATCACAAGTCTGATTATTTGTACAAAATCATAACAAACCTCTTCTCAAAAAAGCACATGAGTAAATAGTATCATGTCAAAGTTTAATATTTGTTTGAGCAGTGATGTTAACACAACTAGGCCTAATTAAAAAGTATAAGAGATATGAAGAATGTTAAAACAAATATGTAGGGATCATGAGAATGAGGTTATGCAGTTAAATCTTAATCACTGATAGTAATGATTCAAGGCCTGAATTATTATTGTGATTATTTTCATTGTGCAGAGCTCCGAGAAGCTGTAACAAAAGCCGTACTTCATTAAACATGGAATGAACTTTCCAAAAAGTTCTCCAAATAAATCTTTCAAGAGCATAAAGTTGTCCAAGAAAGTGCAACAGAGTTCTATTCATAGTAAACAGTCCTGCCAGAATGTGACATGAGGGAGACGCTGTGGTTTGCAATTGAATCTGGTCCTCTTCTCTTTTGGCAGTAATATTTGTTGAATTAAATTTGCTGTCCCGTTGGTCCCATCTCATTTCAATCCACGCTCACTCACTCACTGGTCTGTCCTAACAAATAGCAAACCAAGGCTGGAAGCAATCTGCCGTGACGAGCTGCACAGTTCTCATCATGTTTAATGAGAAAGTCAGTGTGTGCTAATAAGAGTGGAGTGAGAGACAGGATCTGAGCTCCGAGCACATGCAAGGTGTGAGCGGATGCACATCTGTCTCTGTTACTGTGTTGATTAGCAAACAGGCCGGTTTCCTGCTAAATCTCAGAGGCCGGATGTGATCATATCCATGCAGTGATTGGCTATGTTTGAAATAGGATACCTCTAGAATACAGCACAGTATACACTGTACACTGCTGGGGTTTTTAACAAAATTGTACCCGTGAAACAACAGTGTGATTTATTCAGAGTGCATTTTATATAAGTCTAAAAGAAAATCATGGTTTTCAGTTTAAACTTGTTTTGTTCAGTTTGAACAATTACTGTGGCTTTTAGTAATTTTTGCACATAACAGGCTACATAACACAATAAATCTTAATAACTTTTGAAGAAGTCTTTAATTGTAGTATGTAAAACTAAACCAAATTGGCTAGCAAAATATTTTTTTATTTAATCTTAAATCCTACATCTACATTTATGCATTTTCCAGATGCTTTTACACATTTTCATAGTTATTTTTTTTTTTTAAATGTAGTTAAAAAACTTGCTTTCCTTGTGGTTCTAACCCATGACCTGCAGGCATATGGTCTTTATAATAAATACAATTCATACAAATATACTTAGTAGCCTGCTGTTAAGTTATTTTGCATTTTAATTTAATTTTGTAATAAAACATCTTAACTTGTGTCAGTTGGGTGAATAATAAATGAAAAGAGCTGTTCAACATTGTGGTTGTCATGGACTCCTTCACATTTCGAGGGTGACAGTTGTTAAATGTCTATAGTGAATGGAAAATACAATGTAATTTTTGCATTTTCATGTTCATCAAGAGAAAAAATATCTAGTATTGTGTTTTTAGGACTTTACAAAAGAGGAAAAAAAATATTGGCGGATTGATTATGTTGGTCATAAGAGACATTTAAGAGTCAAATGTCCATGTCACTCCTCCAGCCGTTTTATTATAAACACATATGCAGCAGCATTAACTAGTTCTCTGTAGTTTAATGCCAAGGTAATAAAACACAAAGCACAGCATTATAAATGTACATTATATATTTTTTAAATGAAATTATTGTATAAACTTGGTGTTAATAACTGGAAATGTGTCCTCACACTCTGTGAAAAGAGTCCATTAGACTGGAAGAGATCGATTCAAGTGCATTGCATTGTGGGATACAGTATGATACAGTATGATCTGGTGTATACTACACAGTTTGGTGTATTTATATAGAAAACTCATACGCAATGTCCTGGTTCCACAGAATAAACCTGGTGCCCAACGTTTTGCAACGGTTTCTGGGTTGAACGACATGTTTCCTGGAAACGGTGTGCAACAGGGTTTGAGATATGTTTTCTCGTTTGGTGGGTATGTCAAAAATGTCAGCCCAATCAGCAGCAACATGTATATAAACCAAGGTGTGCTAGACACTGATTAATGTAACATAAAAATATACATATTTATATATTTTGCTATTGTATTGTGGAGTGACACTTTCATAAATTGTCTATGCTCCTCTGATTATATAATTGTAAATATTACAATATCATAGTACAACAACAGAGATCAGCAATACTAAACCTAATACTCACAATAAAAATAATAAGGTCATATAGATCATAACAGTCTCGGAGGTAAGAAGTGGATTATCCTTCACCTGAAATGTTTGTCTTTTCATCCTGAAATGCGAGGCAAATGTCGGATCACAATAATTAGGAACCACAGTTTCCACAAATCCCTTCACTTGATTGGGATGTTCTCTTTTATTCTGGACGACAAGGGCAGTGACTGTAACATCGAGAATAATTTGCAGTAATAAACACGTATTTATACCGATTTCATAGGCTCTGAAAATTCTTCAAAAAGAACACGAAGAATGGCCTTCTCAGCTGCCATAGTTGCTACACTGCGTCATCAGAACAGTGTTCAACGCACCACCGTTTCTGTTAATAACCATTTTGCAATGTTTTTTCGGGGCTGAACGCAGACCAGGAATAGGCAATAGTTCAAACATGCCTTAGAAAAACACTACTGCTGTGCATCTTGACAAAACAAAGGCACTGGTATATTTTAAGATCAGTTAGTGCAAGTTTCTTTCAGTTGAAACAGCTCAGATTTACATTTTAGTTTGGGACTAGGCCTAAGCCTTGTTTGTGAAACTGAGGGAATATGTATATTACAGAAACCATACGCAAGATAGCAGAGAAAGTCAGAACTGTCTTTTACACTGTCCGTCTATTAAGCAAGATGGGATCCGGTGCAAATGACTCTATAATTATGGGTCTAGTTGTAAATATACATACATTTAACTGTAAAAGGCTTTGCCTCTGGTTCACTACCTTCTGAGATTTACCTCCGAAGATGCAATGTGTCTATTAAGTGTGTGTGTGTGCGCGCTTGTGTGTGTGTGTGTGTGTGTGTGGCGTGTGTGGTATTAATTTCTTTCTGATTTTCGCCTGAAATGTGACCTGAACACATTTTGGTGAGGTTCACCCTGCAGTCAAACATCTGTTAAGTGAATCTGTATCAAGTTCTTTATATAACGCACACATTTCAAACGTGATTCCACAACTTTACAGTAAATCACAGCCGCTGAATCTTAAACCTGTAAACATCTCTCCTGTATCTCTGCTCCCATCGCCCAGAGGAACATCAGGCCCAACCAACGCTGGCTGAACAAACCCATCACATCTGTTACAAACGTTCCCAAACACACTTTACTGACGTTTGCATTGCACATCGTCCAAACTCAACTCAGTCCTTTGTGTGTCCTTCTAGAAGACAAAACAGATCCCCTCTGATCTCTGATTGCTTCCATATGTTGCCTAAGACTGTAAAAAATACAATCTTCTCTCAACAGAGATCATGCTGGCCATTTATATCTCAGCATCTCTTCCAAGTGGGAGGAAAAGGGAGTGAGAATGTGCACGAAACCACCTCGTCTGTTCTCTTCTGTCTCTCCCCAAATCCCCTGCTGCTTACTTTGAAATACAACAACAGATCTATACCTACAGCCCTGAATCCACAGCCACAGTCAACACACCTCTCTCCACTTCATCAACAGACCAGTGTGAGGCAGATGACTCCGCTCGTTTACATGCTCTCAACATTTCTTTCTCAAGACAAATCGTTTCGTTTTGGAGTCAACGTTTGTTCTGACATTTGTAGTTTGCATATGCGTGCATAGCTAAAAACAACTCTGGAACACTGGCCTAGCCTTTCGTTTGAATGCGTAAAATGGCATATTTGTTAGTGTTACTCTGAATTGTTTGCACGTATTTGGCTAGAATAATCTTTATTTGTTTATCTGAAAGTTCTGGACAAAATGACAATTAGTTTCCATCCGCATGGATGCTAAAAACAGCAGATGTTGGCGCCACCCAATGGCAGGCAAAATGTATAAATGTTGACCGTCGTTTCATTTTATTTGATTACCAGCATTATAATATTGGTCAAATATTGTATGCATAAATGTAGATTGGTTAAGTGTAGCCTCCTCTGCTTGTTATATTCATAAAATAAGTCAAAAAGCGAGAACATTTTTTTTATTTTGTTGTATTATGCAATTTAGAAAATCTTCCCCTCGTGTTGGTTTTATTTTTATTTTATTTATTAGTTTGTCCGCTTAATTTTATTTAATGTTTCTGTACTTATTTATTCATTTAATCGATTTTGATGTGTTAATGTCAGTTTCTAGTTGTTAAATGACAACATTTTACATATTTTTCATTTAATAAAATAAACCATCAAATGCTTGTTTAGACCGTTTAGCGCATCATTAAAGTCTAGTTATCATTTGATTTGTACAATTAGTAAAAAAGAAAAATCACTCTTGCTTATTTCTGACAAGAAATTATTTTAATGACGCAATTATTTATATTTTGATATATGTGGCCCTCTCTGTGAACTCCAGGCTAAAGTCGAAAAATCGAATTATGAGATAACAAGCATCAAAGTTTGATTTCTACCATTAATTTCACTATAACTTCAAACTTTGACATGACTATACTCAGTCAGTATTAAAGATATAAAGGTTATATTTTCACAGAATGTTCTTTGCCATATGAAGGATGATTTTTTGTAGAAAAAAGCAAATCACAAAAGAATGACTTTAGCTGGGTTTTCACAGAGAGGGTCACAAATGTATTTTAATATTTTATAAGATTTCTAACCTGCAGATTTTCATATCATCACTGTAGCTTTTCTGGTGTAAAAAATACTGTAGACAACAATGCCACCGTGTGGACATTCAGTGTGGTCCATACAACTTATGAAAACAATCTGAATAAAAATATTTAGATTTTTTATTATTAGTATTATTCCTCTAGCCATCATTTGACCAATTAAAACACTCATCCTCACCAAATACTGTTACAAATATGGTCATGTTTATTGCGTTTTTTTCCTTATTTAATATTCTAAAACACGATATAAACACAACTGAAACACAATAAGTTATACTGTAATAAAAAGCACTTCAGAGTTCTTTCCACAGCCATCGTTAGTGTACAAGCCCATATGAAAATAGCATAGAAAGTGTGCATACAGTTTTAGAAGCCGTTTTCATATTTTATATTCCTCTACAGAAGAATTTCCCTTGGCTGTATGAAAGAGAAACGGGAGGTGCACTCTTACAACATTCCCCAAATTCATTTCCATATTCATAACAACAAGAATAACAAAAAGCTTGGCTAAATCATTGACAAATGCCCGTATCTTCATAGTAGAGGAAATCAGTCTTTTCACATACATGAACAAGTATATATAATATTTATTTCTATTTTTAAATAAAAAAAGATATGAAATAGACTAAGAAGCTTCTTTTTCTCACTTGGCTTTGCGTTTGAAACAGTTTTGAATATTGGTGGATGAATTACACACAACCACGCATGCAGACCCATGCAAATAAACAAACACACATGCATCCGCACACGCACACACACACACACACACACACACGCTGCATAGAAGACTTCTGTGTTATCAGCAATAATTGGAGCCGTTACTGTCGGCTGTGAATCCCCCGTGTGCCCATCCTTTAAAAGAAGACTCTTTGTTGCCATGGAGACAAAACCAAGTGCTTAAGTGTTTGGCCAGTAGAGAGAAAGAAACCCGAGCTGCTCGCAACTGCCCTTAATCTCACCATCACATCTCACATTTGTTCTTACACGAAAATCTAATACTTTTGTTCAAAGATGCTAAAAGAAAATTGGAGTGGGAGGGAACTCCAAAGTCCCACTATTGCACTTACAGTATGATGTTATAATCACGCTTTCAGCAAATATATGCAATCTTCACTTAAACACAGGTAGCAGATGTTTAAAACAAAGTCAAATGAGAAAAAGACCTGCACCCCTTCCCCCTCCCCGAAAAAAAACAACATAATTATAATAAAACAGTACAAAGCTAATAGTAACAGTAATGATAATAACAATAAATGATATATCAAGCACAACCATTATAATCTGCGAAGTATAAAAAAGAACGTTTGTAAAAGCGATTGTCAAGTAAAGATAGAAAGTGTCAAACACATTGAAGGCATCAGCGAGGTCACCGTTTTAATGAAAGGAAGAGTTCTCTCAAAACTGAAAACGCTGGCATCATTTACTCTCATGTCTTTCCAAACCTGTGTGACTTTCTATAGGATGAACAGCAAAAGGAGACGTTAAGTAGAATGTTCAAGCTGATCATTTCCATGAAATTAAAGTATTTAGTAATTAGGGCAGCTGTCAAGCATTAATAATTTAAAAAGCACCATAAATGTCCACATAACTCATGCACTGTATAGTCTTTTGATGTCATGCGATAAAGTTTTTTTTTAAATAAGTGATTATTCGCTAAAACTACCAGCATAGCTTTTATATCCCATGTGTGCATATCCACGTTTAAAGTTGGTACACTGCAGTGTTATTTTAGCATAATTTATATACTATATTATAATACTAAGTATTGCATTTATTAATATTTTTATATTTTCAATTTGAATTAAAGTGCAAGTACTTTTATTACATGTTTTTGTAATTATTATTTGTATAATAATGATATTATATATACACATATATAATATTTTTGTACTTCATCTTAACCTCTTTTCAGTTTGTGAACAATTTATGCAATTTATATACATATATGATAATATGTATTTTCATCTTAACCTCTTACATTAGGGCTGTGAACAATTTAATTACGATTAATCCCATCTAAATATATATACATGCATGTGTGTGTATTTATTAGAGGTAACCTTGAATATTTGGGGTTCGAATGTCTGATTTCACATGGAACAACCGGTTTTCTCCCAATAAGTTAATACAGCCTATTATGATAATGCTGTAAATAAGAATCTGGAAAGAAAGAAGCTATAAATAAATATTTTAACATTCATGAATGAATTCAACCACCCCTATAAGTTTAAGTTTCATAATCCGTGACCGACAGAGGAGCATGGCGGCAGGGATTTTAAATCTGTAAAAAGACTCAAATTGATAGTATTTTTTTCCAATCAGGTAGGGTAGAAGTGATTTCAAAACATTTTGGCCACTTTATATATAGGCCTACTATTATTTATCTCGTATGAGATGCATTTGGTTGACTTGCGCTGCAGTAAAAGCGCTTCATTGTACTACGGTGATTATCTCTTCAGCACGCATTGCAAGCAGGACAAGACATTAATATTATTGACTATGACTCGGACTGCCATATTCATAAGACTTGGAATATAGCATAATAGTTCTTTGGCATATTTTTACGATGTTTTTGAATTTGTCCTTTTTAAAGCCTGAAAGCCCTTAGGCAACATTTGAGAAAGAACAGCACGAACATTATGCTAAACGTCTCAATTTGTGTTCTGAAGAAAATAAAAGCTTGGAATGACACGAGGGTGAGAAAATGACAGAATTTTCCATTTCGGATGAACTTCACCTTTGAGATACTCAAAACAGAAAGCCCAAAATTACAGCACTGGAGATCAAGACCAGGCGTACAAGCACAGTTGTGCAAGCGTTTGGCAGTCACGTGGAAGAGGAAGATACCGTCGTTTTCATTTCGAAAAAGACCAAACACACATGCACACTTGCTTCGGTGTCCTTCTACATCCACAGCACTGAATCCATAATGGTTCGTTTCACGGGAGAACAGTGAGTGAGTTCTGTGCACAAACACTGGATAGATGTGCTGCGGTCATATCAGTGTGTGTAGGATGAGTCCAAAAGTGCATATTATAGACACGCACGCACACATTCGCACCGAGATGGCATGGCTTACACTCCCAATAGCCCTATATCTGAACATTAAGCCCCTGAATGCTTCTACAGCATCGGTCTCCATCTTTGTCCGTCTCATGTACACGTAACACACATACCCACTCGCACGAACACTCTACGGGAGTGAGCCGGTCCCTGAAACTGTTCTTTTGGGATGGGTCTCGTTGGCTGGTAAAATACAAATAAATAGTTTTTTTCTCGGCCACACGAAAGAGATTGTTAGCTAGTGCCAGTCTTCATCATCTGCATCCTCTTCCTCTGAGGAGTCGTCGCTGCTGGCTCTCCTCGTTCTGCTCTGATCCCTCATCGCTCCGTTCTGCTGGGCGGCCAACAAGGCGGCTGCCGCCCGCTGCTCGGCCTCCCTCTGCCGGAGCGCAGCTGCCTTTTTCTCCGCCTCGGAGTGACTCTTCATGTGGGCACTGCGGCTCTTCACTTTAAAGAAGATCCTGGAGAGAAATGAACAGTGTTCAGATCTTTAGGTCAGTGATTTGAACTCAAGAACCAGATCAGATTTTGCGAACTAGATTAACTGAACCAGATCAGTCAGATTCATAAGTTTAACATTTAAAGTGGTTCAACCAATTCATTGCGAACTCAAAAGAATGATTCATTCACAAATCAGACATGCAGATCGTGTCAGTGAGTTGAACTCAAGAACCGATCAGCAGGATTTAGAAACAAATCATTTAAACTGATTCAACCGTTTCAATGCAAAGATCCAACTTATAAGAAAGATGGTGTAATTTATTCGGTAAATGTGTTTCCATCGTAGTTTATGTGCAGTTTTTCTTATCGATATGAAGTTTTTCCTACTCAATTGTGCTCGTAAGTTATTTATGCACATTTGTAGAATTTATGCACATCTTGGCATTTCCATCCAGCATTTTTTTACACAATATTCCAAAATGCACATAAAAATCGGTGGATGGAAACATAGCTAGTAAGCTGAACCTAGGAACTGGATCAGTCAGAGTTGTGAAAAATAATACAAATAATTCAGACTGGTTTTGTTAACTGGATCAAATAAATTAATTACAAAGATCTTAAACTCAAAAGAATGAGTGGTTCATGAATCAGACAGAGTCTGAGTTCGATCATCATCAGAGTCAGTAAGCTATACCAAAGAACCGGTTTGTGAATGCATTATCCAGACAGGTTTTAGAAAACATTGATTCATTGCAAAAATCTGACTAAAATGAAATGTTTTGTTCATAAAAAAAAAGAGGAGATTATTTAGTCAATGAGTTAAACCGGAGAACCAAATCAGACAGATTTGTGAACTGGATCAACCAAATCACTAAACCGATTTGATTTGACGAAATAATAATTTGTACATGAATCAAACATGCTACTTTTCTCTTGAGATTGCCAAGGATAGTCACGGACTGGTCAAACTTTTCAGCGAATGACCTAAATTTGGTTTGTTTCTTATGGAAAGCTATAATATACGTTATTTAAGCCACTTTTTTAAAAGAAAGTCATTCAGGTTTGGAATGGTTTTTGTTTACTGTGTTGAGACGTGCTGAAATCGCGTTTGGTCTCGTACTGTATCGCGTCTCTTGTCAGTGTCTGCGCTCGCTTGGCCATTTGTTGTGACAGGAAAGTGTGTTCAGCTGAATTCAAATAGTGATTTGTTAGACGGGTTTAAAAAATGTTAATATACCGCGGCAGCCATCGTGTGAAGCCCTCCTCATGTGATGACCGAAGAGTATAAAGACCATCGACTACCGCGCGACTCCACCGGACAGAGACACCGGCAAAGGATAAGTATCGCTTTTTATTTATGTTCTTTCGTACTGCTTGTTTCACTTCTGTTTTAGTTTTTATAACCAATTCTTACTATGTAAAAAGAAGTATTCTTATGCCTTTAGTGTTATGTTAGAATCATTATTATACTCATATCTTTTCTTGATTTAATATTTTGACTTGTTTTTAGCTTTATTTTTTTGTTTTCATTTAAATGTTTAGTTTTGAAATGTTGTTGTATGCATTTGTATTTAATTTATTTATCTTCTTAAATGTGTATATATAATATTTATAGTTTTAACTTTAGTTATTTTTTCTTATTTGTAAGTCGCTTTGGATAAAAGCGTCTGCTAAATGACTAAAAGTAAAAGTAAGTAAAGTAATGGTACAAGTAATTTTTAGCGACACACAGCGACAGCGATATGATTAGATTCATTTTCAATAGAGAGCTGGCGACTATCCGGTGACAAGATCGACAGTGACCATTGGCGGGGAATGTGGGTGTGTCAAGTGATGCGGGTCGAGCGACAAAAGTTAAGGATTGCTCAACTTTATGCAAACAAACAATGAATTTCGCGAGCGACAACCAATAGAAGTAAAGAATCTGTCACACGTCACCGTCTCGAGTGCACGCAAGACAAGACAGATTTACGTAGTGATCTCACTGTTTCAAATGATTTGACTGTAACGACATGAAAATTAAGCTTGGAAAATAAACTGTTGGCAGTCTAAAGTGAGTTTGAATCACACATTGATGGTTCGTGTTGTTAATTATATGATGCAGTGAGAAGTTCAGCACCGGTTAATGATTTAATGCACCGAGCACTGCTGCAGTTTATTATACAAAACTCTCCAACAGTAGAATGCTACTTTTATTTATTTTAAGTCTAATTGCTAGTCAGATTAGAATGATATCTTTGTTTTACCGGCTATATATATTATATAGTTTGTGATTGCATTTTGTAAAGATAAGTCCAGACGTGCGGTCTACCAATAACATTAGAGCGACAGCAGTAGTGACGCCCGCTAGCGTCTTCACAGTACAGAGTCTAACAACATACAGCGAAAAAATCACTTTATGAGTTACACAACTACAAACAAATGAATTTGCCATAAACACTGGCTCCATGTTAATACAATGGTATCCTCATATACCATAGTACCATGTAAGTAATATAGTATATGAATATGGTGATAATCCAGAAACTGCCACTGTACTTCAAAGTAAAAAATAAAAATAAAAGCACATACGTGTGTATTCAAATCACACAGACGCTGATGTGTACGGGATCAGAGAACGTTCAACATCTCCATGGACCTGGTTGCTAAGAGACTGTTGATTTTAAAAAGCCATCTGTTGCCATGGATAAAATCTCCAATCAAAATCAGATGTTGCCTTTTTACTGCTTACTACCAGACTGATCCCTGACGCATGTAACACCTCAGGGCTGACAAGCTTTACTGACTCCTCGTAAGACCTCTGGTGTTTTTATGAGCAGCTATATATCAGCTGCGTGAAACGACCACACCGCCAGTGCATGCCGTTTAGTGATACGCACAACTCACCAGTGCTGAGGAAGCTAGTTTTTGAAACAGCAGCATATATAACAATATATACAACAACTTATTTTATGTTTACAAAAAAAAACAGTAATTTATCTCACTAAAAGCTGATGAACAGCAGCTTTTAATCTAAGCACAAGGACTTGTGTCCAACAACTGAATCATTTTTGAATAAATAGGTTGAAAGAATGGATGACTGAAACGCATTTGTCCGTGTTTCACTCAGTCTCGAATCGTGCTCGTGGAAAGTGCTCAAGAAACATTTCTTCCGTGGCTTTTTTTGTCACATGACTTTACTGCATTTTTATGTAGAGGGTGAGAGCGCACCATATTAAAATAATTGATCATTCATGTTTTCACAACCGCTGGCCAACTTCAAAAACGAAACTAAAATGAAATCATCTTTGAGAGCAAGGGGTGTTACGGGGGCCCTACACGCAGCTTGCGCATTCTGCTTATAGGGAGGATCGGCTCGATAGGAAGAATCTCCGATTCTGTCTGGTCCGCAAACTACAGCCTAATGTATATGAGAAGCGTTAAGGAAATAACGCAAGATCACACTGATATTATGGTCTATAAGTCCTCCCCTGAACACATAATAATTAACAAAGATGACTTGTTAAACATACTTCAGCTGGAAAATTTGTATATACACAAATCTAAGTGGCCTACTTGAAAGTGAAACCAACGTTTGTGCATTTTATAAAGGGTTTATTTCTTATAGCCTATAAAAGCCCTCAGTGATTAAAAAGAAAATGCAATACACTTTTGTCCTTTATTGAAGAATATTATTTACAGGAAAAACCCTTGCCCCTTCTTTATCTTCATGTAGAGCACCTGATCTGTTTTTCTAATGCCAAAATGTATGCATATTGTTTGTAAATAACGTTAATCGCTTTGTAAAAAGAGCTTCCCGCTGAACTGTATCTTGCGCTCTTATTGGCTGTAGGTCATCACTGATGTATTTTTCAGTCAGAACTCATTCACACAACAGGACTGTGAATCACCGACAGCTCCAGATATTTAGCATGTCAAAGATTTCACGGGTGTCGGCGACGCATCGGCGATTCCCTCAGATCGTGTCTTTGATCATTCACACGAATCTCCGATTTCGGGCATTTGTCTGCGATTTATCAAAACCTGTCGGCGAGTGAAAAATCTGGCTAAAATCGTGCAGTGTGAACTTGGCTTCACACTACTAAAAAATGGTTAAGTTAGTAGTGTCACAACTTTTAGTTGATTATTTCCCAACACTGTAGTCAAGGCATCGTGAGGTTTAGAGAACATAAACATGAAAATGTAATGGCGTAGAACGGGTATAAAATTTGTACATAAAATAATGAATTAATGATGGTATTAAAATAAGGTAATTTTACAAAAAATACAAATGAATAAATAAATGTACAATTTGAATACAGACACAAATACAAGCTAAGTGTGAAAAATAAAACAAGGTAACTTTACATAAATAAATGGTACATTTGAGTGAATGAATTATAGATAAACAAGCAAAACAAACATTTTAAATTAAGGTAAATCTAGAATAAATACAAAGTAAACTTAAGTAAATAAAGTAAGGTATAAGTAAAAAATGTAAACTATTATCATTAGTAAATTGCAGAAATTGAATGTGTATCACAATGAACTGACCTGCCACACTTCTTGCAGGGGAATTCACCCTCTTGGTTCGTTTGCCCTTTCCTGTATTGGCAGTGCTTTTCCGGCCTGCGGTGTCAGAGCGGGGTTTAGATGTTGGTTGTGGAGGAGGAGGAGGAGGATGACTGACCCCCAACGTGGACGGATCTCTAGTGCTGTCTTCCTGACTTCTTAAGACCAAGATAGCAGCAGCCTAACAGGAAACGGATGATTACTTAAAGCAACCACAGCTGAAAGCATACAGATATTAGACCCAGGGAACTTCCTCTGTGAAGGCTGAGAGGTGGTGTAGTGAAGGAGATCTGGTTCAAACCCTTGTAAGAGTTCGCTATTGTGCTATTCAGCAAGTTAATTGCAAATTACTCCAGCAAGATTGTCTCTAATATGTGGACAATTTTAAGTGCACTATGCATTGGATAAATCATTTAAGCTTGTAATGAGGTATACCACTAGATGGCGCTATACATACCCTAACTGTGCTGAACCACACATGACTAATGTCTATTGCAGACCTGTTTTCTTATTATTTCAAGTAGGTCAGAGCTGAACATGAACATTGGAGAACTGCAGATGTAATTTTCTGTAGACAATGCGTTTTTGCAACCTCATGCAAATCAAATCTCCCAAAACTCACATTTTTAGTGGTCTGTAGCGATTGTGTCACCCTGCCCGGGCTGTTTTCTTGTTTCCTGTCACATGACCCTTCCCACTTCCTGCTCTCCTCGTCTTCTTTCCGTGATTCGAATTTCTGTGAACTCTGAAGGAGAAGAAAAATGTTGATGCTCCTCTGGTTTGTAGGCCATTAAACCACCCAGGTACATGTAGACACAAAGCCACAGGAACTCACTTTATTGTCCACTTCCTCCTCTGTCGTGGATTTAGTCTCTGGTGGCTCTGCTTCTCCGTATAGGAGTGTTCCGTTCCTGCCGATCTTCACCTGCTTCTTATACGTGTAGTAGAACTCCACACACTGAGCCACTGACTTGGAGCTCACCTTCAAGTCAAACATCAACACAATTCATCATTATTAGAATTCACTACAACTGGAACCCATCCAAAAGTTGCTAGGCTGTCAGTGGTGGTTGCTAGGGTGATGCTATGCAGTTGCTAAGGTGTTCTGAATGATTTATTTTTGTTTGAAAATGTTCTCACAGGTTGCTTAAGTGTTCTATTTGTTTGCTAGGATTAATAGGATGATTTATTTTAGTAAGTATTTTTGTAAGATGTGTTCATTTTGATTGCCATTTTTTTAATAATTTCCGATTTGCCATTTTCATGATTTTATCAATTATGAACTTTTAATAAACTCATGATTTCCCTGCAGTTCCTTCACAGACCCCCGCTTGGGAAACCCTGAAGTAATGTAATAATACATTACAAGTCGTTAATAACAACAAATGGAATTCATTTTCATTCTCTTTGTATTTTTATTGCAATATGGTACACTATTACCATAGTTAAATCATTGAGATAAACAAGTTAGATCAAAAGCATTCAGAAAGTAGTCATATGATATTACCAAAAATGTGTAATGTAATGGATTACGTTACGAACTACAATTTTTGTCAAGTAATTTGGAATCAGTAACAGATTACAATTTGGAAGTAATCCAACCAGCATTTTAGGCTGTTGCTAGAATGTTTTAGAGCATTGCTATGTGGTTTCTAGAGTGTTCTATTTGTTTTTTAAGGTGTTGCTAGGATTTTCTGCTTGGTTGCCTAGTATATTTTAGTTCGTAGCCATGCAACTGCCCTGTTTTTCAGTTGGAAGCATTAAGGTGTTGCTAGGAGGTTACAGGTGGATGTTAGGCTACTGCTAGAATGTTTTTTTAGTGCATTGCTATGCGATTGCTAGGGTGTTGTAGGGCCAAACTCACATTTTCTCTCCATGCCACATAATTTGATTTGTGTGGGGGATTGATGCTCGTTGTTAGGTTTTTGTTCAAACCTGTACGTACCAGTTTCTGGACCATTAAAAAGTCCTTCTTGTAGGCAGTAATGCCTTTGTTGAACAAACGTCGCTCCTCTGGCGTCCAGCTGTCAGAGCCTGTGAAGGAAACACAAGCGGTGTACGGAATCAGATAGAGGCTGCTGTCCATTTAGCCTATCCTCTTATAGAGCACCCCCACCCGCTAACACAAACACATCCGCACACAAAGGACAGAGACGGGGCAAACAGCCAGCACACACATATCCAGACAAACAATGATGCCGCTGTCTTCTCCTAGGATTTAACAACATGCCACAGACACACTCCCCCTCCTCTCCTCCCGTACTCTACCCAGCAACCCACTCGGTCAGCCAGCAATCTCTCAGTCGAACCCCTCCCCTCCACTCCTCAGCTGCTTTTGTTTATAACTGAGACACGGAGCGTGGTTTGGAATGCCAGCGCAGGGGGTGACGGGGTACCGAATGCCGTATGGATTAACTCCCATCACCTCGGCCATTAAAAAAAGGAAAGTGTGCTTGATGGTAAGAGGGACTTACCCGAGTAGTGGTAGCAAGCCAGAGGGTGCGCTTTGGGAAAGATGGGTTTTAACAACAGAAGGGTGAGGGCTCCCTGAAAAATTAAAAAGAAAGTGAAATTAGCATGGTTGAGGAAGCAAAACTGGCTGCGGTGTGTGATTTGTTTCGGCTGAAGAGACAATCACAAGTTAGAGAAACACAGGTCAGGCATGTTATGCCCTAGAGTGGATATGAAGAGATTAATGAGGGCAGGAGAGATGCAATTCTGCAAGACCATCGCTATATCCTTAACATGTGTAAAAGGCTTTTGCTGAAGGCGTTTAACCCAGCTGTGCAAGTCGCTGGATAATCCCTCTTGTTCTCGCCGCCTTTCTCCACCATAGTCTCTCAAGGTACGATAAATCGAGGACACCATTGTCTTTTCTGGGTCATCGAGCTCGAACGGGAGTTTTTTTCTTTTCAACTTTTAATGATCTGGACAACCAAAGTTCAACATGTCGCAGCATGTGCACTTTATATTGAAGCCCCAAAAAGTATCTGGACACTTAAGCCATTTTTTTAAATACATTAATGTCATTGCAGCAATAAACCTAAATATCATTAATAAATTAAATTAACTGGGAAAAAGAACTGATCTGTGGTTAGTTATTTTCTCATTTAGCTGTATCGTATGACATAAAATACATAAGTACCACACTGAAAAACGCCATTAAAGGATTAGTTCACTTCCAGAATACAAAATTATTTTAAAGTTTTGAAGAAGAGAAAATTATGAGTTTTTGAGGAAAATATTACAGGATTTTTCTCCATATAGTGGACTTTAATGGGGATTTTTGATGGTCCAAATTGTAGTTTCAAAGGGCTCTACACGATGCCAGCCGAGGAAAATAGTCTTGTCTAGCGAAATGATCGGCCATTATTTTTGCACATCCATGACTTCACGCATTACGTAATCAGGCTTGGAAAAGTCACGTGTCATTAATTCTTCGTCTGTGTACTCTGGTTCAAGAATGTAGGGTAGGACAAAAACATCTGATTTTTTCTTCCAACTATAAAATCGCCCGACATCATAGTTTTACTTCTTTTTTTATAGGGCAGTTGTCTTTCTTTGCACATTCGCTTTGTAAACACTGAGTCAGTACTTCGCCAGTAATGTGCGAGGTTGAGCTAGTGCAAGACCAGCATTTTTGGTTAAAAAGTATTACAACTATTTATTTAATTTTAAAGGACCGATTGTTTTGCTAGATAAGAGCCGTACTCATCAGCTGGGATCGCGTAGAGCCCTCTGAAGCTGCATTTAAACTGGATTGGTCTCTGTTGAAGTCCACTATATTGAGAAAATCCTGGAATGTTTTCCTCATAAACCTTCATTTCTTTTTGACTGAAGAAAGAAATCTTGGATGTCATTGGGGCCAAGTAAATTATCAGAATTTTGTATTCTGGAATTGATCTAATCCTTTAATAAAATTTGGACTATAGAGGTTGTCGGAGACATTAAATGTCACAACACGGAGCAGAAAATGCAACTAGTCGCCTTATACCTAACCCCAACTCAAATTCAAAGTTATTTCTGGAAATAATTTATCATTGTTATAACATATAACACAGGACAGATCTTATCGCAGATTTAAATTTGCTGCTGAACCTGTCTGACATGCCTATTAATGTGTTCAAATATCTACAAGACCATGTTAGCTAGTGGTTAACAAATTACTCATTTGCATGAAACGCAAAGCAAAAAAACAACTTACAATTACAAAACATAAGATGCAACAAGATAAAAATATTACAAGCAACAACATGAAACCAATTGTCAGTGCATCTCTCTCTTATCACTGACACTCAATAAACACCACAAACCTCACAGAGACTTTCAGGTTCTGCAGAAGAGCTTCACATGTTATATGAACCACAAATCAACAAATAGCTTTTTATTTTGCAGTGTGATTGGCTCAGATGCACAACGCACATGATTTAGTCATGTTCAGTGTGTCGTTCTGGACATGAGCCTGTGATTGACAGGTGGTTGCTATGGCGGCGGAGTGACAGCTCAGCAGTAAGCGGCTGGCTGCTGTGTTCTTGCAGCTGCTGGCTCAGCTAAGCGAATGTTGAAAAGAATCATATCAACACATTTGTGTTTTCATAAAACAGGCGTCATCAATTAGCAGGATGTACTGGTTTCACCTGGATTGCAATCAGTTATCATAAATAAGCTAGGTCTGCCAACTGATGAAAAACAGATTCGACATGATATGCTGTTTAGAAATATTACAAAGTTAGAATTAATGGTGGCACTCATCATTTACTCAGGAAAAGGTCTATACAAACTAGGGATGTCAATTTTCAATCATTTCCATAATCGATCACCTGCATGACAGGATCGCCAGCTTCCTCACCCGAATGAAAAGGGTTTTAGTCTAAATATAAGACTAGTGGCAGGATGGTGAAATGAATGGATGTGATTATAATCATTTGATTAAAAGTGTGCTGCTTCATGTCCTGCCACAGAGACCGCTGAATGCGCCTTTTGAAATGGTTTCATGGTGCTATTTTAAACATCATAGCAATGTTTGTAATTGACATTATCGGGATTTAAAATAAAATATAAATATAGCATAATAGAGTTGGAGCTGTGATGTGCGGTCAGTGATCCGCTTCCAGAACCACCGGCGTTGCTACAGCAAAACAGCACTGTTACCCATTTGAAACATTTTAATGTGAGTATTATGACACAAGTGAGGTTGTGTATTTTAATGTTGTTCACTTTTAATCACTGTTTTCGCATCTCTTACTGTGGTAAACGTGTGGGGGGAAATGAAAGATTTCGTGGCCATGAATTAAGAATTCGTTACTATGACTTAAATTGTTCCCGCATTTAAGTTAAATCGTGGGTTTTCTAGGAAACAAATAAATGAATCATAGACAGCTGCCACAAATGAATAATATGTCAGAAACGAATTAACAAGCTGTAGGAAATAATAGCCCATATCTGTCCTGCTCGCGTCCGCAGCCCTGTCAAAGCGAAGTGAACCATGAATATGCAACAATTATAATTGAACATGACTTATTACTACATTTCAATACAACAGAACTTTGTACTGTATCTGTTTTAATGCACTTTTAAAGTTTGGATCATATTAAAAGCGTAGTTTGTACATTAGTAAATTATTTTCTTGTAAGATCCCCTTCACCGTCACTCAGCCGTTTGCACGTGTTTGAGCCGCACACATCCCAAAATGAAACTGCTTAAATCGACCATCGATAACTTTTATCGATTATATCTCTTATCGACAAATAATCGATCGTCGATTAATCGTTGACATCCCTAATACAAACTGAAACTTAAAGGTCTTTACAGCAACCAGTCAAAATAAAAGTTTGGTTTCACTTTAAGGAACTGTGAATTTTTTTATAAAATCAATTATTTAGAAATGCTTTTGACTATTAAAACTGTAAGTCTGTAACTTTGTTTTGCTTAAAAATGATCCGGAATCAATATTTGAGAAAGTACATAACCAGCCAGTAATCAAAACTATCGCCTTTAACCCGATTCACAAAGGTTAGCTTATAATAATGTTTTCTAATTTGAGTGGAACTGGTAGGTTTTCGTGGGAGATTCGAGTATGGCACTGCATCATTACATCACGTCTGTAAACATGAAGAAGTTTTCCCGGCTAGTAGGCTATAACGCGCATGTGAGGATCCTGCAGGTGGCGGATCGTTTATAGTCTTTTCTCACAGCAGCTAGAATAACTAAATGTATTATTTTGATGGCGGATTGTAATCCAGAAAGGATTATGTTTATGAAACACACGTGAAATAAATTAAATTATATTCCAGTTTTAAATGTGCTTCCGATTACAGATAGCCTGGGATTACACAAGATTTGTATTTTAAAGAAAACCAGTTCGAAGGGAGCATAGCTTGCTTTTTGGGTTAAAATTATTTATTAATATGAAATTCGAATGGTATAACAATTAGATATTAGACTGTACAGAAATTCTGAAACTTTTACATACACACTTTCCATGTGCGTCACATCAGTCTTATCAAAACTTCTTTTTTCAGGAATCAATAATTCCACAATTTCATTTTAAATCAGTAAGATGAGCCCTAATCCTGATATTTCCTGTCACAGATGTCACCAGAGATCCTTAGATGACTCCAAAACAAACTGCTCATTCAGATATAGTCTACTCATATGACAAACCCTCCATCTATCGCTCTCAGAGATCAGCAGTTTAAGAAAAGGAGCAGTCGGGTGTAAACCGGTTTGATTGGTACACAATACAAAAGGAAGCGCACTTAAAATATGCCAGTGTGCTACTGCATGACACTCACCATGACGTCACCCTTGCATTCATATAGGCAGTGCATGGCCAGTTCCTGATTGGTCCCTCCTCCACGCAATGGCACTCGAGCATGCCAGGTGCATGAGGTCATCCACTGCAGGGACACACAGAAGGTCCAGGAAAGACACAGATTTAAACATATGGTCATGCAGATTTCATTTAAATAAGGCAGAATTGCAATACATTTTCTTCCTTTCATTCAATGTAATGAATTAAAAAGAGACGCTAATGTGGTATTGTGAGAGTAGTAAACCTCTTTGCTGCTGCTCAGTGTTGGCCTCCAGGTCAGGCAGTAGCGCCCACACCACGTCAGCCTTGTGTAGGTCGTGCTGCGCTGCCGAGCGCTCTCTCAGCTCTGGGACCGCCGCCTGATACCGCAATCCAATGTTTATCCGACTGCAAGAGAGAGTGAACATAAACAGGCTGCTGTAGCAATCCAAACTTAATTAATACAACATTTTAAAGTGTAGTCCAAAAGCATCAGACCACTAAATAAAATGTTTATATTCTGCATTTTATCATTTTAAATACTTGTATGTTGATCCTTTTAATCAAAATGTGTTTTTATTTAAATTACTATATTATTAGATTAAAGGGATAGTTCACTCAAAAATGAAAATTCTGTCATCAAAGGAATAGTTCACCCAAAAATGATTGTTGGTCCCCACTGTTGTCCGTAGTATGGAAAGAAATACGATGGGGACCATCAACTGTTTGATTACCAGCATTCTTCAAAATATCTTCTTTTATGTTCAACATGAAGAAAAAAAAAAATTATGGCGTTGTGGCACTCTCGTCAATGTGCTTCAAAAACTAACACGGAAGAAAATAAATTGTTGAATGAAGTTATTTTTCTTTTCTTGATTTTAATGATGACCTCATACATTTCTGGGCCTTGAACGTAATGGAAACGTTGCTGTCTATGGGAGGGTCAAAAGCTCTTGGATTTCCTCAAAAACATCTTAATTTGTGTTCTGAAGTTGAACAAAGGTCTTACGGGTTTGGAACGACATGAGGGTGAGTAATTAATGACTGAATTTTCATTTTTAGGTGAACTATCCCATCAACAATTTAAGAAAAAGACTAACAGGAAGTTTGTGCAAAACCTAATGAGCATTATTTGAGAAACATCTCTAAAAGCATTTTGTGGACAGGGGTCACAAGAACTACTGGCTAAAGGGGAACATTTATGGTTCAAAGTGCATTGGAAGCTAAACATGAGGCACAACTTAGTGCTGCTACTGAAACATGCCTATGTAATGAGAAATTCCTGAGAAACAATCACATTCCACCTCAGGTCAGTCCACAGGTAGTTTGTATTGTTTCTAAAGGTGTCTGCTTCACTAAACAGAACTATTAAAGTTGTTTCGGACTGCCGTTTGAATTAATTTATTGCTCATCTCATTGTCAGCTCCTTGTTTTGAGAACTCCAGCATTCACAAGAGTAGATTTTGAACGTGGGTATTTGCATAAAATTAGCACCCCATGTTTCTCAAAGCCAAATGCTCCAGTATCTGAGTGCCAAGGTCTGGGGATAAGGCAAGACAGATTGTGTTTTATTATTTTGTTCCAGGATGTGCTTTCGTGGTGCATTGGCCAACTCCAAAATGAAGGGATCTGCAGCCATTCATTGTGTATGTAAGAGCAAAAGAATTTCAACCAAACATTGTTCTGACCATTAGATAAACCAGCTGGTACCAGTCAGAGAAGATATCCCATAATTCCCTCTGTTCAGCCACCATCCCCCACCCACTCTGTTCTTGAAAACATAGCTCCGAAATACCCCATGTATGATCCAAGAAACTCACCGAGATGCCATTTCCCTTAAACACACTACCAGATCCACTTAATATAGCAGCTCCACTGTTAGCATACAAGCTAAAACCATGAATTTTGCATCTGCAGTTTACAACTTACAATCAAGTAATAGCAACATAACAGCACTGTAAAGCCTGTTTACACCACATGCATTAGCAGTGTGTGCTGCAGCATCTTCAACAGCAGGCTCACATTGTGCTTTCACACTGACAACGTTTATGCCGTGTAAAGCTGCAGCTCTGAACAGAACACAATGTGATGACTAGGCTGCTCTATTGAGTATTGTCTAATAAATGTGAGAAAAACTATCAGCTATTCTGACTGACTGAATGAAATCTAGTAAGCAAGTAGCAAAATAAAATAGCAAGGTTAACCAAGTAAAGAAAGTTATAATTTGGCCAGAAGCTTAAGCTAATTAAAGAAACTTGTGAAGTGTAATATGTGGGGTGTTATTTGAATAGCGTATGTACTTACGGCTCAATGCTGACAGGTGTAGCCTCACTCATAGCAGAGAGAACTGGCGGGGTTAAATCACAGCTGTCTGGACATATACAAACAAAAAGACCGTACTTAGACGCAAAGTAAACAGTGTTTCTTATTGTATGTCCACCTATTCATGATATGCACATCCATTATGTCTAATTACGTATATCCTGGCTTGTTAGGACATATATCTTAGGCATACTAAGTCTGTTCCAAACCCTTATGAGGCACCTACTTACAGCACTTTAAGCTGTTCCAAACATTAGGCAGCTCATTCTACTTGATTTTCCTCAATATTTTGGGTAGCCAATTTTAAGGCAGCAAAGCATGTCGCCTTTGTTAAACAGGTAACCCTAGCATGCATTAGGAGGAGCTTAGGAAACAAAATTAACATAAGATGGTGGACTTTGTCCTTAAAAACCTCTATTTCAGAATTTCAGTTGTTAGCTTAGCAACTTATGCTAACATCAAACTTTATTGGAATCAACTGTTCATCAGGTTAGATGGGGATTGCTTGTGTGATGCACATTGAGTTCCTAATAAAATTGTATTAAAGGTTTTAGAAGGTAGCTGGCTAGGCAGCCTACTAGATTTTGGATCAGTACTTAGGTTTGGGTTTTTGGTTGTCATTTTAAGTCATTCAATTCTAAACAATTCATCTAAACCAGAATTCGATTTAAGGTTGTATTTAACAAATGTATTAATGCACTTTGTATAGACAGTAAAAGGAACTCACTGGAGCGCAGGAGGCTACGGGTGGCAGATTTGGGAGTGGCAAGTGGGGGCATCCCCTGATTATTCACTGCTGCAGCGGCGGCGGCCGCCGACAGGAAGGTGGAAAAGTAAAGCCCCGAACCCTCTCGAACTGGGCTGAGTATGGGCGGGGGAGTGTAAGGCGGCATGTTGAGGGGGTTGTCGAGAAATCGGACAGGTGAACGTAAGTGGCTCGGGTAAGGTGTGATAGTGGAATAGACTGGTGGGGCAATAAAAGTTCCAAATTTGGGTGGGGGTATAAAGAGCGGTTCTGGACGAGGACGTCGTTTGACTTTGGCCGATTTGCCATCAGCTTCACTTCCGCTCTCTGCTCCACCGTTCTGTAAAAAAAAAAAAACTATATTGGTAAGCCAGGTAAAGCAGAAACCCTCTAAAATACATTCATCATATGCAATCTGTATGATATTGGTGTGTCTTGTCAGATCTCATAAATGTGGTAAATGGGGTGGGGGAAGGTTGGATTAGGGTGCAGAGAACGGGGTTGGCAGAAATTTGCAGATTATTGAGGAATTTTAATCTAAGTTTTAAGAGAGGGGGATGAAATAGATAAGCAGGCGTAGAGAAAGAGAGAGAGATCATGGGAATACAAAGGTATATTTAAAGGGGTCACGAACTGAGAAACCAAAATTCCCTTGATCTTTTGGGTCATTGCACTATAAAAACATCCTATAAGTTTCAGAACTCAAAACTTTTTTGGTTAGTCTAAAAACAGTGCCTTATAAAATGTTTTAATCACAATCAAATTAAATTTAAACACTTATTTTTTGTGCTGCACAAGAGGTTTACTGTTAAAAATAAAAAATACAACTAATGTGATTATTCCTTTAAAAATTAAGTTTTATTATTATTAATAATTATTATTAGTAGTAGTAGTAGTATTGTTGTTACATGGTGTCTTAAGGCTGTCAAAGTTTCTTCACGTTAAACCAAACTTTTATTTTGACGGGTTACCATGGAGAACTTGCAGCTGCTGTATGTATGTATGTGATATAACGGTAGTCAATTTAAACGGTAAAATGCTAATGAAGTGACTCTCACAGCAGCTGGAGATTATATTTGTGTTCATAGCATCATATAGTGAGACGGCAGAGGCTGAAAACACTGCAAGCATTGTCCGTGCTTTAGTATGTGTGTGGAAAACAAAACAGTTCGTCTGCACTATCCACCATTCATTCATTGCGTAAATCATGGCGCCGTATGAGTGATGTCAAATACTTCCGCAGATTTGTATTATTAATATAGCATTTCACCTGAGCATTGCTAATCATGCATATTGCTTTGTTCTTGTCAACAGTATCTCCGCCATGATAAGCACTGTGCACTGTGGCTCAGTGGTAGAGCATTGCGCTAGCAGCGCAAAGGTCGTGGGTTCAATTCCCAAGGAACACACATACTGACAATACATGTATAAGCTGAATGCACTAAGTTGTTTTGGATAAAAGCGTCTGCTAAATGCATACATGTAAATGTAAACATCGTGTAAGGTAAATAAAAGAGGGTGACATCTCATGACCCCTTTAATGTTTTGACAAGACTGGTCAGTTTGTGAACTCACCTGGCCCGTGCTCTCAGAGAGAGTGTTCCTCAGTGAACGTCGTCGAGAGACAATCACAGAAGTCTTGTAATCGGAGCAGCTCATGTCATGGATGCTCAAAGGCCGTGAAGTCCAACTAGCTGAGATAGAGGCTTGCTCGTGATCCGGGGACAAGGAATCAGTCTGCTTCACTGGCACAGAGACTGGAATGACCAATGGCATGAGGCCGTCATCTCTGGGCCGCTTGGCACTCACCTGATCCACCTCAGCTACCCCTCGACCTGGACCTGTTGGGGCAACAGGGGGGCTCCAGGGCCTGTGTGGCTCTTGCTGAAAATACACAATTAACAGTCAAATTAATGGTTCAACAAAAGTCCTAAATCTCATCAGAATGCATCCTTCCTCCGCTCTAAAGACAATTTATATGCATGAAAAAATGAGAGAGTGCTTAATAGCTGATAAGATATATTAGTACAGGAAATGAGGTTAGCTCAAGACTATTTTCAAAAACATCTTAATGAATCAACTGCGACCTCATTTCTGCTCCTGGAAGAAACATCTTGCCCTGCAAACCAGCAGCAGACTGCATGAGGATGTATAGATATTTGTCACAAGTGAATAACAATGGCATGCCAGCACAGGACAATGCCTCCATATAACCAGACTCTCCTGTGGGTATGTTAATGATTAGAGAACGGGTTCCTTCTGTGTTAGGTTTACTGAACTGCATTCATACTTCTCCAGGAACTTAAAAAATAAAAAACATCTATACAAAAGTGGCACTCGTAGCAATTTCACAATGCCAGCAAATTTCAAAACCGCTTTAAAAAATATTATAAAACACAATGATCTTTGAGTCAGAAAAAAGGAATTCTGGGAGGAGCACAAACCCCATGTTTTCCTTATTGTGAGAGCAATTCCTGTTTCTCCTCATTGCTAACTCTAAGCAAAGCGTGATGAGAGCAAAGAAAATAAAACTACTGAAACTTCATTGAGATGTTGTGGAAATATGCAATGCAATATGCGTCACTACTACCATGTGTCTAACTGGAAGTTGCAAGCAAATCTAGAAATCCCTAAGGATGTGGCCTGTCTTATCTGAACTTCGGCCTTGCTGGCACCGCTAAGATATTCAGCTTAGTAGATGAAGCCCTTGCAGATCACTCACCCTTGAGCAAGAGCTGTTTTTCAGCCTACATTTAGAGTAGATGAGGTTTAGAGGCATAAAGTGACACCTGAGACTAAAAAAAACCCACTGACTTATGTACCTACTGAAGCTGGAATCAGCTGACCTGAGATTTGCTTTTTACTGGACTGTTCTTTCTGTTCTGTATGTTATCTGGCCCATAGATCAACCATATGTGTACACACACCCACCCTTTCTTTGTTATCATCCGTTGGACATCTTAAGGGAGTGCTGCTGTCCTTTTCAAAGGAAGTTCATGTAACAAGGAAAAGCAGAGTGAACTAAATAGAAACATTTAGATTAACTTGTTAAATTTGACTGCTAATTGCACTAATTCTCTACATGCAGTAAAAGAATTAACAAACCAATCAAGTAAAACTAGTCCATATTAGGGAAGGGCATCCTTCCTCGATCATTTCAATCATCGATAAGTTTCAAAAACGATTAATCGAGTACTCGGGGGGCGGGGCATGTGCGGGGGCGGGGTATGGCCGTAATGGAAATATCTGAAGACTAAATGTTTTTGAAAATTAATGTTTTAAAATAAAAAAATATGACATGAAAACCTGCCTATGAAAACATGAACTGTTAGATTATGATGCAGTAATGTTATTAAAAAATAAGCATCTAAAAAGCCTGAGGTGCAGCTGAAGAGTGACTTTATGCCAATAAACTGAAGCATGTACTATGACACAACCTATGATATTAAACAGATAACTTGGATGCATAACATAGACGTAACATTACAACTTGTATCTGCACAAAATAATGCAAATAAGTCCAGTGAACATATTGAGTTACGAGCGAGAGAGAGAGAGAGATAGAAAGAGAGAGCTCCCGCCGTGACACGCTTTCAACAGCGTGCTGCAAGGAAAGCAGAAAGAATTTACACTAGATCACATTCTATAAATTTCTAATTATAATGCTATGTTTATGAAATGCCAGTGAACTTAAGTTAAGTGTGATAACGAGAGAGAGAGAGAGAGCTCCTGCCGTGATGCGCTTTCATAACGCGCTGCAGGCAAGGAATTTACTATAGATTTCACATTCTATAAAGTTCTCACTATAATGCTTACGTCATTAATGTTTATGGCAGATTTGTGCTCTATTTTCATCTATATTATCATGTGATTCCTAAAATTGCCTGCGCGTTTTCGAAGACATACGAAGTACGAAAACAATTGAAATTGAAGTATGCCTGCTGTTAAACAAATATGACGAAAAAAGCACTGCTGCATTATTTTATCATCAGTATTTTTTTAAACATCTAAATATGACCGTTTCAAATAACTCGGTCAATATCGGGCATTACATTTGAGCATGAACCTATAAAACTGGTAATACGCAGTAGAAGTCTGTGTCTGTGTCCAAATCTCACATTTAAATTTCCTCTACTGAAAGAAAGATTGTATTCATCTTGTCAAGAGTCTTGACTTAGATTTGAATTTATATGAATTAGCCTATCTTAAGACACAAAATTACTTTAAACAAAACAGAGAAACAAATAAATGTACAAAAAAAATGCTTTTTTTTCGTCTTGTCAGGATACAATTCGTTTAATGTTTACATAGGAAAAAGTGTTGCAGAGAGAAAATTTAAATGTAGGTTGTACAAAAATAGCCTTTTAGCTATTTTATTCGTCTTGTCAAAATACTATATTATATTTACCACCGGTACAGCCTGCACTGAAAACCGTTATGCTCTTGCTGCGGGCACAGACTCCGCTAATAAAACTTGTGATGCAGAAAGCACTGTCCTGAGGGCAGGCTGTACCTGTGGTCTATAAGAATAAAGCTCAGATATGCTGATCTGAATGTACATCGGGAACAGGATGTTGTTAGACCACCCGCTCCCGTTCAAATTACACCAGAGTTACCGACTGCCACCGCGTTTTATTCAGGAATTTAATCCCGCGGCACAAGAAATCTGGTCGGGTGCCGAGGTTCCAAGCAGCATCTACTGCAAGAGTTTGAAATCTCTTAATCTCCCATTCTAAAAAAAGAAGTGATTCAGTGACATTGCAAAATCAAAATTAGTTATGCAGCTCTTTATTCATGTACGTCAATGTTTAGACATCCTCAAGAGGGCCAGTGGGCTGAGGGTGGGGTGCACATGCTGGTATTTGTATGAGGAGTCAGTCAGGAGATAGTGGTGTGCAAAAGCCTTTTTTTTTTTTGTCTCGAGAGATCATGTGACTTAATGGCAACAGTCAGTGCCTGTACTAACTTTTCACTCCCCTATCAACTGAGAAACCCGCAGAACCTGTATGCATTTGAAACAAGTAGTGCATCCTCAATACACAACTTTAAGCAGATAATGACGTCAACATCCCTTGGCTAAGGGTAATTTGTCATCCTTATGTCACAGACCAACTTTTCATCATAACAATGAATTTGCAAAACCACAATGTATTTTAATTTCTCCAACATGTTTGACTGAAAAACTGTCAGTTGTCTTACCTTGACACTACGTGAGGGAAGAGATTCCCTTTCTGAAGCCTTCTGAGCCAAGGTTTCTAGGTTGACCTCTTGCGACACCCTCCTCTTACGTCGTGTGCTCTGGATTACACCTGTTGGAGCGGCCCGGATGTCACTGATCTCAGAAGCACCATTCTGAGAACCTTGGGTGTGGAGATCAGTCGGCATGACAAATGGGTTATCCGAGCCAGGGCTTCCACCCTCTTTTGAAAGCCGACGTGATCTCCGAGGCCCAGGCTGTTGGGTCTCGATGGATTGCTGGGGAACAGTTGAGGGAGGCTGAGGAACGGAGTCTTGAGTCTGTGTTGACAGAGGATCAGTTGTCTCTTGGGACTGTCCTGGTGATGAGGGCTGATGCTGATCAAGTGAAGCAGCATGTGGCTTCTGGCCATCAGAGTAATTTTCCAATACATGCTGGTTCTGAAGAGGCTGCTTAGATTTTTGCTGCTGCTGCATCAAGTCTTGTTGTGGTTGAATCTGTTCCATATGTTGTTGTGGCTGTTGCGGAGTATGTTTTAACTGCTGTGCTTGTTGCTGCAACTGTGATATCTGTTGTGGCTGTTTTTGACGCTGAAGTACCTGCTGCTGCTGTACCTGCTGTCGTATCTGCTGTTGCCGCTGTTGGAACATTTGCCGCTGCAGCTTTTGCTGTTGCTCCTGTTGCTGTAGTTGCTGCTGCTCCTGTTGCTGTAGTTGCTGATGCTCCTGTTGCTGTAGTTGCTGCAGTAGTTGGGAATTCGCCTGTGTACTGTAATTCAAATTCGGCAAGGTCCGATTGCCCTGAACAGCCTGATAGTATCCCGCTACCAAGTTCTGCTTGGGCTGTCCAAAAGCTATCTGAAAAGGTTGCAGCACAGAATTCCCTGGGTTGGACTGTCCGTGCTGCTGCGGATTTAACATTACAGGCTTTTGTGTTTGCTGAAAGCCCTGCTGCTGTTCCCAGTCCATGCCCCGGCCAGGTTTGGTCGTATCCCTAAAGGTCTCTCCACTTATGTTAGTCACTTGTTTTTCAGTTGCCCTAATAGTCGAAGGCTCAGGTTGCTGCTGCTGTACTGACATGGCCTCATGCATCTGCTTTGCAAAAGCAGCCTGAGCCCCCAGGTAAGGGTCAAAGTTCTGGGACCAAGCGGCCATACCCTGTGACCAATTGTTTTGTCGCTGTTGGGGATGCAAAGGTAGGTCTTGGTGTGACCACTTCATGGGCATCATCTGTTGGTAGTGCCCACGGCTTTGATCACTCTTCTCTGGGCTGAAAATGACAGAATTGAGGTACGTATGTGGTGCTTCTGCATTCAGGCTCTCCACACCTCCACTGTCATTATGGCCTGGCACTGAGGGAGGGACCCCAATGCCATAGTAGGGCTCTGTATGCTGCGAGGCCTCTTTCATCACCACACCCTGATCGTTAAAGAAAGTGATGCGCTTGCCCGTTCTTTTTGCGTTTGGTTTCGGTTGAGGTTGCAAACTCATGACTTTCATGAATATATATTCTGGGGAGAGGTGGAGTGGGAGACTATTAAGGAGACAAGAATTTAATTTCCCAAACCACACAAAGTTGTCTCTGGTTTAATGAAGAGTCTTAAGTGTATCGCCCTTGACAAAGAACCCTTGATTGGTTTAATGACAGTTAATGGTCATCCAAACCTACTCAGCATGGTAGGAATGCAGGTAAGCTTTAAAATAAAAAACTGCAGCATCTCCTGTTCAGAAATACTACTTTCAGTACGATGTAGCTCAAACATGTCCATTTGCTTTTTTCTTCACTGCCAAGTTTTCCGCTCCCGGGGTGTCAAGCTGGGTTGAGAAGTCTTTAGGTTAACTTGTTGCTCATTCATTGGAGACAACCTACGAAGAAAGTGGTGACAAACATCATGGTTAGCCTTCTGAGTCAATACTTTGGGCTTAGTGGGGGTTCATTGAAATAGCGGTTTCAGCAATTTCATGAATAGAACCCTAGAGAAAACAATTTGAAAGGGAAAGGTGGATTGTTATGGGTTGGGGGCGCTGTGACATTAGCAGTTTAGTGCACATAAAACAATGTTGAACAAACTGCAGATAATTTATTCAGTATGAACAGAAAGTAAAAAACTAATCTTAGCAACCAACAAACCAAGATGACACATATGTGAGAATGCTAAGTGCAAGTAGGGGGGAAATGTGCATGCTGCCACAAACAATTGTTTCTAGATTGTTAGCAGAGAGGGAAACAGTGAAAGTGAGTAAGATGAGGAGAGATGTACAGTTAGACACACAATCCCACAGAGTGTGAAAATGTACTAGCCTAGTTTCAAAATGAGATTGTGTGAAGGTAATTCCCCCTATAGTTCACTTTAACATCCAAATATTAACATCAAAATCAATAAAAGTTTATCATTAACCTGCTATAACCACCTCTCATAAATCATGGAGGGCTTGCGTTTTGTTAGGAGTATGTGCATATATAGCAATGAAATGCATAATTAATAATCTCGGATATCTCAGAGCCCATCTCAAAATGGTTAACACTTGAGAGCACATTTATTAAAAGAAATAAATCTTCATGCAACAAATAAGTTCAAAGCACTCTACGTGATGATTTAACATATTTCTTTTGTTATCTATATTCAATAAGAATGGTTTAGTGTCCTTTAATTATTTAACGCACATTAGTGTTTCTGCTTTTAGCCTAATAACACTGATTACCTGTGCAAAAATCACTTTAGTGCCCATCTCACATGGCTTTTAGCTTTATTACACCGACCAATACAAATGTTCTCTATGCTTAGTATAAAATATCACTGAAATCTAAACTTTGTGCACCTGAATCCTTCCAATGAATGGGTTTCTTATTACTTACATCATATATATTACCAGCTAAATTACATTATAAATACACAACACCGGGTATTTTAATTACTAAAATAAATCAAAGGATATTATAAAAAGGAAATACTCTTTTTTTAAGCACGAATAAATGCAAATGAACATTTACCAACTTCAAGTTCACATTGTTGTGTAAAAAAAAAACTAAATAACTGAGCATTCTGTTATTGTGCATACAGAGTAGTTTTAAAATTTCAATTCATTAAATTACACTACATTTGAGCAAAATCAAATATCGTGAAATTCAACATACAGTACATATGTATAAATACTCCGTAACTCAAAGCAGCCATTTAAAGCTGCAGTATATTCAGGGTTGACGCAACGCAAAGAGAAACACCCCTAACTGCTATCCCAACAATTGCACCAAGCAAACCAGCGTCCACTTAAAGTGTGAGGACCATATTTCAGGTCAAGTTTACCCAACACATTTCAGTGCATTACGTTTTTTATTCGAGTAGTCCAGCGCATGGCGTTCTGCTGAAAACTGCGCGCAGTGAACGCACATACATGTCATTACATTGGCAAAACAACACAAGACCCAGCGATGCACGGTTCCACAAGCCACGGTTTTAACAGTTGACAATAGAACGCGTTTAATAAGCTTGTGGCGTCAAGTACGGTTACATAATCGTACCTAGTTCTTAATTTAAACCGCAAACGAGAAGAGACTCAAGTGCTGAGGCATGATCAAGAATTCCCCTCAGAGAGTGTTTGTGGCTCAAGACCTAGTCAGCTGCCTCAATAGAGAGCATTTTAGGGGGCGTAGACACAGAACGGGGTCTCTAGTTTATCTCGTTTTAAAAAGTATATCTACTTTTAAAAAGGAATAACGTTAGTTCACCCAGTCATTAAAATGCGGTCATTATTTACTCACTCCCTCGTTGTTCCAAACCTGTATGACTGTAATTGTTCCGTGGAAAATAAGATATGCAGAATGACAGCCATTCACTTTCAATTTGAGGAAAAAGACACGCAAAAGGTGAATAGTGACGGAGAATGACTAACATATTGTTTTGAGTGCCATAAAAAAGCCAGTCGTACGGGTTTGGAACAACACGCGTGTAAATAAATGACAAAAACAACAGGCGTGTGAATAAAAGACAGGACTCTCACTTTGTGCTACTATCCCTTTAACTTCAACGCGCTGTTTTATTTACGCGACGCAGGACGGCCGCGTTGCGTTCGAACGTTCGATAAGCGCATTCAAGTCCCTCAAACAGCTGTCTGGGTAAACAGCTCAATATATTTTGAGACACAGACAGAGTGTTTGCATACTGGGTGCCCTCCCTGGACCCCTTCCTAGCGAAGCCAGCTCAGCGCTATTTACCAGAAGTCCTTTGTTGCAGAAAAGGGATTATCCAGTCACTAATTCCGTGTCACACTGCAACAAAGTGAGACAACAATACACCCTATGAAGCATGCTTGAGCAGCAAAATAATAAAAGTGGTAAATGACAAGCCCACCCTCCTGTCTCTTCCTAGTTGTCAACTCTGGTGAATGTAATTTGTGAGCAAGTTTGTTCATGCTTTCAGTATCACAAGGGAGTACGAGGCACACGTAGCGCACGCTCGAATTCGACTAAAATCCTGCGTTAACTTAATAATGATATCCACAGCATGATTTCGGTTTGCTAAACAGTTAACGTTATAAACATTTAATATTAAGCGCTTAAAAGCATCCTTACCGTGCTTGCTATTTTCTACGTTTGCTTTCAGGTCGCCCTTAGAACAACTGCAAGGTCCAATGCAACAGTAGAGAAATGACTGCATGCTTATCCACGATTGAGTCATGCAATGCTGACCTCACTCCAGTAATATTCAAGTCAAGAGGTAGATCCTTGTGCATACGAAACCACCAAGAAATGGAAATGGAGGGCTTCTTTGACAAAATGGCGTGGCGTTTTTCAAAACAATTGCACGCGATTTCGTTATTATTGCACGCGCATGCGAATAAAAACGCCCAGAACAGTGTAGTTCACTCGTACATGAAGTATGTAACAACACATTCTCTATCAGCTGAAGTCTTGTGATCCCCTACTGTCCCATTGGCCACACCCACTTCCGCTACCATATAAGGCCTTTCCCCTTCCATGCGGGGCGCTGTAAGTTACAGCAAATGCACAAGCCATGCGGGAAATTCCGTCACTGGGAAACGTTCTTAAGAGCATGGCTTGTACCAAAAATACCTGAATCCAGTGAATGAATTGCAGTATATGTGGTCAGTGAGCAAAAGACGAGGCACGTGGTTCAAACTAGTAGAAAACCAGCAATTCAGAGATAGCCTTTATGAGGTTAATCATAACAAAAAAGGCCAAACTATGTGGTGGTTTGGATTGGGACCAGGGAGTGTTGTAACACTAACAGTTGAACCAATAGGAAATGAGCTACAGCGGTGAAATCACTATGACCAGCACCCTGCTGATATGACAGTATACTATAAAAATACACAGGATACAGGACAAGTATGTCTGCATTTTAATTTGTGATCATTATCGTCTGAATGAGCTGTTGAATTTGACATACAATATCTGCATAAGCTTTTCATCTACATGTTTAAGAACGAGAAATATCATGTCTGAGCAGGTGGGAGGGGTTGTAACATTATCCGGTGCACTGGATACAAAGATTGTCCCATTTCACAATGCACTGTATAGGCCTACATTTCCCACAATTGTGAGTGTCTAACACAAACGTGCAGCACAATGTTTTAGTTTTTTTAGATGGACTGTTATGATGATGATTTTTCTTTTTTATATAATGTAATGTACAGTTCTAACATTATATTTTGGTATTAAACTACAGAAAACTATAGTTAACTCTGCTGCGTGAGTGTTTCTACTTCAATGGCTGAGATATATATATAAGTTTTGTCATATATTGCTATGGGGCAAAGAGCGTTCCCTTTATAATTACTAAAAATATGCCACTAATCTTAGTTCATCGCAATTTCACAAAGTTACGTTATAATCAACGAAGGTCTCTGCACAATGAATCTCTTATTTACATTACATCGTGTCAACACTTTGTTATTATGGGAGGATCCGTGCTGCTCCGGTGATTTGAGTGGTGAGTGGATCTTAACTTAAACACCTTTGATTGGCTGCTGCATTCAAGAAATCAACAGACATGTCTATATTGGCTATATTGCTCAACATTGCACAAGCATGTTGAAATAGAAAATGATCCCCAGAGTGCAAACCATAACGCACTGGATAGTTTGCTAAATGTGCAATGAAATGCCATTATTACAGCTTTAACCGAGGGTGCTTAGCACCCTCTAGCACCGTAGAATGGGCATGTTCTCTGATCTGACCATGACGATCAATCTCTTGATATTTTTTCCTTTTTTGTAAAGTCATAGAAATGCGATCATGAATGTGTTCATCATTTTCTTTTGCTATTGAAACAAATGTGAATTTAAAAATGATTTGTTTTAGTTGTGTAAAGGCTTCACTGGCTTGTTTCCAGGTTTTTTATTTAATTTTAAATTAAAACATTTAAAATGAACAGAAATTGAAGTGATTATGGTGTACAGCTCGATTACCTCAAAAAACAATCACGCATAACACTTAAACTGTCCATGTTTTAAGACTGTTACGCTCACTAGTGGGTTGTAACGTCACTCTTTGTACTCGACACTAATTTACACAGTTCAGAGATACATTGTGCATTTCTAAACTACTTTAACATGTATCAGACAAATAAGAGAATATTATTTCACAATCTTAGGGACTGCTGGAAGAAGAAACAGAGTGTTGCAACCATTAACCCTCCCCACTCCCATTCATTCTAAATCATAAACATCTTAAAGACATCTACTAGATCTCTACAGGATCATCTAAAAGGAAACGTTCTATAGACATATTGCAGATGAGCAAGCACTCTAAGAATTACGTCCTCCAGATGTAATAGACGTCTCCGTGATGTACTGTGCTAGCAGGGCCTGAATGTAATGTTACACTAGAAACATACTCACTGATACAATTGTTATCAATTTTACAGGGGAACATTATTATGATAAGAGTGCGCAGTGTCAAGGCAACTGCTGTAAGACGGACTCCCTTTTTAACAGGATTTATGAAACTTCTGAACTCTGTGTAACACTAATCACGCCTAGAACCGGGAGCATTCGTGCATGCGTGCAGAGGCTCAGCAGCACGGACATGATCGAGCATGTGCTGCCGTGAGAAAGGAGACACCCACAGGCCTCATCGTATCAGTGTTCCTGTACTCGCTCTCTGCCGTGCCTTAAAATAAAGTGCAAAGCCACCAGACATGCAGCCAGCCATTCACTGGGTATGGCATGTGCGGAGTGTACCAGCCTCAATAAACAATCCGATACCTCGAATGCTATCTAAGTGTGTAAAATATAATTCTCAGACATTACAATAAGTAGCTGCATATTGCAGGCAGCCGTCTTAATCATAATGTAGATGGGCGCGGAAATGCATGCCTATTTAATAGTTACAATGCACGCATGATTCCCAGCCAGAAATCAAACTGGAAGTGCATAACCGATTTTGAGATGTAAAACCCCCTGCACTCGTTGTTGTGGTGGCTTAGGATGGAGGCTGACTAGTTTATATGACACAGTTGTTGTTGTTGTTGTTGCAACACCACCAAATGTTGCACAACAGTAACATAATCAATCATAAGGCAGGTACAGAACTGACACAAGCGCTACTAACACGGTCAGTTATTTAAAGGGAACGCTTGCATTTGATAACGAGAGAAGAACTCGTTAGACTTTTGTTGCAATGCAACTGTTCCTCTGATAAGCACTTTCTGTCGCTCACATGTGTGGTTGCAGCGCGTGCTGCGTTCCTGCAACAATGTGTTTCCATGAAACGCCGCTCGCAACACTGACAAAAGCGCATCTAATTGTTTCTGTCAAAAGTACGGAACCACCCAAACGAAGTCATTCTCCAGAAGAACAAGGTCTTCTTTCGACGTCCTGCAGAAACTCATCATAAATCTATGTTTTACGAGTGTAAATACATTCATACTGAGTCTAGTTGGAGTTATTGCGTATTACATTACCTCTAAAACATCTGCGACGCAGCTCCAGCGATCCGGTTCTTTTTCGCGTTGCTTTCAAGAAAAAAAAGGGAGAAAAACTTTAAGCTTTTGCCTGTAGCGTCACTTCCTCGTTAGTAACAAGAGCGCCACCCGCTGCAAATTGCACAGTGATGTAATTTTTATGTTGCACCTTTAATACAGGAAAAACCTTTAGTGAATGTTGTGGAAAATGTACGATCAAACATACATATATACAACTCCTCATCCTAATTTCATGTGTGCTAAACAGCAATTACTATAAAAATACATTTCTTTAACGACCCCATATGAACTCACATGGTAAAGATTTGCACTAGTGTCCAAAGTAAACACACACGCTGTGTCCGAATCATTATTGTGAATCGTTTCTGAATCAGTTGAACCTTTTCACAGAACCTTCTGGAAGATTCGTTTACGAATCGAACCGAATCAGTCCGAGAGTTTCTCGATATCTAATCAACAACTTCGACTCATATCATTTTAATAAAACATGCAAACGCTTCAATCAAAATATTAAAATGACATGTACAAGGGTTTAAAGTTAATTCAAGTTATATTTAGATGTTTTAATGATTTTAGAACTGATTTGGAACTAACATGGAACTACAGTGATTCTGCGTATTTTGTTATGATGCTTTTAAATGTTAATGTGCATTGTGTAATAAAAAGAACCGAGTCTTCGGAATGGAATGTTCAAAGCAACCGATTCACGAGCCCGAATCCCATCATCACATCCATCATTACAACACATGCGACCAGATCTTTAAAGCTCATGCAGCCAATCAGGCGAGCTCCTGCGAGTCATGTGATTATTTCAGGAAGAAATGCAGTCGCTGCAAGCAACATCTTTGAGATTTGCATTGTAAATAACTACAAGTTTTCTCTTATAAAAACATTAAGTAGTAAAAAAAGGGAACATGTTAAATGTAAAAAGAGTTGTGTTGCACTCTCGACCAGGTAAGCCATGTTGACGTATTTGCTAGTTTACAAATCATTAACAACACTTAAGTTAATGTTTTTACCCCTAAATATGATTAGGCAAAAATGGTCATCCGGTTCCAGAGAATTTCCGTGTGGAGGAGATTATGAAATCACCCGAGCTGAAAGAAGGTCAAGTGTTAGTCCGCACACTCTTCCTCTCAGTTGACACTTACATGGTGAGATGACCTTACTTGTGTTTATTATGGAGGTTTCATGAAGGAAATTCACGAAATCCATTCATTCCATGTGGGAAATAGAATATAGTTCACTATTTCCTTCATGAAATCTCAACTTATAATCAATAAACTACAAGGCATTAACTTATTCACTCATGCATGAAACAATATTAACACCAATCTCAATGCAGCGCTGTCGCATGAACGATGATACTGGAGCTGAATACCTGTTGCCATGGAGATTAGAGGAGTGTGTGGATGGAGGTGGAGTTGGTGTAGTGGAGGCCAGCCAGAATCAGGCATTATCTGTGGGCACTACTGTCACCTCCTTCAACTGGCCGTGGCAAACCTACGATGTGATGGATGGCAGCCTTTTGCAAAAGGTGTAGTGTAGAGATAATACTAGTAAATACAAAATACAGTTTTTAAATGATGATTTCATTTATTAAGGGAAAAAAGCTGTCCAAACCTACCTGGCCCACGAGAAAAAATAATTGCCCCCTCCTGTTAAATCATGAAAGAACTGTGATTAACCACATTATTTTAGAAATATGAGTTAAATCTCACTAGCCAAACCAGGCCTGATTACTGCCACCATGATTACTGCCAGACCCCTTAAAAAGCCTATCTGAGAAAGTGAAGCATGCTTAGAGAGCAACACATCATGACGCGATCTAAAGAAATTCAAGAACAGACGAGAAACAAAATAGTTGACATGTATCAGTCTGGAAAGTGGTATAAAGCCATTTCTAAGGCTTTGGGACTCCAGCGAACCACGGTCAGAGCCATTATCCACAGATGGAGAAAACTTGTAACAGTGGTGAACCTTCCCAGGAGTGGCTGGTCTACCAAAATTACTCCAAGAGCACAATGACGATTCATCCAGGAGGTTATAAAAGAACCCTGTACAACATCTAAAGAACTGCAGGCCTCACTTACCTCAATTAAGGTCAGTGTTCATGATTCAACAATAAGAAAGAGACTGGGCAAAACGGCACCCATAGGCAAGGGCGTAACCATGGTATAGATATTGGGGGGGTCCAAATGTGAGCCCTCCCTCAGCTATTTTTTTTTATGTTCAGTCGCGGATCAGATCGTAAAAACAAACAGGCCAGGCCATCAACGAATGAATAGAGACTTATCAATGGAGTGGGAAGTGCGGGAACTCCTTGGTCTGTGACTCCAGCAGTTCATTATTCAGGCTATTTTCAGGGTATCATGCTAGCTACCTAGCTATAATACTGAGCCATTTAAACGTGATATTTTTTTCACATTTATTCAAAAATTGCAGCGGTATTTTTGACCATGGCACTACTTTTTAGGTGTCTACTTGCTTACCGTCTGAAAAAAAGGCGAATGTCCGCCTGTTCGTCCTGCTTCTTTCTTTTAGCTCCTACCTTCATTTCATTTAAGCACCAGTGAGAGTCGGACTGGCGTTTTTCAACGATGCCACGAGCGGCGTACGGGCTCAACCAAGTGTACAATCGAGGGGTGGTCACACAGTTTTGTTTCCCTTGTTTTTCCTAAATTGAAAGTAAATCGGAAATAACAACAGATCCACTAGGCTACAACCAGGGTTCATAAAAGGAGGGCATATCATATGTCACATATTACAATATAATAGGCCTATTATTGGGGGGGACAGATTGGTATTTTTCCAATATTGGGGGGGGGTACGTCCCCCCCAAAGTATATGGTGGTTACGCCCATGCCCATAGGAGAGTTCCAAGGAAAACCACTGTTGACCAAAAAGAACACAAAGGCTCGTCTCACATTTGCCAAAAATATCTTGATTATCTCTAAGACTTGAGAAACTCATCAGAGACTACATCTGCTCTGTGCTGCCTGCCTCACTGGATCCGCTACAATTTGCATTTCGCAGCAACCACTGACGATGCTATTGCCTTCACCCTGCACACTGCTCTCTCCCACCTGGAAAATAAGACCGCCTTAAGAAGCGTCTCTTCTTCCTGAGATGGCTGAGGAAGTTTGGAACAAGCCCCAGAATCCTCAGATCCTTCTACACCTGCACTGTGGAGAGCATCCTGACCGGCTGTATCACCGCCTGGTTTGGAAACAGCACCGCTGGCAACCGCAAAGCTCTGCAAATGGTCATGCGAACTGCCCGCCACATTGTTGGAGGTGAGATTCTCTCCCTCCAGGATATCTACACCAGGCGGTGTACAAGGAAAGCCCGGAGGATTATCAAAGACTCCAGCCACCCGTCCCACAGACTGCTCTCTCTGCTGCCCTCAGGGAGACGTCTCCGCAGCATCCGATCCCGCACTAGCTGACTGAGGATAGCTTTTTCCCTCAGGCTATCAGGCTAATGAACAGTGGCGGCTTGTGCAAAACATTTTTGGGCGCAAACAAACTGAAAGTACGGGCGATCTGGTCCAAGCTCCTTGATCCTTTTTTTTTCTTCATCCGAACGCCTTGTGAACGGGTATTTTTGTAAAGATCAAACCGAATTTTCTTTCATCTCGAGATATTCGAGAAACATATAAAAACAATATTGATTCGCTCTAACAACAAAAGTGGGAGGGTTCGAGGCGCAGAGCCTGCGCCCAAGGACAATTTGAAACAAGCCAATTAGAGCTTAGCCTCAAATCATATGCTTTTGAAAAGTTTGTGTACCTACATAGACACTCATTAGTCTGGCGCCCCGCACACAAATATGAAAGAAATATAGTTTAGATTTTTTGATTTTCAATACATTATAATATAACTAAACTGTAGAATACTATGACTAAATGATTTTATTTAGTTAATATTTGCGATATATTTTTAGCTTATTGTTAACATGTTAAAGGGGGCTAACTTGAAGGGGGGCGGCGCCCCAGCGCCCCCTATTGACCAGCCGCCACTGCTAATGAACAGAAACAAACTAATACACCCTATAACACACTCCCACTTTACGATATGCCATGCACTGCACTTTAACACAGTTCAACTGGACTACAAGCACACACTGCACTAACACAACAATGTATCTGCTACCACTGGATACCATGCAACGCACATCCATGACATTGCGTATCCGGCCTATGTATAATCTGTTGCACCTTCACATATTATTTTGTGTATATCTGTGTACATAATGTATAATGTGTACATACGGTGTGTAATGTGTATTGATAACTGTATGTCAAATAGTACACTGTGTGTACTGAGTATATGTTTGTGTATTTTGCACATTGTCATATGTATAAGTCTGTAAGTATGTACTGTCTATATGTAAATAGTTTTTGCACTGTCTGGAGCACGCTCTCAAGAATTTCACTCACCAAGGCACATGTGCTGTAGTGATGTGACAATAAAAGTGATTTGATTTGATTTGATTTGATTTTGATTTGATTGGACTTTTGAGCAAATATTCGGTGGACTGATGAGACTACAATTGAACTTTTTGGAAGGTGTGTGTCCCGTTACATCATGCGTAAAACCAACACAGCATTTTATATAAAGACATCATACCAACAGTCAAATATGTTGGTGTTAGTGTGATGGTCTGTGGTTGCTTTGCAGCTTAAGGACCTGGACGAATTGCCATAATTGATGGGACCATGAATTCTGCTCTCTATCAGAAAATCCTGAAGGAGAATGTCCAGCTGTCAGTTTGTGACATCAAGCTCAAGCACACTTGGGTTATGCAGCAGGACAATGATACGAAACACACCAACAAGTCCACCTCTGAATGGCTCAAGAAAAAGAAAATTAAGGTTTTGGAGTGGCCAAGTCAAAGGCTGGACTTAAATCTGATTAAAATGCTGTGGCATGACCTTAAACAGTCCTTTCATGCTTGAAAACCTTCCAATGTAGCTGAATTAAAACAGTTCTGTGAAGAAGAGTGGGTCAAAATGCATCCACAGCGATGTGAAAGACTCATTGGCAGTTATCGCAAATGCTTGATTGCAGTTGTTGATGCAAAGGGTGGCACAACCAGCTATCAGATTTAGGGAGCAATTACTTTTTCACGTAGTGCCAGGCATGTTTTGACAGCTTTTTTCCCTTAATAAATGAAATCATTATTTCAAAAATGTGTTTTGTATTTACTAAAAAAATAGTTGATGATCTGAATCATTCAAGTGTGACAAATATGCAAAATAAAACAAATAAAACTGGTCTGTATACTCGTTCTTGCAGGTTGACCCCGAGATGGTCGACGGTCAGCTGTCGTATGTTCTAGGAGCGGTGGGCATGCCTGGCCTCACTGCTCTTTTAGGTGTGAGAGAGAAGGGTCATGTGACTCCAGGAAGCCACCAGACGATGGTTATCAGTGGAGCAGCTGGAGCTTGTGGGTCGATTGCTGGACAGGTAATATGTAAGTGTAAATATGAAATTGGGTCTGTTTTCTATGGAAAGATTTAGTTTTGTCAACATTTTAGAAGTATTTGAAAATAGTTATTATAAATTAACTTTTAATATTTAGGCTTGCTAAGGCAGATTCTTCATTTGATGCTCTTTTTTTCTACTGTTAATTTATTGATAAAAAGGTAACACGTTAGTATAAGGACCAATTCTCACCATTACTAATTGCGTATTAGCATGCCTATTTTGAACATATTGACTGTTTATTAGTACTAATAAAGCACATATTCTGCATGACCTTATTCTATATCCCTAATCCTAATACCTTGACAACTACCTTACTATTAATAAGCAGCAAATTAGGAGTTTATTGAGGCAAAAGTCAAAGTTAATGGTTTGTTAATAGCGAGAATTGGATCTTAAAATAAAGTGTGACCCAAAAAATTATAATTAATATACATTAACTCGAATACACTTCTTCTATGATGAGTAGTTTTTTTATTTTGGAGGACATAGTCAAAATTTGATAATACAACTGATTCAATAATAAAGAACAAATAACTCATTAAGTAATTACATTGTTACATATAAGTTCTTAAATATGAACCTAGTTTAGTATAATCATTTATTATTGCTTCAAACATATCACATTTTTGCATAGCAAATCAAAGTCATTTGGTGCTATCAAAATAATAAAAAAAACATTAAGGAAATGATATCATAGACAGGACCCCTGCATGACTATGTCAAGTTTAATAATAAATCAGATAATTTAAAATCGGACGTATTATGATAAGATGGGGTGAAAAAATGGTGTCTGGTGTGACTCCCAGAAGCGTAATAATATTTATTAATATTTCAAGATTTTTTGTATAAAATATAAATAATATATAAAATAAAATATAAATAATAAATATCATAATAAAATTTTACATTAAAAAAAATGTATTTATTTATTGCTTCATTTTTTTTTAATAATTAGGAATGCCTAAAAGGATAAATGTGGCTAAAATAATCTGTATTATTTGCTATCATATTGAATACTTAAAGTAACATTATTTGCTTCTTGTATAAAGCTCTTTCTTTTGCTTTTGTGATATACAGAATGCCATGTGTGATTTGAGTTTTGCTCTGTGTTGTTTCAGATCGGCAGACTGGATGGTTGTGAGAGAGTCGTGGGGATTTCCGGCTCTGACCAGAAATGCCAGGCCTTGGTAACAGAGCTGGGTTTTACTGCAGGAATAAACTACAAGAAAGGAGATATCAGCTCATCGCTGAGGGAACACTGCCCCACAGGCATTGATATATACTTTGACAACGTAGGCGGTCCTATCAGCGATGCTGTTTTATCACAGGTTCAGTATGTCCTGCCTTCAGTTTTAATGTCAGTTTCTGTGGGTCATTTGTGTTAAAGTGCAATACTCTCCCTGAGCAGATGAATCCCGGTGGCCATGTGATTCTGTGCGGCCAAATATCACAGTACAATAAGGATGTGCCTTACCCACCTCCTCTTAGTGAGGATACACAAGAAACTTTGCGTCGCAAAAACATCACAAGGTACAAGAAAATAGCTAGTAAAACCTACTTTGTTGATTGTATACATTGTATCATATTACCAAATTGTAAGCAGTGCAATATGTTCACAGGGAGAGATTTGTTGTTTTGAACTACATGGAGAAGCATGAAGAAGGTCTTGTGCAGCTCAGCCACTGGGTAAAGACAGGCCAGATAAAGGTAAATCTACCACAGTCATGTTTCCTCACATGAAAGATGCCTCGTGGGAAAGCTAGGTTGCTGCTGGAAGAGGTGTTAGTGAGGCCAGCAGGGGGTGCTCACCCTGTGGTCTGTGTGGGTCCTAACACCCCAGTATAGTGACGGGGACACTATGCTTTAAAAAGCACTGTCCTTCGGATGAGACGTTAAACCGAGGTCCTGACTTTCTATGGTCAATAAAAATCCCAGGATGTCCTTCGGAAAAGAGTAGGGGTGTAACCCCGGTGTCCTGGTCAAACTTCCCCATTGGCCTCTGGCCATCATGGCCTCCTAATAATCCCCATACACTGATTGGCTTCATCACTCTGTCTCCTCTCCACCTGTAGCTGGTGTGTGGTGGGCGTTCTGGCACAATATGGCTGCCGTCGCATCATCCAGGTGGATGCTGCACATTGGTGGTGGTTGAGGAGATTCCCCCTTCTATGTAAAGCGCTTTGAGTACCCAGAAAATTGCTATATGTTAAGTTGACCTAAGATATTTAAAATAAAATGAAAGGCATAGTTCATCCCAAAATTTAAATTTAGTCATCATTTACTCACCCTCATGTCGTTCCAAACCTGTATGAGTTTTTATGCTGAACATACAATATATTTTGAAAAACGCTGGTAATCCAACAGTTGATGATCCCCATTGACTTCCATAGTATTTATTTTCCTACTATGGAAGTCAATGGGACCAACATCTGTTTGTTCTTTAAAATATCTTCTTTTGTATTCAACATAAGAAAAAATCGTATATAGGTTTGGAACGACATGAGGGTAAATTATGACAAAAAATATATTTTTGGGTGAACTATTCCTTTAATTTAAATTTAAGTAAATGTAATAATGTGTGTCTTGCTCTAATTGTCAATTTTAAAATAAATTTAGTGTCAGTTTTTGGTTAAATATAGATGGTTTCAAGCACTGTTTGAGGTTTGACACTGAAAATGCACATATATAGTTTAATAAGTGTTTGGGGAAGAAGTCCCTTATGTTCACCAAGGCAAAAAACAGTACAATTGTGATATTAAGTTTACATTGTTTTATATTTTAAAATGTCATTTATTCCTGTGATGGCAAAGATAATTTTTCAGCATTCATTACTCAAGTCAAGTGTCAAATAATCCTTCAGAAATCAATCTAATATGCAGATTTGCTGCTCAAGAACCATTTCTTATTATTATCAAGCGCAGCTTAATATTTTTGTGGAAACATTTTTTTCAGGATTCTTTGACTTTTCCTCCTAAAATATTTGAAGATATGAAAGTCTTGCCTTTACATGAAAAAAACACAACAACAAACCTTGTCACAATATGAACCCCTTTACTTTGTTGTACATAAATACAGCCAAATAAATCAATTCCAATGCTAGATGATTCAGAGTTACAGAAACATGACAAATATAAATCGAGGTCATTTCATGTAGGAAAACAACATTGTCAGCTGTAAAACAGAATAAAGAATCACTTTTTTGGACGTATTTTGTGGTAAAGCAAATTTTTAAAAGGACAATTCTGATTAAATTCCAAGTAATATGTATTCATTGTTCACTCAAAAGAAACGATTTTGTACCTTCCACAAAACAAATGTGAACAGCACTTTCCAGCATGAGTGGAACTACAAAATCCACGTGACCACAGAAACCCAGAATGCCCATAAAACAGTGCAGAACAACTGGAAGGAATATACATTACAATATCAATGTGGATGGATACAATAACCTAATAAAAAATCAAATACGGTAATTAAAACCAAATCACATTTAAGCAGATATTAAATCATCAAACATTCAAAGTCCTATTGGTTCACCACAAATCTAGATTAGCATACAGAGTAAATGTGGAATCTTCTCAAAAGGTTCGTTCTCATCATCATGTGCGTTAAAACTGCAACAAAACTCTTTAAAAAAAACTAGAGCAGTCTATTGTACAAGTCTTCAATTTCCTGAGAGACAACAGAGACCTTGAGTGACCTGAAACAACAGAAATGTCAGTGAATCCACCAGAAACTCTTTCTGAACCTCAATGACGACAACAGAGTTTCTATTCAAACTAACTGATGGCCATTGTGTCCTTAGGTTGTTAGTGTGGTCTGCAACTGTGAAAAACAACTATAAAAGAGCTACTTTATTACACATCTATCTAATGTGTAATGGCAATGATTGGCAATCCGGTGGCCGTGAAGACAGCATTGAATGGAGGGAAGAGCTTGGCACATAAGAAAACGATACAGGCCTCTCTTCAGCGGTCACCGTCACGATGGCCGGTTGGTCTTGCTGCCCCCGGAGAAGCTAGGAAGTGTTCCCCACCATGCCCTGTACACCAACAGCAGACCCATGAACAGGGCCCAGGTACGTAGGGGAGAGAGGAAGAAGGCCAGCGGTCCGTAGGTCTCCAGCAGGAAGTAGCAAGAATAGGCCTGCCAAATCATGAGGACCAGCATGCCTACGTGCATCGGCAGAGTCCTCCAGCGGCTGCCCGGCCGACACAAATGCGTGCGGAAGCTGGTTCCGCGACACCTGTGGTGAAGACTCCAGCAGAGGTAATAAGTGAGAGGCATATTGAAGAAGAGCACCTGTGGATGACAGACAGCATGTTACGACTCGGCCGTTACGATCAGTATAATCTGCACCTAGATCTTGAATTACCTGTGTGACTCCCACGACATAGGAAGTAAAACTGCCTTCAAGGAAATGGCCATCCACAAACACACCAAAAGCAAAGCAGGCTCCATTGTGTCCCTCAATAACTTCCCCAATGAACCATGGACCTGAAAAACCAGAAGACAAAATGTACTGTTCTTTCTTCACAGTAATCGCAAGGACATGTTGGGACTGAGTTCATGCTGACACATCTTCACTGCGCTCGAGCAAACCAAGTTAGGGACCATTCCCTCTTCTGAATGGTCAGATGGAAAAAATACTCTGTATAATGTTCCATCAATTCGTGAAACTGTTCATGTGGTGTCAGGTGGTGACTTACCTAATGCTGTACACAGGTTGAACAGCAGCAGAGAATAGAAGAAAGTGTTGCTTTTACTGACAAGATGCAGAGACGTCCACGCTTGAGAAGACAATCCTGATGGATTATAAGAGTATATAGTGTCAAGAGCCAATTATGCTCATGAAGACCATTTTATATTCAGTTATAATGACAGGACAACATAAATACCTCTTGTAGAAGAAACGGGCATAAATCTGAAGAGCACAAGCCCAGCAAGGTTTAGTAATACTATGCCCACAAAGGCAATCCGTGCCTGTGGGAACACACACACAGTCATTGAGATGCATATAATATTCATTAACAGTAAACTATTAACTATAAACATTTTATGTACGTTTTTGGTAAATGTGTTTTATGTAGAGATTTTATTGTTGTATTCTTATTCCAGACACAGTCTTTCAATCTTATAAAAATGCAATATAATATATTAATTATTCCATGTTTAAAGCTACGATAATCTAAAGGGATAATTCATCCAAAAAATGAAAAATCAGGCATTAATTACTCACAAAAATACATTAATTTGTGTTCCGAAGATGAACAAAGGTCTTACGGGTTTGGAAAGATATGAGGGTGAGTAATTAATGACTGAATTTTCCTTTTAACCCTTTAACTGAAGAGCGAAGTAAACAGCCATTTCGATATTTATTGTGAGATCAATTTTTCACCATCACATGATGACTTGGTTTCATTTTGTACCAGTAAGTAGTGGTCTGTAAGGAGGATGAAGGACTGCATGAAGCCGAAGCTGGGAGTGAGGTCTTCCTCCAGTGTAAACTGCTGATCTCGCACTTTTGAGCGACCTGCAGAGTCCTGGGACAGGGAGAGAGAACAAGTGTGAAAAGCTCACACTGTGCCATTTTCTTAAAGTAACAATTTCAACCATTTCTATATATTTAAAGGGATATATTAAAATAACATTATTTTGTGTATTTGGTGTAATGGAATGTGTTTATGTGGTTTAAGTTTAAAAAAACACATTATTTTCCACACACTGTACGTTATTGTTGCTCCTCTATGCCCCGCCTTTCTGAAACGTTCCGATTTTTACAAAGCTCATCGTTCTGAGAAGTGAGGCGAGCGTTGTGATTGGCCGAATACCTCAAGCGTGAGAGGAAATGTTACGCCCCTTACCGTATTGTGATACCGTGTCCCGGCGCGAAGAGACTAAAATAATAAAACCCGCTAAACGAGGCATGTGTTGCATTCAGACATAATTACTGATTATAATGACTTATACTATCTTTTACACGTCGCATTTGTGATCGGAGAAACTACAAACAACAAGCACTACTCTACACAGCTCAAAACTCACGTTTGAATCGTCACTGGCCGAAACGTACTTACAGGCTGTGAGTCAGAAGGTCAGACTGTCCTTGCAACGTTGAAATTGCCCCACTTTATTGAAACAGCCTGTGTGCAAGCCAGCATTGTAAGCTACTCTCCTGCCAGGTTCAGGAAATAGTCCTCCATAAAATGTGCTGCACACACTATAATATTTGGGTTGCACTGTTCTGGAACAGTGTTGTAAATATAACTTCTCCACTGATTTCTACTTGTGTCCTCTTTTGGAAGCCCAAACAAAGTACTTTCACAATGAAACACAGCATCTCCAAGACATGATGCCGGCGGAAGCAACAATTCTAGTTCCGCCTTCTTTCATTGCATATACCTTTTGGCGGTGTTATGCAAATCTTCCCACACCGTGACATAGACATGTCAACAGCACACCTCTTCTAAATAAGCCACATGATTTGAGGAACGAGTGACAAGTGATGCTTAATACAAGAGTAAAATTATTTGTTCAAATCATTACCTACCTCTACGTTAACACTGATAGTGTGCAGTCCAGTAATGTATAGCGTTGGGTCCCATTGCAGCACGTATAAAGGACCCCCAGCGCTAGATGCTTTTCCCAGTGAAACTCCATCCACATTCACATGCACAGCTGTGATTGGAGATTCAGAAAAAGCCAGGAGCCTATAGAACCGACACACGGCACATTGAGTAATTAGTGCAACCTCAAACTATGACATTCTTCGTAGGACAGAACAAGACAAGCATGCAAGGAATAAACATAAACGTGAGGTTGGGATGAGAGACGATAATGTTTCAAAAGTCAACGTCTGAGCGCTTGAAGATTCAAGAGGACACACACAGAGACACCTGATGTGCGTGGAACTGCGGATACGACCCAGAGGCTCCACGCCTGTGTGCAGGTACTGGGCGTCTTTGGGATTGGTGATCAGCACAGCTGGCCAGTCCTCAAACGTCACATCAGTGAAACTAAGCAGGTCATGGTCAAACGCCAATATCCTGTACCTGAAACAAACAAGGGAGAACTTTGTGTCACTGCATTTTTATAAGAGCTAGAGCACAACACTATGTATTCCTCATATATCAGCTGTTATTCTTGTATTTGCTAACAGTCAGCTATATATACATCATGAAGTATTCCCTTGAGCATGAGCCTTGTTCTTTGTGAACTTACCTGCGGTTGTCCATCCAGTCTCCCAGCTCTAACTCCAGCGTGCCTCCTTGATGTCGACTGTGCAGTACTGGCATGAAGCCTCCTAGTGTATGTAGGTGCCCACACAAATACGCCACGGCTGTACTGTAAAAAACAATGGATACAATTTGAGATTCAGCAGAATATGATGAATATTATAAGACACAACCTAATGTCGCTTGTTAGCTCTATTGCATTATTCTCTAAAAGTGTTTAACAGCACTGAATATGACATTATTATTACAGCATTTCAGACCAGAATTCATGCAAGAGAATCATGTTCTAGGGACTTGGGTTTAGATGTAGGTCAGATGGCCAAATAGACATCGGATTTAGAACGACATTTGAAAAGTGGCCCAAATTGAGTTGCAGCCTCAGATGGCACAGTCACAGGCCATCCACAGGTCACTGACTGATTCTGATTCATACTGCACAGAAAACTTGTATGTCCTTTTGCGAAATTGCAACAGAGGGAGGTTTTTTTTAAATCACAAAGAAACTAGTGGCTACAAGGTTGAAATAAACACTGGAAAGTTTAACAGGTTAATGAAACGAAATATTTGAAAAAATATAAATTAACAAAAACCAAAATAATAAATTAATAAAACAGTTAGTAGCAAATGTATACACACACACACATACACACATACATACATTCATACATATATAAACACACACACACTCTGATTTTTTGAGTTACATGCAAAATAATTTATATTAGCATATTACTTTTATACAGACAGAAACAAAAGTCTATATATGGTTTATCTATAACAAAGATTTTTCTTGTGTTTTCATTACAGTCCTTTGTAGAGACTTGATGCTGTAATAAAAAATATTTAATTTAATTAATCTACACCACAGTTCCAAAGTTTTTTTTTTGAAGAAAAGAAACATTCATGAAGGATGCATTAAATTGATCAACAGTGACTGTAAAGACTTTACATTGTTTCAAAAGATTGCTACCTCAAAAAAATGCTGTTCTTTGGAAAGTATCAAAGAATATATCAGTTTCCACAAAACAATATTAAGCAGCTTTTATTAAGAAGTGTTTTAAATGTTTTTAAATATAGTCATACTTAGAAAGTTGACAGTCGTTTAATTTGGCACTGTTATTTGTTTTAATATAATCTAATTTCAGATAAACCAACCCCTAACAGAACAGTTGTTAATGACTTTATATGCTGGTCACATGCTCTCTTCCTGTCTAAGTGGGCTGTTATTGGCGGTCAGTGGGGAAAATGTTCAAACTGGTTGACCGTGTCACGGCAAGATTTCTTCAAACCTCATGAGCTCTCGGATTCCAGGGAAGGGGGAGATGATAGTAGATGTGGTATAATGTCCAAACCAGATGGACTTGTTACTGCTCAGACTCTCTTCTCTAAAGGTTGCCAACATGTCCATCTGAGTCTATGGGGAACATCACATTTCAGCTCAAGGGAAAGGTTGTCATTACATTTACATAAGCTAAAATAATCTCTCCTACCTGACTCATAATTCCAAAGAAGTTATAGGGCCGTTTGGGTTGTTGAAAACTCTGTTCTTCTAAAGTGTAGAAAACTCAGAAGAGAAGACCAGGAGACTTCGGATTCGATCGTCAGCAGAATTTCTTTATTCTATGACATGTGTTGTTATCTGCAGTCATCGAAATCTCATCTTAAGTCATTTTACAGGGTATCTTTATAGTCAGGATTGGAGGAGGGACTTTTTAGGTTGAGACAAAACATCAAAGCTGAGGGCAATAAACCTAACGAATCCACATCTGGCCAGGACAAAGTCATTTGCAGAATAAAGGTTCAATCTCTCAGTAGTCATTGATCTCATTGACAAAAGGCACAGCTGTCCCAAGCCCAAATGGTCAGGAAACAATCTCAAGCACCTTTGCCTTGCCCGACACCTCTTAGTCAGGACGTGAATTCAAATCAAACATAGAATAACATTTGTGATCCTTCAATCCCTCTTTGAGAGTTCTAATAACTCTCACAAAAATACAAATTTAGACCCTTAAAAGTTAATTCTTGTAACTTGTAATCGTTACAGGCACATTGTACATGTTCTGTGTTGCTTATATGTAATTGCATGCTGACACAGAAACAAAACATGCAATTAGGGTCCGTGAAGATTTGACGGGTAATAGTCTCTGCGTTGTGTATTTTTATTCTTTTCTTCTTCTTCTTCTTTCTTGTGTGATAGTTGGCTCTAATGGGTCTAGTTATTTTCTAGAGGTTGTGGCTTTATCCGCAGGTGAGAAGGGTGGTGCATATGGATCTCAGGACAGCCATCAAATGGTATCTGCACAGAGGAAGAAAGAAACACAAACAAGAGAGAACTAACGGCACAGAGCAGTATTTGTAGAGTCTGCATACATTAGGGTTGTATCCTCTGTTCAAAATATAGTCTGCTATGGTTGTTCCTTCTTTCCCTATTTCTCAATTCCTGCGACACCTAAAGAACAGTGAGGAAAGGATGGACTAATGGAGGAAAGGCCTATGAGGAAATCTTCACCTCAGGGTTGGCCCCGAAGCCTGTTGCTTTCGGTTCTTCCCTGGGCTCCCACTGGTTCTTGTGTCTGCCCTATCCTATCCCTGCAGGGGAGGAACAACCTTAATATGTGACACATGAGTCCAAGTTTTCCTTCCCTGACACAATACTGCAGCTGCTGTAATCAACATCACTTGATGTGGTCCGTACCACTTAGGCTCTAATGGCTTGTTTTTGAATGTCTTTATCATGACCCATTGACCTGGGACGATTGTGTGTCCACCTTCTGGTGGAGTCTGCCAACACGACTCAACTCTCTTTGGCACTCTGCACTGCCTTTGTGAGGTTTTCACAGTAAGCGATCAGGGCATCTGAAGCAATGTGCACATCAGCATTTCTAAGATCAATCACACCTGGCATCTGCATTGGGCCAGTAATAATCTCATGAGGGCTCAGTCCTACTGATCTGTTAGGTGATGCTCTCATACTACACAGTACTGCGGGCAGTGCTTCAACCCATGGTACTCCTTCCTGATGCATTTTGCTTAGCCTGGTTTTGATTGTTCTGTTTGATCGTCAACCTGTCCTGATGCTTGTGGCCTATAGGGGCAGTGAAGGTTCCACTTAATCTTCAACATTCTAGACACTTCCTTGACTACCTGTCCTGTGAAGTGGGTACCTTGATCTGAGTCAATGCAATCTGGTAATCCCCATCTGGGAATGAAATCAGTGACAAGACATTTAGCAGTATGTGCAGCTGTAGCGCCGCCCTGTTGGATAAGCTTCTACCCATCTTGAGAACTTGTCTATTACTACCAAAACGCCAGTTTTTCCTTTACAAGGGGCAAACGATATGTAATCAACTTGCAGGTGACGAAATGGCCCTGGTGGAGCTGGGGTATGTGCTGCTGGTGTAATGGCTGCTGGTACATCATTATTTTTCTGACATGTAACACATCTCTTGACTGTTTCAGTGGCTGCGTTTCTGAATTTTGGATTCCACCATTGATTTGAGAACCTGTGATTCATCGTTGCTGGACCACTATGACCCAAACTGTGTATTTGTTGAGCCAAATATGGCAACAGTGATTCGGGAGCAACATACTTTCCCCTTTGGTCCAGCAGCCGGATGAATCCACAGTGGCTCCTTTGTCTAACCATGTCCATGCTTCATATAGAGGAACGCCTTTATACAGATCAACGATTGATTCAGGAGGTAGAATTATCTTCTGTGCTGTACTACCTGAACACACTTGTACAGTTGCATAGAAACAAGCCTGTTTAGCCGCACATCAGCAAGAGCATTACCTTTAGCTTCCGTAGTATTAGTTGTGAGATGTGCTTTCACTTTGATCACTGCTAATTTCTTTGGGAGTTTCATGGCAAACATTAAATCTTTCACTAATCCAGCATGCTTAATGGGGATCCAGCAGAAGTTAGAAATTTTCTGGTTTGCCAAATGACACCAAAATCATGAATTACCCCAAAAGCATACCTGGAATCTGTGTAGATATTTGCAACCGATCCTGAAGCTAGCGTGCATGCTCTAGTTAAGGCTACTAGTTCTGCAGCTTGAGCTGAAAATGATCTGAAGACGACCTGAAGCAACTACTTCAGTGGTGGAAGTTACTGCATATCCTGCTCGCCTGTTACCTTCAATAACTTGAGCTGAACCATCAACAAACAACTCCAATTCGTTCTCTATGGGAGTTTCTGCTATTTTACTTGTCGCTGCATATGTAAGCGTAACACAATCATGAGTCATTTCGCCTTCATCCTCTAACACAAATTCAGTCATTGCAGACATCATACATGAGGATGGGTTCGTGACTGGTGCACGCTGTATAACAATATTCGGGGCTGTGAGAGTTGCTAACTTCTCTTTATGCTACCTTTCACAAAAATTCTTTGGTCATTGTGTTGGATTACAGGGGAAAGGTAGCTACTCACAGCCCCAATAATTAGTTTTTTTCCTGGTCTTGTTGTGCTCTTAGAAGAGCCTGAACTAACTGTCCTATAGTTTCAGTGGTCACTGGCGGAACTACTTCAGGGTTGTGTGCAGGCTGAGAAGGAGCAGAATTATGCATAGCATTTCTTTTACTATCTTGCAACTTCTTCCTACACTCTTTCTCCCAATGTCCAAATTTTTCACAGTATTTGCATTTGCTTTCTCTTTAGACCATCTATTGTCTTGTTTCGTTGTGTTAAACGTAGCTGCTGCTACTCTTACTTTTGCTTTGACATCAGCATCTCTTTCCCATGTAGTTAACCTGTCTAGGTTACTTCTGAGAGTTCTGTTAGACCAAGTTAGATCTAAGAATGGTAAAGCTTTTCTGTATTCGGCCTACAAGGCCATCTGACCAGATACGAACCAAGGGTCCCTTGTCATCTAGCACACTTTCAGGGTCATCAACAATTCCACTGTAGATTACAGCTGACTGACAAAATCTCTCAGTATATTCACTCACAGTTTCTTCTTTCCTTTGCACACAGGTAGTAATTCTAGACCAATCTATTTTGGGTCCTAAGATATTCTTTAGGATTTTCAAAATACCTTCTCTTAAATCACCCTTACTGGCATTTCGCAGTTCAGAAGTGACAGCAGATTCAAAACTGTTGAATTCAGATTCAGTTAGTATTTGTGACATCAGCTGCGTGACTTCTGTCAACGACATGTCATAAAGACGCATTTACTGATCAATGTTCTTCTAAATTCAGAAAAATGTGTGTGCTGCTGGTAAACTTTGAGATAGTCTCTATATCTTTAGGACCTAAAGCTTTGGCAACAGTTTGTATTTGCACCACAGAAGAATTGAGAGGAACACTATCAGTTTCCTCAATCCCCTGAGATCTCCTCCTCGCACCACACACATTGAAGGAATTTACAGGCACATCAGTTACTGATTGAGAGCTACATCTGTTTCAAAAACGCTTGTAAATCAGGGTAAATGTTATCAGGCTGACTAACCTCCACATCAGTTTTTGCCTCTTTCTTGAGGTTCAATTTCTTGGTCAAAGTGTATATTCTAGCACGGAGTTCATTGTTCTGTTTCTCTAGCTCTGTGTTACGCTGAGACTGTTGTGTCGCTAGCGTTACACTGAATTCCTGTGACAACAGATAATGTCTTTCACATTGTTCTTACGAATACTTGCTCCTAGTACTTTTTTACACTCATCTACCGACCAAGTCTTGTCTGGATGAATCTCATATTTCTGCGTTAGTTCTTGTCTAACTTTCTCAGTGACTATTATGTTCATTTGCACTCTAAAAGTGATTTGAATTCGCTATCTGACCACACAAAGGAGTCGCTAGACCACCTTTTTCAGTTGTGGGATCAGTCTAGCATTCTTTCTAAACATTTTGTGAGTTTCTTTGTTATCACACAATCAAAACACTAAAACTTCTCTGATCAACAGAGGGTACACTTGTTAACACAGATCAACTATTGTTAACCTTCCCTGGCAAAGCAGAGGATAACACAATTCACTAGCACTTTACGCTAATCTTCCTGCATGAACAGAGGATAACCAATTCTTCCCTGCCAAAACAGAGGATAACAAATATTAGCACGTAATGCTAAATCTTCCTGCCTGAACAGAGGATAACAAATATTAGCACGTAATGCTAAATCTTCCCTGCCTGAACAGAGGATAACAAATATTAGCACGTAATGCTAAATCTTCCCTGCCTGAACAGAGGATAACAAATCTTAGCACGTAATGCTAAATCTTCCCTGCCTGAACAGAGGATAACCTTCATCTCTAAAAAGACATTTTTAGAGGATAACTTAGTTAACCAAACCCTACAGCTGTCTGTTAACTCTTCTCTGACGGCGCAGAGGATAGCACATTTGTTCTGGTCTTAAAGGTTCTTTTGGATAGAGTGACACTCACCAACCTTTGGTTGTACGGAAAGCAGATCGTTGTTTGAGCTTGAAATTTCAATCTGAATTCAGGTGAGGAGCTCTACCCGGGTCACGGCAGCATCTGTTGAAAACTCTGTTCTTCTAAAGTAGAAAACTCAGAAGAGAAGACCAGGAGACTTCGGATTCGATCGTAGGATTCTTTATTGAAAAAACCCCAGTGTGATGGTAGGCTGCAGTCATCGAAATCTCATCTTAAGTCATTTTTACAGGGTATCTTTATAGTCAGGATTGGAGGAGGGACTTTTTTTAGGTTGAGACAAAACATCAAAGCTGAGGGCAATAAACCTAACGAATCCACATCTGGCCAGGACAAAGTCATTTGCAGAATAAAGGTTCAATCTCTCAGTAGTCATTGATCTCATTGACAAAAGGCACAGCTGTCCCAAGCCCAAATGGTCAGGAAACAATCTCAAGCACCTTTGCCTTGCCCGACACCTCTTAGTCAGGACGTGAATTCAAATCAAACATAGAATAACATTTGTGATCCTTCAGGGTCCAGGGGTCAGAGTGGCATCGGCACAAATGAAAGAGTAGTTCCCAAAAGGAGTTCTGTGTATGTAGTGGAAGGATCCAACTTTCTGATTGGCAGAGTATTTCCTAAGCATTCAGGAATGGAGATAAATAAGACAAAATTTATTCCCAATAAGACCATAAAATGTGCATTAAAAAGGATTTTTTTAAAATGTCGACTTTAATATCTGAACCTTCTTGGAACTTTATAGCCATTATGTTTTGCATTTGTAATATTTGTACAGACCTGTAATAATTGTTCATGCTCTCCAATGAAATAATATTAAAGGCATCTGAGGAAACAAGAAGAAAATATAAATCAAGATTTCCTGGAAACGGAAGAAGAGCGTGGACAAAATAGCTGACAATGGAGCTCTTATTACACATCTGGCAGCTTTCGTAATGTAACACCAGTTACAAGACCTGTGGGGAAATGGGATGAAATTGTATGGAAAAGAGCAACATGACCATTCATCTAAATATCTCCTTTTGTGTTTGACTGACAAAAAAAAAAAAATCATACAGGTTTGGAATGTCTATAAATGAAAAAAAGTATACAAAATAATAATGATTGCCATAATAACTAAGTAAAATTAAATAAGTTGAAGTGATAAAATTAATAAAAAAAATAAATACAAATAATTTAAACCTAAATAGAAATATTTAAAATAAAAACTAACAAAAATGACAACAGCACATAAAAATGATTAAAACTTTAATAATAAAATGAAAACTGAAAATCGAAAAATAAAAGCTAATTCAAAATATGTATAAATACTATAACAGCATATAAATAATACTAAAATAATACTGCAGAAATATAATTTTGGGGTAAAATATAACTATTAAATCAAGATAGAGACTGGAGGAGTAATGATAAACATACTCATGACTGCAAAGTTGTTATTAATCTACTAAAGTTTGTTCTGTGTCACAACAAACCGGCAATATCCTGTTTAATAGAGCTGGGCTTCATTTCAAGTCATTAGTGTTACATAAGATTGTCCAGCTGTCTTCACTCAATGTCCTTTAATTGTTTTATTACCAACAGACAACGGGACAAAGACAAACAATTATTTGTCCCTGACCAACAGTGACGTGCGAAGAGGAAGCTTATTTCTGCTCTTTATTTAGCTCTGCCACCGAAACCTTCAGATGCTTTCATAATGATTTCTGGAGGCAACTGACATTAGAAAAAAAAGATAAAGTGTGTCATTTTTGTGATGTTAAAATATTTTTTCCTATCCCACTGTAATATGCAACTATAACTGGGCTCCATTCATAAAGTGTGTAAACACATCATTTGAGCCGATGGTGTGATTTTGGGGCGGGGCTATGTGTTTCACTGACCTATGGCAGAGAAGAGATCAACACAATAGACCTATCAGTAAGCCCCTCCCCTCTAATGCAGACTAGCCAATGGCAGTTGAGTATCAGTTGCACAGGAAACGGAACGCAGACATCTTTAGGTTCGAGCACAATAGAGAAACATTAGAAGATCCAACACTCGCATCAGTTTTATGGGGTTTATGCTTCAAAAAATGGAAAAACTATGTGTCTGGGGTACTTGTAACACTGATTCCAGGTATCCTGAGAGGATGGGCAGTATAATTTATTTTATTACATTTCCTGAATCCAAACAAAACAGAGCAAAAGTATTCAACCCCAATACAAATGAAGACAAAAACTTTCATTTTCTGGTCGTCATACACTCATTAAGTTACAATGTTCATCTGCTCAAGCAGAACGTTAATGTTATCTTGTGCTTTAGCAAGGTATCTCTGGCTAAAACTATCTAACGTTAACGTTAGTGAGTCCATGCTAATGTACAAACCTAAATAGCATGCTATTGTCGCGTCTTGTACAGTGTAGGTCAAAAACACATAATAAACAAAGGTCTACATTTCACGGCCTCTTCATGTTAAACTGGTTAAATGTATATTAATTTAATCATGCACTGCGATACATGAAGTGTTGATCCTGTATGTTGTCATCCACGATCGTGATGACCGACCGTAATATGAGACTTAATGTCTTCATTGTGATCTGTAAACCATCGCTTCGAGTTACCCACCGTATTTATTATTAAATATTTTATAAATCCCTCCATGGGATATTTAATTCCCATTTGGTGGCCTTATGTGTCCAAAATTGTGTAAAACATCACGGGACAAGGTTTTCACACTGCAGCTGTCATTGTAAGACAGTGAGCAACTCTGTTTGTTTCTCCGAGGGAGCAACAGTAACTAAGGGGGGCGGGGCTTACCGATAGCCGATAGGTCAATTGTATTTCATTGTGCAACTATTTTACATTTTGGCGAATTGGTGGCTAATTCGTATGAATTCATGATAACTAATTTGTACATTTATGTAAAATCTGCTTCTGCCCCGGTTCATGTTTAAATGTGATTCTCATGCTTAAGTTTTTCTACAAATCATAAACTTTCATATGCTTCGCATCATACAAATTCATAAAAATGAATATAATTATGTTTCACTGCAAATTCGGTTTGGAGTGTTTCGGGTAAACCTGTTAGACAATGATCAATATTTTTTAAACTCTAGCCCTCGAAAATCATCATTTAAAATAATACTAATAATAATCACCATGGTTTCCTCGAATGTCAATCCATTTAGTCCGTTCCAGCACTCGTGATCTTTTAAGGACGTTGTGATAGGCCTGCCACTCCACTTCATGTTGAAGAGAGCCCATTTTACTCTCAGTCTTCGCATCTGTTAAGTCCCCTGTTAAATAAAGTAAATATGTGGGTTTATGTTGCGTGCATGTATAAAATGTAATTTGACTATGCATACAGTAAGTAGTATATGGTAGCTCACCTGTGGCCAGCACAAGATCAGGTTTTATCACATCGATAGTGTCACTACAGAACTTTTCGAAGTCTGAAATGCGCCTGGGATCGTGGAAACGACTGATATGGATGTCGGAAACCTGCACAGAGGAATCAGCATGTTTAGAAATCAGCTAATAATGAGGTTTCACGCAGGCCTGTTCCTAGTTAACAGAGAGAGCTGGAAATCTCACACAAAAAACTCGCCTATTAATAGAGCAAGTGTCACTGGAGTATAGCAGGAGGTAGGGCTGGGCGATATGGCCCAAAACATTATCACGATAATTATTTTCATATCAGTCGATATCGATAATTATCACGATAAATGTCAAATCTTTATTTCTTTCAAGTTTAAAGCCAGATTTTTGCTCCAAAGTGAAAGCTTTACAAACCAGACCATTCATTTTCCTTAACACAATAATTATCTAAATAGATATGTATTTCTTAGTTTCTGCATGTTCTAATGAGTTGATATTGTTTCAAAATCAAGAAACCGGTTTGGGTTGCCTCATAATATTAATAATAATATAATTTTTTGTCTCTTAGAAATACACATTTGATCATAGCTTGAGTTAGGATGCAGTAACATTTTTGTTCATTATCAAAATCAGTAACATCTGTACATCAGTAACATCTGTAGCAACCTCAGTTTTATATGGTATAATGTATTCTGACCAAGTTTTAATTTTTATTAAGAATTTGTTACCCTATAGTAGCATACATTTAAATAATGATAAACAGTTAAAACCACACATATAGCACCTCAATAACATGGTCCAAATATAACTAAATGGTTTTTAGGTAGTCTATTTGTATGAAAGACAGTAGTCTAAAACCATTCAGTATAAATGCACACATTCTATTGCTGCCTTAACCACACATACTTACTATAATTATATACCATTACTCCTGTAATAAAATTCAATGTGAATATCCCACATTTCTGCCACAATACCATAGTGCAGTGAATGTTACTACAGTAAATCCATGGTAAATAATGTCGATGTGCATATTGAAAAGCCTTCTGACTGTCTCGTTGCACAATGTTTCTCATGTTCGGCTTGTGTTCTCACATTAGGTGTGCTCGACTTAAAGCGGCGCTGCACAGAATGGTCAGTGTAAGACATCAAAGTACCGCGAGAGCGATAAGAGCAGATGAAAACTATGCTTTCGAATTGCTCTCGCGGTACTTTGATGTCTTACTCGGACCATTCTGTGCAACGCCGCTTTAAGTCGAATGCGCCTACTGACTGGATCTCACAGCACTGCTTAGTGATCACGTGACCGAGTAAACGCATCTGCTCTCGTGAGCTCGTGCCGCGCGGCAGTTTGAACTGTGATCCGAGCGGATAAACGGTCCGTGTGGCGCGATTCAAATGAGTCACGTGGTTTCGTTCCGCTTTTGGCGCATAAACATTATATCGAACATTTTTCAAACTTTTCATATCGTTTTAGAGGAAAATTATATCGCGATAATTATCGTTATCGAATTATCGCCCAGCCCTAGCAGGAGGCATCGTTTATGTGCGAGTCAGTACACAGCTGAAGGTTTCATGTTTTATCATCCAAACTATGATATTAGGGCGTTATGCACACTGTATATCTGATGTGGCAAGCTTTTTGTTTCCAGGATGTCTTACATATTGTAAATAAAAAACACCAAATGTTCTCAATATATGTTAATAAAACTGTAATTTTAGTGTGCACAAACTTTTCTAAGCAGAATAATTAAAGAATGATGCTATATTCAAACATATATAATTTTTTATGACAAATAATTGGTGTGATAGTTAAAAAAATTGTTAGATATAAAAAATAACTATTACATGTGTCTTTACAGGTCAAATCAGACTCATATTTAAATGACCAATTATTAACTTTCCTCGTTGGTCTTTCTACATGTTAAATAGCTTTACACACGTTTTATTAATATATTAACAAATATTTGCCTCAAAAATAAATTTTCCTTTTTTAAAAATTCAACCCCTCAGACATGTTTTTTTTCGACAGTACAATTTTGCAAAAGGACTAAGAGATTTATGTGTGAAATATGCATGAACTAAAATTGTAGCTCTAAAATTTTCACCGATCATAAACTAACAGCGGAACAATACAGGTATTGTAAAATAATACACACACACACACACACACACACACACACACACACACACACACACACACACACTTTAAAATAAATTACATATTATAAAATACCTTGTTTTGCCAAATTTGTGTCCCAGAATTATTTCAATATTTATACTCAAGTTGTGTTATTCTATCACAAATAGAAATACTGAATGTATAAAATCTATTTTGAACTCTATTAAAAACATTTAATTAGTGGAAAAACCTCTTGTAGCTCTACCCAATATTTTTATTAAGAGTTACATATTAATACTAACATGTATCGATGAAATCAGTGTACTGTCAGTCAGGGGCAGACAAAGGCCAAAAGTGGCCCTGGACTTTTTGGTACAGAGCGGCCCACCAAACACCACACCATAAATGAGTTGCATATTCTTGACATTATAATTTGTCTTTTCTGGTGAATATGGCAAATAGTAAATCATTTTAAAGATTTTTTACGAGGGACAGTTTAATATCTCTAAAGTTAAAGAGGGTGCGGATCGAGTGGTTAAAAACGAATGAATGAAACGCATTTGTCCGTGTTTCACTCCGCTCTGAATCGCGCTCGCGGAAAGCGCTCGAGGAACTCTCTTCCGCGGCTCGCTATGCTTTCGACTCGAGCAAGAGACTTTACGACATTCACGTTACATGATTTTTACGTAGAAAGGGCGACAGCACCGCATTACAATAAATTATCATCGACGTTTTCATAGCCGCTGGCCAAATTCAAAACGAAACTAAAATTAAAACACATTTGAGAGCAAGGGGCCCCCTGGTGTTTCGGAGGACCTATACAGCTTGCGTATTCTGCGAGGATCGGCTCTGCCTATAATATAAATCACTTTCCTATGCACAGCACTTGAAAGCAAAAGTCTTCAGATTCACAATGTTCTAGAGTAAGATTAAGAATGACTTTTTATAGATTTGTTTAAATGTTCTTAGACACATGAAATCACGGAAGAAAGTAACGATAGATTTAAGCATACATTGTGACGACTCGAATAACGGCATTAAAGTCTGAGAAATTTAAGCCCAAAAGTTTGCATTCCTGAAAATGAATGTCTTAGTTAATGTTTAACTAAACGGTTGGCAAATATTGCTGAATCGTCTCGTGTTTAGCTGCTTAACGTTACATTTTACCTCGCATTCGAGTCTCGCGCAGCTCCGCGTCTGTGAACGGTAAATCCCGCCTTCATTTTGATTGGCTGTTTCAAACATTTTGACATTGACGAGCGCTTTCGAGCCGCTGCACTGAGCCGGAGCGCGCTATATTAATTATCATTGTTGAATGAAGTGGGCTGCGCGGCCCGGGCCATTTGTCTGGGCCGATGAAAGGATATACGTACATCTAGTACAATCCATTTTTTATATATATTTCACAAACCGTATTTGAATAGATTACTATGGCAGAACACAAAATAAAAGCCAGCCACCAATCATTTATGATCAGCCCATTGACAGAATAATGACAGTGTGACACGTTTTATTGACCTCTCACACACCACCGCGTTAAAGCGCTGCTCACCTGCACAAACCAGAACACACTGTCCAGCTGCCCGCCGGGATACGGAGGGCCAGTCTCTCTGGACTGGAGTAAACTGCGCTTCGGGTACCAGGCGCTGTCATAGCTGTCAAACAGCCAGGAAGTGAAGCAGGCGAGCAGCAGCCCAGCAATGACCAGAACCGCGAACAGCCGGAGCATCCTGCCGATATCACGCTGCCTTCACCGAGATGCCGTCAAGCGCTTCTCTTCTTCATGCTGGAGGACACTAACTAATTCATCCTCGGCTCTCGCCTCAGCGGATGCCAGACACGAGCAAATCATCGCGCTGTAATCGACAACATCATCCATTAGAAACTTCCGGGTGGCAGGATCCTGACTGTCCGTAGAATGAAGCTGATGGAAGGGAAAGATTACTGAAGGGGGCGGAGCTACGCTGTTGTCTTGGCCCGGAAGATACCGCTAAACCGTTCAGACTTGAGTGTCAGTTAATTTTTTATTAAAAATGTTAAATGTATTACAAATGACACATTAAATTAATATGGATACACATTAGATATTAATAAAATAATATTCAATGTATTTAAAATACTTCTAAACCGTTCAGACTTGTCATGTTCATTTTTATTTACAATATTTAAAATATTATAAATAAAACATTCAATACATTAAATTGATATGAATACACTAGATGTTAATAAATTAATGATACAATTATTTAAACTATTTTATAACTAGACCATTTTGAGGTTCTAACCAGGGGCTTGTTTCATAAAACAGGTTTACCAAATAAACCAGGCTTATTTCAGTTAGTCTGACTTGGGTTTATTTCAGTTAGTCTGACTTGGGTTTATTTCGGTTAGTCTGACTTGGGTTTATTTCGGTTAGTCTGACTTGGGTTTATTTCAGTTAGTCTGACTTGGGTTTATTTCAGTTAGTCTGACTTGGGTTTCTTTCAGTTAGTCTGACTTGGGTTTATTTAGGTTAGTCTGACTTATAAGTTAGACTAACTGAAATAAACCTGGCTTGTTTGGTAAACTTATTTTATGAAACAGCCCACTAGTTTGTTGGTAAATTATAATAATGTCTGTTGCCAAGAAGTCAACTACAGTTACAATTTAATTTATTTCATAAATCAGTCTGCATTTTTCTCTTGTCACATGAACGCAAGCTAAATAAACAACTGGCACCTTTTTGATACACGGCATTGAAGGATGTATGTAATAAAAAGACTAATATTGTAACGATACTAAATTATTTAATGTATGCAGTATCTAAAACCAGTTGTTTTCTATTTTGTAATGAACAATTTCATTTAAAGTTTAATGCAGAAATAATGTGTAACTGCAAATAAAATATATACTGGTGCTGGTCATATAATTAGAATATCATCAAAAAGTTGATTTATTTCACTAATTCCATTCAAAAAGTGAAACTTGTAGAATGTATATATTCATTCCACACAGACTGATATATTTTAAGTGTTTATTTCTTTTTTAATTTTGATGATTATAACTGACAACTAATGTTAATTTTGATGATTATAACTGACAACTAATGAAAACCCCAAATTCAGTATCTCAGAAAATTAGAATATTGTGAAAAGGTTCGATATTGAAGACACCTGATGCCACACTCTAATCAGCTAATTAACTCAAAACACCTGCAAAGGCCTTTAAATGGTCTCTCAGTCTAGTTCTGTAGGCTACACAATCATGGGAAGACTGCTGACTTGACAGTTGTCCAAAAGACGACCATTGACACCTTGCACAAGGAGGGCAAGACACAAAGGTCATTGCAAAGAGGCTAGCTGTTCACAGAGCTCTGTGTCCAAGCACATTAATAGAGAGAAGGGAAGGAAAAGATGTGGTAGAAAAAGTGTACAAGCAATAGGGATAACCGCACCCTGGAGAGGATTGTGAAACAAAACCCATTCAAAAATGTGGGGGAGATTCACAAAGAGTGGACTGCAGCTGGAGTCAGTGCTTCAAGAACCACTACGCACAGACGTATGCAAGACATGGGTTTCAGCTGTCACATTCCTTATGTCAAGCCACTCTTGAACAACAGACAGCGTCAGAAGCGTCTCGTCTGGGCTAAAGACAAAAAGTACTGGACTGCTGCTGAGTGGTCCAAAGTTATGTTGATGAAAGTAAATTTTGCATTTCCTTTGGAAATCAGGGTCCCAGAGTCTGGAGGAAGAGAGGAGAGGCACCGAATCCATGTTGCTTGAGGTCCAGTGTAAAGTTTCCACAGTCAGTGATGGTTTGGGGTGCCATGTCATCTGCTGGTGTTGGTCCACTGTGTTTTCTGAGCCGTATACCAGGAAGTTTTAGAGCACTTCATGCTTCCTGCTGCTGACCAACTTTATGGAGATGCAGATTTCATTTTCCAACAGGACTTGACACCTGCACACAGTGCCAAAGCTACCAGTACCTGGTTTAAGGACCATGGTATCCCTGTTCTTAATTGGCCATCAAACTCGCCTGACCTTAACCTCATAGAAAATCTATGGGGTATTGTGAAGAGGAAGATGCGATATGCCAGACCCAACAATGCAGAAGAGCTGAAGGCCACTATCAGAGCAACCTGGGCTCTCATAACACCTGAGCAGTGCCACAGACTGATCGACTTCATGCCACGCCGCATTGCTGCAGTAATTCAGGCAAAAGGAGCCCCAACTAAGTATTGAGTGCTGTACATGCTCATACTTTTCATCTTCATACTTTTCAGTTGGCCAAGATTTCTAAAAATCCTTTCTTTGTATTGGTCTTAAGTAATATTCAAATTTTCTGAGATACTGAATTTGGGGTTTTCATTAGTTGTCAGTTCTCATCAAAATTAAAATAAATAAACACTTGAAATATATCAGTCTGTGTGGAATGAATGTATACATTATACAAGTTTCACTTTTTGAATGGAATTAGTGAAAGTTTAATAAGTGTTTGGGGAAGAAGTCCCTTATGTTCACCAAGGCAAAAAACAGTAAAATTGTGATATGAAGTTTTAATATTTTAAAATGTCATTTATTCCTGTGATGGCAAAGATTATTTAAATAATCCTTCAGAAATCAATCTAATATGCAGATTTGCTGCTCAAAAACCATTTCTTATTATCAAGCGCAGCTTAATATTTTTGTGGAAACATTTTTTTCAGGATTCTTTGACTTTTCCTCCTAAAATATTTGAAGATATGAAAGTCTTGTCTTTACATGAAATAAACACAACAACAAACCTTGTCACAATATGAACCCCTTTACTTTGTTGTACATAAATACAGCCAAATAAATCAATTTCAATGCTAGATGATTCAGAGTTACAGAAACATGACAAATATAAACCGAGGTCATTTCATGTAGGAAAACAACATTGTCAGCTGTAAAACAGAATAAAGAATCACTTTTTTGGACGTATTTTGTGGTAAAGCAAATTTTTAAAGGACAATTCTGATTAAATTCCAAGTAATATGTATTCATTGTTCACACAAAAGAAACGATTTTGTACCTTCCACAAAACAAATGTGAACAGCACTTTCCAGCATGAGTGGAACTACAAAATCCACGTGACCACAGAAACCCAGAATGCCCATAAAACAGTGCAGAACAACTGGAAGGAATATACATTACAATATCAATGTGGATGGATACAATAACCTAATAAAAAAAATCAAATACGGTAATTAAAACCAAATCACATTTAAGCAGATATTAAATCATCAAACATTCAAAGTCCTATTGGTTCAACACAAATCTAGATTAGCATACAGAGTAAATGTGGAATCTTCTCAAAAGGTTCGTTCTCATCATCATGTTCGTTAAAACTGCAACAAAACTCTTTAAAAAAAAACTAGAGCAGTCTATTGTACAAGTCTTCACTTTCCTGAGAGACAACAGAGACCTTGAGTGACCTGAAACAACAGGAATGTCAGTGAATCCACCAGAAACTCTTTCTGTTACCTGTCAAGTGGATTATGAGGGCAAAAAAGACAGACCTCAATGACAACACAGAGTTTCTTTTCAAACTAGCTGATGGCCATTGTGTCCTTAGGTTGTTTGTGTGGTCTGCAACTGTGAAAAACAACTATAAAAGAGCTGCTTCACAACATTTCTCTAATAAACGTCACAGAGTTGTGCACATTTGATTATTTCCATGTGTTCAGTGTTTTCTTCAATATGCTACATTGGGATGCTCCCTTCAGCAGTCCAACATTTCTGCCTTTAATCTTCAGCATGTTGAAGTCGCCATTATTAAGTGTATTAACTGTGACTGTGCAACAAAAATGTTCTACATTCATGCTCATCTATATAATATAGTGGTTTCGTCCTTTGGAATATGTACTTGAATATGTATAATCAGTTCATTGTTGATCAAAATTAAGACAGTGGTTAAAACTCATAGTCGTGCAGGGAAGAAGCCACACCAAAACTTATTACACAGCTCTTTGAAATAGTTAAAGGGTTAGTTCATCCTCATGTCATTCCAAACCCTTTCGTTCATCTTTGAAACACAAATAAAGATGTTTTTAATGATCACTGAAAGATTTCTGTCCCTCCATTGAAAGTCCATTCCAAAAAATCTTTCCTGCTTTGAAAAGTTTGGTTTGTTTTTATGCATCAAGCAAGTATGGCTGGGTCTTCATTTGGGTTTCGAAGATTAACGAAAGTCCTACAGGTTTGGAAGCAGTTGAGTAACTGATGACTTCCATTTTTGGGTGAACTACCCCTTTAATTCTGACATATTGTCAATGTTGGCATTCTGTGTACAAACTATTTTTGTACAATGACTGCTAAACTATACAACTGAACATTGTCCAAGGCCATTTCTTGTCCCTTTTATCATGATGCAGTTTTCTTCTAGCAATAAAGTAAAAAAAGCTCAAATTCGATATTTATTTTAAGTAGCGGTGTAATAAGTGGGATAATGTACAGTCATCTAGTCATTTTAGAGTCCTGATTGTCTAATTCAGGGGTGTCAAATTCAGTTTCTGGAGTGCCTCTGTCCTGAAGAGTTTAGGTCCAACCCTAATTTAACACACCTGAACTAAAGTAATCGGGGTCTCACTAGAAACTTCCAGGCAAGTGTGTTGGAGCGAAATAGGGCTGTCACGATTCCTTTATTCAATTACTCGATTTTTTCAAATCCTCTATTGTATTTTGCCCTTGTCAAGTAACCGGCAAAGTGGTGCATTCCACGAATGAGAATCCATGAGATGCATCATTAGACCATTTACCAAGGCTGCATGAAATATTAAACCCATCTAAAAATCATAATAAAGCATAATGCTATTGTGAATTGTGATTCAATTAAATATATCCGCTTTATTTACATGCGTTTAGGTTACATAAGTGCATGTCAGAGTGGTTCAGTTCAGTTCACTGCTCCACACAAACTGTTATCATTTGCATGCGTGGAGCATCTCAAACTCCATTTCTGCATACTGCTCAGTTTGGGTTTATTATAATGTTCATCTGGGAATGCAATGTGCGCCATTTCATCAGATTTGTAAGGTAAATCCTTTATAAACTTATAAAACTTTCTCAATATGCTAACGGTCAATCACAATTTCTAAATAATGGTTTAAACCCTCACTCTGAGATTTGATGTACACATTCAATAAATTTTTTTAGCATTTCTGTTGTAAAGAAATGCCAAAAATGTAAGATTAAGTGGACATTTGAATTAAATGTTGTTTGGTCATTATGTGAGTGGCACCCTCTGCAGACATTTGTTATAATGCGTAATGTAGATATATTAGCTCGTTTAAAATACGTTATGCATTTTAACAGTTTTGTTCAAGAAAAACATATGATTACTTGCTTTTGATACTTTATTTGAACTAATTATTATTACTTCATTGCTATTATACAGTAGTCAACATTTGAAGTGGATCAAAAAAGTTCAAAGTTGTCCTAAGACAAGAACGCGGTTCGGTTTAAGGTTTTAGGACAATTTTGATGAAAGCTTTTGATCCACTTCAAATGTTGACTGGTTTATATATATTTTATGACATTTTAAAGGCTATTGTTCGCTTAGGTCTATTATTTACTACAAAAAATGTATTAAAATAATCGAATAACGTCAGAATAATCGTCTGAGTGTTGCTTGGTGACATGCAAAGATTGATGCTTTGGCTTCTTTTGGAGCTACTTTCATTGGTGGATAAAATAAGTTATAGCCAATAATGACCGGCTTCATCCCTTAAATTATCCTTCACATATTATACCTTGTCTACAGGTGCAACAAAATTATATCATTCCCTCTTTACAGTGTAGTTTATATGCATTAATACAATTTGAGTATTCATATTGACTGATCAGTGGCAATTTCATGCAGAAACATTAAGAATATCAGGCAGTCTTATTCCTTTCTTGATTGCTCCTCACAAATAACAACAAACATAATTTGACGAGTACTGTAAATAATGTGCAGTTTATTAAAGTAATATGTATGCTTAACCACACACATCTGGACTTGTCAACATAGCTTGGGTTCACAACGGTGGGAACTGGCTATAAAAAAACTACTAACGTGTCTTAGTATCAAAGGAGGATCAGAACCAGGTTTGAAACGGCTGCGTCATCCACGTGTGATGCCATCATCACATATTAACTACTGACTATTTTCTCTATCTAATGTGTAATGGCAATGATTGGCAATCCGGTGGCCGTGAAGACAGCATTGAATGGAGGGAAGAGCTTGGCACAAAAGAAAACGATACAGGCCTCTCTTCAGCGGTCACCGTCACGATGGCCGGTTGGTCTTGCTGCCCCCGGAGAAGTTAGGAGGTGTTCCCCACCATGCCCTGTACACCAACAGCAGACCCATGAACAGGGCCCAGGTACGTACGGGAGAGAGGAAGAAGGCCAGCGGTCCGTAGGTCTCCAGCAGGAAGTAGCAAGAATAGGCCTGCCAAATCATGAGGACCAGCATGCCTACGTGCATCGGCAGAGTCCTCCAGCGGCTGCCCGGCAGACAGAAATGCGTGCGGAAGCTGGTTCCGCGACACCTGTGGTGAAGACTCCAGCAGAGGTAATAAGTGAGAGGCATATTGAAGAAGAGCACCTGTGGATGACAGACAGCATGTTACGACTCAGCCGTTACGATCAGTATAATCTGCACCTAGATCTTGAATTACCTGTGTGACTCCCACGACATAGGTAAGACTGCCTTCAAGGAAATGGCCATCCACAAACACACCAAAAGCAAAGCAGGCTCCATTGTGTCCCTCAATAACTTCCCCAATGAACCATGGACCTGAAAAACCAGAAGACAAAATGTACTGTACACAGTAATTGCAAGGACATGTTGGGACTGAGTTCATGCTGACACATCTTCACTGCGCATGAGCAAACCAAGTAGGGCTACACAATTATGTTCATAATTTCCCTTGATATTATAATTTACATTTATGCGTTTACCAGACGCTTTTATCCAAAGCGACTTACAGTGCATTCAGGTTATATATTTATATTTATGCTGTACTGTAATCAGGTTATATATTTATTTTATATATTTATTCATTCCAAACCAGTATGACTTTCTTTATTCTGAGGAACATGAAGAAATCTTTAAGAAAAACACCTTTTTTTTGTCCATACAATGAAAGTCAATGGGGCACAATTAAAGTATTTTTTATTTAATCTATTTTTGTACTCCACAGAAGAATAAGTTATAATAAATAGAAGTTTAGAATGTGACAACATGAGGATGAATACATTTTCATTTGGGTGAATGATCCCATGTGAATGACCCGTATAGAGTTGAATGTAACTTCAGACTAGGCCGGTCACGATTCCTCGATTCAATAAAAAATTCCCCGCATTCCCCGGAGAAGAATCCATAAAACACATTATTACACCGTTCCATCCAAGGTTCCAGGATATATTAAACTAGTGCAGTCAACGATTAATCGCGATTAATCGCATCCAAAATAAAAGCTTTTGTTTATATAATATATGCATGTGTGCTGTGTGTATTTCTATATAATTATATATGTATATATATATATATATATATATATATATATTTATTAATTTTTTATGCGATTAATCGCGATTAATCATTTGACAGCACTATATTAAACTTATTTAAAAATCATAATAAAGCATAATGTTATTGTGGATTAAACACTACGATTTAATTAAATAAATATATGTAATGCAGGTTTAATATAATGTGCTTTTATTATTTATACGCATGTAGGTCAAGTACGTGCGTCTTGGAGTGGCTCTGTTCGCAGTAAATGCTGCTCCACACAAACTGTTACCATTTACATGTGTGGAGCATCTCAAACGCCATCTCTGCATATTGTTATGAGTTTTTTTTTATTACATTCATCTGGGAATGCAACATGTGCCATTTCATCAAATTTGTAAGGTAAATCATACAAATACAGGAGAATACATCACTATCTTTCTCAATATGCTAACTGTCCATTGTGACTGCAAAATAAAGAAATTACAGCGGCTGTAGCATTTTTGTTGTAAAGAAATGGACAAATATTAAAGATTAAGTGGACACTTGAATTATATGTTGTTTAGTCAACTTTAAAGAATGATTAGATCACGTGGTAAAGTGTAAAAACAAGCGTCAAGCCGTTGGCGCCCTCTGCAGGCATTTGTTATAATGAGTAATGTACATTAGCTCTATTGTTTATAATACATTATGTTAACAGTTTTGTTTAATAAAACCATATGATTAATTGCTTTTGATACTTTATTTGAACTTATTATTATTGCCTTATTGCTATTATATATGTATTCTGAGTCATTTTAAAGGCTATTGTTCACTTGGCTATATTTGTATTACTACTACTACTCCAAAACAAATCACAATAATTATCTGATTACTCGATTAATCGTACGAATAACCAACTAATTATTTGATTAATCATCGGAATAATCAACCAATTACTCGATTAAGCGTCAGAATAATTAACCGATTACTTGATTCCCAAAATAATCATTAGTGACAGCCCTACTTCAGAATCTTCTATGGATTTTGTACATGAAAATTGGTATTTGTTTATTTAGATGCTTTCATAATAGTCTTAGGCTCATCAAAGGCATGTCAAAAAATGTTTTTAATTTTCTTTTTGCTCAAAAATGACCCAGACTAACATGAGGGTTAAATCTTGCTCATTTAGACTAGCTGAGAATATTGATTGGTAGATAGACTAATTTAACATTTCTGATTCACCATCGCTCTCATGTCTGTTATTGGTTACTATACTCCAAAAAAAATTCTCTCTCTAAAAATAAAATCTGTAAATCTGCCTATCAACAGAAGTTGACCTATATTGAATACTGTACTTGGCACTTTCACCATTTTATTTTTAGTTTATAATTGTATTATATTACCTATGCAGCCTTAAGGTCAAGGGTTGGTTATGGATATTCATAAAAACTAAGCGGCAATTATCTATCTATAATATAATAATGTGTCATTATCACTCATTCTCTTCTGAATGGTCAGATGGAAAAAAAATACTCTCTGTATAATGTTCCATCAATTCGTGAAACTGTTCATGTGGTGTCAGGTGGTGACTTACCTAATGCTGTACACAGGTTGAACAGCAGCAGAGAATAGAAGAACGTGTTGCTTTTACTGACAAGATGCAGAGACGTCCACGCTTGAGAAGACAATCCTGATGGATTATAAGAGTATATAGTGTCAAGAGCCAATTATGCTCATGAAGACCATTTTATATTTTGTTATAATGACAGGACAACAGAAATACCTCTTGTAGAAGATACGGGCATAAATCTGAAGAGCACAAGCCCAGCAAGGTTTAGTAATACTATGCCCACAAAGGCAATCCGTGCCTGTGGGAACACACACACAGTCATTGAGATGCATATAATATTCATTAACAGTAAACATTTTATGTACGTTTTTGGTAAATGTGTTTTATGTAGAGATTTTATTGTTGTATTCTTATTCCAGACACAGTCTTTCAATCTTATAAAAATGCAATATAATATATTAATTATTCCATGTTTAAAGCTACGATAATCTAAAGGGATAATTCATCCAAAAAATGAAAAATCAGGCATTAATTACTCACAAAAATACATTAATTTGTGTTCCGAAGATGAACAAAGGTCTTACGGGTTTGGAAAGATATGAGGGTGAGTAATTAATGACTGAATTTTCCTTTTATCCCTTTAACTGAAGAGCGAAGTAAACAGCCATTTCGATATTTATTGTGAGATCAATTTTTCACCATCACACGATGACTTGGTTTAATTTTGTACCAGTAAGTAGTGGTCTGTAAGGAGGATGAAGGACTGCATGAAGCCGAAGCTGGGAGTGAGGTCTTCCTCCAGTGTAAACTGCTGATCTCGCACTTTTGAGCGACCTGCAGAGTCCTGGGACAGGGAGAGAGAACAAGTGTGAAAAGCTCACACTGTGCCATTTTCTTAAAGTACCAATACAACCATTTCCATATATTTAAAGGGATATATTAAAAGAACATTGTTTTGTGTATTTGGTGTAATGAAATATGTTTAAGCGGTTTAAAGTAAAAAAAAACACATTATTTTCCACATACTGTACGTTATTGTTGCTCCTCTATGCCCCGCCTTTCTGAAACTTGCTGATTTTTACAAAGCTCATCGTTCTGAGAAGCGAGGCGTGCTCTGATTGTCCAGTGCATTGTGATTGGCCGAATACCTCAAGTGTGTCCCGGAGCGACAAGACTAAAACCCGCTAAACAAGTCATGTGTTGCATTCAGTGAGGGCATAATTACGGATTATAATGACTTATACTGTCTTTTTAAGCGTCGCATTTGTGATCGGAGAAACTATAAACAACAAGCACTACTCTACACAGCTCAAAACTCACGTTTGAATCGTCACTGGCCGAAACATACTTACAGGCTGTGAGTCAGAAGCGTCAGACTGTCCTTGCAACGTTGGAATTGCCCCACTTTATTGAAACACCTTGTGTGCAAGCCAGCATTGTAAGCTACTCTCCTGCCAGGTTCAGGAAATAGTCCTCCATAAAATGTGCTGCACACACTATAATATTTGGATTACACTGTTCTGGAACAGTGTTGTAAATATAACTTCTCCACTGATTTCTACTTGTGTCCTCTTTTGGAAGCCCAAACAAAGTACTTTCACAACGAAACACAGCGTCTCCAAGACATGACGCCGGCAGAAGCAACAATTCTACAGCGAGAATTCTAGTTCCGCCTTCTTTCATTGCGTATACATTTTGGCGGTGTTATGCAAATCTTCCCACACCGTGACATAGACATGTTAACAGCACACCTCTTCTAAATAAGCCACATGATTTGAGGAACGAGTGACAAGTGATGCTTAATACAAGAGTACAATTCTTTGTTCAAATCATTACCTACCTCTACGTTAACTCTGATAGTGTGCAGTCCAGTAGTGTATAGCGTTGGGTCCCATTGCAGCACGTATAAAGGACCCCCTGCGCTAGATGCTTTTCCCAGTGAAACTCCATCCACATTCACATGCACAGCTGTGATTGGAGATTCAGAAAAGGCCAGGAGCCTATAGAACCGACACACGGCACATTGAGTAATTAGTGCAACCTCAAACTATGACATTCTTCGTAGGACAGAACAAGACAAGCATGCAAGGAATAAACATAAACGTGAGGTTTGGATGAGAGATGATAATGTTTCATAAGTCAACGTCTGAGCGCTTGAAGATTCAAGAGGACACACACAGAGACACCTGATGTGCGTGGAACTGCGGATACGACCCAGAGGCTCCATGCCTGTGTGCAGGTACTGGGCGTCTTTGGGATTGGTGATCAGCACAGCTGGCCAGTCCTCAAACGTCACATCAGTGAAACTAAGCAGGTCATGGTCAAACGCCAATATCCTGTACCTGAAACAAACAAGGGAGAACTTTGTGTCACTGCATTTTATAAGAGCTAGAGCACAACACTATGTATTCCTCATATATCAGCTGTTATTCTTGTATTTGCTAACAGTCAGCTATATATACATCATGCAGCATTCCCTTGAGCATAGGCCTTGTTCTTTGTGAACTTACCTGCGGTTGTCCATCCAGTCTCCCAGCTCTAACTCCAGCGTGCCTCCTTGATGTCGACTGTGCAGTACTGGCATGAAGCCTCCTAGTGTATGTAGGTGCCCACACAAATACGCCACGGCTGTACTGTAAAAAACAATGGATACAATTTGAGATTCAGCAGAATATGATGAATATTATAAGACACAACCTAATGCCGCTTGTTAGCTCTATAGCATTATTCTCTAAAAGTGTTTAACAGCACTGAATATGACATTATTATTACAGCATTTCAGACCAGAATTCATGCAAGAGAATCATGTTCTAGGGACTTGGGTTTAGATGTAGGTCAGATGGCCAAATAGACATCGGATTTAGAATGACATTTGAAAAGTGGCCCAAATTGAGTCGCAGCCTCAGATGGCACAGTCACAGGCCATCCACAGGTCACTGACTGATTCTGATTCATACTGCACACAAAAATTGTATGTCCTTTTACAGATTTGCAACAGAGGGAGGTTTTTTTTAAATCACAAAGAAACTAGTGGCTACAAGGTTGAAATAAACACTGGAAAGTTTAACAGGTTAATGAAATGAAATATTTGAAAAAATATAAATTAACAAAAACCAAAATAATAAATTAATAAAACAGTTAGTAGCAAATGTATACACACTCATATACATTTATATATTTTGAGTTTTTGAGTTACATATGTAAAATAATTTATATTACCATATTACTTTTATACAGACAGAAACAAAAGTCTATATATGGTTTATCTATAAACAAAGTCTATAAGTCTATTTTTGTTTTTCTTGTGTTTTACAATCTTTTGTAGAGACTTCTATTTTGAAGAAGAAACGAAAACATTCATGAAGGATGCATTAAATTGATCAACAGTGACTGTAAAGACCTTTACATTGTTTCAAAAGATCGCTACCTCAAAAGAAATGCTGTTCTTTGGAAAGTATCAAAGAATATATCAGTTTCCACAAAACAATATTAAGCAATATTAAGTCATTTAGTTTGGCACTGTTATTTGTTTTAATATAATCTAATTTCAGATAAACCAACCCCTAACAGAACAGTTGTTAATGACTTTATATGCTGGTCACATGCTCTTCCTGTCTAAGTGGGCTGTTATTGGCGGTCAGTGGGGAAAATGTTCAAACTGGTTGACCATGTCACGGCAATATTTTTTCAAACCTCATGAGCTCTCGGATTCCAGGGAAGGGGGAGATGATAGTAGATGTGGTATAATGTCCAAACCAGATGGACTTGTTACTGCTCAGACTCTCCTCTCTAAAGGTTGCCAACATGTCCATCTGAGTCTATGGGGAACATCACATTTCAGCTCAAGGGAAAAGTTGTCATTACATTTACATAAGCTAAAATAATCTCTCCTACCTGACTGATAATTCCAAAGAAGTTATAGGGCCGTTTGGGTCCAGGGGTCAGAGTGGCATCGGCACAAATGAAAGAGTAGTTCCCAAAAGGAGTTCTGTGTATGTAGTGGAAGGATCCAACTTTCTGATTGGCTGAGTATTTCCTAAGCATTCAGGAATGGAGATAAATAAGACAAAATGTATTCCCAATAAGACCATAAAATGTGCATTAAAAATATTTTTTTTTAAATGTCGACTTTAATATCTGAACCTTCTTGGAACTTTATAGCCATTATGTTTTGCATTTGTAATATTTGTACAGACCTGTAATAATTGTTCATGCTCTCCAATGAAATAATATTAAAGGCATCTGAGGAAACAAGAAGAAAATATAAATCAAGATTTCCTGGAAACGGAAGAAGAGCGTGGACAAAATAGCTGACAATGGAGCTCTTATTACACATCTGGCAGCTTTCGTAATGTAACACCAGTTACAAGACCTGTGGGGAAATGGGATGATGGGAATAGAGGATAAATTATATGTTAGCTATGGGAGTTCCTTAGAGATGTTCATTAGCCTCCACCAAAGAGGCAGTATTCATAGCTAAATATTAATATACAGTAGTAATATCAGGTGAAACACAGCTGCTGCACAAAGAGATTTATGTATATTTAAATTGTTCATAGTAAATCTCATTGGTCTTAATCCTTCTCTATTTAACTGTATATTAAACATCAAATGTGTTTTGATTGGCTGCGATTCTGTTGCACTGCAATGCATTTTGTTTTAGCGTGTATTTGTCATTGGAAACGTAGCATGTCACACCCAGCTGGTTGCCAGTAGAGATATGGCTAAATATACTTCTTACAGTATAATAACTTAAATTTCAGTCTGTTTCTCACGCAAAGCTATCAAATGGCTTTTGAAGACGTGGAATGTAGAGCATGTGTACATTTATGGCAAATTTTTCAGGGTTTACAGTCTGAATCATCAACCAATTTTATGGAAAAGAGCAACATGAACATTCATCTAAATATCTCCTTTTGTTTTTGACTGACACAAAAATCATACAGGTTTGGAATGTGTATAAATGAAAAAAAAAAGTATAAAAAATAATAACGGTTGCCATAATAACTAAGTAAAATTAAATAAGTTTAAGTGCTAAAGTTAATAAAAAATTATAACATTATTTTATTAAATAAATATTATTTAAAGCTAAATATAAATATTTAAAATAAAAACGAACAAAAATGACAACCGCACATAAAAATTATTAAAACTTTAACAATAAAATGAAAAATGAAAACGTCTCAGGTTACTTATGTAACCATGGTTCCAGGATTAAATTTATTTGCACACTTTATTTCTCTTGCACTGCACACTTTATCTCATTGCACATCTTACTCCTTATTTTATTTCATTATTTGTTTCTTATTTCATTCTCACCATATTTATATACATACTCTCTCGTGTTTTGTTTCATAGTTTTTATTGCTTTTATGTTATTTTTATCTTATTATTATTTTTATTTTTTTGCACTTTCCATTGAGCGGACCTGTCCTGACTAACATTTCACTACTTATTATACCCTGTATGATTGTGTATGTGACAAATAATAAAGAACCTTGAACCTTGGTTCCCTGAATAGGGAACGAGAAACTGCATCCCCTAGGGGTCGCTATGGGGAATGCCTTCAGCGTGACTCGTGTCTGAAGCATACAATATAAAAACACCACTTGTTGGCTGGCGACAGCCCATGACATCACTACCGGCGCGACCACAATATAAGGGACGCCGGGAGGACACATCATTCACTTCTTCGTCTGAAGCTTGCGTCCGAAGCATGGCACACAGCCTAGTGGACGCAGTGTCTCATTCCCTATTCAGGGAACCATGGTTACATAAGTAACCTGAGACGTTCCCTTTCATGGGAACTTTGAACTGCGTCACCTAGGGGTCACTATGGGGAACGTTATACCCACGCTGCCTTGCTGAGGGGAGTGCAAGCCAATGTCGCGCAAAGGCGAGCACTAAGCCAACTGTACCAGGCTAAGGGAGTTGCCCCTGGGACGGTTGATGCTGTCAGTGACATTACCCTTTCGCCAAAGCCGAGCTGCATACCGGCAAAGGGAGTGGGGCCCAAGGCAGAAACCTGGGCTTGACCAGCTCAAATAAGGGCACGAAGCTGCGCAGGTAACTCTACCCCTATGGGATTTTTAGAAAGAACGCAGAACATTCGATGTGCGAACTTACCACTGGGTGGATTTTAGAAAAGTGCCCAAAGTCTAGCGTGTGCACCTACCATAACGTGGATTTTAGAAAGAACGAAAAACATCTAATGTGCGAACTTACCACTGGGTGGATTTTTAGAAAAGTGCCCAAAGTCTAGCGTGTGCACTTACCATAACATGGATTTTAGAAAGAACGCAGAACACTTGATGTGCGATCTTACCACTGAGTGGATTTTAGAAAGTGCCCAGTGCTTTAGCGTGTGCACTTATATATATTGTTTTATTCACGTTCTATGCTCGGTTCGGGACTCAGATACTCAGAAGGGAGCAGCATGCTCATAGATGACCCTCTACGGTGAGGGGAGCAATGCTAGCTCGACCCACAAGGCGAGCGATCTACACGGAACTCTGGCAGTGGAGAAACTTCAGATGCTCAAACAGGAGCGGCATGCTCATAGGTGACCCTCTATGTGAGGGGAGCAATGCTAGCTCTACCAATAGCGAGCTCTGGAGAGCGGAGAACTCATTCTTGAGAGGGAACTCAACACTCAGGAGTGGGGGCCAAGGCACAAACCGGGGCCTGACCAACTCAAATAAGGGCACGAAGCTGCGCACGTAACCCTACCCTAATGGGATTTTTAGAAAGAAAGCAGAACATTCGATTTGCTAACTTACCACTGGGTGGATTTTAGAAAAGTGCCCAAAGTCTAGCGTGTGCACCTACCATAACATGGATTATAGAAAGAACGCAAAACACCGGATGTGCGAACTTACCACTGAGGGGATTTTTTGAAAGTGCCCAGAGCTTTAGCGTGTGCACTTATATATATATATTTGGTATTACGTTCTATGGTTCGGGAGCGGAGAACTACTCATTCCTCAGAGTGAGAGGGAACTCAGACGCTCAGAAGGGAGCGGCATGCTCATAGATGACCGTCTATGGTGAGGGGAGCAATGCTAGCTTGACCAACAAGACAAGCGACCTATCACCGAACTCTGGAGAGTGGAGAACTCAGACGCTCAGAAAGGAGCGGCATGCTCATAGGTGACCCTCTAGGTGAGGGGAGCAATGCTAGCTCTACCAAAAACGAGCACTGGCTCCAAAGGGAGCGGCATGCTCATAGGTGACCCTCTAGGTGAGGGGAGCAATGCTAGCTCTACCAATAGCTAGCTACCAATAGAGATCTGGGGAGCGGAGAACTCATTCCTCAGAATGAGAGGGAACTCAGACGCTCAGGAGTGGGGCCCAAGGCACAAACCGGGGCCTGACCAGCTCAAATAAGGGCACAAAGCTGTGCGCGTAACCCTACCCCACGGGTTTTTAGAAAGAACACAGAACATTTGATGTGCGATCTTACCACTGGGTGGATTTTTAAAAAATGCCCAAAGTCTAGCGTGTGCATTTACCATAACATGGATTTTTTGAAAAAACGCAAAACGCTTAATGTGCGAACTTACCATTGAGTGGATTTTTGGAAGTGCCCAGAGTTATTTTGCACTTATATATCTTCTGGCCGAAGAGAGACCTATGACAGAGCCCAGAAGGGAGCGGCATGCTCAAGGGTGACCCTCTAGGTGAGGGGAGCAATGCTAGCTCTACCTACAATGCTCAGAAAGGAGCGGCATGCTCATAGGTGACCCTCTAGGTGAGGGGAGCAATGCTAGCTCTACCAAAAACGAAATCTGGCTCCAAAGGGAGCGGCATGCTCATAGGTGACCCTCTAGGTGAGGGGAGCAATGCTAGCTCTACCAATAGCTAGCTACCAATAGAGATCTGGGGAGCGGAGAACTCAATCCTCAGAATGAGAGGGAACTCAGACGCTCAGGAGTGGGGCCCAAGGCACAAACCGTGGCCTGACCAGCTCAAATAAGGGCACAAAGCTGTGCGCGTAACCCTACCCTATGGGTTTTTAGAAAGAACACAGAACATTTGATGTGCGATCTTACCACTGGGTGGATTTTTAAAAAATGCCCAAAGTCTAGCGTGTGCATTTACCATAACATGGATTTTTGAAAAACGCATAAACGGCAATGTGCGAACTTACCATTGAGTGGATTTTTGGAAGTGCCCAGAGTTATTTTGCACTTATATATGGCCGAAGAGAGACCTAAGACAGAGCCCAGAAGGGAGCGGCATGCTCATGGGTGACCCTCTAAGTGAGGGGAGCAATGCTAGCTCTACCTACAATGCTCAGAAGGGAGTGGCATGCTCATAGGTGACCCTCTAGGTGAGGGGAGCAATACTAGCTCTACCTACAATGCTCAAAAGGGAGCGGCATGCTTATAGGTGACCCTCTAGGTGAGGGGAGCAATGCTAGCTCTACCTACAATACTCAAAGGGAGTGGCATGCTCATAGGTGACCCTCTAGGTGAGGGGAGCAATGCTAGCTCTACCGAAAATGAGCTCTGGAGAGCAGAGAACTCATTCTCATAATGCTCAAAAGGGAGCGGCATGCTCATAGGCTAGCTCGACCCATAGCTCGTGGGACTGCAAATCAGATGAACCTGTGGACCGAAGATGTTCCCATGGAAACCTCTGGGGAGGCCTCAGGTCCGAACCATCAGTAAGGCAGTTTCGATGAACATAGAACCTGACAGAATCATCATAGGTCCAGTCTGACTGCAGTCTAGGTTCCCACCTAACCTCGGTCAGGTGGGGTAAATGGTGATTGCAGGGCAATTAGAGAGGTTAAGGGTAGGGATGGGCATTTTAAGCAAAAGTAATATTCGATAATCGCTGGGTATTATTCGATTACTATTCGAAAATCGCACCCCTCCCGCGCAAGCACCCACCCACGCGTGCACACACACACACACATAAACAGAGAGAGAGGAGAGAGACCACCCAGGCTTTCAATCTGTATGATAAACTGTTTAATTAATTAGAGAATAATCTATCTTAACCCAAGAAAATTAATGGTTGTAAAGTATGAGTGCTGAAACATATTAATATAACATAACCGAATGACGGCATTTATTAACAGAACAGTCCATCGATTATCAATTGCTCATAAGGCTAGGACATTTCTATTTTAAAAATGAGCATGAACATTCATATTATTAAAAAGAAAATCTTACATTTGATTAATGCATCAATGAATATTAGGCTTAAAAAAATATTTCGCGCTAAACAGAATATCATTCTTAAAACATATTATGCGCTAAAACATATTGTGAACCGCCTGAATGACGGCACTTATTATGTGTACATTAATTTTAACGTCTGTCTTCATAACAATAACCTATTTCATATATATAAATATATTAAATGAACATGTTCACCTGCTCGGGAAGAAGACGGGAGTGTTGTTCACAATTAGTTCGGTAAACTTTGAATTGAAACAAGGGAATGAATATAGAGCCCTGCAGCTTCTCAGAATTCTCCACCTGAGTCTGAGCCCGTCTCTCTCTCTCTCTCTCTGCTATTTAAATAGTTCAGTTTTGGTTTTTAGTAGCAAAGTGGTCATTATTTTGTTTCCTTTCTTTATAAATTTAATTCAGAAATATGATTGGAACATTTTATATTTGTTAAATTCAAGTTTTCGTTTTTTTTTAAATACCAAGCGGCCAGCGCAAGTTTGATCAGTTTATCCTTCTCAAATAAATAACTAAATAAATAAGATTAACGTCATAATATCTTAAGAATAAAGTCAAAATTACGATCATAAAATCATGTTACATTGCCTGCAGTTAAAGTTAAAATTACACCTGTATACTCTGCCAAAAAAATTATAATAAGTGTGGCATCCAACCTGTCATTCTTCACATTTACCACGAAAAACAACACAAATAGTTTGCATATAAATATTTATGGTTATCAACCAGTGGAATATTACATTATTCTTTCAACAGAAAACTAATAATTTGAATGCATGGAGCTCGTCACGGCTTCATTAATGGGAAACAGGACGTGAAGGCGGCAGAGAAGCACTCTGGAGTGCATCGTTTTGTTAACTTTGGTTTATTATTTTGAGCTGTTTGGGACGCTGTAACAAACGGCCCTCTCACAATATATTGCTTAACAGGTCTATTGTTCACGCAATCAGCCTGCACGTATCAGAAGTTCCGTTCTCCAGCATGGTTAGCGCTCACACTATAGTGTGTGTGTATGTATTGTGTACACACTATGTATGTGCGCGCTGCCGACAGTGCAGTTTGTGTGCAAGCACGGAACAGAAGATGCTCTAAAATAAAACAAACAAATATCCTGTTGATCGGTGCATCTGTACTCCAGTATATAAATTCAATATAGATTAATTATTGCTAAAGTTACTTGCCAAGAGGGGTAGTTTGACATACACGGGCATGTATTTGCCCGTTCAGGCAGCTCGCGCGTGTCAGAGACGCGGCTGTCTGTGCTCGCGCTGTTCACACGGAACAGAACACAGCACGCATGTACTGAAAAGAGTTGTCTTTCGCGCCCAAATGCTTTTTAATCGCTTACATTTTTAAACAAACAAGGCTTAAAAACGCATGCAAATTATACAATTTCGTGACGACGCTGCAGTGGCCCGATCTGGTAAGTGACAAATCCGAGCATCCTTCACGCCATCGGACAGTCTTTATTGTCAAGCCCTGGTACACCTTTAGAAAATAATCGCACAACCTAATCGATATTCTATAAATAAATTGACTAATCGAATATTCGAAAATCGTGACCCATCCCTAGTTAAGGGCTGGTGTTATAAGGGAGTAGACGTTAGTCTCTACTCTGGTCCGGACGTCCCGTCCGGATCACCTCCCTCAGGTCTTGCCTACCTCTTTTTGACTTGTACCTCCCTCTACCCCTACCTGCAGGTGGGGGAGGGGCACGAGTCGCGACACTAGCCTTCTGCGCCCGTCTCCGATCCTCAAACCAGGATGAGTCAGGTCAAAAACACATAGACAAAGGTCTACATTTCACGGTCTCTTCATATTAAACTGGTTAAATGTACATTAATTTAATCATACCCTGCGATATACGAAGTGTTGATCCTGCATGTTGTCATCCACGATCGTGATGACCGACCGTAATATTGGATATTTAATTCCAATTTGGTGACCTTATGTGTCCAAAATTGTGTAAAACATCATGAGACAAGGTTTTCACACTGCAGCTGTCATTGTAAGACAGTGAGCAACTCGTTTGTTTGTCCGAGGGAGCAACAGTAACTAAGGGGGGCAGGGATTAAGGATAGGCCAATTGTATTTCATTGTGCAACTATTTTACATTTTGGCGAATTAGTGGCTAATTCGTATGAATTCATGATAACTAATTTGTACATTTATGTAAAATCTGTTTCTGCCCCGGTTCATGTTTAAATGTGATTCTCATGCTTACGTTTTTCTACAAATCGTAAACTTTCATATGCTTTGCATCATACAAATTCATAAAAATGAATATAATTATGTTTCACTGCAAATTCGGTTTGGAGTGTTTCGGGTAAACCTGTTAAACAATGATCAATATTTTTAAAACTCTAGCCCTCGAAAATCATCATTTAAAATAATACTAATAATAATCACCATGGTTTCCTCGAATGTCAATCCATTTAGTCCGTTCCAGCACTCGTGATCTTTTAAGGACGTTGTGGTAGGCCTGCCACTCCACTTCATGTTGAAGAGAGCCCATTTTACTCTCAGTCTTCGCATCTGTTAAGTCCCCTGTTAAATAAAGTAAATATGTGGGTTTATGTTGCGTGCATGTATAAAATGTAATTTGACTATGCATACAGTAAGTAGTATATGGTAGCTCACCTGTGGCCAGCACAAGATCAGGTTTTATCACATCGATAGTGTCACTACAGAACTTTTCGAAGTCTGGAATGCGCCTGGGATCGTGGAAACGACTGATATGGATGTCGGAAACCTGCACAGAGGAATCAGTATGTTTAGAAATCAGCTAATAATGAGGTTTCACGCAGGCCTGTTCCTAGTTAACAGAGAGTGCTGGAAATCTCACACATAAAACTCGCCTATTAATAGAGCAAGTGTCACTGGAGTATAGCAGGAGGCATCGTTTATGTGCGAGTCAGTACACAGCTGAAGGTTTCATGTTTTATCATCCAAACTATGATATTAGGGCGTTATGCACACTGTATATCTGATGTGGCAAGCTTTTTGTTTCCAGGATGTCTTACATATTGTAGATAAAAAATACCAAATGTTCTCAATATATGTTAATAAAACTGTAATTTTAGTGTGCACAAACTTTTCTAAGCAGATTAATTAAAGAATGATGCTATATTCAAACATATATAATTTTTAATGACAAATAATTGGTGTGATAGTTAAAAAAAATTGTTAGATATAAAAAATAACTATTACATGTGTTTTTACAGGTCAAATCAGACTCATGTTTAATTATTATTAAGTTCAATTATTAACTTTCCTCGTTGGCCTTTCTACATGTTAGATAGCTTTACACACGTTTTATTAATATATTAACAAATATTTGCCTCAAAAAAAATTGAACTTTTTTAAAAATTCAACCCCTCAGACATGTTTTTTTTTGACAGTACAATTTTGCAAAAGGACTAGGAGATTTATGTGTGAAATATGCATGAACTAAAATTGTAGCTCTAAAATTTTCACCGATCATAAACTAACAGCGGAACAATACAGGTATTGTAAAATAATACACACACACACACACACAAACACACACACACACACACACACACTTAACTCTAAAATAAATTACATATTATAAAATACCTTTTGCCAAAGTTGTGTCCCAGAATTATTTCAATATTTATACTCAAGTTGTGTTATTCTATCACAAATAGAAATACTGAATGTATAATATATATTTTGGATCCTATTACAAATATTTAATTAGTGGAAAATCATTTTTATTAAGAGTTACATATTAATACTAACATGTATCGATGAAATCAGTGTACTGTCAATCAGGGGCAGACTGGGGCCAAAAGTGGCCCACCAAACACCACACCATAAATGAGTTGCATATTCTTGACATTACAATTTGTCTTTTCTGGTGAATATGGCAAATAGTAAATCATTTTAAACATTTTTTACGAGGGACAGTTTAATATCACTGAAGTTAAAAGGGGGCGGTTCGAGTGGTTAAGAACGAATGAATGAAACGCATTTGTCCGTGTATGCTTTCGACTCGTGTTTTTCGTCTCGAGCAAGAGACTTTACGACATTCACGCGACAGCACCATATAACAATAAATTATCATTGACGTTTTCATAGCCGCTGGCCAAATTCAAAACGAAACTAAAATTAAAACATATTTGAGAGCAAGGGGCCCCCTGGTGTTTCGGAGGACCTATACAGCTTGCGTATTCCGCGAGGATCGGCTCTGCCTATAATATCAATCACTTTCCTATACACAGCACTTGAAAGCAAAAGTCTTCAGATTCACAATGTTCTAGAGTAAGATTAAGAATGACTTTTTCTAGATTTGTAAACACTTTCTTAGACACGATAAATCACGGAAGAAAGTAACGATAGATTTACTTTAACTCGTATCTCACGTCTGTCTGCTGAAAACTGCATAATGTAGCATACATTGTGACGATTCGACTAACGGCATTAAAATCTGAGAAATTTGAAAAGGCCAGAAGTTTGCATTCCTGAAAAATAATGTCTTAGTTAATGTTTAACTAAACGGTCGGCAAATATTGCTGAATCGTCTCGTGTTTAGCTGCTTAACGTTACATCTTACCTCAGCTCGCATTCGAGTCTCGCGCAGCTCCGCGTCTGTGAACGGTAAATCCCGCCTTCATTTTGATTGGCTGTTTCAAACATTTTGACATTGACGAGCGCTTTCGAGCCGCTGCACTGATCCGGAGCGCGCTATATTAATTATCATTTTTGAATGAAGTGGGCTGCGCGGCCCGGGCCATTCGTCTGGGCCGATAGAAGGATATACGTACATCTAGTACAATCCATTTTTATATATATTTCACAAACCGTCTTTGATGCGTTAAGAATAGATTACTATGGCAGAACACAAAATAAAAGCCAGCCTCCAATCATTTATGATCAGCCCATTGACAGAATAATGACAGTGTGACACGTTTTATTGACTTCTCACACGCCGCCGCGTTAAAGCGCTGCTCACCTGCACAAACCAGAACACACTGTCCAGCTGCCCGCCGGGATACGGAGGGCCAGTCTCTCTGGACTGGAGTAACGTTAAACTGCGCTTCGGGTACCAGGCGCTGTCATAGCTGTCAAACAGCCAGGAAGTGAAGCAGGCGAGCAGCAGCCCAGCAATGACCAGAGCCGCGAACAGCCGGAGCATCCTGCCGATATCACGCTGCCTTCACCGAGATGCCGTCAAGCGCTTCTCTTCTTCATGCTGGAGGACACTAACTAATTCATCCTCGGCTCTCGCTTAAGCGGACGCCAGACACGAGCCAAATCATCGCGCTGTAATCGACAACATCATCCATTAGAAACTTCCGGGTGGCAGGATCCTGACTGTCCTTAGAAATGAAACTGGTGGAAGGGAAAGATTACTGAAGGGGGCGGAGCTACGCTGTTGTCTTGGCCCGGAAGTTACCGCTAAACCGTTCAGACTTGTGTCAGTTATTTTTTTTATTTAAAATATTAAATGTATTATAAATAATACATCACATGAATACAAATACATTCGATATTAATAAAGTAATATTCAATTTATTTAAAATGCTTCTAAACCGTTCAGACTTGTCATGTTAATTTTCATTTACAAAATTAGAAATAATACATATTCAATACATTAAATTAATATGAATACATTAGATGTTAATAAAATAATAATACAATTATTTAAACTATTTTATTACTGGAACATTTTGAGGTTCTAACCAGGGGCCTGTTTCACAAAACAGGTTTACCAAATAAGCCTTATTTCAGTTAGTCTGACTTGGGTTTCTTTCGGTTAGTCTGACTTGGGTTTCTTTCGGTTAGTCTGACTTGGGTTTCTTTCGGTTAGTCTGACTTGGGTTTCTTTCGGTTAGTCTGACTTGGGTTTCTTTCGGTTAGTCTGACTTTTTCTTCGGTTAGTCTGACTTGGGTTTCTTTCGGTTAGTCTGACTTGGGTTTATTTAGGTTAGTCTGACTTATAAGTTAGACTAACTGAAATAAACCTGGCTTGTTTGGTAAACTTATTTTATGAAACAGCCCACTAGTTTGTTGGTAAATTATAATAATGTCTGTTGCCAAGAAGTAAATTACAGTTGTAATTTAATTTCTTTCATAAATCAGCCTGCATTTCTCTCGCCACATGAACGCAAGCTAAATAAACAACTGGCACCTTTTTGATACACGGCATTGAAGGATGTAGGTAATAAAAAGATTAATATTGTAACGATACAAAATTAATGTATGCAGTATCTAAAACCAGTTGTTTTCTATTTTGTAATGAACAATTTCATTTAAAATTTAATGCAGAAATAATGTGTAACTGCAAATAAAATATATATTTAATGTTAACAAAAAAACTTGACAACTAACTGAAAACTAGTTTTACTAAAACTTGACAAACAAAAATGACTAAAACAAAAAATCTATTAAAGCTAAACAGAAATATATAAAACAATGAAAATTAAATAATAATACAAAGGACAAGAACATTTCAAAATGACTATTAAAAAATAATTTTAAATATTAAGAAAAACTATATAAATTATGCGTAAATAACACTGGTCCAGAAAGGTATTTATTTCAAATATCATTGCAATACGTGGAATAATGTAGTCAGCTGGTGATTATCACAAAATTAAAACCTCCAAAGTGAATTTCTTCATTTAATTAGCAAATTACACTGGATCAGGTGCATATTTAATTAATTAATGTTACTGATCCACCGAGCGCCCCCTGTTGGTGATCACGTTTTTTCCTTAGAAGGAAAAGCCAATATCAATAACATTGACCTTTCCACTCCATTTAGTTTATTGATTGCACTTCAGCAGGTCTGTGGAAGAGACTGGGACAAATTATGCAACAATAATGAGCTAAATGAAATGTTCTCATACTGTTTTCTGCTGTAGTATTCAAGTTTCTATAAAGTTGCTGTATAGCTTCATTTTCATTACATTTTAATATACATCCTATATTTTAAATATAATTGAATCAAGTTTGTATAAAAAAAATATAATGTATGTTTCATAGACATTTTTTAGTACAGTAGGTAGTTAACAGATCACCCTTCTTGAAATTTATCATAATAGCTCTGCATCTCTACATCATGCTCATGACATCAGAAAGAGAAGTTCCCATGACTTAAATTGCCCCATCTGTAAAAACCACATGGAATCAATAAAAACACCGTAATCACAGAAGACTTGAGCATTTGATTTAATTCACAGACATTATTTTTTTTTATGTGAGTCCACGTTCTATGTCCAGACTGAGATCAAATGAGCATCAGAGCTCACTGAAATTAAAAGTTATTTTACAGACAAGTGCTTTTGGACTTTACTCTAGAAAACATGAGGAAGAGCATTAGGTTTTGATTTTGGCACCAGGGCTGTACTGGAATGCACCTGATGTCTCTACCTGTACGCAACCATTAGAAAACGATTTCACCTAAAGAATTCATTAATATACAAAAACAACTCAAAAACGAATTCATTCAATTCAGTAAAAGGCTAATCGCTTGGCCAAAGTCTACCTGAATATTAGGGAAAAGTGATATTTCATATTGTAATGTTTTAAGTCTGTTTTAAGGAACAAAAAGGCCCTTCCTCATTTTAAGTGCACAATCGCGATTGCTTGTTTTTTACGTAAATCTCTGAAACTTCAATGAAGTAGTAATGGCACATGACGGCTAAAGTCACTTGTGAAATTTCTTGCTTGGATCCTTTGCGTGATCGAGCAGCAGCTGACAAGGCGTAAACTGGTTCCCAAAGACCTCCTCAAACCTTCTCATCTTCTCCACAAGTTTGTCTGCGCCAAAGCTGTCCACAAACCTGAAGGGTCCTGCAATTAGATAATTAACAATGATGGGACTGAATGCACATTATCCTTTAACATTTATTTGACAGTTTAAGGATACGTTCAAATCAAAGTAAATCTAGACTTTGGACTCACCTCCAAGACAGGGTGGAAAGCCGAGACCGAACACGGCCCCAATGTCACCCTCCACTGGATTAGCAAGGATTCCCTCTTGCAAACACAGAACAGCCTCATTCACAAAACGAGACACCAACCTGTGCTGAATATCTGAGTCTGAAGATCTGGGTGGAGAGACAGAAAGAAGCAGTGAGGACAAAAATTGTTGTTGTTTTTCTTTTCCATGGATGAAAAATGATGAATTATCCTAATACAGAACAGTAACACTCAATCTGTCCTGATAACATTTTATCAGGACAGATGCAAAGTAAAAGCCTGAACTACTTACATAGCAGCGTTTGGCGTCAGCTTGAATGATTCCAAAATCTCCAGAGCTTCAGTGTTCACATCCCTGCGTTTAAGTCCAGGCTGGTAGATGTAGCATCCCTTGCCTGATTTACGGCCTAATTGGCAAATTAAGAAGAAATAATTTATGACAAATTATACCGAACATGTTAAGGTCACTAAAGTTTAATAAGACTTAAAGGGAAAGTTCGCCAAAAATTCTGTCATTAATTACATGTGACATCAGAGGTTCAACCGTATTTATACGAAACTACGTGTGATTCGATGCAATGAAAAAATATGATCGCTTTTATTTCAGACAGCAAATCATAAATTAACTTTTCTCTCTGGTTTTGTGACAGCTGTGCCTTTTATATTTAGAACAGATAGCATTAGAACATTACAATCTAACAATGCTCTTAAAGCATTGACAAATCGCTAAACTAAAGGTTAAAATCACTAAATTAAAACTACATTTTAACTGCTATAAGAAACACACATTAACTCATCTGAGCGTAGTAGTTATGATTGTATAAGATTACATATTTACCCAATACAATAGTCCATTTACAGTTACTACTGCTATGCTATCATAAAAATACCTATATGTAGGTTTAAAAATTCTACAAAAGGCACATTTAATGTTCAACAACGAATATTTTAGCAAAATACATATTTGACTCAGAATTATTGCGCTCTGTCAGTGTAGAGCGCGTGCGCGCAGCAGCGCTCATTCAATCGAGTAATGACAGCAAAATGGATATATTTGCATGACTTTCTAACATTTACAGATGAAAAATATAGTCGTGACATGTTCGTTATGCGCGGAGGAAAACACAATGTCTCAAATGCATTAAACAGCACCGATATAGTCGCTGTTTGCCACGGTGGATTGATTAGATCCATAATCGACATTAAGCACCGATTAAGAATAAGCGTGCACAAATTAGTTAGATTGTGTGAACTTACATTGTCGTTTATAACCGCTTTAGCCCCGATTGATTTGTTAGGTTATTTCAAGTTTGGGCTTTAATTCCCGCTTTTCCTCGGGTCTCCGTGCTGTTGTTGTGATGCGTCATATTCACGCGCTGCGGTGATGAGAAAACACGCTTGAGAAAAAGTTTCGAGAGGAGAAATCAATCTAAATATAGGTCACAGATTATTGGTCACTTTATAAACAATAAAAGTGTAGCGCATCTACTAGTAATTATATACAAATAAATCTTTTTTTACCGATGCATCTTTTCTGAAAATTTTGCATCGCGATGGAAATGCCAACTTGTACCCAATGCACACTTTTTACACTGATCTTAACCTTTTTTTTGCCGATGCACAGAGTGAATTGGGGAATCTTCCCATCCCTAGTATAGTGCCATTTTGTAGAGCATCACATATGTAAATGTGTTTACGTTGTTTACGCTTTGATCTGAATGTAATAAAATTTCCACATACATACATTGTTTACGTGTGTGATACCCTCCAAAATGGCGCCATAGGGTGACGCAGAGGCGACGAATTGTTGAATCAAGTCATTATTTTTGTTTTCTTTGCGCACAAAAAGTATTCTCGTAGCTTCGTAAAAATTACGGTTGAACCACTGATGTCACATGGACTATTGTAACGATCTCCTTGCTACCTTTCTGAGCCTTGATCGTGTCCTTGCCGTCTATGCAGGGTCAGAGAGCTCTCAGAATGCATCAAAAATATCTTAATTTGTGTTCCCAAGATGAACGAAAGTCTTACGGGTTTGAAATGACATGGGGGTGAGAAATTCATGACAGAATTTTCATTTTTGGGTGAACTATCCCTTTAAATGAGTATTTAACTGCTGAACAAAATAGACAAATTAACACTACCAAAATAAAACAACTACATATGAAAACATGATAAATTAGACCGAATTGAGCAAATATTTTTTACATTTTATAATAGTATTTAATATTTTCACAAATATAATTGTTTCATGATTTAATATTATTATTTTTCAGTAATTACAACTTACTTTTTCTAATTTTATGCCTTTGAAAATGTATCTTTGGAGATTGATCCCTGAATTCGCACAGTCTTTTTTTGAAGGTTCAAACACATACACATTCAAAACTGAATTACACTTTGTCCTTAAGCTAATGTACCTTTAAATCCTCTGTCCACCATGCTCTTCAAAACCTCAACATTTCCCCCTCCAAATCTGGAGCCGAAGGCCTTGCCGAGGTCTTCAGCAACATGAGCTGCCACATCAATGCCCACTTCATCAGCCAGAGTTGCAGCACCAACAGGAAAGCCAAAGCCTGTGGTCAGGGAATCTAGCTTCTTGGGGTCGACACCTTCCTGTATGTAGAAAATATAAAGATCTGCATATCAGGCATGTTACTATTAAGAGTGTCACCATAGCATAGTGTATATATCTATAACACTTTTACAACAGATGGGAATAAATTAATAATTCAGAAGGAAATACACAAACCTGCAATAAACGCACTGCCTCAGCCAACATGGGAGCTAAACATCTGGTGGTGTAGAAACCTGGTCCGTCCTGAAGACAAACATTGCAATTTATTATTCCAAAACATTTTAATGGATTACAGACCCATAAAATGGGCATTTTGAAAATCTATGTCTCACCCCAACAACGATAATAACTTTGCCTTGCTTCAGGCCGACCGCTACCGCTGAGGCGGTTGTGTCCTTGGAGGTTTTATCAGTGGTGATGATCTCCAGTAGCTGCATCTTGTCGACTGGAGAAAAGTAGTGCATTCCAATTACCTGAAACAAAACAGTAACATATTCAACATCGTCTCTAAACTTCACATGGTGGTCAAGAACTCAAGTTTCTTACCTTTTCAGGTCGCTTGCTGACAGCTGCAATATCTTTGATTGGTAAAGCAGATGTGTTGGTAGCAAATATACAGTGTGGAGGAATCACCTGGAATGAGAAAATATGGTATCAAAGCTTTAGTATTTAGGAGAATTTGAAATCTCATTCTTGAAGATATTAACTTACTGCTTCAACTTCTTTTAGGACTTTGTGTTTGATGCTCAAGTCCTCAAAAACAGCTTCGATGATCATGTCAGCTTTATTAAAGCCACTGTAGTCAAGCTGTCCAGTTAGATTGGAGAGAAAACTGTCCCTTTCGAATGATGTCATACTCTTCTTCTTAGTCTTGTCATTTAGCCTGAAAATAAAATAGAATACAATTAAATAAATCTAATTTAAAAAAGCCAATAAAATATAAAAACAGAATAAAAAAATAAATGCTCCTCCCCATCATCAAAGCAGCTTTAACTTAGCTTAAAGGAATAGTTTACACAAAAATTAACATTAAACTCAATGTATTAATTTTGGTTTTGAAGGTTAATCAAAGTCTTGATAATAAAATGTAAGAGATTTGAAGAGATTTTGGATCACATTTAACAAAAACCCACCAATTCACTATCTCAACAAATTAGAATACTTCATAAGACCAATAAAAAAAACATTTTTGGTGAATTGTTGGCCTTCTATAAAGTCTTAATTTATTGTATATGTACTCAATACTTGGTAGGGGCTCCTTTTGCTTTAATTACTGCCTCAATTTGCGTGGCATGGAGGTGATCAGTTTGTGGCACTGCTGAGGTGGTATGGAAGCCCAGGTTTCTTTGACAGTGGCCTTCAGCTCATCTGCATTTTTTGGTCTCTTGTTTCTCATTTTCCTCTTGATAATACCTCATAGATTATCTATAGGGTTCAGGTCTGGTGAGTTTGCTGGCCAGTCAAGCACACCAACACCATGGTCATTTAACCAACTTTTGGTGCTTTTGGCAGTGTGGGCAGGTGCCAAATCCTGCTGGAAAATTAAATCAGCATCTTTAAAAAGCTGGTCAGCAGAAGGAAGCATGAAGTGCTCCAAAATTTATTGGTAAACGGGTGCAGTGACGTTGGTTTTCAAAAAACACAATGGAGCAACACCAGCAGATGACATTGCACCCCAAATCATCACAGACTGTGGAAACTTAACACTGACTTCAAGCAACTTGGGCTATGAGCTTCTCCACCCTTCCTCCAGACTCTAGGACCTTGGTTTCCAAATGAAATACAAAACTTGCTCTCATCTGAAAAGAGGACTTTGGACCACTGGGCAACAGTCCAGTTCTTCTTCTCCTTAGTCCAGGTAAGACGCCTCTGATGACAACTGTAGCCAAATTCCTTGACACGTCTGTGTGTGGTGGCTCTTGATGCCTTGACCCCAGCCTCAGTCCATTCCTTGTGAAGCTCACCCAAATTCTTGAATCGATTTTGCTTGACAATCCTCATAAGGCTGTGGTTCTCTCGGTTGGTTGTGCATCTTTTTCATCCACACTCTTTCCTTCCACTCAACTTTCTGTTAACATGCTTGGATACAGCACTCTGTGAACAGCCAGCTTCTTTGGCAATTAATGTTTGTGAAGCTTACCCTCCTTGTGAAGGGTGTCAATGATTGTCTTCTGGACAACTGTCAGATCAGCAGTCTTCCCCATGATTGTGTATCCTAGTGAACCAAACTGAGAGACCATTTTGAAGGCTCAGAAAACCTTTGCAGGTGTTTTGAGTTGATTAGCTGATTGGCATGTCACCATATTCTAATTTGTTGAGATAGTGAATTGGTGGGTTTTTGTTAAATGTGAGCCAAAATCATTACAATTAAAAGAACCAAAGCCTTAAACTACTTCAGTCTGTGTGCATTGAATTTATTTAATACACGAGTTTCACAATTTGAGTTGAATTAAATAAATAAATGAACTTTTCCACGACATTCTAATTTATTGAGATGCACCTGTATAAATATATATTACAGATTTCAATAAAATGTGATAATTTGGGTTTCAAAGATTAACTGAAGACACATATTTGGGACAACATGATTTAATATTTCTGGTTTAACTTCTCCTTTAAGGGTTTGAGCTAGTTAATTTTTAAATGTATTAGTACAATATATACTTCAAGGCATAGTTCACTCAAAAATTAAATTCTGTCATTAATTACTAACCCTCATGTCATTTCAAACCTGTAATACCTTCGTTCATCTTCGGAACACAAATTATGATACATTCGATGAAATCTGAGAGCTTTCTGATAACTGCCACTTTCAAGGCCCAGAAAGGTATTAAGGACATTGTTAAAATAGTCCATGTGACATCAGTGTTTCAACCTCAATGTTATGAAGCTACGAGAATACTTTTTGTGTGCAAAGAAAACAAAATGAATGACTTTATTCAACAATTTATTATCTTCTGTGTCAGTCTTCACTGCACATTCAGGAGAGTACCACAGTGTGGTGTTGCTGATGCAGAAGCAGGTGTTCTGACATAGAACCTGAATGCGCTGCGGCTTGTTTACAAGCAGAGGAATGCACGTGCATGCGTTTTGGTACTCTCACAGAAGAGAAGAAATTGATGATTAAAGTTTTTTTTTCTTTGCGCACAAAGTATTTTCATTGCTTCATAAAATGATGTTGTTAATTGTCATATGAACTATTTTAACGGTGTCATTACTACCTTTTGGGGCCTTGAACGTGTCAATTGCATTGCGGTCTATAGAGCAGGGGTCGGAAAGTAAGTTTGGCAACTAGAATTGCCCGTGACAGACTGTTACAGTGTATTTTGAAACTGGTAGTGAGCCATTACTCTGTTAAATCCTGTAGTAGAGTCATTAACAAAAAGCCACATTTGTGTGGCGGTGTCCGGCAGAGTATGTGAGCGGAGTGAAGCACCAACAATTTCCCCTCCGTGCTCGAGCATTTAATAATCTCTCCGCTCCGGGTTCACCATTTCCCGCTCCGCTCCTCACTCACTGATATCAGAAACACCGCTCTGCGTCTAAAGTATTTCAGTATGTTTGAAATATCACAGTTCTGTTCATCACGTATATTACAAAATAAAATAACAGGAGAGTTTCAAAGTGACTTATTGGAACACTAGTGTGCAAACTTTTTTTCCTACAATGTCCACAAGCTAATAACATTAACACTAATAACTTTTTTTGCAGTGCAAATTTTGTTTATGATTAAAATAACTGTTTTCATCAGTTATTTTACCTACAGATCGCTGCATTTCTTACAGATTTCTGCTCATTCGAAATCGGATACAGATGAAGTAGCACTGTAAGATTACATTTGTTTCAATGCATTATTGAGAGATCGATTGCGTGTGAGTAAGTGTTGTAGTACTTGTTAAAATCATGCTTTCAGCTGAAAATATTCAGTATCTAGACTAGAAGCAACTCATTTTTTTTCTGATTTGAGTGATCTTTCTCTATTAAGCTAGCTAAATATTAACGTGTACTCTTGCTAAACATGCAGTTATATTATGGGTTGTTGGCAGGAATTGTACTCGTGATGGTGGTGGAGCGCTCTTGGAGCGAGTGAAAACCACGACGCTCTGACTTTTAACAAATCCGCTCCTCGCTCCCTTCAAAAATCACACTGCTCCACTCTGCTCACATACTCTGATTGTGAGTAACGGTTGCTGTCATGACAGATATATTTCAGAACCAGCCGCTATCAAAATAATCCGGCTGCGGGCCAGACATTATTGCTGGTGGGACAGTTTTGGCCCGCGGGCCGCCTCTTGCCGACCACTGCTATAGAGGGTCAGAAAGCTCTCAGAGTTCATCAAAAATATATTCATTTGTGTTCTGAAGATGAACGAAGGTCTTATGGGTTTGGAATGACATGAGGGTAATTAATGACAGAATTTTCATTTTTGGGTGAACTATCCCTTTAATACTCACCCTTTATAGACTTGTTGCTCTCCGTGACTGAGTCCAGCCAGTGTAGTGTCCTTAAGAATGGTGTGAAAGCCTTTATCTACAGACACTTGAGCAACGCCAGCACCCATCAGCCCTGCTCCCAAGATAGCAAGTGTTCTACAAACAAAGAAATCAAGAAAAGTGCATTACCATTTTACAAGCAATAAACATAAATTATTAAAGCTGCAGTCCGTAAGGTTTGCCTCTTTGTCACCATCGCTGTTTGAAACCTGCAATTGTATCTATTTGTGGAAATATTTTCTTTACATGGGTTGTGCACTGGCAAGGTTCCAGCGCAGATGAATCTAATGTTTTTATGTGTGGCTGTAAGTCACCGCACCGGTGTGGATGTTTAATTTACTTCGGAATGCCAGATTCTAGCCTACAACTTGGAATATATGACCCAAATAAGAAGTTTCACTGGATATTATCATCTGAAGTAGTAACAAGTCTGCCACTTTTGATCTGACTAACTGAGGAAAAAACGTTACAATAAATCGCACTACCAATGGTGATTAATTCTAATGATCAAATAGCTCATATCACATTAAACCGTGCAAATAATTATTATTGTTATACTTTGTTCTCAAATTGTTTATGTCTACAACATCAGCATTGCGTGACTGTGTATGGTGTGTATTAGCATTCCAGTTTCTGTACAGTCTAATCTTTAATTGTCATATCATTCCAATTTCGTATAAAGAAATAGTTTTAACCAAAAAAGCTAATTATTATCTTTAAAATACAAAACTTGTGTAATCCCATGTAGGTTATCTGTAATCAGATGCAAATATAAAACTTGACATGCGTTTCATAAACACACAATCCTTTCTGGATTACAATCCGCCATCAAAATTATACATTTAATTATTCTAGCTGCTGTGAGAAAAGGCTATAAACGATCCGCCACCTGCAGGATCCTCACATGCGCTATAGCCTACTAGCCGGGAAAACTTCTTCATGTTTACAGACGTGACGTAATGACGCAGTGCCATGCTCGAATCTCCCACGAAAACCTACCAGTTCCACTCAAATCAGAAAACATTATTATAAGCTAACCGTTGTGAATCGGGCTAAGGTAAGGAGATAGTTTTGAACACTGGCTGGTTATGTTCTTGCTCAAAAACTGATTTCGGTTCATTTATTACCAAAAAAAAAAAGGTTACAGACTGCAGATTTAAGTAGCTGCATTATAAATGAAGTCATGCAGCAACTGTTAATCTACCTGATAAATTTACATATGATAACAGAGTAAGAATATACATACTTGACTTCCTTTTCAGGGGTTCCGAATCGATTCTTCTTGCATGTGACCTGACCGTGGTAAAGGCCAATAAGTGCTTTAGACTCAGGGGTCATGGCTAACTTGCCAAAATTCTGAAATGGAGATGAAGAGTGCATATTACATTTTAATACTATACATTGTCTTTTCATTTTAACCACAGCCTGCATTAACCAAATATTATCATTAAATAAAAATTGACAGATAATTCAACATGTCAAGTTGCCAAAAGCGAGAGATGTCTAGTTAAGTTGAATAATTCATGCGATATTGTTCATTATATCAAGTGTTGCAAGATTCAGGTTTATTGTAGAATAGAACTGATAATAAACAGTTTAAACACTTTCACAGCACCTGTGCCTCAGCCAGGTAACCTGCAGCCGGACCCTGTTCTAGACCAGCCTTCACACTCTGAAAGAGAAAACAAGCAGAACATCGTTTTCTATTTCTACCATGATTTATGATAACACATAAACATTAAGCACAGTTTACTTACTTCGATTATTTTCAGTGGGGCAGGGTACAGTCCCTTGGTCTGTTTCATGACTTTCTTCTCAACTGTATTGTAGATCTGCTGTCTCACAAACGGGTAACTCATAACATAGTCTTGAATTTCTGCAAGGAAATAATTAGATACACAAAATTGTGTATAAAAGCAACAGTCTGAATCTTTAAAACGATTAACAGTTTTAATCTTAACTACACAAAAGCCTTATTAAATTGTAGTTTCAAATCTATTTTAGACACATAATTGACTACTAATTGGACTAAAGCAAACACTTACTCTGCATCATGCCCTTTTGTTTGGTGAGTGGGATTTGCTTCTTAGCAAGCCCTCTGGCAGCCTGCACAGCTACTTCCTCCAAGTATTCAATGGTCCTCTCCTCTGGACTCTTCAATCCAGGCCCTGTTTTTTATAAATAAATACTTTTATTCAAGTGACAGGAAAGACTTTAATGTGTATGCAAAAATAAATATATTTCAAATAAATACTAGAATAGTTCACAATATTACTGTTTAACATACACAACTGCAATATACAGAAATTGTATTACCAAGAGTATCCACCAGCTGGTGAACCAGTCCCATTTTCTTGGCTTTATCTGGACGGATGCTCCTTCCTGTTAGCACTATATCAAAGGCACTGGGAAGACCAAGCTGTATAAAACAAATGTGCAAAAACAATCAAACTTGAGTTGTGAAAAATCAAATCAAGAGAATCATTACTAAATGTGATGTTGGCATATTGCGGACCATTTTGGGCAGTCTCTGTGTTCCTCCAGCTCCAGGCAGAAGGCCGAGCATGACCTCAGGGCAGCCCAGAACCGTCTTCTTACTCTTGGTGGCTATTCTGTACTGACAGGCAATGGCAAACTACAAAGACAAAATACACAATATCAACACTCTATTTTTTGTAGAACTAAATGCTAACTCAAGTGCTGAAATTAGGTGTTTTGCTTTTCAGTTATCTGATTTATTGTTTGCATAACTAATAATCATCAACAAATGATAAAACATATCCGAAAAATGTCTAAACATTAGGTCCAAAATTTGACTGTAATCCTTATGCTCACAATATGGAAGAAGAAAATTGCTACAAATACACACAAATCCAATACCTCTAATCCTCCGCCAAGGCATGATCCATTAATGGCAGCGACAATAGGCTTAGGAGACTTCTCAATCATCTCAAACATCCTCTGGCCCTCTTGAGAAAGGCCTGTGACCTCCTCTGCAGTCTTACAGGCCTGAATCATGCTAAATACATGGTACAGGGGAAATAAAACAGGCAAGATATCAGCACTGTATTTGATTATGATCACAAGTCCGCTAATAAACATATGACTCCTGATACTAACTTAAGGTCTGCTCCTGCAATGAAGCTGCCGGGTTTGGATGAGATGAGAACAACACTCTCGACAGCATTGTTTCCCCAAATCTCATCCATAACTTCTGTCATCTCCCTTTGCATTTGAACAGACAGCGTGTTGACCTAGACACCACAAAAACACATATCGGCATATTATAATATCATTTGAATGCATAAATGCATGGTTTTGAGGAGATAATTATTACCCGTGCACTGGGGTCATTCAAACGAACCACAGCTACGTCTCCCTTGATCTCATAGTTCACGTGTGTACGAGCTGAGGAAACATAGAGAAGACATGAAAATTAAAAACCAATCAATACATGAAATAGAGATTATTAAAAAAAAAAACACTAAATAAATGTTATACGTATTTTGAAATGTTCTTTTCACAAACGTTATTTGAAACATTAGACACATTTAGAAGCATTTAATATGCTTTGTCACTTGATGCAGTTCCCAAAATGGGGAAATATCATCTTTTATCCATATGTATGTATGTATGTATATATATATACACACACTTTTGTTTTATATGTAATAAATAATGAATTTTACCCATCACACAAGCAGCAACTCTAAAGGTCCGTCTGGAGACACCTTTATCAGATGAAAAAAAGAAGTTAGCAGTGATGAATACAAGTAGTTAAAATCACAGAGGGTTCTCAGAAGTCATAATAACACATATAAAAGACCTGGAACCAGTGAGGGTCAAGCTAGGATACGTTGAAAAACACTGATGTTAAATTACACCCAGAAGTATGTAGACCGTCCTGTAGAGGACATTACTCCAGAAGTACAGTCACACATGAACTTTAACCTAGTTTCCCCTTAACCTACACTACAACCACAATGATAAAGCCAAACACTTCCCAATGATGATGAAAATATCATAAACCGAATACAACGTGTCTCTGTAAACAAACCGGACTTCTTAGTCATGATTTAACAATAATTATTATATTATATATTAGAAACCAAGTAGCAGGTCTCTTCCAAACAACCCCGATTACAATAGTTTCCAATGGCAGAGGGAACGACTTTATATTAAACACGTTATATACATATTCATACCTTTATTCGTTTTCTCATGCATTAATAGATAATGGCCAGTATTAAAAACAATCTGAATGGGAACAGCATGCCAGTGCGCTAACTCTAACGTTACTGATAATAAATTAAAATCGGCATTTATAAACGCTAGCATGTCATTGCATACACCGTAATGTCACTGCAATGCAAACTACACGAACATGAAACTTATACAGTCACAAAACATTCATCCCTAGACCTTGAGTTAATTAGCAGTTGAGCTAAGCTACAGCAGTGGAGTGTGAGTGAGATGACTCTTCAACGAGGTTTATTTATGCACGTGTCAAAGCGAAATACGATAGAGATGTAGAGTAACGTAAGAAACGCTTGTGGATGTGTGAAGTACCTGGAAACAGGGTATATCTTCTGGTTGTGAGTCTGGAGAGGGAACCGAGGGCTCGTACGCCGGCCATGTTTGGAGGTCACTGTGTGTAATGACAGAGTGCAGGCGGAAGACTGGAGGAGGAACCCTGTATTTGACTGCACCGCCACAGACCTGCTGATCACGCGCAACCCACCAACTACCTCAGCTAATGAGGGAATGTGTAAGATCGCTTAAATTCTATGAATACTTAAATTGTTTCATTTTAAAGAATTACATATTTCTGCATAGGTTACTAATTAAATTAGCTTCTCGAATTATATGGATAAAGCAGGACAAAACAGAGATATACAGTACTAACACATTTTAATTTCATGTACATTTTACTTTAAACTTTTTACTCAATAAGTTGAAAAATAATTTTGCATCACTTCAGGAAAAAATAAATCCGCAACAGAGGGATTCCCCCAGTTTATCTAAACAGGCCTACATATGACTTTGTTCATGTGGTTTATCATCATTTAATATATGTCATTTTGTATGATTAAGATATTAGTTTTTATTATTATTTTGAATTAATTTTCTGTTACATTTGCATTTTCTGTTATATTTTTATGTTTTAAATGTAAAAAATATATATATTTTGAGTTTAAATTTTATTTAAGTACATCTTAAACTTAATGAAAATATTGAATAATGAAACTTTTATTTTGTTTCAAGCTTTTTTTTGTCAACTAATTAATAATGTGCAATCAGTTGCAACTCCCCACAATTGCTTGAAAGCCTGCAATGTAATGTTCATCCACAAGATGGCAAACACGCAATACAATTGCCTGTGTACCTCTGTACAGTGTATGTAGGCCATTAATAATTGCAGTAACTTTTCTCCACTTATTATTTCTGACAGTCTGTATTTATTCCCCCCACTCCTCTTTATTGTAACTTTTCTATATTTCTTATGTTGTAACTAATGTTTCTTAAAGGTACAGTTCACCCCAAATTAAAATTATTAATTTTCTCCCTTCAATGTCATCCTATCAATCCTATGACGTCCTTTCTTCTGCAGTATGAAAAAAAGATTTGTAGTAAATATTTTGGCTCTGTGGGTCTATACAATGCAAGTTAATAGTAACCAAATTGGTAGTTTTATGTAAAAGCACCACAAAATAATCCATATGATTTCAGTGGTTTAATATATACCTTCTAATCAGTTTTGGGTGAGATCAAACCCCTTTATTTATTTATGAAGGATCTCTTTGGTGATCATAATTGCAAGGGATTGCAACGTTGCGGTTACATTGCCAATAAATACAAATTACCACAATATAAATAATACTTGGAACATTAGGATACTGTTGTGAGTTGTTAATCTGATAGTAATTTGTGCTTTTGCAACATTGCAGTTACATTACCAACTAAGTCCCACTCACACCAAGGACAATATCTACATAGATAACTATAATTATAATTATATTTGATACATATACATACTTTTGCATATTAACATGCAAAAACTTTCTGTTTATTATAAGCATGTGCTGCAGTTGTGTCCTCTTCAAGCTCTTGAAAGCAGGATGGATTCTGATTGGTTGTCAACATATTTATCCTTCATTTTGAAAGATATTTTAATAATATCGTTCCACTGTGCCGTGGTGTGGATTCAGCTATTATTTTAAATGTACAATGATTTCTAACACTATATCTTTATTGTTATTATTACAGTTAGTGCCCTTGCTGTGAATGAGCCTTTAGTGAGTAATGAAAGGACATGAATAAATGATGTAGCTGGTATGTCATGTGTTCACAGGAAAGTAATATCAATAATGAAGCACTATTGTACTAATCAAGCAAAAGGTTGTGTTCTATATATTTTGTTCTTGCGTGTTACAGTGGTCTCATTGTAAGGCTTGTACTTTCACACCGAGTTCCATCTGAACTCGGGACCGTTCTCACATGATAAACTCGGTCATCCCCAGCCCCTTCATCATACTCTCAGTTCAACTGTCAATAGCTTCAAGTGAACTTTTCCACATTTAACCTGCTTAAGAAGCAAAAAAATCTCCTTACAGATGTACAGCAATGCAAACAGCACAAGACAGTGATTGCTGCATGACTGTCAATAGCTGTCAATCAATTATTAATTGTTACAATAGTAGACACGCATCAGGTCTCTTATCCTAGAGAATTGATTTGAAGACTATGCAACGACTGAATAAGAACCATTCTCCATTGTTCTGAAACAGGGCCCCACACACTGCTTTACTGATTGCATCACACTGGCCTCATTAAGTGCTCCCCACCCCATCCCAATACTGTTGTTTCATAACAAACATCCCCTGATCCTCCACATGGCCATGCAAGAGTAGAAATCTATTTAAAGAATTCAACCTATCACTAAAGACTTATCTCAGTGTTTGTGTGCTTTTATATGAGTGCAGCTGGTTCCAAGGTCCATTAAAGACATGATCTGTTTGTACAGCTGTGCAAGGAGCAAGATGTCATTTTGTGTGAGAGGACGCTGCTGACTGCTGCGTCTCATGTTTAAATCAGGGACAGTGACGTGGATGACTCATAAACCAAATAACAGAATATTAGGTTTCTTTTGCAGCATGATTCAAAAGATGCGTTCTATAATAATCATGTATATTATAATAATAATCTCAAGCATATCTTAAAGCAATTGTATGCCCAAAAATTTAAATTAGCTGAAAACTGTACTCGCTTCAGGCCATGCAAGATGTATAAGTTTGTTTTATTATCAGAACAAATTTGGAGAATGTAGCATTAAATCACTTGCTAACTAATCACTAATGTTCCTTTGCAGTGAATGGGTGCCGTCAGAATGAGAGTCCAAACAGCTGATAAAAACATCACAAAACGTTTGTAAGAAACAAATCCATCATTAAGTCTTTCAATTTAAAAACCTTTGACCAAAATACCATATTCATAATCCATAATAATACTTCATCCAGTGAAAAGGAGGGATTCATCGCTCCCCTGTTGTCTTCTCAAATCAAAATGTACTGACATATTTGTTTAGAACAGTACTCAGAACAGAACAGAAACAGTATCTGTGCATATTTATCTCCTGATTTAGACGAGAAGACTTTTTCACTGGAGAAAGCAGTGTTATGGATAATTTAGCAGTTGTTTTAACTCTCGTTCCGACGGCACCCATTCATTTTGATTTCATTCAAATTTGAATTTTTAGGTGAACTATTTCTTTAAAAAGAGTATCAAATGATAACAGTAGTAAAGCAGAAAAATATTTTATTTAAATGTAATAATGTTTTCAATAAATAAACATTATATATTTCTATGGATTATTGATACAATTTGAAAAGCCACAAAACTATTTTATAAAAAATGTTTACAATGCCAAAATTTGAATATTGTAGGAATTGTCACATTGTTGAACATGTATGCCTGCATTTGTTCGCAAAACTGTATGATAGTTTCATTAAAAATAAAAACTAATACAACATTAATTATTGAATTAAATGAAAAATAACATCTCTTGTTAATATGCATCAATGTCTTCATTTTTAATATGTAAACTGACCTTTAATATCTATCTATATAGCAATCAATAAGAAACATACAAAATATGAATTCAGTTTTTATATATGGTTCATATAGTGAACACAGCATGAAATCGTTTAACAAACCCAACTCTCTCACACATACTTCTGCAACAAGCAGATTTGAAATAGTCTTTAAAAACACACTAATACACCAGGAATATTCTTGGAGTATAACAAACTATTTATGAAAAAATAAATATCTGCTATTATAGGCATCAATATGTCTTCATTTGTAAATATGTATAGTGAACTTTATTACCTATCTATCTAGTTATCAATAAGAACCAATATACATAATATGATAAAAATTATATATCAGAATTATATGCAGAACACAGCATGGACTGATGAACTAAATGTTGTTGGGTTTAACAAACCAGGCTCTCTAAAAACATGCACTTCTGCAATAAGCAGATTTGAAAAAGTTCAGACAATTGCCCTAATTTTTCCTGCAACAATCAGCTATGAGTAAGTGGACGTGTGCAACTCATGCAATATAATGTCCTTCTTGTCCTAAACCATTGATTCCATCTCTGTATGTACAGTATCCTCCACTTCTTTCCGATCAGACTTCTCTTTACTCTTGGTCAGCTCCGACACTGGCTTAGCCCTTTAGTTGGATTACAACATAGCTTGGGTTTGCATTGACTTCGACAGGAAAGCTCACACTGAGAGTCACCAAATCCTTCGGAAATGGGGGCAAATTCTGGCTGAACAGTAGTAGCATGGATGCCTTCATCATGGAAGATGTCTTTAATGCGCTTGGCAATGTCCATGTAAGAAGCTGGATCTGTGCATTTGATGTGAGCGGTTGCTATAATGCGAGACCCAGCCAGCTGCCAGATATGCAGTTCATGAACAGCCTTAACTCCATCCAAGCTCCTTAGCTTCCCATTCAGCTTGTGCATATCGATCTGTTCGGGTACTGTTTGTAGGAGAATCAGAACCGACTCCTTTAGCAGAGGGAAGGTTATGTAGAGCAAAATACACACCATTATTAGACATAACGTTGGGTCCAGGTAAAGCACCCAGCATGGTCCGGCCACAGAGACAGTTCTGGGCATCCTGTCAGGTGTTTTGGATATGCTCAGGACTGTGGTGTTAACATGTTGGTGTTCAGTCAGGTGGATGCTACGGCAGGGGTTGAAACAGACTGCGTCGCTGTGGCATGGCGTCCACACAAAATAGAAGATCAAGGCATTGACTACCACAATGACGGACCCTAATGCATCACCGAGCACGTGCAGGAACACCCCACGCATGTTCATCTGGGAGGCCGACTCAGAACTATGACCCAAGTCCTCCAATGAGCCCTTAGCAGTGATTTGGAGGTTTAGGCTGTCTGGAAAAGTCAGCAAAATGTGCAGAAAAATAAGATGAACAAAACACTGATTTTCATTAGGCTGTGTGCATAAAAATCAAGCTATTACTTCAAACTCATTTAAAGTTACAGGGTTTTCACACTTAAAAAAATACTAATATTATAGTTTTTTTTACTAAAAGAGGTAATAAGTAGAATAAAATAGTCACCATAGAAAACTGCATTGACACTGTTCCACGCTTTCTGAATTTCCAAATGTTTGACTGCATACCAATTTCTAGCTGAAAAAATACTAACTACAAAATAACTGAAAAAAACAGGAACAGTCCTTTACCTCCTGTATATACTATGTACTTATTATAGTATTTACAATAGGTACTAACCCTGAACCGAACCTACCCCACGTAGTTGCCTTACAGTACTTTCTTAAGTTAGTACACTGTAAGTACATGTTCTGTAAAATACAGTGCAACCAAAAATTGATGTCGACTACATTTCCATGATCGTTTTAAGATTGTATTAATTTTGATGACTGCTCCAGGCCTGGAAATCACACTTTTGATATTCCCTGATATTCCATGACGTTTAAGACAGGTTCCAACACTTTCTGAATGTCCATGTTACTCACATTACTTTTCTGGTTGCCTGAAAACCGGATGCCTTTTTCTAGCTGAAGAAATACTAACTACAAAATAGCTAGAAAAAAATATGTTGATAGACATTTCCTTTACTTTTTAATTGTTTTCTTGGTTTTGACATTCCCTGATATTTCAAGGTTTTCCGGGACTGAGGGAACAGGACTTTTTAAAATAGATTTGAAGAATTTCCATGTTTTTTTTGTGTAAAAATAACCATTTTAAAATTCCCTAATATTTCCAGATGTTCCAAGAATATGACAATCATGAATTTATGTATGTGTTAGATTATAAATAAAATAATAATGACAAAACAAACTTTTAATATAGCCTAATATTATTTACAAATAAAAAAAATTGTAATTTAAATCAAATACCTGATTTCAGTTCAGAAGTTTGGTCTCCTTCAGAACTGTTGCTGTTTATCATGAGATTATATGCTTCTTCGTGTGCCTTTGGTTTTTCATACTCTCTGGGATGTGTCTTGTGAAGATGAGAGTGTCCGGTATGAGAGTGACCCCCGTGAGAGTGTCCGTGCCCACCGAACCCTGCGTGTCCGTGGAACAGGAACAGACCGAGTACATTCACCAGGAGACCAGCAACGCCGACCCAAATGACCACGCGTGGACTCTCAATCTCGTGAGGCAGCGTGTAGCGCTCAACGGCTTCTAATACAATAGTGAAGCAGAGGGCCGTCAGAAACACGGCGTTAACTAACGCTCCCATCACTTCTGCGCGGATCCATCCATACGTGTTTATACTGGTGGCACGAGTTGTCTCCGCAAAACTCACCGCGATTAAAGCCACTACCAAAGCTATTACATCCGACAGCATGTGAAAAGAGTCTGACAACATTGCGAGAGATACAGTTATCCTGCTTACCACAACTTCAACGATGAAAAACACAATATTTAAAGACAGCATACACAGCAAACGCACCCGATTCGGTCCCAACCCCATTTTGTCTACAACGGCAAAAAAAAGATAATTAGTTTATTTTAGTACTTGTACTAATTTACATTTCGTGACTAAAACGGGTTTAGATGTCCATGGCATTAACCAGATATTAATGTTGAAAATAAAAGCGTAAACGCTGTTGCTATTGGCAACTCAAGATTTGACAGTTGCGCGACGCACTAGAAAATTCTCCAGAACGAAACATTCATTCATACATCCATGTAAGAAAGAAACAGAAACAGCCGCTATAGACTGGTGGTGATGGAATAAAGACGCTCAGGAATCTCCAGGACAAGTTAAACGAAACTTGAGACTTTGCACCCGGTAAAGTTCTCCACACGGTCTGAGCGGGGGCACGCAGTCCCATTGGCCGAATATGACTGAACGCTGGAGTCACGTGGTCAGTGAGAACACATCCTGAGGCCGTTCAATGTAAATCATAGCAATCAGTGCAAATGGACGGTAATTACTCCAAGGTGTGCACAGATTAGTAACATTGGTAATAAATAAATATTATAATTACCTATAAACTTAATGAATGTAAATCTGAGTCACATTAGTATTATTACCAAACCTGAAAGTTCAGTATTGTGCAGTTATATTAATCATGTTCTGTTCGAAATGACCCAAAATTCTAAAAGACCCAAATGCAAATAGACAGACAGATAAATAGATAGACAGACGGACAGATGGATGGATGGATGGATGGATGGATGGATGGATGGATGGACGGATGGATAGAAAGACAGACAGAAAGACAGACAGACAGACAGACAGACAGACAGACATATATTCCACCCTGCTTTATATTCAGGATGTGAAAACGTAATAGGTCAAATAGGGATATTAACATTAGGGTATCTATATAACCATTATAACATTATTATTATAATTTATACAGATGGGGACTGTAAAACAGGCTATACAGTCACAAAAATCCTATATGATAATCTAGATGTATGTATGTATGTATGTATCTATCTATCTATCTATCTATCTATCTATCTATCTATCTATCTATCTATCTATCTATCTATCTATCTATCTATCTATCTATCTATCTATCTATCTATCTCTTACAGCATATGCCAAATAGGATATAGAATAACATTACATTGCATTTCATTTCCATTTCATTCATTTTTTGATTGTGTGTGTGTTTATGTGTGTATAATGACGACTTGCTGAAGTTCAAACCGAGCATCAGAATGGGGAAGAAAGGGGATTTTAGTGACTTTGAAGGTGGAATGGTTGTTGGTGCTAGATGGGCTGGTCTGAGTATTTCTAAAACTGATGATCTACTGGGATTTTCATGCCTAACTATCTCTAGGGTTTACAGAGAATGGTCAGAAAAAGAGAAAATATCCAGTGAGCGGCAGTTGTGTGAGAAAATGCGTTGTTGATGTCAGAGGTCAGAGGAGAATGGGCAGACTGGTTAGAGATGATAGAAAGGCAACAGTAACTCAAATAACCACTCGTTACAACCAAGGTATGCAGAATACCATCTCTGAACGCACAACACATCGAACCCTGAAGCAGATGGGCTACAGCAGCAGAAGACCACACCGGGTGCCGCTCCTGTCAGCTAAGAACAGGAAACTAAGTCTACATCTCGCACAGGCTCACCAAAATTGGACAACAGAAGATTGGAAAAACGTTGCCTGGTCTGATGAGTCTCGATTTCTGCAGCAACATTCAGATGGTAGGGTAAGAATTTGGCGTAAAGAACATGAAAGCATGGATCCATCCTGCCTTGTCTCAACGATTCAGGCTGGTGGTGGTGGTGTAATGGTGTGGGGGATATTTTCTTGGCACACTTTGTACCCCTTAGTACCAAATGAGCATTGTTTAAATGCCACAGCCTACCTGAGTATTGTTGCTGACCATGTCCATCCCTTTATGACTACAGTGTACCCATCTTCTGATGGCTACTTCCAGCAGGACAATGCACCATGTCACAAAGTTCAAATCATCTCAGACTGGTTTCTTGAACATGACAATGAGTTAATTTTACTCAAATGGCCTCCACAGTCACCAGATCTCAATCCAAAAGAGCACATTTGGGATGTGGTGGAACGGGAGATTCACATCATGGATGTGCAGCCGACAAATCTGCAGCAACTGCGTGATGCTATCATGACAATATGGACCAAAATCTCTCAGGAATGTTTCCAACACCTTGTTGAATCTATGCCATGAAGAATTAAGTCAGTTCTGAAGGCAAAAGGGGGCCCAACCCGGTAGCAAGGTGTACCTAATAAAGTGGCCAGTGAGTGTGTATACACACACACTCACATACCACACACACACACACACACACACACACACACACACACATACATAAATAGCATGCATGTCTGTGAGGAACATAGTACAATAAAATAATAATAACAAAAAAAATTATGACTATTTTATTTGTATTTATGTAGTTATTTATATTCATATAAGTATTCATACAAGTATTTTAATTTAAGTGTATTAATCTCTATAAATGAAATCATTCTTTGAGCTATTAAAGGATTTTGACTTTAATAGCTCAAGGTTAATTCACATAAGACTAGTCTAATTTTTGACCATAATTAACTCGTTTAGCCACATACCATTTGTGTGCTCTATTACTTGTAATAACTTAATCGCTAGTAATCTCATCATTGAATGATTATGACCTGCAAACCGAATGCGTCAGCACCTCATGCAGCGAGAAAACATGCTAGTCTACCTATCAGCATCGCGCTCCGTCTATTGTCTGTGAGGAGCAGGGCGTGTGCCACAGGAGCCGGAGATGCGCGGGGCTCGGTCGGTGCATGAAGCGGTGTGGAACGATGGCGGTGGACCAAGATGTTCTGCGCTCCTGTTTTCATGGGATGGACATACATTTTCCGTATTCAAATGCGTATGTGTAGGCTGCATGCGAGTGTGCGTATTTCATTTAATCCTTCCTCGCATTCATATATAGGCTAACATATCAGAATATTAAAGACGTGCAGGCTTTTTCATAGAAATGATGAAGAGAAATAGCCTATTGCGACCGCGATCCATGTCGATTGGCAAAAAATCAGAGGCGGTGAAGGTGGTGGTGCGTTGCCGCCCTTTAAACAAGAAGGAAGAGGCAACGAATCAAGAAAGAATTGTTGAAGTAGATGTCAGATTGGGACAGGTGAGCGTGCATAATCCCAAATCATCCGGAAGCCTCTTAAAAACATTCACGTTTGATGCCGTCTATGACGTGGGTTCGAAACAAAACGAACTGTATGACTATGCGTGCAAACCTCTTATTGACTCTGTTTTGCACGGGTTCAACGGAACTATATTTGCTTATGGGCAAACTGGCACTGGCAAAACATATACAATGGAAGGTGTGCCCACAGACCCCGAAAGGAAGGGCGTCATCCCAAATTCATTTCAGCACATTTTCACTCACATATCTAGGTCTCAGAACCAACAGTATCTCGTGAGAGTGTCTTACATTGAAATATATCAAGAAGAGATACGAGACCTTCTCTGCAAGGACAACAACAAAAAACTGGAGCTCAAGGAAAATCCTGAGTTGGGTGTTTATGTCAAAGATCTCTCATCTGTGGTGACTAAGAACCTGAAGGAGATTGAGCATGTCATGAACTTGGGGAACCAATCTAGATCTGTCGGATTTACCAAAATGAATGAGCATAGCTCAAGGTCTCATGCGATTTTTGTCATTACTATTGAATGCAGCGAAATGGGCATCGATGGTGAAGACCACATTCGTGTTGGAAAGTTAAACATGGTGGATCTGGCTGGCAGTGAGCGGCAGAGCAAAACAGGCGTCCAGGGACAGAGGTTTAAAGAGGCTATGAAAATAAACTTGTCACTTTCCGCTCTTGGAAATGTTATCTCGGCTTTGGTGGATGGGAAGAGTACCCACGTACCCTACCGGGATTCCAAACTCACCCGGCTGTTACAGGACTCCCTCGGAGGCAACTCCAAAACCGTTATGGTGGCCACCATTGGACCAGCTTCGTGCCACTATGATGAGACGGTCACCACACTGAGGTACGCCAACAGAGCGAAGAACATCAGGAACAAGCCAAAGATCAACGAGGACCCCAAAGACGCCCTGCTCCGCGAGTTCCAAGAGGAAGTAGCCCGACTGAAGGCGCAGCTCGAGGAACGAGGGATGCTGGCGAAAGAAAGGAGGAGACGGAGGAGAAACAGTATGAGGATGAAGAGGAGCATGAGCAGCGGAGAAGTGGAAACTCCAAGGAATGGAGAGGTGGGGGTCGTCGAAACTGTCCAGGAGGAGAGTGTGGAGGAGTATTGGTGGAAGCAGCAGATGGCCAATTACAAGCCTGATATTAGCAGGAAACTTGGCACCGTAGATGAGAAAGCTAAGACTGTGGAAGAGTTGCTGAAGGAGCAACATTCTATGGAAAATGTGATTGAAAAATACAAGGTTAGTTCTTTCCACAACGTTTTTTTTTCATGCAGATTATACACTAAATCATTCATAAACCACATCATATACTTTGTGCCATGTTTTTTATAGGCTATGGAAAGTAAGCTTCTGGTTGGAGGGAAAAACATAATTGACCACACCAATGAACAGCAGAAAATGCTGGAACTGAAGAGGCAGGAGATTGCTGAGCAGGTGACTGTAGTACAAAAGTAGCTATGTACATAGTAATTATAATACACAGCAACATAACAACACTTGATGAATCAGAATCTCTTATATGTGTGTGATAAATCATTCCAGGATAGAATGGAAAGAGAGATGCAGCAGCTGATGTTCGAACAGGATGAAGAGACGATTGAACTGAAAGAGACGTTTACCACTCTACAGCAAGAGGTGGAATTTAAGACCAAGAAACTTAAAAAGTATGTAAGGTTTTTGACACACACACACACACACACACACACACACACACACACACACACACACACACACACACACACACACACACACACACACACACACACACACACACACACACAGAACTAGGGAATCTCATAAAACTTCCAAGGCTCCAATAAATCTTAAACATATTTAAATTTAGTATTAAAAATTAGTTTAAATGTATATATCACTTTATGAGGACAGGAGGTTCTTTGAATATTATCAAAGGAGGGCCTTGAGTCAAAAATATGAGAGCTAAACTGTATAATTGACATCTCCAGCTACTTTTGATTTAAATCAATATTTTATGGCCAGATTTGTATTTATTTGGCATGTTTTCATAAATCTTATAATATATAGTAGGCACAATAAGCAAGGTCCAGATACCTGGTTTATTTTGTGATAATATCTGACTCATTGTACATTATCCGTCAAAATTTGTTCATGATCCTGGTTTACTGTTGATATCATGGATCTTCCCTTACAGAACAAAAATATATGTGAATATATTGGAAGATATAATGTGATATATGAAATAATATATTTTGATATATGTGACTCTAGTGCTTATATTTTTTCAATATATGCATGAACCATATATATCCATATATTGATACATATAAAATAAATATTTAGCAATAAGACAGAAACAATACAGCACCACATAGCTTTATTGAAACACTTATTATCACATGGGTTTACAGACAAAATTAAATGTCTCAAAAATACATTCCCAATATGCCAACAAAGGTCCCCAATTCTATAGAGATTCAGGCAAATTAACGTCCACATTTAATCATTCAGCAGATGCTTTTATCCAAAGCGACTTAAATGAAATCTACAATTAATCCAAAATGCTGCTGCAAGATTAATCTTTAATGAGCCGAAAAGAACGCACGTCACACCTCTGTTTATCAGTTTGCACTGGCTACCAATAGCTGCTCGCATTAAATTCAAGGCATTAATGTTTGCCTACAGAACCACCTCTGGCTCTGCACCCCTTTACCTAAATTCATTACTTCAGACTTATATGCCCTCTAGAAGCTTATGCTCTGCAAGTGAACGAATTACTGTACCATCCCAAAGAGGCACAAAATCCCTTTCACAGACTTTTTCATTAACTGTTCCCATCTGGTGGAATGACCTGCCCAACTCAATCCGAGCAGCTGAATCCTTACCGATCTTCAAGAAACGGCTAAAAACACATCTCTTCCATCTTTATTTGACCCTCTAACTCTAGCACTCTCTATTCTAATTTTATTTTATCTAATCTGTCTTCTTTATTAAAACACACAAACATTTGACCCTCTATCAATTGCATATTTATTCTCTAACTGCTAGCTTTTCTTATAAAACTAACACTACGTTTATTTTTGCTATATTTTAAATACTAGTTTTCAAAAAAAAAGAAAAAGAAAGAAAACCTTCCTTCGTGTACTGCGTTAGGCTAACCAGGACTTGTAATAACACTTGCATGTTGTTGCTCTTTTGTTGGTTTTGATTGCTTCTATAATGTCCTCATTTGTAAGTCGCTTTGGATAAAAGCGTCTGCTAAATGACTAAATAAAATAAAAAATAAATGAGGACAATAGCAATCAAACCAACAATAATATGTAAGTGATGTGACAAGTCTCAGTTAGCCAAAGCAGTACACGTAACAAGTTATATAGTACAAATATATTTTCACATACATTTAGTAGATATTAACAAGATTATATTTACTATATATTAATATATACACACACACACACACACACACACATGTATAGTCATACATTACGGGATATATGCATACATACAGTATATGGATATATATTAAAAATGTATTTGTCAGATTTGGTTTTATATATATATATATATAATTCCATATATGAAAATATATTAAAATAAATATGTACCTTGAATTGTGTTCATATATTGCTAATACATACAGTATTCCCCTATAAATGTGAGTATATACAGCAGACAGTAGATATGTTAAGTGCTTATATTTTAGTCTTATTTTCACCCAAGTTAACACTGCATTGGTTGTTCATCTCAGTTTTACAGCAAGCTGCAGCTGGTGAGGTCTGAGATTGGAGATATCATCAATGAACATGTCACAATGAGGCAGGAACTGGAGCAGACAATGAATGAGCTGACAAGAGAGATGAAATTCAAGTATGTCCCTCCTGCCCTCACAGTTGTATTCTGAAATAAGCTATAAAAAGACGAAACTCGTCTTGATGGTTTTGGTTTTTCACTTGTCCCTTTTTTTTCAGAAACCTGATTATTGAGAACTTCATTCCTCCAGAGGAAAAGAATAAGATCATAAATCGTCTCCACTTCGACAGCGAGGAAGACCAGTGGAAAGTCTTACCTCTTCTTCCTTCCGAAAAGTACGTAAAAGAACAACCTTCTTCCTAACATTACTGTAAAAAAAGGATGATGTTCTTATCTGATGATATTGTATTTTCTCTCATTTTCCAGTAACTCCCCTCTCGTCCGACGAAGGCCAACATCTGTAGTGGGACACAAGAGACCAATTAGTCAATATGCTCAAGCTGCTGTCTCAACCGGGTCTCCTTCTAGATACAGGGTTAGTATTGCACAGAGATAAAGTCATTAAAAAAAATTACAATCATTATGGAATAAATCATATTACTGTTTTAAGGTAATAATGTTTTTTTTTGGTGAATTTAGCAACAAAAAAATACATTACCATTATCAAAATGTTGAGGTTGTTAAGATTTTCTTTTTAAGGTTTTTGAAATAGATCTTATGCTCACCAAGGCTGCATTTACAGTTGCAATCAAAATTATTCAACCCCAGAGACTGATCCAGCATTTTATAAAAAAATGCATCTATAACAGTTTACCGGCATAATAAAAGTGATAATGTCAGTATATAATGAAAATGTTTTGAGTTATTATAGGACTTTTTTTTGTTATACAGCTATGTCATAATTATTCAACCCTATTCAACATTGCTGTCACTTATTTATTTTAAATCACTTATTTGTTAAGTCCCTTAATAGAGTCACTTATTTGCCATTTCAGCATCATTACTTCAGTCTTTAGTGTCTCATGATCCTTCAAAAATCATTCTGTTATGTTGATTTGGTGTTCAAGAAAACTTTCTTCTTAATATTATTGTGTTAATGCGATTAATGTTTGAGAAAGCCATGATCAGGAGTCTTTGATGAATAGAAAGTTCAAAATAACAATTTATTTGAAACACAAATCTTTTGTAACATTTGATTAATGTGCCTTTGCTGAATAAAAGTATGAATTCCTTATTAAATAGTGATAATAATAATTAAAAACTTGACCCCAATCTTTTGAATAGTAGTGTAATCTTGTTGTCCCAGGCTGAGAATATTATGCTTCTGGAGCTGGACATTTCTCCACCCACCATGGTGCCCTTGGACCTTCAGAGGTCAGATATAAGGACCCAAGACTTGATACGTGACTTTAGCCTTTATAGAAAGCAGACGACCGCATCCCGGGTCATGAAAGCCAGATCGTGGTGAGTACCCTGCACATCATCTATTATTCAGCAGCTCCCCAGAAGGCTGAAATGAATAGTCCGCATTTAAACCATGTTATTTTCTTCCTCCTCAAGGTACCAAGAGCCAAGTCAATCTGCTTCTTCGTCAGCCAGCTTTATGGCCGCTGGGCCCCAATGCCCAGCCTCAATGGGGGCTTGTGCGGCAGCCTACCAGCCATGAGCCTGTACAGTGTGCTACGCCTGCAAGCATAGAAAGCACTTAATTATTCTTTGCACTGATTTCATGAGCTTTAATCAAAGCCATTTGTCTTTTTAGTCATCTTGATTTTTTTGCATCAAAGCTTAGTCATTTTAAGCACAATTGTCTCCTGTATACTTGAAAAAGCTAGTGTATACTGTTTAAGCTTGTGATGTCATTCTTGAACAGCAATGCAAACAATAAATAGATCATAAATAAATCATCTCTCAATATTTACCACATAACGGCCTGGTTTAACAGACAGGGTTTAGGACATTTAAGTCATTTTTATAAACATGTCTTAGAAAAAAACAATACTGGTGTCCATCTTGAGACAAAACAAAGGTATTGATATATTTTAAGATCAATCAGAAAGTTTATTTCAGTTGAATCAGCTCAGACTTACATTTTAGTCTGGGACTAGGCTTAAGCCTTGTCTGTGAAACCGGGGAAACAAGTTTAAGTACAAGTGCATCTCAATAAATTAGAATGTCGTGGAAAAGTTCATTTATTTCAGTAATTCATCTCAAATTGTAAAACTTGTGTATTAAATAAATTAACTGCACACAGACTGAAGTAGTTTAAGTCTTTGGTTCTTTAATTGTGATGATTTTGGCTCACATTTAACAAAAACCCACCAATTCACTCTCAACAAATTAGAATATGGTGACATGCAAATCAGCTAATCAACTCAAAACACCTGCAAAGGTTTCCTGAGCCTTCAAAATGGTCTCTCAGTTTGGTTCACTAGGCTACACAATCATGGGGAAGACTGCTGATCTGACAGTTGTCCAGAAGACAATCATTGACACCCTTCACAAGGAGGGTAAGCCACAAACATTCATTGCCAAAGAAGCTGGCTGTTCACAGAGTGCTGTATCCAAGCATGTTAACAGAAAGTTGAGTGGAAGGAAAAAGTGTGGAAGAAAAAGATGCACAACCAACCAAGAGAACCGCAGCCTTATGAGGATTGTCAAGCAAAATCGATTCAAGAATTTGGGTGAACTTCACAAGGAATGGACTGAGGCTGGGGTCAAGGCATCAAGAGCCACCACACACAGACGTGTCAAGGAATTTGGCTACAGTTGTCGTCAGAGGCGTCTTACCTGGGCTAAAGAGAAGAAGAACTGGACTGTTGCCCAGTGGTCCAAAGTCGTCTTTTCAGATGAGAGCAAGTTTTGTATTTCATTTGGAAACCAAGGTCCAAGATACTGGAGGAAGGGTGGAGAAAGTCATAGCCCAAGTTGCTTGAAGTCCAGTGTTAAGTTTCCACAGTCTGTGATGATTTGGGGGCAATGTCATCTGCTGGTGTTGGTCCATTGTGTTTTTTGAAAACTAACGTCACTGCACATGTTTACCAAGACATTTTGGAGCACTTCATGCTTCCTTCTGCTGACCAGCTTTTTAAAGATGCTGATTTCATTTTCCAGCAGGATTTGGCACCTGCCCACACTGCCAAAAGCACCAAAAGTTGGTTAAATGACCATGATGTTTGGTGTGCTTGACTGGCCAGCAAACTCACAGACCTGAACCCCATAGAGAACCTATATGGGTATTGTCAAGAGGAAAATGAGAAACAAGAGACCAAAAATGCAGATGAGCTGAAGGCCACTGTCAAAGAAACCTGGGCTTCCATACCACCTCAGCAGTGCCAAACTGATCACCTCCATGCCGAATTGAGGCAGTAATTAAAGCAAGCCCCTGCCAAGTATTGAGTACATATACAGTAAAATTAACATACTTTCCAGAAGGCCAACAATTCACTAAAAATATTTTTTATTGGTCTTATGAAGTATTCTAATTTGTTGAGATTGTGAATTGGTGGTTTTTGTTAAATGTGAGCCAAAATCATCACAATTAAAAGAACCAAAGACTTAAACTACTTCAGTCTGTGTGCATTGAAATTTGTTTAATACACGAGTTTCACAATTTGAGTTGAATTACTGAAATAAATGGACTTTTCCACAACATTCTAATTTATTGAGATGTACCTGTAAGTAATACAATCCTGAACTGTACAAACGTGAATACCATACACCATGACTTCATACAAATAGCATCTGAAACAACGCATTGAAGATCATGTAAAAGATTAAAGAAAAAGTTTGAATAAGGAAGCCAGTATACCATAGATCATATGACTCGTGGTATACCATTGTAGGCCACATTTAGCTTCAGTGCTCTGGGAGGTTTATCACAAGTTCAGATTAGGCCAAGAGGCAAGCATTAACCTTTCATGCGCATACATATACTTGTATATTATTTGGACCCTTAAGGTCAACATGAAATAAAAAAAATCCTTATTTACTTCCTTGATTAATGTACTTGTTTATTTAGTGGATATGATATCCTCAATCAGTTAAAAACTTGTATTTAATTGATACCACTTTGTCTACTTGGGCTATTGGGTAATATTAGGCAGCTAAACAGTTTTTAGCAAGTATATATATATTCCTACAGTATGTCACTTTTCACAATCAAATCAATTCCTGGTGGATAAAATAAAGTCCTGCCCTTTATTTTGCTCACTGAACATCCTGTGGATGCCCTTCATGCAGAAAAATGTCACATTCCAAAATTACATTCATGGAGACATTAACAGCTGTATGAAATTGCATTGTGTTTACTCCACCTATATTTAAAAATCTAAGTTTACTTAATTAATTTGTGTTAAAACTGAATAATTGACATAACTAACTGGGCAGTGGATCTGTAGTTCCCAGCATGCTTTGCAAGGAGTGTAAGTAAGTGTTTGATGTTCAGTTATGTTGAACATTTAAAGTAGTTTGTGTAATGTTTTTGAATTGTGTGGTTTGTCCATTTTGCTGAAGAGTCTTGCATGTGCTTAGGCTGTGGGCAGAAAATAAGTTAAGAAAATGAATTAAGTGAAAATAATAATTAAAAATAATCAAAGTTTTTTTATTTGAATTCAAATATACTAGAGCAAATTAATTAAACCTAAAACAACTAAAAGTGGTTGGTTATGTGGTGTCAACATGGCACCGGTCATGAGGGGGCGATCTGCACTTTGTAGAATATTTTTCATTGGTTTAGCTTGCAAAAGAGCACATTTGAATGCTTGAATGAATCTTTAACGTGTTCATGTCCCATTAAATGTCACTATAATGTGCCCATGCAAACAGTTGTTTTACAAAAATTCTAAACTCCAGAAACTAGTTTTGTGAAATGTTTACTTGAAACGTCAGCTTGAAGTGTTTAATTAAAATATGCCTCTTGGTTTGTATTGTTATTTAGTGCAATGGCATACATATGTATAAAAGTAAATAAATAGCTTATAAACCTTTTATATATTAGCCATCTTCTTGACCACTGTAATCTAACTTGTGAAAGTAAAGCTCTTGTTTTGAGTCCACGATTATAAAAAGCATCTGTTAAATGAATTGCTAGTCATTTGACCTGTATAACACTTTAAATTGATACCATGAGAAAGCAAGTGTATCTGTTTTGGAGTTTGAAACGTGTATACAAATGAAACAATGGACAGAGACGAGCATTTAGGTAGGTGTTTCCCCTAAACTGTCATCGTACAGTAAGATGACGTTTCCCAGAGGGTCACATGATTAGTCTCTTACAGTAAAAACCCAATATGGCAGAGATGGCAGGTCTTGCACGGTAACTAAAGCAACATCCAACACTTTCTACAGCACCCAGGTCGATTTAGCCCGACCGACCGTAGACATGAGGGAAAGACAGAAGAAGAAAAAGGGGAGGACGTGGGCAGAGGCCGCCAAAACGGTAAAACTGAAGACTTCTTGAGCGTTTGTTTAGCTTGTTTTCGCCTTGTGCTCCCACTTGTACTACTGTGTTTATGAGTTCATGACCCGCTGGTGTAGGCGAAGTATTGCGTATGCATTTCGGGGCCTGGTTTCGGTTGGTGTTGTTAAAGTGCATTTAGATCCATACACTATTTAAGCGTGACATAACGCATGCATTAAATGGTTTTCTTCACAATTACGTACCATTTGGGAGCTTTTGATCCGGGAAGTGATTTTATGAAGCGTCTGTAGCATGATTTTTGTGTCAGTTGCTAGCTTAGGCGAGGCAGCTTAGCGCGCTTAAATACTAGTGACACTTCGCTGGTTAGCCAGTTAGCTTAGCTCAACTAAACCCCGTAAACAACCCCGTGTTGTCATTAACCTCTCGAGGACACAACAATATCACTGTACTTTTGAGTTCGTCTGTGTTTTCTGCTGTAAAAGACCACAATCATCGCTCGCTTGAGTGTGTTGTGTCGGTAGACACCGCGAGCTTGTCAAACACCGCTTGTTTACTTATGGACGTCTGGGTTTTTGTATTATTTCTTAAATTAGCAGAACTTCCCGCATTGCTGTTGAATATAGCTTTAGACCCAGGCTGTAATATGCGACATACGAAGTTGATACGATGTAACTGAACAGTGTGTGTCCTCAGAGATACAAGTGTCTTCAAACTAAAGTTGCATGTTTATTTACAGCTTCTGATTATGCACCTGTTTTGCGAAGTCCGTTTTGTGAACCAATCTTCAGTCGGATCTTTTCAGGAATCGGTAAAGCAGTTTATCCATGCATATGTAAAATGTTAAATGTAATAAAACAGCTAGTAATCAATCGTACCAACCAACAGTAGACACACTAAAAAAAAAAACTAAATCTTATGGTAGAACAACAGTCTTCTCTTTGGTGATTGGTGTCTCCAATCATTTCACCACATTGTTTTCAAGTTCAACTAAAAATGGAAGACGTTTTGGCTGTTCAGTTACATAACAAGGGGGCCTGAAAACTCATATGGTTTTCAAAGTTTCAAAGGATATTCTTGTCATTTCAGTCTAAACTACAAAAATGGTAACGTCATTCGCATTTGTATTGTGTGTTCAGATTACAGGTATGTGTGCAGGTGTGTAGTGTTTATTTACTACTTGACATCGCCAACTACTTTTCTGGCAAACATAAGATAGCATTTAGTTTCCGCATATCCATGTGAATGGAGATCGTTTTGACAATGTTGTCATTTGTACACAAACTTTTCTAAAACACAAAGGAAATCTTTTCAGTTTTTAGTATGTTGTGTAAACACAAAAAATGAAGTGTTCCTCTCCCTCCGCTTTTAAGTGCAGCACCTACATCTCAACATACAATCAATAACAGATGCATAGAACCAAGAGCCCACTTGGTTTTTCTATTTCAATAATCCATTGCAGTCAAACAGAAATCACAATACAGAACAAAAGATCTGTTGCTACTTCCATTTCATCATAGCTTCAGTTTAAAAAATAAAATAGCCTACAAAAGTCTTAAAACTTTACAACATAAAGAACCTCTGAAACTGTTTTGAAAAGAACTCATTTGAGGAAAGGAGTCAGATTGACTATTATTAGTAAAATAATAGCTGACGAATAGCTGTCATGTCATTGGTGGGCGTTTTTCCTTTTTAAACTGATCTATATGGTATACAAAAGAGGATTATGGGGAAACTACAGGTGTGCAGGTGTACCATGGTAGCGTTTTGCCTTTTATACCTGCATATTTTTACATATTATAATTAGTGATCGACCGATATTGATTTTTTTATAACCGATACCAATTATTTGTACGTTTAAGTATCCGATATGCAGATATGCAGAACCGATATTTATTTACTGTTATAAAGTAAATAAATAACAGAGTGAAGTAAGTCCATTCTTCACTTTGGTTTTCCTCCTTTCAGTCATCTTAACAACAACAAAAAACAGTTGAAAATTAACATTTTTCATGTAAAATGTAATCTTCAAATTACAACAATAAAAACATTTTATTTATAAAAAGCATCATCAGCAACACTGATATTAACAATAAGCAAAAGAATGTCTAAGGTTTTAAGATGGAGAAAATAAAGGACAGAAGTCATATCAACTTCATTTTAAACTGCAGTTTTAGTTAGTTATATTCTGTATAATTGTGTATGTGACAAAATAAAATGTATATATATATTTTTTTTTCAAAACCGATATCCGATTATGGTAAAATGCTTAAATATCGGGAAAAGTATCAGTAAACCGATATATCGATTGATCTCTAATTATAATACACCTTACTATAATGAAACTCAATACAGTGGCCACAAAAGACCACTAAAATGCACTTAATAACAAATATCAAACCCTATTAAAATGCATTTAAAAAACACTCTTTTGAACATGAAACTGGCTTCATACATCTACCTGCTGTGCAAAAATGTCTCAGAAATGAAAAGTTGTTTCTGAGAAAAGGTCTGCCATCATTTAATTGCAGATGGTGAAATTCATAGATTTGTAAGAGTGATTGAAGTGTCCAGCAGGGTTACTATTGCTAACTATAACTGAAACCATAAAAAGCCATCATCTGAAATAAAATCAAATATTAAAAAGGTAAACCCATTTTATTTCTGGCTGCCAAGACAATATTTCTTATTTTCATTTAAATTGAGGTACTAAAATTAAAAAAAAAATAATACAAAAAAACATAAAAACTAAAACTTTATCTAATATTAAATGAAAAACATAAAAATGTAATCTATAGTAGTACATCAATGATAATAAAATAACATGGGTGCACTGTTCAGATACATTGTGGTGCCACTGTATGTGTCTAAGAAACTGGGTTTCGTGTAAGCAAATACATGGATGAATAAATGTACTTTCCTGACCAAAGTAAGGATGACTGAAATGAATGCAGGATGTGAGATCATCATCATCAGCAGGGCTGAAGCAGCTCTTGGGCCTCCATCCAGCAGCTGACTTCATGTGTGGATAAAAGCCACAGATCACTTGGAATGTCGAGTCCGTTTGCATTTCCCAAACTCTCGAAACACGACCACTTTTGAAAGGAACTCTCTCACCCAAAAGAACCTGTTTCTCTGACCCAATCAGAAGTAGGTCAGTTTCACCGAGAGGGATGTCTGCTTCGTTGAGGTCAACTAATGATAGAATTCGAAGTCATTACTGTTTAACCAAACCTCCTTTTTAACTGACCATCAGATCTAATTCATTCTTACTCTGCGGTTGAGTCACTGTGAGTCACTGCTGAATTGTTCGCTTGTTTCCGTAATACTGTTCACAGGTGCTTGAGAAGTACCCCAACACACCGATGAGTCATAAAGAGATCCTGCAAGTGATTCAGAGAGAGAGGCTTAAGGAGATAAGGTGAGGTCATTTTACATAAAATAGCAATTTCTTTATCACACACACTTTACTGCAGGTTGGCCTGTACACACAACTGTACCACATCATATACTTTTTTTAAATTGTATTTTTACATATCTTTACATTTATCTCTTTTACATATCTCTTTTTTGTTTTTGTTTCATTTTTGTCTTCAGAAGGTAAGATTATACAGTAGTACATCCTCCCCTCTAACTAACTTAAATCCATTAGCCAATCGCTATGCATGTTAATAACATTGACACGGCATGCAAAGGGACTCCCAAGAGCGTGGACCATAGTGCTTGTCCTCAGAAATGGCGAGTGGCTTGTTTTGCTCTGTTGAAGATGCTACATAATAGCTATACTAAATAAATGTAACCTTCTTAAGCCTGTTTTATTATCATTGCGATGATGTTTTTTAAATACTGTAGTGTAGACTAAAACTAATCAGTAGTTTTTGAGAAGACAAATAGTACAAAACTAAATATAGAAAATATAACTCCCTTTTGTTCCTTGAAATAAAACTGATATGAAATAAGATAAAATATAAATTGGATGAGAAACTGAAAATTAAAAACGTTGCATTAACAACTAACTGAAACAAGTTCAACAAGTTCTAACTGCAAGTAAATAACAACTAAAGCCGAACTTTCTAAATTAAACCAAAACTGAATAAAAAAAATATTTAACCTAAATAGTAAAAAAATTATAAAACGACAAAAGCACAGATAATAATAACTACAATTTCAACTGGAATTATTAAAATAATAGCTAGTTTAAAATATTATTAAAATTACTATAATAGTATATAAATAATACAAAAGCAGAATTTCCTTTCACATGCAAACTACAATTTACTTAAGTTATTAATTATTTTTAGCTTTCCATTTACTTTATATTTTCTTTGAAAGATTGTCTTAAAGTACTGAATTTGAATGTCTGTGTATTATGTGCCTTGACTATTTCTCCTCAGTAGGTAGCAAAGGATGTATATTAAAATGTTATATATAAATGTAGTAGTTTGCACTATAGTGTAGTTTATCTGAATTTTGTATATTGTGCATTGTGCTGCACAGTTAGAAGAAGACACCGCAAATAACACTTTTAATGTTTTTGTTATGCCAAGATCAAAAGCCAGACATTTTAGTCATTTTTTAGCCATATTCAGTCATTCAGACTTCTTGTAATGTAGCATGTTTTCAGTATTTTTACATAAAATCATTTTACTTTATTTATATTGACATACCTGGAAATCAACCACTGAGCTGTGATCTTTGCATCTTTTCAGTTGTGTAAAGACGGTGATTGATTTAATCAGCTGGTGTTTTTGTGTGTTTTTAGTGGAACGTCGCCTCTTGCCTGTCTCAATGCCATGCTCCATACAAACTCGCGTGGAGAGGAAGGGATCTTCTACAAGGTCCCCGGCAGAATGGGAGTCTATACACTGAAGGTAAACATACTTAACCACTCTCACAAAATAAATGAGCACAATTCCTGTAGCTCAACGTGGTGTTAGCATCGCTACAATCATATATTCGATTTTCAGAAAGTGCAGCAGTTGGGTTGTGGAAGTAAAAACTTCATAAAACTCCCAAAACACAATTTTCCCCATAAGTAAGTGATTTTTAACAGTAAATTGTAAACCTTTAAAGACAGAGCTGTAATGAGCTCCAAGGTTATTACTCTATCCCCCGGTTTCACAGACAAGGCTTAAGCCTAGTACTAGACTAAAATGTAAGTCTTAGCTGTTCCAACTGAAATAAACTTGCACTGACTGATCTTAAACTATTGTTTTGTCTTTAGATACACAGCAGTAATGTTTTTTTTTCAAACGCACGTTTATAAAATTACTTAAATGTCCTAATTGAACAATGGCCTAATCCTGGCTTAGTCTAAGCCCTGTCTGTGAAACCGGGCCGTTATGCTTTTGTTTAAGCCATCTGTTCACATTATTTTAACTTATGTTTAATATAATCATGTATCATGTTTAACAGCATAATTTGTTGTAAAAATAAAATAAAATACATTACCCATAATGCTGTGCAGAAAATTCATCCAATCTGAGTCGCGCGGTGAGCAAATTATGCCCCAAAAATATATATATATATCATTTATTAATATAATTTATTTATCAAAACAAAAATATATATTGTTTCTATAGGGTAATCAACCATTTAAAATGATTTATTTCATATTTCACCTTTGTTTTAATTTGATTTGTAATATTTATTGGGATTGTTGTTTTTTCCTTCACTAAAGTTGTTAGGTATGCAATTTTTTTGGGACTTTCAAATACTTTTTTCTTCTTCAAACAAAAGTTTGTAGTGTTGTGGTTCACTTCATAGCTAGTTAGCTTGTTTTATGGATTATAATGCTTTAACAGAGCATTTTTCTAAATCCTTATGGGAAAAATTAGTAGAAAAAAATGCTTCCAGAACCAGTGCTGCTGACTGACATGAATATTTCCTGTTTTAATAGAAATGAATGTCGGGCATGTGATGTGTATAGTTTGTGATTGTATGTGAGCAGAAGGACATTGGAGACGTGGTGAAGGAACTGTCAGAAGATGCTTCGGAGGATAGCAGTGATAACATGTCTGATACCCGATGCCCAGAAAATACCAGCACCACTACCTACAGCAAAGATGGACGCAGAGGAAGGTGGAAGAGGAGAGGTACTACATTTTATGAATTACGAATATAGCTATGATTAGAGCTGGAGTGTCATTTTTGCATTGTGTCACCCAATAGAACTGCAGAATTAATAGTACTTTTCAAACATGTTTCCTGAACATTGCACCTGTCTTGAACCACTGCATCAGAGCAATGATATTACTAAAGTGCTACTTCTACTTTTGGGGAGAATTAACATACTTGTGTCTTCATATTAAACTGGGATTTTAATATTTAACATATCATTTCTTGCTTAAAATGCATTATACTCTACCATACAAATATTTGGGGTTGGTACGTTTTGAAATATGAATGAATGATGCATTTATATATATAATAACTTGCAATATGAAATAACTTGCTTTTGCTCACCACGGCTGCTTTTCTTTTCTTTTTTGTGCAAAAATACAGTAAAAATTTAATATTGTGAAATAATTTAGCAATTTGATCGTTTTCTATTTTAATATACTTTCAAATGTAACTTTTTTTGTGTGTGTATAGCAAAACTGAATTTTCAGCATCTTTACTCCAGTCTTCAGTAATCCTTCAGAAATCATTCGCTGATTCACTGCTTAAAACAACATTTAATATTATTAATGTATATTTATGTTAAAAACAGTTGCGCTGCATAATATTTTTGTGGAAACCAAGCACTTTTTTTCAGGATGCTTTGATAAATAAAGTTCAAAAGATCAGCCTTTAATTAAAAATAATGTTTCGTAACATTATACTTGTGTTTACAGAATATAAATGTGTCCTTGCTTTAATGCATCCTTGCTGAAAAAGTATCCACTTATTGCTGACCCCAACCATTTGAATGGCAGTATACACAGTTAAATATTTATTTACTAAAATATATTAAAATATTAATGCTCTACAGCTTACATACTGTACTGGATTCAGCAGGTTAGAAACAAAGACAACAAGAAAAGGCCATTGCCTTTTATAATTTAAATTATAAAGCACATTTGAATTCAATTATAATACATTTATGGCTCTGGCTGTTTATGACTTTGCCTATTGAAATGTCTCATAGTTTGTTTGGGAGCTTAAGCAGGTCACAGCAGGTGGCTAATGTATAACTAATAATAATGATTTGAAGACATTTCAAATTGTAGTTAATCAAATCACTGTTAGATATCTTGACTGATGCCATCTGTTGTGGGATGGAGTATGTAGATAACATTCTGAACCATGAATGTGTAACTTCTACGCTGATGTGTGTAAATGACCTCACATCTAAGTTTAAGTTTGCCCCGTTCAAGTCAAAATATCCTTTGAATGCAAAACACCCTTTAAACAGGAAATTGTACTTTTTTTTTTTTATGTATATACCACTTCCTGAAATATATGCGAGAGCAGTACGATGCTAACTGAACAAATGTAGGCTTCACCTCAATTCATCTTGCAGAAGCTTAGTATTTGAGAACAATGCACTCTAACCGAACGAATTCATCCAGAACCAAGAACTGTAAGTAATATTTTCATCTAAATATCCTGGTGAAACTTTGAAGCTGTGGATTGAGAAAATGAAGATTATTGTGTCCGAGAAAAAGAAACTAGCTCTGCAAAACCAGGAAATAATTATTGCTTTAGCAGCAAGTTATTTATGGGAGTTAGTTTTATCAAGTGTTCATCTTTTTAATAAAAAACATCCTTTAAAAATGTGCTTGGATGGCTGTAAAGTTATATTACAGCAGTGAAACACATTGTGTTTTCATTTTTAGGGCTTGGGTTCTGATCTCAGTACATGGTTGTTTTTAGTTGTGTTGCCACTACATATTACATTTGCTAAATATATAAATGTGTTTTTATGCCTTGCAGATTTAAATATGTCACTAAGGAAAGTTAAGTGTATTTATGGTTGTCATGGAACAACATAATAGCAACATCATTTCCAGGTGCAATTTAAAAACATTTGTTTAAATAATAAAAACACACTAAGAAAAAAATATATTTTAATGCTTTTTTATATTTAATTTTTAAACTATTTCAGAATATAGACTGCACTAATCATGCATTTATATTGTTCTTTTCAATGTATTTGAAAACTGATTGTGAATCTGTATTAAAATGTCCTTGAATTGTCAAGGAGTGAAATTATGCATATGCCAGTTCAATTGTGTGTGTGAGTATAACTGTGTTTGTGGTATTGATGCGCAAACATGCAACTAATGCATTGCTTTCCGATCATTCTCAGTGCCAGCAAAACTGCAATCTCAGCCGTCCTCCCCACAGTCTCGCTGTTCATCTCCGTCAGTCTCCAGCAGCAAACTCATATCCCCATCACAGAAACACAGCAAGAAGGCCCTCAAACAGGTACTGCCACTTACTCATATTATTTCTGCTTATTTATTAGGTCATAAGTAATAAGTACTGTATAATTAATTTAATATATACTCTAAAAATGCTGTGTTAAATACAACCCAGTGCTGGGTAAATATTGGACCGAACACATGCTGGGTTGTTTTCAAAACAACAGTTGGGTTAAATGTTTAACCCAACCTGCTGGGCAGGGTTCGTCCATACTTTACTCAGTGCTGGGTTGTATTCAACCCAGCATTTTTTAGAGTGTACCACGGTAGATATATCCATGTGGTTTCAGTAATGCTTCAAGGGATAGTTCACCCAAAAATAAAAATGATGTCATTAATTACTCACTCTCATGTCGTTCCAAACCCAAGACCTTCTTTCATCTTCGGAACACAAATTAAGATATTGTTAACTCAAGGTTATTTCTGACCCTGCATAGACGGCAACGGAACTACCACGTTCAAGGCACAGAGAGTTAGTAAAGGAAGTGTGTTGTGATACTGTTGTGAATGTGTTTGACAGACTGACACTGATGTGAATTTTTTTTTGAATAAAGTCGTTATTTTTGTTTTCTTTGTGCACAAAAAGTATTCTCGTAGTTTCAGAAAATTCAGGTTGAACCAATGATGTCACATGGACTATTTTAACGATATCTTTACTACGTTTCTGAGCCTTGAAGTGTGTCCCAGTTTCGTTGCTGTCTATGGAGGGCCAGAAAGTTCTCAGAATTCATCAAAAGTATCTTAATTTTTGTTTCATTTTTGGGTGAACCCTCCCTTGAAGCATTACTGATACCACATGGATATATCTACCATGGTATAATAAGATCTTTATTGAATAGACATTGCACAATATACACCATCATACCACCCTGACCTGCTGTGATATTAACCACTGTTGGCTTGTTTAAACCTTGAGCAATTGAGACCCCCTGTGCTCTCTGTTTGCAACACAGCAGCGACCTATGTAATGTAAGCAGTGGGTTTATAGACATTCTTGTTTTTTGTCATACTTCATTTATAGGCACTGAAACAGCAGCAGCAGAGGAATCAACGGCGGCAATGTGGAATCCCCAACGCCTCCAGCCCACGACTCAGCCTCAAGACTGTCAAAGACATGGCTCACGACTCCTCCAAATCCTGTACACACATACAGTATTTGATGTTACAGTTTTTCAATTTGAATTTTACTCAAATTAAAGCCTGCTCTTTAGTTGAGTCCAATTTAATTTCTGACCGCCTCTTCATATTCATATAAATACAAAATGGATATTTAACAGCATGTCTCTGTTTGCTCTAGCCTGGGAGCTGAAAAAGACAGAGCGCTGCCCTGCCAGTCCACAGAACTCTACCTCCAGCTCGTCCTCCTCCGTCAAAACAGATGTGTGCCACATGCCTGGTGCCCGCAAGGTGTCTCAGCACTAGTAGGCTCAGTGCCAGTGAGTATCATCACAGATCACTGTAATTCGTGTCGGCACATGAGATGCCGTAAATGATCCCCCGCTTTGGATTTTCAGGACAACTGAGGCGTACCAAGTGTGAGATCGATGTTGAGACTCCAGATTCCATCCTTGTCAACACCAACCTGCGAGCGCTCATCAACAAGCACACATTCTCAATGCTGCCTACGGAGTGTCAACAGAAGCTTCTTAAGATGCTGCCAGAGGTTGACCAGCAGGTAGCGAAACACAAAAGAACCCTGCGGTGTCGAACATACAGTATGATTTTGTGGATCACGAATCTCTGATTGTTATTGATGATACTTCACAGGCTAGTATGGATGGTGCACTGAAGGTGACCAGCTCTGCCTTGAACAATGAGTTCTTCACATCAGCAGCACAATCTTGGAAGGAGAGGTTGTCAGAGGGTCAGTTGTTGTCCTCAATGATTTAAAAGCTTAAATGTGCACAATGTAATTTTGCTTTGCTGGCATTGCTGTTGAACAGCATTTGTTATTGAAATTTAGGTGAAAATATCAGTGTTTATGCAACATAACACAGAAGCAAATATACTGTAAAAGTATATACAAATACTCTATGTGGAGGTGTACTTGATGCCCAGTTTATTCTGCAACCGACAGTGTAATAATACAAGGGCTACAGAAATAAAATGAATAGTATTTGGCAGATCATGTGATCTCAATGTGGTAGCCGTCATGAGGAGGCAAGGTCCTGTAGAAAAATACAGATTTCTCTAAGCTTCCAATGTTCCAAGAGTCATTTGAATTGACCTAATCTTAAACATTTTTCAAAAGAACTATACATTTCTATGAAAAAAGTTAAATTATTTTAGAGTAAACCTTTTGCAAAGGAAAAAAAGTTACTTGGTGTGCTATATATTTATCTTTAATATATGTGTGACTTATTCAAGGCTGTATTCTCAGGTGAGTTCACACCAGAGCTGAGACTGAGAATGCGCCAAGAAACAGAGAAGGAAAAGAAAGTGGAGCTTTGGAAGGAGCATTTCTTTGAGAGCTACTATGGTGAACAGTAAGTCAGTCACAGAGCCTTATGATAATACTGAAAAACAAAATCAGAGTATGGTCTAGTTCAGGGGTGTCTTTGCAGAGTTTAGCCCCAACACATTGAACAGCTGGTTTAGGTTTACTTGATTAGGTCTAAAGCTAAACTGTAGCATAATGTGGCCCTCCAGGAGCAGGATTGCATGCCTTGAAGCCTGAAAATTGATGGAAAATTGGTTAGTGGGTCACTAGATTATTGTATCATAGGTGATGTATTGTTTTTGAGTTCCTTTTTTCCTAATATTCTGTCTCTTCTTGCTTTTAATTTCAGATTTGGACTGAGTATAGAGGAATCCAGAGAGCTGACAGAGGATAGGAGTGTTCCTGAACCAGCTAAAAGCACGGTCTTATCAGAAAAGACAGAGGCTGTCAAAGAGTCTCCGAGGGTAAACCAGGTAACAGAGGTCATCCACATGGAGTTGAGATCCAGAGATGTGAAATCAACAGTAACCCATGTCTCGACTGAAGAGCCGGTCAAACCTCCTGCTCCAGAGCAATCGAATTTATCCTTAGACACGAGGAAGGATGCACAGAAAGAACTGATTCCAGAGTCCTCTGTTCAAAAAGCGGTGGAGCCCAAACCTGACAGTGAAAAAGCACTGGAAAATGAGATCACATGTAAGACCCCAGCATCTCCTTTGGAAGCAGTGGTCACCTGTTTGAAAGGAAACGATACGCACACCCCTAAAGATGAAAGCCCCGTTGGTGAGGCTGGACAAACCGTAATGGAAAGGAATAAGGCTGGATCTCCAGTAACTGCTGTCACATCTGAGCCTCTAAAAAGAAAAGTCTCTAGTGAACAGGATACAGAGCTCAGAACAGAGAAGAAGCCCCGTGTCACTTCATCAGAAGTGTCATCCACAGTGACTGCAAAAGAAAAAGCAGAACAAAGAGTACCTCCTCTCAAAGTAAGTTTTAGGTTTCTTTCATTTGAACAAACCCCTAGCCTTAAATGAATAGTTCACCCAAAAATCAAAACTCTGTCATTAATTACTCACCCTCATGTTGTTTCAAACCTGTAAGACCTTTGTTCATCTTCAGAACAAAAATTAAGATATTTTTAATGAAACCAGAGAGCAACTACAACGTTTAAGGCTCAGAAAGGTATTAAGGACATCGTTAAAATAGTCCATGTGACATCAGTGGTTCAACCTTAATTTAATGAAGCTACGAGAATACTCTGTGTCCAAAGAAAGCAAAAATAAGGACTTTATTCAACAATTTATTTTCTTCCGTGTCAGTCTTTGTGCGCATTCATGAGAGTTTCAAGGCACGTGTGCGGTGCTGCTGACACAAGAGCCGGCGTTCTGACATAGAACATCACATGGACTTTTTTAACAATGTCCTTACTACCTTTCTGGGCCTTGAACATATCAGTAGCATTTCTGTCTATGCAGGGTCAGAATGAAAGCTCTCGGATTTCATCAAACATACCTTAATTTGTGTTCCGAAGATGAACAAAGGTCTTATGGGTTTGGGATATGAGTAGGGTTGGGTACCGAAACCCGGTACCAATATGGCACCGGTTCCTATATAACCGGTATGTACTAAAACCAAATCAGATCGCAGATTTCGGTGCCATGCCTGAACGATCGGTTGAAATATTTGTCCTTTGTTTCTCCAAAATGGACATAAGAAGCATCATCACCGCACGTGAAAAATTATTTCCCGACTGAGGAAATGCACGTGAACTCAATTCGGAAAGCTCTAATTATACATGTCCAACAAATCAAGGTTTTCACATTCCGACTTAAAAGCACAACTCGGGAAATGAGAGCATCCGAGGAATCCGAGTGAATGCAGAAATTGCACTTGCTCTGATAGAAACAGGTAGTCTTCCATTAAATACAGTAGCTAAGCTACTACTACTCCATAGGCTACTAATACATCGATTTGCAATGGCTTATAAATATACTATATTATTATGAAAATACCAGAGATGGCATGAATAACACAGATAAACTATACATTGTCATATTCGAGTGTTTATTCTATTTATTTTATCATTCAAAACGTTTATATCTTCTGTTTACTCAGTTACAGCAATAGCAATGCCTTTATCCATATCCCTGGAGCTTCATGAGTTCCGCTACTTCTATGACTGGATATGTGGATTTTCTGTGCGAGGGCGCCCTCTGGTGTCCAGTTATGAATGAAAAAGACATCATCCCCCGGTTTCACAGACAAGGCTTGAGCCTAGTCCTAGACTAAAATGTAACTCTTAGTTGTTTTAACTGAAATAAACTGATCCTAAAATATATCAGTGCCTTTTTGTCTCAAGATGCACCCCAGTAATTTATTTTCTAAGCATGTTTATAAAAATGAAATGTCCTAATTGAACTATGGCCTAATCCTGGCTTTGGGTGAATCCCATTTCTCTGTCTTAACCCTTCCCCTTCGTCTTACCCCTAGCCCTTGTCCCTTGAAACCGAGTGGTAAGCGCTAGGGGTGAAAACATACCCCTATGAAATGAGACGCCACTTGGTTACTGTTACGTCATCATACATCGTCGCTAGCTGTCACCAGAGGCGACAAGTGTTGATCGCAAACTCTCCGTCTAAAAGTGTGTGTTTGTCGATTGCGTGGGTTTAGTGATGTTTTCTCTGCAGTGTGTTCTTGGTACCCCTTGGTTTCAAGTAAGCTCGCGAAAATTCTTGGTTTTAAGGGCTATCTACCCCTTCCCCTTAGCCCTACCCATCGATCAAAACGAGAATTGGGACCGCCCTTACTCTCACGTGAATGCGCAAAACTAAGGGGAAGGGGTAAGACAGAGAATTGGGATTCACCCTTAGTCTAAGCCCTGTCTGTGAAACCGGGCCCATGTGTTCAGTGCTAATGGCCAATTCATCAATTATTAATTGGTAATTTTTTTATTTATTATAAGTATCAGTTTAGGCACCGGTACCATTTTAAAAGTATTGATTTGGCACCGGTATCGAAAAAAACCATATGATACCAACCCGAAATATGAGGGCGAGTAATTAATGACAGCATTTTTATTTTTTAATGAACTATCCCTTTAAGTAATAACAGTGTTAAACACCCTATCTACACCAGATAAGAGTAAATGGGATTCATCTGAACCCAGTAGAATAATTTGCGCTATTTCCGACATGAATGATAATTGGATTTGGAACGTTTGCTTTGATATTTCCAGTGTATACACCTTTTAAGCTGTTGACAATGGTCACACTCAGTGTAGACATGATGTTGTCATTTGTACTACAGTACCTATATAATTGATATAGGTGTGGATGTTATATTATGTAAGTTGTTGAGGAGATGATTTGCTATTACTTTTCTAAGTAGTCAGACTTGTATACAACCAGAACACTCTAGCAATCACCTAGGCATGTTAAAAACACCCAGAACCCTTTAGCAACCACATAGCAATGCCCAGGCAACCACCAAAAGCACCCTAATTTTTGCTGCACTATATTCATTGTTTGACATTAAATGCGGCTCTCAGTGGAATTTTCTCTCTCATAGTAACACTCAAACTCTTTCTTTGCAGATCCCAGTGTCAAGAATTGTCTCTGCCCCTGCGTCAACTGAGCAGGTATCTCCAAGGACTCCAGTTCCCATTCCGTTGACGCCACCTTGCATTCGACCTGGTCGCACCGGTGCACGCACTCTAGCTGACATCAAGGCAAAAGCCCATTTAGCACGTGCACAGCGTGCTGCAGCAGCAGCAGCAGCCGGATCGTCTTCCTCAATAGGAACAGGCTCAGTTGGAGGTACCTCGACACCCTCTCCAACTCAGTCCCTGTCAGATTTTTCACCAGCAAGCAGCAGAAGTCAATCTGTATCGCCTATAAAGCTAAGCTCTGGATCTCCAGCTCCTGAAGGCACAGTGATTCTCTCACAGACCTCTCCTTCCTCAGGTTACACTGGACATGCCGACCCTGGTCTTGCACAAGCCTTTAGTGCAAGCCAGGGTTTTTTAAACGATAATCGCTCTTCGATGGGGTTGCATACCACTAAGTGTATGTTGAACCCAATGGGCAAGGATCAGCATAACCTCCTCAGTCCTGGGGAGATGCTAGCACCTTCATGTCAGGCAGGTAACTTGACTTTCCCAAACACAATTGCACAAAACCAGAGACCACAGCAAACACCTTTTTCAGGAGCGTCAGTCACAAAGCCTAGCTCTTCAATCCCAGTAAATAATCCTCTGGTCACCCAGCTTCTTCAAGGTAAAGAGGTTCCTTTAGAAAATATCCTCCCAAAGCCACTAGCCAAAGTGGAGGTTCAATCGGTGACCATTTCTTCCAGGGATAAAGGGAATCTTGGTACCATCACTACTGGGTTGAAAAACGATAGCTCAACAAACCAAACAAACCAAGGAGATGCCGACAGACTTGGGAACCAAGTTCCTTTTGGCATGCAAGTCAGAAGCGTGGACAAGTTGATAAAAGTTGGTACTCAGGACCAGATGCTCCATCCACTAAGGCACAAATGCGAGCAGAAGAACACCAGCTCCAACTCCCAATTCCAGTCCTGTCAGTTAGGTCACCTTGAGGGTAGCCATGACCAGAATATCCATCTAGGTATCTTTGGACGGAAAAGGGTATCCAAGCCAGCTATGACAGGACACTACCTCCTCAACGTGTCCACATATGGTAGAGGATCCGAGAGCAGCAAACGGCCACACCTAAATAATAATACAGGCTCTGCCCTCGCCAACTTTAAGAAGGAGAAAATCGAAGCAGAGGAGAGTGTGAAAGAGACGACGGAATCACTTACCATTCTCCCAAATTTCCAAAGGGTCAAAGTGGAACAGCAGGGATGTGTCATAAATAAACCAGATGATGGTTTGCCACCCCAACCCTGCTCTGATATAAAGTCTGAATCTCCATCGCTGAGTAGTTTCTCCAGCAAAGACGAAGACAGCACTTCTATAAGAACCAAAGAAACATGCTCAAGAGCGAAGCTTGATATGTGCAGCAGTATACAGGGTAAAACAGAACCATATCAGTTAGGTGACTGTCACCAACGCACATTCTTGTCTCAGAAAGCCCATAATGGACCTCAGTATGGTGGCACTATCAGCATGTCTGTCCCTCACGCACTAAACCACAAAATGGCTGACACTCCAACTTCTCCCACTGTGTCCTGCAGGGGTAATGGTGAAACGGCTGCTGGAGGTATGATGTCTTTTTCCGTCACCGTCACTGCCATACCTGCCGGCCACCTACTGGATCAGAACAGTCAGGGTGAGACCTCACCTGAGCAATCCTTCATAGAAACCTCTGGGATGGAGGACGTCCAATCAAATTGCTACTGTCGGCTGAAGGCCATGATTATGTGCAAGGGATGTGGCGCATTCTGTCATGATGACTGCATTGGTCCATCCAAACTATGTGTCTCGTGTTTGGTGGTACGATAATGGTCATTAGGATAAACTATGACTTGTTCATTCATTCATTCAGAAAGGAGCAATCACTGCAGTGAGAGTAACAGAAATGCTACGACAGTACAGCAGCGTTCATGTATCCGTTTTCATTTGAGAGGCAAGCTGTTGTGCTGTATAGAGGGAATTCACTAAGAAAGAATTGCGCTCGCTAATAGTGCTGTTTATTTGCACGTACCTTCTGCTTTGTTTTAGCGAACGATACAGGAGTTATGCAAATCAGGTTACACGAAGCCATCTTTGAAAAGCCTCTCGGGTGCAGTGCAGCTCCTATCTCTCGGAATGGGAAAATTTTCTAAGATTAAATTTCATATTTGAAATCACCAATGAAATCTGACAACTGTATAATAAATGTATGTTGTTTATTTTACTCAAATAGTCCGCATGCGCAGTCCTAGGCGCACGTCTCAGATTGCTGACTGTTTCTATATCAACCAGGATTTCTAACGGCAGCTGCAGTGACTTTAGCGATTGGCTCTTTTACTCCAAAGACGGGGCTTTGTTTGATACAGCAGCCATACTGAGTGTTGCATGTTTTCCCAATTCAAAACTATACGAGTGACATGTCTTGGGTTTTCTATAGTCTTTGACTTACAGTAGTTGTGGCGAATGCAGCAGACTACCTTTATCTGGCGTGCTTTACTGGGACTGTTCGGTTTGGCTGCACTAATGCAATCCAGGCTTTGAATAGTGCCGAAAGTGCTTAACTACACTGTATGTCTGGATATGTACCCATTCCTTTCTCAATCATTTACGTTTCAGCGCTTTAAGCGCTTGGTTAAACTGGATTGTGGATGCTAGCAGGCTTTTACGCTGAAATGCAGCGCGCAACTGTTTAGTGAATTCGCCCCTTTGTTTTTCTTTACAGCACAAACAAATAACACGCTAGAAAATGAGGTATAAAGACGCGCAATGCCGAGTAATACTTCCTCTCATTTATTGAGCACCTTGTTTTAGTCTCAAGACTCAATATTGAATAGTGGCAATATTTAAGGCTTGTTCTATTTCTGTTCTATTTTTGTAATATAATTTTAGAAATTGAAATGAATATACTACTATTTTTGTAGATGTTATAAATCATGATTCCCCTCCACCCTTCAAATTTTGGATCTTGTATGCATAATTCACACTAGTTTGCTGGATTAGAAACTGATATCATCAACATATTGCTGTAACTGATATCATCTTTGCATTTCATGTAAGGCTAGTTGTTGGTTGCTTTAAGCCTTTGTGACACAAGCAAGAACCACACGACTGAAATACCAATTACAGAATTACTGTGAATATGTAAACCTAATACATTAACCTGCCTTGTTACTAGGTTTTTATGGTACTGTTCAAACTAAGTTATTTATGGGATGGAAGGGAGTTTTGTCAGATATGTTAACAGGCTAGCACTTCTCTTAGATTGGTGGGTTTTACATGAGAGAAGAATGTAAGAACAGGTTATACTGATAATGGCAATAATTTGTATATTTACCACATTTATAAAATTAAGAGCATTAGTCCCTCACATCTCATTTTCTTCAGAAAAATTGATTTATTTTAGGGTTGCACTTTTTATGTTCAGAAAATGACTTTGCTCTAAAAGAAAACATGATTTGTACGAATTAAAGCACTTCTTAAACAATCGTATGCACCCTCTCAGGAGCAAAACCAGGTCTTAATCATTTCAATAGCTTGTGTCGAATCTTTTGAGTTGTTTACGTCACACAAGTGACATTGCCTCTAATTGGAATAGCAGATACTCGGTGTAACCTTAGTTTTTTGGGACAGGAAAATAATGGTGTCAACAGCAAAACTATATGAGCAATGAAGGTAAACACTCAGAAGGGAGATTTTATGAAGATTTATTTGTTGTTGTTTTGTTTAGTATTGTAAATACTGACTTTCTTTTAGATGTACAAACTATTTTACAAAGCATCTTGCCTAAACATATCCGATTGTCTCTGATAACTAAAAGTTTTTATTTGTGAAATATTGTCCAACACATTATAATCATAATCATGTTTCAACATTAAATGTCGTGGCTCAGTTTCTGTCCTGAAACAATTCTGCTAAACAGATACATTTTGATACCAGTAGTTCCATGTATAGAAAAATGTTGCATCTTTGAATTAGGATTTTTTAATCATCTGCCTTCCAGGCAATAGAAATGTAAAATAATTTTAGATAGGATTTGCTTGGTAATATACCAAAGTCGATTTATGGGGACTAGATAATCAGATTTAGTTTTTAATGTCTCGTCTAGTTAAGCAAAGTAATATATTTTAAGTAATATATTTTAATAAAAAGAAGTCTATTTACAAATCATTTTACAAAATGTTTAAGAAACAGGGTATTTACTATCTTTATATTGGCTGTCTCATTTTGGTAAACCTGTGTCTAAGGTGTACATAAACTTTTTTACACAATTTCTTCGTACCAGGGCCCTGGTGATCTGTTGATATTTCTGTGTGGCTAGTTTTGCCTGCAATGAATTGATGAAATAGTGGATTTTTAATTGACTAATACCATCTGTGTGAAACTTGCAGCTCACTTTATTGATTACTGAAAGTCTAGATTTTTTACAGCAATATCCATCAGGTTATAGTGTTTGTGTTGTATGAATTAAATGAACTAGCCTGGTGTTTGGGTCGTGCTGAATGTCTTTGGGTGTGAGGCTGTTTCAAAGTAACTGGCTTTCATTGACGTTTGTCAAACTGACACTTCATTTAGATATATATATATATGTGCCGCATTTAAACATACAAGAGACTCATAGAATATAACTGTGATACCTCCATTGTACTTTATATCAGGCCTTAGAACTGATTTGAATAAAAAACTAAAACAAATGATTTTTGGGTGAACTTCCAGTTCTTGAAAATGTTTTGTCTAAACAGCAGCGTTTGACTGTTGGTTATTTACTGCTTTCAATTCCTTTGATAGAGTTGCAACGCATGACTTACCACTGCCTCTGTCGCCAACCTTATATGTCTGTGAAATTTTACAAAACATGGATTTTTAATTAATGAGGTAATGTTTTCCCCTTCGGGACCCTGAAATGATGCGACTCTTAGTGCAGGAGGTGTTGGTATTCCCGAACGTAGAGTGGCTTCCACAGCGTGTTATTTTATGTTTTAAAAGTCAAATATTTTATGTAAAATAAAGGTGAATGTAATATAGTAATTGTAATCAGCACTTGTATTTTATCAAGAAACAATATGAATAAAATGCAGTAAAACAATTGCAGTGATGGGTTATTTATTTTTTAATTCCTTTGTTTAAATTATTTAAACATTAAGGAACCATACCAATGATGTATTGCTTTTACTACATATTAAAATATCAAGAGCACAAATTGTCACTTAAAAGTTTTTTTAACCAATTCATTTAATTCAAGTGTGATTTTCACCATGACAGAACGTTGCTATGCAACCACAATAGTGATCAGCGCTGTGGGCTGTTCGTGAAAAAATGAACAGGTGTTTGCGTCATAGTGGAATTTTTAAGCACTGAAATCCTGTATTGATTGGAACACATGGTATAAATTATGATTTTAGAGTATTAGTCAGATATAGAATCTCTTTATTAGCCAGCAAGCATGCAAAGGCATGGGATTTGGTGCATTTAAGACTGCACTGATATGTTATAGAATGGATATATATATATGTGTGTGTGTGTATTATATTATATTCCTTATATTTAAAGTACAGAAATAGAGTTTGGTGGCAAATAGTCTATACCATGGTATTTTCTGTGAATACAATTTTTATACCTGGATTAAAATGATTTTATTCTGTTCTGTTTGCCTTCCACAAAAATATAAAGAAGTGCTATTTAAAATGATGGATTTACCCAGCTATACAGAATTTCTGAGATTAAAATTTAATGTGGATTCAAACAGTTGCCAAATTTGTAATGATATTGAAACTTGAGTATTTTTTAAATGTAATTTGCTTCAATTTTAACTGAGATATTTAATTGGATAAAACAAACAAAAACATATTTTTTTCTTTAGAAACTAGCCCGTATAGGCCTACTGAGACCTTAATATAATAAGAAATTATAAAACACAGGTAATTAGCCTATTTGATTTGTTTTATCAGTAAGCTATACTTTTACCCTACAGTGTATATTTAGCCTATAACTTTTTAAAATCTATTTCTGGCTTTTGCTTTGATTGTCTGCTGTAGTATTTATTATTAAGAATTATAGGCTATGTCAGACTGTATGGACTTATAGTTTTACTCATGCAAGCATATAGACTTGTTCTGCTAGTGCTGAAACGTAAAATAAAAAATAAACATCCTTATGTGTTTTTGACGTAATACGCAGTAGCCTAATCGCTCAGCATATTTGAGCAAGCATATTGCACTGCATTACATAAAACAAAAAGTCAGCTAACAGCTTAGTAATACTCGTGCACATGAAGAGTAGTGCTGCTCGGTGATGAAGGCAGGAGTGCTCTGCTGTCCTCTGCTGTTGGCTGGGGCTCAGAGAAGCGCTCGTGCTGCAGTTCCTACAAGACCGAATCAAACGGAACGGTAACCGCGGCACAAACATGACGACGGGGGAGCGCAGCGCCAGCAAACTGCGGATTATTGGGTCGGTATTTTTCAGCCTATATTAAAAAAGTGAAACGAAAGCAAGGTATGATGAAGATGATACGCCAGGAATCGAGTGCGAGGCGAGCCCGTTGATCGCCCTCATCAGATGCTGATGATGGTCAGGCGACCTGCGTGATTTCCTCCCGCTGGTAAGATCATCCGCTAATGATGCTTTCACATTCAGACGCTAATACAAACACACGCAACCGAACGTGTCCGCAGGATATCATCTTACGTGTCCAGCTGTATTTGTGCACCATATAGCATCTTATTTATTGAACATGTCAGGTACACAGGGAGTTAAAGATAACATGGATATAACATTATAAAGATAACATGGTCGTATACATTAAGCTTCATTTAAACGCATTCGGGGTGTATTACTATTTTAAATACACGAGTGTTTGTACAGAGTGTATTTCCGTTGGTTAGTGAAAAATCCTCACGTTGAGTCTCGTCAAAGCGCGAGTCATTATAGAGGTGTTACTTCTACCTTAGTGGGCCTTAAATTCACTCAGTAGTAGCCAACATGCGACTAGATTAGCAAAACGAACGGAACGATTTGAAGCCAGAAGTCATAACGTCAGCAGTGTCTTAACGGTCAGGAATGACATAATGCTTTCTACAGCGGTGTTCCCGTTCGTGAACGAATCGGTGCTTTTGAGCGAATCTTTTAAGTGAACGAATCTGGTTCACTTCCATGCACTGACTCGTATGTTTTGGTTCACTGAAGTGTCTTCCGCTGCCTTCCTGTCATTATGATCCAATAGTAGGCTAGCCTATCTAGTGTGAAGAACTGTTCATTACTAAACAAATACCCGTTTATCTGAACAAGCTGCTAGATAAAGAATAGCACTGTAAAACATGCAGTTTTACCTACAGGCGCATCTCAATGAATTATAATGTCGTGGAAAAGTTCATTTATTTCTTTAATTCAATTCAAATTGTGAAACTCGTGTATTAAATAAATTCAATGCACACAGACTGAAGTAGTTTAAGTCTTTGGTTCTTTTAATTGTGATGATTTTGGCTCACGTTTAACAAAAACCCACCAATTCACTATCTCAACTAATTAGAATATGGTGACATGCCAATCAGCTAATCAACTCAAAACGCCTGCAAAGGTTTTCTGAGCCTTCAAAATGGTCTCTCAGTATGGTTCACTGGGCTACACAATCATGGGGAAGACTGCTGATCTGACAGTTGTCCAGAAGACAATCATTGACACTCTTCACAAGGAGGGTAAGCCACAAACATTCATTGCCAAAGAAACTGGCTGTTCACAGAGTGCTGTATCCAAGCATGTTAACAGAAAGTTGAGTGGAAGGAAAAAGTGTGGAAGAAAAAGATGCACAACCAACCGAGAGAACCGCAGCCTTATGAGGATTGTCAAGCAAAATCAATTCAAGAATTTGGGTGAACTTCACAAGGAATTGACTGAGGCTGGGGTCAAGGCATCAAGAGCCACCACACACAGACGTGTCAAGGAATTTGGCTACAGTTGTCATCAGAGGCGTCTTACCTGGGCTAAGGAGAAGAAGAACTGGACTGTTGCCCAGTGGTCCAAAGTCCTCTTTTCAGATGAGAGCAAGTTTTGTATTTCATTTGGAAACCAAGGTCCTAGAGTCTGGAGGAAGGGTGGAGAAGCTCATAGCCCAAGTTGCTTGAAGTCCAGTGTTAAGTTTCCACAGTCTGTGATGATTTGGGGGCAATGTCATCTGCTGGTGTTGGTCCATTGTGTTTTTTGAAAACCAACGTCACTGCACCTGTTTACCAAAAGATTTTGGAGCACTTCATGCTTCCTTCTGCTGACCAGCTTTTTAAAGATGCTGATTTAATTTTCCAGCTGGATTTGGCACCTGCCCACACTGCCAAAAACACCAAAAGTTGGTTAAATGACCATGGTGTTGGTGTGCTTGACTGGCCAGCAAACTCACCAGACCTGAACCCCATAGAGAATCTATGGGGTATTATCAAGAGGAAAATGAGAAACAAGAGACCAGAAAAATGCAGATGAGCTGAAGGCCACTGTCAAAAAAACCTGGGCTTCCATACCACCTCAGCAGTACCACAAACTGATCATCTCCATGCCACGCCGAATTGAGGCAGTAATTAAAGCCAAAGGTGCCCCTATACCAAGGAATGAGTACATATACAATAAATTAACATACTTTCCAGAAGGCCAACAATTCACTAAAAATGCTTTTTGTATTGGTCTTATGAAGTATTCTAATTAGTTGAGAGTGAATTGGTGGGTTTTTGTTAAATGTGAGCCAAAATCATCACAATTAAAAGAACCAAAGACTTAAACTACTTCAGTCTGTGTGCATTGAATTTATTTAATACACGAGTTTCAAATAATTGAACTTTTCCACGACATTCTAATTTATTGAGATGCACCTCTATCTATTTGATTTAACCCATTAAAAATAGCCTAGTTTCGTTTGCGTAAGTGATTGTATTTAGGTTGGTTCAGTAATGTTAAATAGGCCTAATTTAGAATAGAATATAATTTAGATGTGCAACAGTTGGGTTCCGGAAGTAAATCTCATTACTCATTTCTCAATAGGGAAATACATTTTTTATGATAACTTGCAAATCTTTGTGAACTCCTACATTGTTAATCAGTAGCATATGCATTTGTTCAAGCCATCTGTGAATTTTGATTTTATTTATAAAATAAACTTTTAGCAGTAGAATTCATGGTGGAAAAACTACATTACCCAATGTGCTGTATGAAAATTACACCAATTAGACAATCAAATTGAGCCAAAAGGTCTCTGCAGGGAATGCCCTCTCACATGAAACACCACAAATTATGTAATTAAGACAGTTTCCCTGTTGTTGTAAAATTCTTAAAGGGATAGTTCACCCGAAAATGAAAATTCTGTCATTAATTACTCACCCTCGTGTCGTTCCAAACCTGCAAGTCCTTCATTCATATTCGAAACACAAATTAAGATACTTTTGATGCATTCCGAGAGCACTCAGAATGCATACAAAATACCTTCATTTGTGTTTTGAAGATCAACGAAAGTCTTACAGATTTGGAACGACACGAGGGTGAGCAATTTATATCAGAATTTTCATTTTCGGGTGAACTATCCCTTTAAATACTATATGTGTCCTTTGCAATAAATTTAAAATAAATTGTTTCTATGGATATAATCATCAACTTTAAACAAATTAATTTTATATTTCACCATTGTTTTTAATTTGATTGTCTTCCGCAATGCTTCATGGGATTGCAGTTCTTTTCTTTAATAAGTTATGTCATGCCATAACTTTAATAAGTTATAAGTCAAGCCAAGCTAGTTGGCTTGGTTCATGACTTATAACGCTTTGATGAAGCCTTTTTAAATCCCTATATTAAAAATGTATATATAAAAAAGTATGTAAAAGTCTAGTTTAGGTCATGAACAGCTTGTTTATTAAATTGTCGAGTGAATGATTAAACGGGTAGTTCACCCAAATATTTGCCGAAAGTTTACTCACTCTCAGACCATGCAAAGATGTAGATGAGTTTATTTCTTTATTGGAATCTGATGTGAAAAATTTTGCATTATATATTTCCCAATGGATCCTCTGCAGTGAATGGCTGAGAGTTTAAACAGCTGATAAAACATCCCAGTAATCCACACAAAGTTGTCTCACCTGAATCAGGAGAGAAATATGCCCAGATCAAGAACTGTTTCCAAGTGCAAACAGTTCTAAACAAATAGGTCAGTGGAGTTTGATTTGAGAGGACAACAGGGGATTAACTTTTTCACTAGAGGAAGCATAATTATAGATTATGCGATGGTTTATGAAGGATTTGTGTCTTACAAACATGCAGCTTTTCACTTCAAAAGATGTTAAATGATGGACTGGAGTCATGTGGATTACATGTGGATATTGTGGTGTTTTATCAGCTGTTTAGACTCTCATTCTGACGGCACCCATTCACCGCAGATGATCCATTGGTGAGCAAGTGATGTAGTGCTTAATTTCTCCACATCTGTTCTGATGAGGAAACAAACTCATCTACATCTGTGATAGCCTGGGGGTGGGGCATTTTCATGGGAGCCTTTCCTTTACTGAATCACTCACACAACTTACTGCCTAACAACAGTCTACTGGCATAAAGTAACCTGCAGAAAGGGTTACCGAATCAGTGAATCAATCAGAACAGGTCATCTTGACGAAGTGAATCAAAGATTCAAGTCAATGGGATTTCTAAAAACCCTTTCAATGGAAGAAGCAAGTGAATATGAGTTTACAGCTGATGTAACATTTTATGGTGACGATGTAAGAACTAAAATTACTCAACAGTAATAACTCTACACATTACTATTATATCCGGTATTATGTATATATTTTATACTCAATCAGAATTCTTCTTTCATTTCCTTCTTCCTTAGCGGCTCATTTCTCATCTCTCTCTTGTCTCTGCACATTACTTTTACTCACAGCAAATTGTAATGTAGACTATGCATGTATCTCCTTTTCCCACAGTCATTATACTCAGGATTCTTCCTTCACTGCCTCTATGACGTGTCCTCTTCTTGTCACTATTAAGTGGCTCTTTAGCTCTTGTTTCATTAGCTCACAGGATGCAGTATGTGCAGATATTATTGTCATACATAATCAGCACTAGCACAGAGCAAGAGAACTCAAATGCCCTTTTGTGAACGGGGGATTTATTCCAGGGTTTATTTTTGTATGTGTGTGTGGGTTGGATTGGGGGTATTTCCCTAGATGTCAACATCAAAATGTTTTTCCTTACATAGGAGCTTCCTGGTTCCTTTGCATCACCTTATCTGAGTCCCAGCCAACCTGACAGGTCAGTAATATTTAATATTGGACTATGAGTTTGCAAAAGATCGTACAAGAGAGTTCTGAAAGTCTTCTGATTAAAGGAATGTGGAAAAAAGCACCATTCATTGTGTTTAATTAGTCATTATATTATTGTAAATGAAAATTGGCTGTTGAAAATAAATTAAAATAGCTGTAATTGTTTTGTATTTGTATAGCTGCTTCTATTTCTTTACGAAATACGTTAAAACATTTGCAAACATATTCAAATGCTATTTTGTTGATTTGAGTCTTCATAATGAGGCCGTGGTTAAGCTGTGGTATTAAATTGACCTTTTTGTGTTGTGTAGAATGATTGAAGAGGGAAGTAAAAGCAGCAAGTCCATGGTGGAGAAGAGACAGCTCTTCATGGAGATGAGTGAGTTGCTTTTAGAGTTAACAACACTTTCTGCACAATGCACCGCCACACATATACACAGAGGCCTTGTCGAAATCTATTCGCCCTTCACTGCCACAGGGCAATAGACTGGCACAAACTAGTGTCTCTGGTTGGAAGGCAAAACTGATTTTGACAAAACAGTAGAACCGGGTTGATGGTCCAAGTAAAACTGCAGTTGCTTTGTGTGTTCAGAGTATTTTTATGGACGTCATAGATTGCACATTTTTGAAAGCATAGTTCACTCAAAAATACTCACCCTTCTTATTACTTTTTTTCATTTTTTTCTATGGGACACAAAAGGTGGATATATCACGTGGGTTGCTTTTATGAAATCTTGAAGGTCACATTTACAGATTCTCTACAAACTTTTCGTGGGCGATATCCAGTCATTTCTACAGGATCTGTGCAACCAGGTGTTTTGCACATGGGTGAAAACTCTCCATGCAGATTTAGCATGTGTTCAAGTTGGTAACGTGCATTGACCAACAGAAAGCTGCTTAATTTGAAATTGATGCCTGTGTGAGCTGTGCTTTGTATATTGCTACACTATTGACAATAGAAAATGGATGTTTTGCCCATTACATTTTGCTAATGAGACTAGACTGTGCCTTTATGGTCTGTTTTTTTTGTGTGTCATTTTGCACCTCGACAGCAGGGATCCCTTTCATGAATAAAAGTTCATTATATTAGGAACGAATGAATGAATGATGCATTTATATAGCGCTTTATTGTGTATTGTTGTACACCCAAAGCACTTTACAATTATGTGTGTGTGTGTGTGGGGGGGTCTCTCCTGAAACACCACCAGTGTGCTGCATCCACTTGGATGATGCGAGCTGCCACAGTACAACGGCACCAGTGCGCTCACCACACACCAGCTACAGGTGGAGAGGAGAGAGAGTCATAGAGCCAATTCAGTGGATGGGGATTATTAGGAGGCCATGATAGACAAGGGCCAGTGGTGGTAATTTGGCCAGGACACCGGGGTTATTATACCCCTAATCTGACCACAGAGAGTCAGGACCTCGGTTTAACGTCTCATCCGAAAGACGGTGCTTTTTGACAGTATAGTGTCCCCGTCACTATACTAGGGCGTTAGGACCCACACAGACCACAGGGTGAGCTGGTCTCACTACCTCTTCCAGCAGCAACCTAGTTTCCCAGGAGGTCTCCCATCCAGGTACTGACCAGGCTCAACCCTGCTTAGCTTCAGTGGACAACCAGTCTTGGGCTGCAGGGTGAATGCATGGTTCCGTCAAAGAACCTTTAATATCTGTGGAAACTTTTCATTGCGCAAAAGGTTCTTTATAGTACAAAAAGGTTGTCAATGTTTTAGATTATTAAAATGTTCATAATAACTGTTCACTGAAAGGTTCTTCAGAGAGCCCAAAATTGATTATTTTATGGCATTGCTGCAAAAAAAACCTTATTGGAACTTAAATTTTTATGAGTGTATTCACTTTCTTTATGTGGACAAGAGCAACCAGTACATTCTTCAACATGTCTTTGTTCCATTTAAACAAGAAAGTCATACAGGTTTGGAACAAGTGAGTAAATAATAAGGGTGGAATAAAAACAATCGATTCTCTGATTCATTTAGGATATGCACTGTGAGAAACAGTTGCAGTTGCAGTTTCACTCAATGCTTTTTCAGTTTTTCTGTTCCAAATGCTGTGCGAAGGCATAATTTTTGCCGTTTGGAATGCAATGTAAATGTGATACATCAAACTCACTGCACTGGAATCTCAAAAATGCTAATGTAATCACAATCAGTTATATCTTAAGGACAGGACAAAACATCTGATATGTTAAAATAGATCTGTGCATTAGTGTGAATGCAGATTGCAAACTATTAAAACTCCTACTGTTTATGCCATTACTGTTATGTAATATATTGTTTATATTTCCTTGAATATTTAGTTTATTAAAATTCGTATCATACTCTTATTTTATGTATTATCAATCTACTAAGTAATTGAATAAAAATGCACTCAAGGATCGTTTTGGAATCAGTTTGTGATTCCCAGAATCAGAATCGGATGCCTAAATACTCCCAACTCTAGTAAATAATGGCAAAATGTTAATTTTGGGGCAAACTATAAAATGTTTTAAAGGACTTTGCAATGTGAAAGTAACAAAACTGATGCATGTCATTTTCACCAGGGGCACAAAACTTTGATGTTATTCGCCTCTCAACGTATAGGACGGCATGTAAGCTACGATTTGTTCAGAAACGATGCAACCGTAAGTCCTCTCTCCATGTTATTTATTTTAAAATACCATTTTGTAACATACAAAGTCACTTTGGTATATGAAATATTTTTATATGAAAAACAACAAAGCATATCCGTTCCGTATTTTAAATGATCTCACTGGTGTGCTTTTCCTGTCGTAGTTCATCTAGTGGACGTGTGGAACATGATCGAAGCTTTCCGTGACAATGGGTTGAGCACGTTAGACCACAACGCGGAGATTAATGTGTCACGCCTGGAGACCATTCTGTCCTCCATCTTCTACCAGCTCAACAAGCGGCTGCCCACCACCCACCAGATAAACGTGGACCAGTCCATCGGCTTGCTGCTAAACTTCATCGTGGCCACTTATGACAGGTGTGTTGTTAGTGAGGGAGATTTGTTTTTCTCTCAGGGGGTCCCTTATGGCAGTATGTTCCTGTAAACCTGATGGACTGTGAGTCATATGCATCGTGACAAGAGTGAGTGTTTGGAAGGCATGGGCTCTGTTCCAGAACATAGTGAGCTGCCTACAGAGGCAGCATTTCAAGACATTGGAAATACACTAAATAAGCTGGAGGCTATAAGGTAGGCAACCTAATTATATTACTTAGTAAGATACCTCACTTCGTTTTGGCAAAATTATAAAAGTGCATATTTACCTGTTCGCAAGCAAAATACAGTCAGATATCCTCTTGATCTGGAATTTTAATTGAGGGTGAAAGATTTCCCAATGCAGATTTTGCAACGGGTTGACGCTGGTCACATGAATTCAGCACTCTGACCCACATAGAAAGCTGCTTGGTTTCAAAGTGTCTTCTGTGTGAGCTGTGTCTCATACATACAGTAGCTACATTATTGACTAATATACTGTGCATGTAAGATTTCACCAAATTTTGCTTATGTGCATTCTGATGGCCGAACTGAAAAAATAAGATGAAAAAAATTATAAAAATGACTATTTTACCCCAAATTTTCTTCTTGCATCAGTGTTGCTGCCAATGTAGAGTGTACCAGATTGGTCACTTATAAGATGACTGATATACAGATATGCAATATATAATATATATACATTTAGAGGCACTTTTATCCTAATCAACTTACAAATGAGGACAATAGAAGCAATTCAAAAAGAGGAATAATATGTAAGTGCAGTGACAAGTCTCTGTAATAGTTGTGTTGAGTCCCTCGGTTGTCCTCCGTATGAAAAGAAATGGATATCAAAATCATACAGTCATTGTTGGAAAGGGTTCAAATATGCAAAAGATGCTGAAAAACTACATAATTTGAGGGTCTAAAAATAATTTTCTGACTGTAAAGTTGATGTCCCCACAACAAAAGACTGGTGTAAAACCAATAAATCATCCATTAAAGAACGTCATGCAAGCTTACCACAACATATGTTTACTTCAACAAAACAACACAATTATATTGCATAAACTTAACATACTTTGGAAAATCCAGCATTTAGGAGATCCCGATAAGCTATCATTGTCACAGATGTAAACACGACGGCTCCAAAGCAATCTCAGTTATGTTTGGCTGCACTAATATATTCATATTTTACATGTATGCTAAACACAACTTAACACCTAACGAAAGCCAAGAAATAACAAACCATTACACACACAACACACACACACACACACACACACAAAGAAGATGGTGCACAGGGACTGAATCAATTAAATGAATTGGTGGGTCAATTTTGAACTGGTTCATTTACATGAATCGTTCAAATGAATCAATTCGCTCAAATGAATCAGACCTTCCAACATTAAAAGAGCTAGAGGACATTTGAGCTTCCTATGGACAATGTGACAAAAAAGGTGAATTTCTGCCTGTTGCAAAACGTAGAAACTGAAAAATATAGGCCTACACTATATACTGCAAACCAAAACTGGTACAGAAGAACATAGTTAATGTAATATCTACTTACTTTCAAACTAAAGCTCATAAAAACCAGGAAAATAATAATATGTTTTGGCTATGGGGTTGTGGGCGTTGTAATACTGTCAACATTATGTACATGCTCTGTTTACACATTCATTTCCAAAAGATTGTCTATAAGAGTATGAAATTTGATGGCGTCCAAACATTACATTTAATATACAGAATTCGCTATAGTTATCTATAACTATAGTTATAGTTATCTTCTGATAATGTGTTTGTGTTTCAGTGAAGGCCACGGGAAACTCACAGTGTTTGCTATGAAGGCAATGCTAGCTACGATGTGTGGCGGTAAAATACTGGACAAATTACGTTGTGAGTATAATGCCTATAATACAGTTATTCAGCACTTATTTTACAAAGACATAATAGATATTTTCTGTCATAAAGCGGAGTTCATATGATGTATAAGGCTTAACTGTTGTTGATTAGCATTGAATCCATGGAAGTAGTAATTTAGCTCTTTTCTTTTTGCTAAATAGTTACATTTCTCTCTGCTAAACTGTTAGTATTACTTAATTTTAAAGACTGTAAGCTCATACAATGTTTTATAATATGAAACAACTCTATTTTAGTCTCTTTTATGCACGCAGGCTTTTATTTTAAAATAATATAAAAGGGCTTTTATGCCGAAAAGTATCACTGAGAGTTTGGCTCCCCCTTCTGTACATAATGTGTACTGGATACAAAATTACATATACATGTTTTATGAATACTCATTTAAAGTTATTAAAAGGCATTTCAGAACTAGTAATACTAATAATAATGTGTTTTCATCCCACAAGTGTATTTTACCTGTACAGATAGTAGCTTGGAGTGTTTTTTGTGAAATAATAATGCATTTAACCCAGATATGTTTTCCATTTCATGGATTTATTTTTTAATGGTACAACTTGTATATTTAAATGATGCAAATTTGTGCATCATTTTATCATTATTGTTGATAGTGATTAATGATAATTATTAGATATCCTCATGCATTATATATAATATGTAAATTAAGTATTCAATCTGAATTGTTTGTTCTTAAATATTTATCCAATTGAAAAACTAAATATACTGAAATGTATTTGAAATAAATGTATTTCATGCTAAGTATTCTAAAATACATTCACATGTTTACGTACTTAATAAAAAATACCCTGCAGTTGTACTTTTAGTATAATAAACTGGTATTCTTAAGGTCTGCTAAATCTTGTACTTAATGCACTTTAATTGTGCAGAAGTCCATCTAAAGATATGCTGAAGTGTGTTTGATTGTGCTAAAGTGGAACTATTGCAATTACATTTCAGGTAAACTTTAAATATATTGTATTTTGATATTATATAAAGATCATACAATCCTGTATAGTTATATTAATACACATTTCAGGCATAATATTAAGAAATGTGCATTGTGCACAAGTTTAATTATAATTTGTATATCAGTAAGTGATGTGTCAAAATACATGTATTTTTAATATATTATTATTTTTTACTAGGGATGACATAACTCAGAATCACTTCTGTCTCTTTCAGATATATTTTCCCAGATATCAGACTCAAATGGGGTGATGGCCTTTGCCAAATTTGACCAGTTCCTGAGGGAAGTGTTGAAGCTCCCCACTGCAGTGTTCGAGGGGCCGTCGTTTGGCTACACCGAGCACTCTGTGAGAACATGCTTTTCTCAGCATGTGAGTACACTAATCTGCTTCAAATAGCAGCAAGAGTCCCTTTAAAACGATCAGGATCTCATTCAACCTGTCTGGGATACTTAGAGGCTTTCACTAAGAGTGTCTTATCTGTGCTTTGCCAGAAGAAGATCTTGCTGAATACGTTTTTGGATGTGTTGATGGCAGATCCACCCCCGCAGTGCCTCGTATGGATACCTCTCATGCACCGACTCGCTAATGTAGAGAATGGTACGTGGTTTTTTATATCTTATTTCACAAAATATGGCTCGGTTAAGACGTAGTTTGCAACTGTCTATGTGCTGCTGTCCCGCAGTCTTCCATCCAGTGGAATGCTCTTATTGCCGGAATGAGAGCATGATGGGTTTCCGCTACCGCTGCCAGCAGTGCCATGGCTACCAGCTTTGTCAGAGCTGCTTCTGGCGTGGTCATGCCAGCGGTCCCCATAGCAACCAGCACCAGATGAAGGAGCACTCCTCATGGGTATGTTCACCCAAAAATGGAAATTCGGCCTCAAATTTACTCACCCTCATCTCACTCCAAACCTGTATTCATCTCTTTCTTCCAAGAAACACAAAAGGAGATGTTATGTAGAATATTCAAGCTGTTCTTTAGCTTATGATGAAAGTCGATGATGATTTAAAATGCCCTAAAATTACTAAAGAAAAAAAGACATTGAGGTAAATGACTTGAATACTTATGTATTCATATTCATATTCTATATTCAGTGTGTTCAGTGGCTTTGTTAGAGCAATAGACCAGAACTGAAGTCATTAATCACAACAGATCTCAATTATGCAGTCTAAGCTTTGACAGAGAAATTCTTGTTCAAAGAAATTTCTGGACATGCTTTTTAAATATGAAATAATTATATTATTAATTATACATTTTACTAATATTTAATTTATTGTTTCATGCAATAATATAATAACACTAGGTAGAAATATATAAATAGTACATATGCACTAGGTAGTATATATATATAATGTGTGTGTGTGTGTGTGTGTGTGTGTGTGTGTGTGTGTATCATTTTGAATATACACTGCTGTTCAAAAGTTTGGGAAGAATTTTTAAAGAAGTTTCTTCTGCTCAACAAGGCTGTATCTATTTGCTAAAAAATACAGAAAAAAAAATAATTTTGTGAAATACTATTGCAATTTAAAATAACAGTTTACTATTTGAATATATTGTTAAATATAATTTAATCATGTCCAATACTCCAGTATTCAGTGTCACATGATCTTCAGAAATCATTCTAATATGCTGATTTATAATCAATGTTGGAAACCGTTGTGCTTCTTAATATTTTTTGCGACCTGTGATCATTTTTTTATGATTCTTAAAAAAGTAGAAAGTTTAGAAAAAAAAGAAAAAAATTGTGTTACAGTATACACTACTATTCAAAAGTTTGGGTCAGTAAATCTTTTTAAGAAATTAATACTTTTATTCAGCAAGCATGTGTTAAATGGTTAAAAAGTATAAATGGATAAATGCTGTCCTTTTAAAAATTGTATTCATCAAAACATTAAAGAAAAAAGTATCACAGGTTCCAAAAAACAATATGAAGCAGCACACTGATAATAAATCAGCATATTATCATGATTTCTGAAGAATCGTGTGACACTGAAGACTGGAGTAATGATGCTGAAAATTCAGTGCTGCATCACAGGAATAAATTACATTTTAAAATATATCAAAATAGGAAACTAATATTAGAAATTGCAATAATATTTTACAATATTACTGTTTTCTTCTGTATTTTTGATCAAATAAATACAGCCTTGATGAGTAGAAGAGACTTCATTAAAAAAAAATCACAAAATCTTACTGATGCCAAACTTTTTAAAGGCAGTGCAAAGTTCAAAGGAACAGCATTTATTTGAAAGAAAAATATTTTGTAACACTATAAATGACTTTACTGTCACTTCTGATCAATTTATTGCATCCTTGCTAAATTAAATTATTTATTTCCTAAAAAAAGCAATCATACAGACTTTTGACCAGTAGTGGATGAGCAGCAAGTCTTTTGTTTCCTGTTAAACGTCATTCTTCTCTAATTCAGGATTTCAAGGGATTCGTGTTTTTCAGCGAGTGAGTTATATTGATTATATTTTTAATACTCAAGCGTTGTTCCAAAGCTCAGTCACACTGCTGGAAATTACAGCTCGGGAAACGATTCGCGCTGCCTCCCAAATCCAATTATAAGAGCCCCCCTCATACTTACCACCTCGATAAAGATTTTTTTTCTAACCACAGAGCAAGGATTTTGCTGCATCAAAGAAATGTTTTCATTAACTTAAATGATATGTACCACATATATATCTTTCCATTAAGTTATATAAAATGCTCTAGCTTCACATGGGAAGTAAGTCTGACATTTTTTATGTACAGAATGAACATGCATTAATTCCCCCTTTATGCAACAAAACTGCATATATTTGAATTGCATTTGATGTTTTTAGTTAAAGGATTAGTTCACTTTCAAATTAAAATGTCCTTATAATTTACTCATCCTATGTCATCCAAGATGTTTGCTTATTTCTTTCTTCAGTCGAAAAGAAATTAAGGTTTTTGATGAAAACATTCCAGGATTTGTATCCATATAGTGAACTTCAATGGACTCCAAACGGTTGAAGGTCAAAATTACAGTTTCAGTGCAGCTTCAAAGGGCTATAAACGATACCAGATGATGAATAATGGTATTATCTAGCAAAACGATCAGTCAAATCAAATAAATGTATATGATTTATAAACACACAAATGCTCGCCTGTTCTGCGATGCGCATCCCAGACTTCACGTAATACGTAATGACGTTGAAAAGGCCACGCTTGACAGAAATACTGAGTCAGTGTTTACTAGTCAAGCGTGACCTTGAAGAAGTCTGGGACACACATCGCAGACCAGACGAGCATTTGTGTTTATGAAGCATATACATTTTAAAATGTTTCATAAATGACCGATCGTTTTGCTAGATAAGACCCTTATTCATCGTCTGGTATCGTTTATAGCCTTTGGGACGTGGAATGTTTTCATCAAAAACCTTAATTTCTTTTCGACTGAAGAAAGAAATACATAAACATCTTGGATGACATGGGGGTGAGTAAATTATAAGGACATTTTAATTTGAAATTGAACCAATCCTTTAAGTACATGTAATGTATTGTATTTAGTATATATTTGAACTTTACGGGATTGTTTCTTTTGTTTTACAGAAGTCTCCAGCAAAGAAGCTCAGCCATGCCATCAGTAAATCCCTGGGCTGCGTGCCGATCGGAGAGCCGCCTCACCCTGTGTTCCCAGAGGCAGCGGAAAGACCTCAGGACCTCGCACACACCGCGTAAGAGTGCTTATCCAATCAAATTTCTCTCTGCTGTCTCAGCTCTGTACGACATATACATCCCAAACCATTCATTCACTGCATTTCTGAGTACCTTTGAACAAACAGCTCGCATTTGTCAAAGTTGATCCAGACGGCACTTTTAAGTGTTACTGTTTATTACATTTATATAACAATCAGGTTGTGATTGTAATCACGTCCTCTTGTCTGAAATTCCACAGTATTTGTTTCTTATCTCTATAGCGAGAGCAAATATTGATCTGTCGTGGGAAAGAAAAGTAATTAAGAAATGCCAAGAAGAAAGATATTGTGTGTAGAAATATATCGGTGCAGTTTTCTCGGGGAGCTGAATCAATCTTGCCAGACCTTCGCTCTAAGGAACAGGCCCTGGTCTATAAGTACTTTCATTAACTGACACATGAACTCGGGGATTGATGAAGACCATAAAAGTGCAGCACATATGTGCCCTCCTCTGGAGGGAAAGTGTAGCAGATTTACTGGGTGCATTTATTTTGCTGATAAAGTACTGCGTTATTTGATTATGAATCATGTAAAGGATTAACAGCTCGGATAACAATCACATGATTTTATAATATCATGCTTGTAGTTTTTGAGCTGTGGGTGAGGAAAATGAACATAAGACTGCACCTCATGATAATTCATTTTAGTCATAGTTTTTGTCTTTTGATGGGGATGTTGTTTTAATTTAGTCAATATTTTGTTATATTCATCAGTTTTAGTCTAGTTTATAATGACATATACTTTTAATCAATGTAAATGTGCTAAATACCTTAGTGAAAAATATACTAAACGTATTTAAATACATAAATGTTGTGCTAAGTATACTACAAATACATTTACATATTTATGTGCTTAATAAAAATAACATACAATTGTACTTTTGGAATAAACTGATATATTAAAAAGTCGTCTAAATTGAGGATTTAAACTAGGATTTTTTTTACTTGGGTAATCAAAATTAACAGTACGTTTATAATAATGTATGTTTATAGAAATAAATTATATTTTTATTTAGTAATGATGCTTCTGATCAAAAGTGACAGTAAAGATATTTATTATTATTGTATTTATTACATAATATTATTTATTATAATGTTACAGATATGTGACTCTGGACCACAAACCAGTCTTAAGTTGCTGGGGTATATTTGTAGCAATAGCCAACAATACATTGTATGGGTCAAAATGATCGATTTATATTTTATACCAAAATATATTTTGTACATTTCATACCATAAATATATAAAAACTTAATTTTTGATTGTAATATGCATTGCTAAGGACTTCATTTGGACAACTTTAAAGGTGATTTTCTCAATATTTTTATTTTTATTTGCACCCTGATTTTCAAATAGTTGTATCTTAGCCAAATATTTTCCTAACAAACCATACATCAATGGAAAGCTTATTTATTCAGCTTTCTGATGATGTATAAATCTCAATATTATGACTGGTCCTGGGTCACATTTGTTTCAAATAATTTTTCTTCTTTTGAACTTTCTTTTCAATCAAAGAGTCCTAGAAAACGGTTTACACAAAAAAATTAAACATTGAAAACTGCTTTCAACATGAATTTTTCTTGAGCACCAAATAAGCATATCAGGATGATTTCTGTAGGATCATGTGACACTGAAGACTGGAATAATGGATGCTGACACAGGAATAAATTACATTATGAAATATATAGAAAACGGTTATTTTATATTATTTATAAAACAACAACAACAACAACAAAAAAACAAAACAAAAATACTATATTTTTCAATATATTTCATTCCCAGACTTCAATATTTTGCACTGATGATCAGCATTAAAACCTGACCTTGAGGAAGACACGTCACCAACATCACAGCAGTCCAAACAAAGTGCATGGTGCTGTTTATGAAGTGAAAAAATGTGAAGTAAAAAATAGGATTTAGATCCCATGCAGGCAGACCGTCTCCTGTGGGGACTTGGGGACTAATATACTAGCTGAAGTGCACAGTCATGCTCCAGTGGCATTTCTGAGTTGGCAGAGAATAGCTGCACTAAAACTGATGGAGTTTTACATGTAATGGAGGCCGCTGATAGTACCTGAGGCGTATCCCCTCGAGGATCCCGCTCTATAGAGATATACAAGCTCTTTAAACCAAATGTTTCTCTCAGACATTCCCTGTGACCCTTTCTGTCTGAAGCAAAGGATTGTGGTCGACTGTCAACAAGACAACTGAGCATATTTTTGGACTTTTCTTTATTTTTGAGTCACCTTAATCAATAACAAAATTGATTACTTTTTTAATGCACATAATATTCCTGGTCTTGCTTAACGAGGTTACAATATAACACTTTTTTAAGCTTTTAAATGTAGTAATTTCCTGTGCCTCTGAATCACTTTAATTTTAATGATGTAATGAATACTTCTTCCTTTTCAACCTTTTCCCCTCAGCCACCAATCATCGTTCTGGCGTAAAACACATATTTTTACAATCCAATCTATTTCTGATGGATTAAATTAAGTATAGTGTGTAATTTTGTCCTGTTTCAGTCGTTATGCCACGTTACAAAAATGAACACGTCTATAGAGGCAACTATCAACATTAAAATTGCAATAATTCATTTCTGCTTAATAAACAATGATCTTGGATTTACACTGACACCTAGTGGCTTGGATGTAGAATCACGCAAGTTTTGTTTATTTCTAATCGCATTAACTTATTGAGAGAAAACTAGTCTAGATTGTATGTACACTTTTTATTAAGCCTTAATATTTTTATTGACAATGTCCTAAAGGGAATAAATTAAGAAATGCAGCTTTGCAGAGAGGATTTTAGGCTGTTCAGCATTGAAAAACTCTATAAAGATGTGTTTATAAAAGGGCATCCGCACTTACACAAAACTTGTGTAACATTCAGCAATACATTTCAAGACAATTAATGCCAGATTTGAAGTTGCTTGCTGTTATTATTCCTATTATAGGCATAATCTGTATAGAATAAATTTTTTGTGTTGACTTTGATGGTTTTCTACAATGATAAGTTATAGATATTTAACCCATATCTTTTCTGAATATCTTCAAGTGACCAACTTCAAAGGCTCCACATGCTTTTAAATATTAGTTTATGAATACATGCAGATCTTGAACTTCGTATTCAACATCTAATCTCCATTTGCTTTAAAACATGCATCCTAAAATGTGAGATCCATTGAGATATATTCAAGATCAAGTATGTATTTAAATGTTTTCTTAGATCGGTTTTAAATTGAATTCTAAATGCAATTGTGCATGTAAATCAATGATGAAATAATACATCTTATGAAATAGTGTTTAAATTTGACCATCTTATTAGCACCTAGAATAGATTCAGACTTACTGATGAAATTGCCTCTGAACTCACTGTGACCGAAGGGCACATTTGCCAGCTCGTGTTCAGCTGCTAGCGTCGTCTATTTTTAGTTCCTAAATTCAGATTGCTAAGCAATTAAAACTGCTCTTGTAATATCCACTCGAATAGCATCAGCTTCAAATAGTCCTCGTGTGAAAGACTTGTAGAAGTTATTTTCAAATAACGCTTACTATTTATGGATAAAGAGAGCAGGAGACTTTTATAATGCTTGCTTTAATTGGCCACACACCAATTAGAGATATGAAAGTGTTGAATTGGAATAGATGAATATCAGACCTCGATTATAACACGGAGCACATTTTCATGCATTTAAAGAGATGAAATGGCATTCGAAACCCATTTAACTTCTGTAATGTGACATATTTCAGAATCAATCAAGATTTAAATGAGAAAATGATGTAAGTGACAAGGAAAATCATTTCAGAGGTTGAGCAAGTTAGCACATTTTGATTAAAGACTACAAAGACATAGATTTTCCCCCTGTAATGTCCACATATAAATAATTTACAATAAGAGCATTAACATGTATTAAAAAGTAAGAAAGAGGTTAATTCTGACATTAAACATGGATTGTGAATACTTAGATGTTTGATTTCTCTCCTCGTGTCACATATTGTCCTCTCAGCTTATCTAAATGTAGTTTAAGGTGCCTGTGGGCCACACGATCTCTTTAGTGCTAAATCAATCTCAAGCCTCCAGCGTTTGCGGTTTACTATGACTCTGGAATGTAACAATGCCAATTTTATGGACTCTAACAGATATTATAGTCTGTTTCATTGAGCGTCTCCCTCAGCTCAGAGACAGAGATTTATGCATTCTTATATTGAGTATTGAAGGAAGCGGTTCTGCTGTGATAAATCTCATCGGTGTTGTCATAATCTATTATTAGTTGTACTTGTTAATACACATATTACTAACCTAGGCTCATTGGAAATACATGCATCTGCCTACATGTGTTTGCATGAAATGTACCTATGCATACAATTCACTCGAGTTTCTTGCTGAAATAAACATTAAAGACAGTAAAACACCAACCAATTGTATTCAAAATACTGTTATAACTTCAAAACACTTTTACCATAGTGCAGCATTTATGAACTAAATTATTTTGACATTTGCATCACATGACCAGCTCCATATGTATGGCGTGCTCGGTAGTAAACGTGCTCGGTAGCGCACCCGGTATATTATTGCGTTTGCTATGCAGAGTTACTAACAAAGAGCTCAAAAAGAGCTAAAAGACTTGAAGCAAGATAAAAAGGGATGGTTTCTTCAGCAAATGCATGCGTTTCTTACTCATGTCTGCTTATGTTTAGGTAGAGGTGGTATGTTATTTTCAAATGCAACAGAGCATTAACCTTTTAGCGCTATCAAACTAAACTGCCATGATGCATACAGTACAACATCCGACGTAATAAAACATTGTCAGATTCACATTCATCTGTTCGGATAAATCTGAACAGGCTTTTAGCACCACTAACTGAACCGGATTTCATCTTGAACGTGTCGCAAATTGAGCAAGAAGTGAAGTATTATAATTTTGCAGAGATGTCGCTACAGTCATGTTTTTAAAATGAGGTTGTATATTACTATTGGTCACACTTTATATATTTATTTATGACTCCAAACTCTGCATATTACACTTTGGCATATACAGTATCTCATCTTCCTTGTAGATTTCATTTTTGTTATTTAAAATCTCATGATTTCTATTATTTGATACTGCATTGAAGAGCTATATGCCATCCGTTGCATCAGTTTTGGTTAGGAACAGAAAATAATACAAATCAGGATCCTCATTATTAGAGCTGTGCCCCGTCATGACCATCTCTTGCTCTTTGGGTAGCTGGCAGATCAGCGTAAACATGTCTGACTGCCCGTTACTGCCCCTCACAATTGGTCAGTATAGTGTTCCTGCTGCCTTTGACCTCAAGGTGACATCCATCAACATGATCCTCCACATCCCACTGTCACAAGCTGCAGGCCGCCTCGTTCTGATTGGTCGTGGCACAGTCAGAGAAAAGGAAAGTCATGTCTGCTCGGCCCTGTGAACTCTGTGGACAGCCTTGTTGTTGTTTTAAGTGATATGAATTTCTATGATGAGCTGCTGGAGTGTTGTTTTTCTGACAGCTGATGGCATATGAAGGCATGCCTTTCAGATCTTCTCCTGTTTAACAGATGGAGTTCTTTAGGACATGCTGAACCATAGGCAGGGACAGATGTCTGTGACTAATTTGCAGTGGATATAAATGAAAAAAATGGCACAAAGCATATCTTTTCTTGAACCACGGACAGAATGTTGGTGGGTTGTATGTACGGTAAATAGGTCAATGATTGACGCTCACAGATCTATTAAATCATTAAAAAAAAACAGTTCATGAAAAAAACGACTTGATTACACCTCTTCTATAATGAAAATATTCATCATTTCTGGATTAAAAGTCATTATAATGTTTTTGGGAGCATGAAAAAATAAACAAACTGAAAAACAAAAAATAAACATTTAAAATTTTAATTCAGAAATGTCCAGTAAATGTCACTAACAAGTAACAAATTGAATTAAGCATGAAATAAACAAAAGTAGTCATAGAAGTAGAAAAGTTTTTTCAGTAGAAAAACTGAAATAGTATTTTCTTGTAAAACATACTCCAATAATCATGTCAGAAATTTGATCGGCAGAAAAGTTGTGGCATAGTCACTATTCATTCTTTAATTTTATCCAAAATATCTAATTCAAAATAAATATGTATACAAATATATTTTTTTCCTGTTTCAACTATGGTGTAAAAAATCTGAAAAATGAAATATACCAATATGTACTACATCTTCTTTGTAGGAATGAACTGTAGAAAGTCATCAAGGTCGATTTAATCTCATGTTACTTCATTAGGAACTTGTTTACCAAATGTGCATATGCCGTTCCTCTTGCTTTTATTTGCTTAATCAGTATGAATTAATGTAATGTAGCCGAAATAGACAGTGATATATAAACAGCCAAGGTCATATGCCACTGATGTTTCACTGCAGATGTGCAGCGTGGGCCCAGAACCAGAGGCATAAACCGTCTGGAAGGCAGCACATTGATAACTTTCAGCTGAGACGGGATATTAGATGCTCCATATTTCTCCAGCTCGGGCTCTGTGAAAGTACTCACTTCACTGTAATTAACCAGAGGAGAAGAGTGCCTGTGAACGGCCCTTGATGTCATTCATCTGACCTCATAAAAAAGACGTGAGCGTGATTTTTGCCTTCCTCTCTGGTGAGGACAGAACATCAGGATGAATAAATCTACATTGGTAGACGTCTGACATCTAAGACTTGTCAGTCTTCGGCTTTGAGTCTAGAGGAGTTTGCTAATCAAAGTTTAGGAGGCGGTTTCATCCTGGTTTGATCTGCTTTTGAGTGGTTGGAGATTAGCTAAAATGTAGCATTTGAGGTTCAAATTAGAGCTGAAGAATCCGGATCTAGTGACTGAGAGTGATGGAGTGGCACTTGTTAGCAGTGGCTCACATTTTTAGGATCATATTGCAACATATGTGCAATGATTGGGGAGATAGATCTAATTAGAAAGGCATCAAAGTTTCCCATACTACCCTAACTTATCCCATAAATCTAGCATGGAGGATTGCAGCTCTCTTAGGTGACTGTGCCTGAAGGATGGGTCAGGATTGACTAGTTACCCAATAACTGACTGGCTGATTGGTGAGGTTGATAAGTTTAATTTAGATCATTTATTTTGTCTTTTTATAGACGCTTGTAGTCTGTTGACAGTGTAAAAGTTTTTCCCCCTTATTTTCCATGCCAAGGACCCCCAAAATATGGTGGTCTCCCTGGATATATATTATTATATAAGAGTATAAATTATTATATATTATTATAATAAAATGTTATTAATTATTTTAAAAGAAGTTAACAGTGTATATACTGTATCTACCCACTTTTAATGTTAAATATATAAATTATTTATAGTTCAGTAAATACAAAATTCAATAAAAATGTCAAGTTCCCCTTCATGGGAACTTGAACCGCGTCTAGGGGCCACTATGGGGAACGCCTCCAGCGTGACTCGTGCCTGAAGAAACATATGAAAAAACACCATCCGTTGGCGGCGACAGCCCATGACGACGTCACTACCGCGCGACCACAATATAAGGACGGCCGGGCGAATACATCATCAGCTTTTTCGTCTTCACTGACTGGTCTGTTTGAAGAAACGCGTGCATTCTGGTAGGAATACAGTTTTCCTTTATTTATCATGGCGAGCACTAGCAAGGCGTTTGAGATTGTGTGTGGATCCGTGTCCTCGTTATTTGACACCCGATGACACACACGATCGGCGTCTTTGTTTGGGCGAAGAGCACGCACGCCTGGCGATGTCTTTGAGGGGCAATCTGCGTGCACTGTGAGAAAGTTCGCTCGTCTGTCCCTCTTTTCGAGGAAAGAGGGGAGCCGTCCTGCTTCCCGCGATTCGATACCCACCGCTGCCGAGGCACGGAGGCGATTGAAATCGCGGGGTTCGCAGTTGGATATGGCCGATGAGTTAGAGAAGGACCGCCCCTTTTCGGCGGCGTCGGCCGAGAACGAGTGAGCTGCTGGATTGTGATGATGCGATCTTTCTGACATCATCAGATTCAGCGGTTAGTGCTCTGCTGGGTTATGCCCAGGAAGAGCAGGAGATGTTTGAGGGTGAGGAAGTTGAGACTGAACCCTCTCAATCCTCCTGCACTGCATATGAATGAGTTTTTGGAGGTTATGGATCATAAAATAAATCTTTCTGGCCATAAATCCCCAGCTCGAGCGAGCCTTCTTTCTTCATAAATCTCGATGTGGAGGTTGAGAAGGAGTGGAAAAGCTATTTTTCTCGTATTTATAGGTTTCAGCATACTAGTTATGCTGACATTGAGGTGCGTGAAAATGGCTATGAGGGATGCCCCTGTGCAAGAGATGATAGCCAGCTTATCTCGCTGTGGGCGAGACATCCTCTCTCAAGGCTCCCTCCTTGCCATCTAAGCCCCTGAATCTTGCTTAAATGGCAGGGCATATGCAGCAGCAGGTCAGATCGTCGCCGTTTGCACACTATGGCGGTGCTTCAGGCGTACCAGACTGATCTGCTGAAAGACCTGGATAAGGCTTTCTGTAAAGTCCAGGTATGAGCCCGAACAACCAGGGTCCTAGCCCATCTCGGTCTGGGGATCAGAGATGGGCTCAGAAGGCTAGTCTCGCGACTCATGCCCCTCCCCGCCTGCGGGTAGGGCTAAAGAGAGGCATGGGTCAGAGAGAGGCAAAACCTGAGGGAAGTGTTCCGGATGGGCGTCCTATATGACACTTTCGTCCGGACCAGAGTAAGACATCTACTCCTTTCCCTTAGGGGCATCTGCCCTTGATCCTCTCTAATTCCCTGTAACCAATGGATGAGTATGATCCATTTGTAAAGGCTATCGGCTATCGAGTGATTACATCACCGCCGATACTAGATCCAGGCTAGTAGCGCTCCCTGTGGGTTGAGCTAGCATCGCTCCCTCAACTAGAGGGTCACCTATGAGCGTGCCGCTCCCTTCTGAGCGTTTGAGTTCTCCTCTTATTCTGAAGAATGTGTTCTCCGCTCCCCAGAGCTCTGCGATTGGTCGCTCTCCTGTTGGTCGAGCTAGCCTTGCTCCCCTCACCTTAGAGGGTCACCTATGAGCATGCCGCTCCCTTCTGAGCGTTGTGGGTAGAGCTAGCATTGCTCCCCTCACCTAGAGGGTCACCTATGAGCATGCCGCTCCCTTCGGAGCGTCTGAGCTCATTCTGAGGAATGAGTTTTCCACTCCTCAAGGCTCTGTGATAGGCCGCTCGCCTTGCCGGTCGAGCTAGCATTGCTCCCCTCACTACAGAGGGTCATCTATGAGCAAAACCGCTCCCTGCTGAGCGTCTGAGTTTCCTCTCATTCTGTAGAATGAGTTCTCCGCTCCCAGAGCTCTGTGACCGCTTCGAGTAGAACGTAATACCAATATATAAGTGCACACGTTAAACTCTGGGCACTTTCTAAAATCCACTTAGTGGTAAGATCGCACATCAAGTGTTTTGCGTTCTTTCTAAAATCCATGCTATGGTAAGTGCACATGCTAGACTTTGGGCACTTTTCTAAAATCCACCCAGTGGTAAGTTAGCACATCGAATGTTCTGCTTTCTTTCTAAAAATCCGTAGGGTAGGGTTACGCAGCAGCTTGCCCCTTATTTGAGTTGGTCAGGCCCCGGCTTGTGCCTTGGGCACCACTCCTGAGCGTTTGAGTTCCCTCTCAAATGAGTTCTCCGCCTCCAGAGCTCGCTATTGGTAGAGCTGGTGTTGCTCCCTCACTTAGAGGGTCACCTATGAGCATGCGCTCCCTTGGAGCGTCTGAGCTCATTCTGAGGAATGAGTTTTCCGCCCTCAAAGCTCTGTGGTAGTTCGCTCGCCTTGATGGTCGAGCTAGCATTGCTCCCCTCGCTATAGAGGGTCATCTATGAGCAAGCCGCTCCCTGCTGAAAGTCTGAGTAGGTCGCGGTTGGTCAAGCTAGCACTGCTCCCCTCACTTAGAGGGTCACCTATGAGCATGCCGCTCCCTTCTGAGCGCCTAAAAATTCCTCCTTCTAAGGAATGAGTTCTCCGCTCCATTAGAGCTCTGTGAGAGGTTGCTCTCCTGGTTGGTTGAGCTAGCTCCCTCACCATAGAGGGTCACCTATGAGCATGCCGCTCCTTTCTGGGCATCCAAGCTCCCATTACTCGGAAGACTGAGTTCTCCGCTCTCCAGAGCTCCTCATCGGTAGAGCTAGCACTGCTCCCCTCACTGTAGAGGGTCATCTATGAGCATGCCGCTCCCTTCTGAGCGTCTGAGACTCTCACTCCAAGGGATGAGTACTTCTCCGTTCCAAGTGGAACGTAATACCAATATATAAGTGCACACGCTAAACTCTGGGCACTTTTCTAAAATCCACTTAGTGGTAAGATCGCACATCAAGTGTTCTGCGTTCTTTCTAAAATCCATGCTATGGTAAGTGCACACGCTAGACTTTGGGCACTTTTCTAAAATCCACCCAGTGGTAAGTTAGCACATCGAATGTTCTGCTTTCTTTCTAAAAATCCCGTGGGGGTAGGGTTCTGCCAGCGCAGCTTCGTTGCCCTTATTTGAGTTGGTCAGGCCCGGCTTGTGCCTTGGGCTCCACTCCTGAGTGTTTGAGTTCCCTCTCAAATGAGTTCTCCGCCTCCAGAGCTCGCTATTGGTAGAGCTGGCGTTGCTCCCTCACTTAGAGGGTCACCTATGAGCATGCCGCTCCCTTCGAGCGTCCTGAGCTCATTCTGAGGAATGAGTTTTCCGCCTCAAAGCTCTGTGGTAGTTCGCTCGCCTTGCTGGTCGAGCTAGCATTGTTCCCCTCGCCATAGAGTGTCACCTATGAGCATGCCGCTCCTGTTGAGAATCGGAAGTTTCTCCACTTCCAGATAGATCGCCGCCTGGTGGGTCGAGCTAGCATTGCTCCCCTCATCTTAGAGGGTCATCCATGAGCATGCCGCTCCTGTTGAGAATCGGAAGTTTCTCCACTTCCAGAGTTCGGGGTAGATCGCCGCCTGGTGGGTCGAGCTAGCATTGCTCCCCTCATCTTAGAGGGTCATCTATGAGCATACAGCTCCTTCTGAGCATCTAGTTCCCCGACATAGAACGTAAAAATAAAATATATATAAGTGCACACGCTAAAGCAATGGGCACTTTCTAAAATCCACTTAGTGGTAAGATCGCACATCAATGTTCTGCGTTCTTTCTAAAATCCATGCTATGGTAAATGCACACGCTAGACTTTGGGCATTTTTCTAAAATCCACCCAGTGGTAAGTTAGCACATCGAATGTTCTGCTTTCTTTCTAAAAACCCTTAGGGGTAGGGTTACACGCGCAGCTTCGTGCCCTTATTTGAGTTGGTCAAGCCCCGGTTTGTGCCTTGGGCCCCACTCCATGTAACCAAATATTTTGGTTTAAAAAGGGTAATGCTACCAAGGGGTCTGTTGAGACAGCTCCTCAGCAAGCTCATGTAGAGCAAGCGGTAGCCCCTAGTGACCGGCCAGGACCCAGTGGCTACCACTAGGTACTTGGCCCTATCCCCTTAAAGGAATCTTTCTGTATAAGAATGATTCCAAACCTCTACCTTGGGTCCGGTAATGCCGGCACCTAGCAGGTAAGTACTTCAGGTATGCAGCTCGGGTTTTGGCCAAAGGAGGATAATGTCACTGACAGCATCAACCGTCCAAACAGGGGCAACTCCCTGAGCCAAATGGTAGAGTTAACTTGTGCTCGCCTTTTGCGGAATTTGGCTTGCATTCCCCTCAGCATGGCGGCGTGGGTATAACGTTCCCCATAGTGGCCCCTAGGGGACGCAGTTCGAAGTTCCCATGAAGGGGAACGTCTCAGGTTACGATAACCATGGTTCCCCGAGTGGGGAACGAGACACCGCGTCCCTAGGCTTTGGGGCCATGCCCGGACGCAAGCTTCAGACGAAGAAGCGGATGATGTATTCGCCCGGCCGTCCTTATATTGTGGTCGCGCCGGTAGTGACGTCATGGGCTGTCGCCGCCAACGGATGGTGTTTTTCATATGTTTCTTCAGGCACGAGTCACGCTGAGGCGTTCCCCATAGTGGCCCCTAGGACGCAGTGTCTCGTTCCCCACTGGGAACCATGGTTACATACGTAACCTGAGACGTTAATTCTGTTAATAATAATAAAACTCTCTCTGATGTCTATAACTTCCTCCCTACAGTACAAACAACAAAGTTTGGGGGCAGTCGTGGCTAGGTTTGGGTACCGTTCACACTTAAACCGGTAAGTACCGGTATCGGTAGGGTTGGGTACTGAAACCCGGTACCAATATGGCACCGGTACCTATGTAACCGGTATGTACTAGAACCGAATCAGAACGCAGATTTCGGTGCCTCATTTCGGTGCCATGCCTGAGCAATCGATTAAAATTTTGTTCTTTGTTTCTCCAAAAAATACTTTATCCATATCCCTGGAGCTTCATGAGTTCCAATACTTCTATGACTGGATATGTGGATTTTCTGTGCGAGGGCGCCCTCTGGCGTCCAGTATGAATGAAAAAGATATCATCCCCCGGTTTCACAGACAAGGCTTGAGCCTAGACCTAGACTAAAATGTAACTCTTAGCTGTTTTAACTGAAATAAACTTGCACTGACTGATCCGAAAATATATCAGCGCATTTTTGTCTCAAGATACACCTCAGTAATTTATTTTCTAAGCATGTATATAAAAATTATTTAAATGTCCTAATTGAACTATGATCTATTCCTGGTTTAGTCTAAGCCCTGTCTGTGAAACCGGGCCCATGTGTTTAGTGCTAATGGCCAATTAAATTATTAATTGGTAATTATTTTATTTTTATAAGTATCGGATTAGGCACCGTTTATGCACCGTTTTAAAAGTATCGATTTGGCACCGCAATCGAAAAAAACTACAAATGATACCCAACCCTAGGTATCGGTATCTGAAATTCAGTACCGGTACACAACGGTACCTTTTTCCGGTAGTTTGCTCTCTGTGTAATAACAAAAACATTTATTTCAGTGAAAAAATAAGTCCAAAACTCTTAATTTCAACACTTTATCCACAGCGACTTACAAATGAGGACAATGGAAGCAATCAAAATCAACAAAAGAGCAATGATATACAAGAGCTATGACAAGTCTCAGTTACCTTGACGCAGGGCATAGCAAAGTTTTTATTATATAATAAATACAATCAAACAGATAGAATTGAAAAAGAATAGAGCAAGATAGTGTTAGAGGACTTCCTCAACAAAAATATCAAGACGGTCACTACCAGCCTTTTTAACACATGAAACCCATTATATTTAGTAAATATGCAAGATTATCTTGTCCAGTAAATGTACTACATGTGCTAACCACACACACAATGGCTTTCCGTTCTTTATCTGCACTGCCTCCATTCACACATCAGTGCCAAAATGCCATGTGCCAGGAATGACCTTTAAAGGGGTCATGAACTGCCTTTTTTTATATTTTGTACTGTTCTCTGAGGTCCCCTTATAATCTAATCAAGATTTTTATCTAATTTTAAGATTTTAAAATCATAATTTCGAAGTAAAAGGCTATTTTCTGTCCTGTTTTTGACTCCCCTCATCAGGACGCTCTGTTTTTGAATAGGCATCGGATTGAATATGATTGTAGACTCTGAAGTAAACGCCCACTGCCATGATTGACAAACAGTTGTGTATGTTTGACAGTCTGTTGGGATTTAGGTTAAAATGCATAACTATTAATATAAAATAATCTGTAATAACAGACAAAGCAGGGAGCACATAATACAAATATTTACTCACACTTGTGTATATCCAATACACATTACTGTCATATCCAATATAGTCGGCACTAGTGTTGTCACGGTACCAACATTTCTGTATTCGGTACCTATACCAGTGAAAATCCAATTCTAATTTCGGGACCAAAGAGAAACACAAAACATGCCATTTAAAAACACTATTTGTATTAATAAAGTCAAACAAAATAAAATTAAATGCCATTCTTTATACTCAAGTATAGTTTTTCCACAAGTAATAAAAGTTTGAAAAACAGTAAACAAGTTTCACCCAGATTTGTATTTGTCTTTTAATTAATTGAATTTAAACACATTTAATTTTGGGATAAATAAAGGAGATTTACTATTAAAATTAAAACATGGAAGAAATATTGTGAGATTATTTCCTAAAAATAAAGTTGTATAAATTTGGTTTCCGTGAATATCTTTAAATTGACAATGGTTTTACTCACATGAAACGGTAAAATGCTTGTGAAATGACTCTCAGAACCGTTCTGGAGATGTTTTTATGCATTTATGTCCTCATGGAGACGGCAGATGCTGAAAACACTGTGAGTGTCACACGCGCTTCAGTGTATGTAGTAAAAAAAAAACTGTGTCTCTGCCATTCAATCATTCATTCATTCATTCATTCATTCACTCACACACAGAGACTCGAAGAACATGCAGGATTCATATTTGAATCGACTTTGCTTAATATTTACAGATACTAGTGCATATGGCTATTAGATTTAAGTGTAATGACCTAATTTTGATTAATTCATCTAAACTTTGACAAATTCCATGACATTCCGTGTTAAACTGTAAATTCGTTTTTATGATTGGATTCTGAGATTCCGTCCGCGTTTTCTTCATCGCAGAAATCATAGGGCTGTACGTGTCAAGAACCGGGTTGACCAGGTATTCGGTACCACCGGGGCTTGAAAAAGCCTGGTACCGTGACGTTTACATATTTTTTTAGAACCTACTTGGTACCAAAGTACCGGGTCTTTTGACAACACTAGTCAGCACAGCATCGTCTTTTAGTTTCAATCTTTCTGAAAATCCTGTGTCGAATTCTGCCTTGTTTATAAACTAATCTACGGTAAAATGAAGTGAACAAAGGACTGAGTTCTTACTGAGTTCTACTCTTTCCTAATGTTGGGATCAGAAGGAAGCAATGCAAAGACTGTTTTTCCACAACTTGGGACTGTTGTCTTCAGAATCTCTTTATCATTTGGTTTCTGCGTAGATCTGCGTTTGCCTCTTTCGTTATTTACACTACGTGCATGAATCGGTGGGCGGGGCTAAACAGGCAGTGATGTAGAAGCAGGCGTTGATCATCTTCTGCTGAGGAGGTGTTTAGCCACACTATTACATCATAGAGTGGCACGTTCCACAACCTGTCGTTTTTTTGCAGTCTGGCTTCAATATTTTGATCAATTAAATTTTGATTTCTCAGTTCATGACCCCTTTAAACAGTTGTACTATTTAGTGTTTTTCTATTTTGGTGACATTTCTTTCCACAATGCAGATACATTTTTTTTAACTCACAGGTTTAACAACTAAACGGCATGGAGTAACTGCATCAGCTCTTTCAAAACTCTGTGATGAATGTATGAAAAATGTATGTAAATGGCTTATGAAGCATGTCTCATGTGTATAAACCAGTCTAATTATGCAGAGCTAGTTCAGACAAACTGCCAACTAGTCAAATGTAAAAATATGTAGACTTGCACTTAAAGTATTAGACTATTGTCTCAGTGTAGGCTGCATTGTGTACAGTAATTGTGTTGTAAATGAAGCTCTCTGCTGGAAAAGAGGGGATTGTTGGCTCTGGATTATGACTAATGTGGGTGGCTGGAAACAAAGATTGGAGAATTTGAAATGTTCTTAGGGAAGAATATAGCATTTATTTCTGAGTGGCTGAAAGTACTGTACGTGCATCTAAACCGAGGAGCCGGGAGGCTGGAAGAGAGAGAGAGAGAGAGAGAGGGGAGAGTAAGAGTGTGTCTGGATCGTCACCGTGTCACGTGACTGTCAGGTTTCCTTGGAGACAGCAGCAGTGTTGTTCATTGAGATGCTCCTTCAGTTGAGCACAGAACAGGACAGGCAGCTGGACAGAGCGGTCACCGCTTGCGTCTCACCGCTTGACAGACGACCACTCTTTGCCTTGCGGGAGGTGGGTGAATAATTGTATAGAACAGAAGCGCTTTCCTAATTAAAAAATGAGTCTTTTGTGTTTTTAACATGCAGTTATAGTAAATGCCTAGCACTGTTGTTGGGGATATGCTTGCCATGTGTTGGATCACTTTGCTCAATGGTAACTATTTCCTCAAGATCTCAGAAGGATGCCACAGCTCGGCTGCTTGGATTGCAATATGATGGTGTTTCACGAGTCGTGTGACATGATGCTAGCAGCCTCGGGGAACGTTAACGTTAGGATGTCTCAGTTATGCAAATGCGCCGAACCTCTGAGCGACTGTACTAAGGAACGACATTCTTTGGATGTTTTCTTTCATTTAAAGAAATTGCATTTTGGATTGCAGTAGACAAACACTTCAGATATAAGCAAGGTTCATAAAACCTGGGAATATCAGGGAATTTTAAATTATGATTTTCAGACTAGGAAGTCACTGAAAAGTTATGGAAATGTTGTAGTTAATATAGATTTTTCAAGTTGTGCTAAACTGATTTTTTTATCAGATTGTTTAAAAAAGAAATCCATTAATCATAAATAACGGAAAACATATGGAAATTCATGTAAATGTATCAAACAAGTTAATAGGGAAAATAAACATGAAAAAACTATTCTAAAAAAATTGGTATAGAAACAGTTTTCACTCAGAAATGAATAGCTAATTTCACAATCAATTACAAAGAAACGAAATAACACATTGATTTAAACAAACATTTGAAGTAGAAAGAATCAGATTAACAACCTCTTTTATTTACAATTTCACAAAAAATTACAGTATGATATAAAGAGAAGATTTTAATGCTTTTGTTAAAGATTGTTTAAAAAAGCACTATTCATTAATCATAAATAACTGGAAACATTTTGGAAATAATTGTGAAAATGTATTAAACAAGAGGTAAAAAATAGGAACAATCAACATGAAAGAAAAAAGGTATAGAAACAGTTTTCACTCAGAAACTGATAGCAAATTTCACAATTAATTACAAAGAAACTGTAAGTAATACATGGAATTAAACACACAATTTCGAAGTAGAATGAATGAAATAGTATTTTCTTGTTAAATATACTCCAATGTATTATGTGTTTTAATTACAATTTCACAGAATAAATGACATTGTAATGTAAGGAAGGGAAGTGTTTAATTTGGTGATTTGGTGATTAATGATGTGATTTGTATGAAAACGTGTGAGTTCTAGAAATAAAGCGACCATGAAGGTCAGTGGGTCACAAGCAGATTGTATGAAAATGTACAAATAAGATTTTGTGAATTAATATCTAAATTTTCCAGCTTTAATTGAAGGCGATTATGATGAGGCAGTTGAATCGGTGTACTTCAAATAGTTTGATGTCCCTCATCCGTAGGTTTGTGTCTAGGCTTGACTCAAACTCTGTGATTTTGCAGTCAGCTGAGGTCAGTGGCCAACGACATGAACGATACGGTTCTCATTTCCTCCGGGGCGCCCACACCTTCAAAAAGGTAAGCGCTCCACACAGGCTTCTGTCTGCATGCTGATGGTGTGTGTGTGTGTGTGTGTGTGTGTGTGTGTGTGTGTGTGTGTGTGTGTGTGTGTGTGTGTGTGTGTGTGTGTGTGTGTGTGTGTGTGTGTGTGTGTGTGTGTGGGCATGTTTATGTGGTTTATGAGGACACAATTTGTATAATGACATTATGACATAGGTATTACAAGGAGAAGGTGATTTATGAGGACATTTTCAGTGTCCCCATAATTTAAAACGCTTATAAATCATCAGAGTGAGTTTTTTCGCTTGGAAAATATAAATGCATCCGCTCCTGTGAGGGCTAAGTTTAGGTGTAGGTAGAACGACAGCACATACAGGCAGGCCATTACGCATGGAGAGTCCCAAACCATGCCAACATGTGTGTGTGTGTGTGTGTGTGTGTGTGTGTGTGTGTGTGTGTGTGTGTGTTTAAGCTCCTCCACTTAAGCCTGTTATGTAAAATGGCTTGTTTTAAATTATGCTGCACGCGGATGAATAGAAGATTGTAGCATCTTTCTCTGGGCGCAATATTTTCTATGTTTATTGCATCGCTGCAGAATTAGGTTGAATGTTTGCCTTTCAAAGGCAGATGACTAAAAGCAGTGACTCGAGAAATTGGCCTGCTGTCTCCGAACCCGGGCTGGGCTGCAGCCCAAGGTGATCCGGAAGATAAACTCTGATGGAACGAAAGCCTTATCTTGTAAATAGAGAGCTGGTCAGGTTGGCTTTTTCTGTTTTGTGCTGTTGACACATGCCCAGGTTCCCAAGACAAATGCCTTTAACACTGGTCTTTCAAGCATCGTGAAGTTTAAGGCTCAGATTAGCATCATTTATCATTTATCATTTATTCATCCTCATGTCGTTATAAATCTTTCAAGACTTGAGACTTTCCTTCTTCTATAGAAAATAAAAATAGATTTTAAGCAGAATGTTCATGCTGATCTTTTCCATAGAATAAAAGTGAATTAGGACAGATGATGTAAAGTTTCAAAAATTACAGTGGAAAGAAATACCATAATATAGTCAATTTGATTCGAGAACTATTTTTAGCATTTTTCGGTGCTATACAATAGGGATGGGCATCTTCAGGCACTTCACGATCCGATTCCGATTCTGGGAGTCACGATCCGATTCCAAAACGATTCTTGATCTACAAGAATCAATCTGATCTGCTGTGCAAATACATCTTTTCAACGTTACATCTTAAACAAAATTTGAGTTTCTGTGCTTTTTGTTTATAGTTGTAATCTCTGTGTGTCATTACTGCTATCTTAAAAGTAGGGGTGTGAATCTTCACTGGTTTAAGATTCAATTTCAATTACGATTATCATTATCAGCTCAATATCACGATGCGTCACATTCTCAGTTTTCAATATTACTGCACATGGTTACATTTTCATATACATTTTAAATCAAATTTATTTTGTGCAATACATTTTTTTATTATATAAGCAGGCTACTTTTTAAAACAATTACTTATTTAAAATAAGTGTTCTTTAAGTATCTGAAAGTTTACAGACAATAATTATGATTTTTTTCTTTTTTTCCTTATTATTTATAGTAATAATAATTATCATTATTGCCGTTTGATTATAACTGATGAGATCATAGACAGTGGCAGCTATAACAGGCTGCATTCAGACTAATGCACAGATCTATTTTGATATAACAGATGTTTTGTCCTGCACTGAAAACATAACGTACATCAATTTTGTATAAAAGTATTTGAAAATGCAAGTGCATTTAACCGCAGCCACAGTCGAGCTTCAGGACAAACAATTGGTTTGTGTGTATTCTGCATCAAATAGTAGTGGACTATGGACACACTGTAAACACTTCACCCTACATGAAGTCCTTCACCGTGCAATATGCGAAAATAACAAAACAGGGCTCTAGACTAACTTTTTGCACATTGAAAGGTGAATCGCGATGCCTAACGATTTTTCTTAGGTGCACCGGAACAGAAGAAATTAGTTGTTATTCACTGAAAATCTTCCCAACCATGGTATTTTAGTATAGGGACCAATATTGACTTATTAGCATGCATATTATTAACATATTGGCTGTCAACATAAAGTTCTTTATTTGAAGCACAATTCTAACAAGAAAGGTAACTTACTGAAAAGTCCTAGTTTGTTGGTGGACCTTAAAGTGCTCACTGAGCAGAGATTTAAACTTAAAACATGACTCAAAGAAAATTATATATTTTGAAATTAAGTGTTTTATCAAACCAACACTCATTGGTTTGTACAAAATTCTTAAATATATTCTATTGCAGTACATATAGTTTGGAATGAGTGAAAGAAGATAATCTTGATCTTTTGGAAATGTAGCTTTGAAATTCATGATTACTTAATTTATGTGACGATGTATGAAGAAAATGATGGTTAGATGAACGTGGTGAAAAAGTACAACAGTTCTAAGAGTTTGTTTGACATTCTTGTGGCAAGTTCTCACGCAAAGGTTTTCAGCAGCTGAAAAATGATCATGCCATCCCTCCAGCAGTTTTCATTACGTGACATTTATAAGAGATGGTTTGATGCAGTGTGTGAATTGCACACAAAACTTTCAGAGGGATTGATTTCAAAGTTTTGGCAGAAGTTTCAAATGAGATTTTCTTGCACAACAAAAATTGTCTATAGCATTGTAAGCATCTTAATTTACTAAAGTATTTTTATTATTTACATTCAAGCATTTAGTATAGGGTTTTAAGCTACTTGCATTGCATTAAAGATATATTATCATGCATTCACTGGGAATTTAACCCATGACCTTGGCATTGCTATAGTGCCATGCTCTAATTTTTGAGCTATATATAGAAATTCAACTTTATGATGTGTAAATCGAAAAGTACAGTTTTGACAGTTTTTCTTTTCAAACAGATTACTGTTGCTATAGTTTGATGTCTGTTGTACAATCTGACAAATGTGTTGAAACCTATATATTTGGTGTACACTTACATGTAGAAAAAAATACATTTTTTACCAGTTTTCATACCAGTTTTTCAGTGTTATTTCAGTGCCATTGATATACTTTTATAGGTTTTATTAAATAGTTAGTTTACATTTTTTATTATTATATATTTTTGTTTTAAAATGTTTAGTAATTTTGTTATGTTTAATTTTTATTCACTTTTTTAATGTTTACATAGTTTATATTTGTATCTCTGTGTTTCATGTTTCATTGCCAACCAGCTGGAATGAAATAAGTTATTTCAGCTAAAAGTAGCAAATGTTATTTATGGTTTTAATTTTTGTCAACTTTAATAACCTTGCCTTTTATTTTGACTTATTTTATATTCAAATCTTCATTAGTGGGATCAGACCATTTTCTTTTGAAAAGATACCAGCAGAAACCCAGGGTTTATTGCGTAACATTTAGTATTTTATGATACTGGTGAGCCCTGGTGCAAACATTTCCATCAGACGAAATTCAGTCCCACTCTTTATAAGATCCACCATTCCCTGTTTATTTACAGCCACTGCCAAAGCAGCCCGTTCCTAGCAGGCGTTCTAGTACCGCATGCCTTCATTTGAACACATATTGTAAAGTAAGCCGTTACATTTGTTATGATTGTGTCAGGCCACTGACAGTACTTAATATCGTGTGAATACTAAAACACATCGAGTCTCGGAGCGACGCGTGTCGTGACGGCAAATCACTTAAATGGACCAGATGTGGCATGTTTGGCACCGAGAGAGGTTGGTTTGTGTGTATTCTGCTCTAAATATAGCCCAGCATCGAGGCAGGACTATGGACGGGTAAACACTTCACCCTACATGAAGTCCTTCACCGTAATGATAAGAGTCAGTCTAAAAGGAGCTGACTTTACTCGACTCTTTAACCTCAGGCGATCGGAGATGCCACGCATTTAAATTAGGCCTGTGTTTGAGGGAGATAATTTCACCTCCGCTTCCATCAATAACACACCACTGGTTATGAAATCAAGACAGAGACTGTCAGTCGCTCTGCTTGAACCTTTCACCCAGCATCACAATCTTACATTACAACACATTGTTTGTGTGAGTAAAATGTCAAATGCCTGCGGCGCCAAAAATTTATGCGGAATTATAATGCACTTAATTCTCGTCTCGGCTCTTGTTTACTGGAGTCTGCCAAAATGGAGATGTTAGGGACACAAGAAGTGCTCCTTAGCATTCTTATGTAATTACGCTGGGTTCAACCCACCACACTGGATTACGTTTGTCAGAGTCATGAGGATTTTTAGCAGTCAATACCAATACCGGTGAAATTACGCAGATTACTAAAAGCATTCAATCGAGAAATTGGCTGCTGTCTGTGAACCCTTGGTGCATCTCAGGCTGGGTTACTGCCCAAGGTGATCCGGTGATCGTTTATTTGCAAGTGCTATCTGCATTGTTTTAGAACCTCATTCGCTAAATGAATTATGCAAATCAGGTAAAGCTGCAAGTGCATCAACAAAATCTGTAATGAATGCAATTCCTGATCTTTCAGGCCGGTTATAAATGATTTATTTTATGGAGGATGCGGCAAACTCCTGTGATCTGGCAAAGAACACTTTACTGGGACTTCAAGCACTTTTCAGTCCATTAAGCAACGGGTTCAATTAGGATGTGGGTGATTAGTGATTAATATTAAGAATTGTATACCAACACAAGTAGATTTTCATGATTCTAATTACCTATTTTGTTCCACAGTAATGAGTGGTATTATAGAGAACACACTCCTTCATTTAAAAAGTTCAATTTTAATATAAATACTAACAAAATATTAATCACTTTAAATGATTAACCTATTTAATTATAAAAAATCCATATATGAAAATATCCAAATGATGTGTCATTAGCAACTCTTTGAAAGAATCAATAAATATTGTTTTGAATTTTTTTAGGAAAAGTGTGTGAAAAATTTTGTATTATGATCAGTCACAATTGTGGCCGGTTGGAAAGTGTGTATATTGTCATCACAGTTTATATATATCGCAGCTCAGCTATTTTAAATCACATTCTAGGGTTACTATTATGCATAAAAACCCTTATACAATACTAATAGGAATACTAAAAGACAAAAAATACAACCATCAACGTATTTCAAAATGGTTACTTTATTGTAACAAATATCATAAAATAGAGTTACACTTTATTTTAAGGTGTCCTTGTTACAGTGTAATTATACATTTAAGTACTGAGTAATATTAATTCACTATATGTACTTACTATATGGTTAGGGTTAGGGTTACTTGCATGTAATTATGCATAATGTAATGTTATTATAATAGTAAGTACATGTAACATGTGTAACAAGGACACCTTAAGTTAAAGTGTTACCTGAAATTGTTATATTAGTGCTACCAGTATTACAACATCAATATTGTAACTTATTTGTACAATTTGAAATTTTAATTTATTCACTGTAACTTTTTCATTGCTACATTTTAGTGTAACTTTCACTAACAACTGCAATTGTATTTATGTATGTATGTAGCTGAACGCACTGTATTATCCCACAGGTCATAATAGTTGCATAACATGTTTATTCATTCTATGATCATGTGACAATTTGCACTAACATTCAACATATTTAATTGAGACCCTTTATTTATCCATATTTGCTGGAAATGCACCAGTCAGTAATATTTTTAGCGATTTATAGATGAAAACCTTCTTTACGGTCACTATTGTGACTGGTGGGATTGAATGGGTGAATAGCTGATGTATATAGTTATCAAAAGCTTGAAAAGTTTCAGATCTGTAAAATTGTTTTTATTTGCTCTTGAAATCATTTTCTTATGCTCAACAATTCTGCATTTGTTTGATCAAAAATACAGTAATACTGTGAAATATTACCACAACCTAAAATATCTGTTTTAAATTTGTATTATACTGTATTTATTTACTTTTGCGATGCAAAGCTGAATTTTCAGCATCATTACTCCAGTCTTCAGTGTCACATGACCCTTCAGAAATCATTCTAATATACTGATTTTCTTCTTATTATTATTATCGTGCCGCTTAATATTTTTGTGGAAACCTTGATACTTTTTTCAGGATTTTTTGTTTTGATGAATAGAAAATTAAACAGCATTTATTTGAAATATAAATCATTATAAATGTCTTTACTGCCACTTTTAATGAATTTAATGTGTCCTTGCTTAATAAAAGTATCAGATTCTTTAAAAAAAATGTACTGACCCCAAACTTTTGGCTGTTATAGACGACAAAGAAATGCAATTATTGAAAGCAGCTGTCTGTCAGTGTGTGCCTGTGGAATTAAGTTTCAGTTTTACCACAATGCTGTAAAAGTTATTAAAAAGTGTTCTTACTTTTTTTCTTTTAAATATATTATCTTAGCACTGAAGTAACAGAAATTTGAACATTGCTGATGTTTGCCATGTTGTAAGTAAACCATGATGATTTAGTTTGGACAGAAATACTGTGCATTGCAGCTTGATGAAGATGACTTTGCAAAATGTAATTTATAAAACAGACAGCTTTATGAACACTTGCACACTGTTACAACATCATCATCCTGTTCCTCTTCAGTAGTGACACTTGGTACAAACCTGGGACGTGATCTGGGTGATGCACAACTGGCAAACAGCCATGTCTATAAACCTCATAGTCTAACAGCCCGATTAAAGAGGAGGCATGAGAAAAATGACTGCAGTAGTTTTTAATAATAATAATACAAATTATTGTAAATGAGATTGTGAAAAAATATACAGGTGCATCTCAATAAATTAGAATGTCGTGAAAAAGTCCACAGACTGAAGTAGTTTAAGTCTTTGGTTCTTTTAATTGTGATGATTTTGGCTCACATTTAACAAAAGCAAAAACTGTTTTGAGCAGGGTGGCCAACCTTAGATCAGTGGCTCCGGACGCTTCAGATTGTGCGCGGAAAACTTCTCACACAGCGCTCGACTGTTACTCCAACAATCCCGAGCGTCTTTTATGCTTAAATGTGCCTTCGGGCAGTCCTTATATCGAGTCCTGATACGTGAGAATGAATGAGAATGCACGCATTGACTGTAATGCATAGACGGAAATTATGTGAAAATGTGGACAGTGCCAAAATAAAGGTGCCTTTTTATACTACAGATATCGATATTTTACGCGTGGCATCGATGCATCGTATCGTTACACCCCTAGTGTGCAATGACCTTTAGGCCTCATGCACCGAACCGAGATGCCCATACCATGACGGTTTGGTACGAATACATGTACCGTGCCACCCCTAATATATATATATATATATTAGTGCTGTCAAACGATTAATCACATCAAAAATAAACAAATTTGTTTACATAATATATGGTTGTGCACTGTGTATATTTATTATGTATATATAAACACACATACAGCATATATTTTGAATATACTTAATGTATTTATGTGTATATATTTATATTAATCTAAATTATATCATATATAAATATATTTAATATATAAACGTAACATATTTTTCTTAAATATATACTTGCATGTGTGTGAATTTATATATACATAATAAATATACATAACACACACACGTTTATTATGTAAGAAAAAAACTTTTATTTTGGATGCGATTTAATCGCGATTAATCGTTGACAGCACTAACTGTGTGTGTGTGTGTGTGTGTGTGTGTGTGTGTGTGTGTTGTGAAGGAAAATGTAAAAACAAATTACAACAGCCTTTGATTTCTCCAACTTCTCAAAACATCAGCAACAAGATTCAGTTTGAAACTTTTTGGGCCTTGAACCTTCGTAAGAAATTTTATTTCTATCTCTAAGTCATTTTGGGAGTAATTGCGTGGCCTTGTAGGAACATCAGCGCTGTAGGCGGGACAATGAGCGCGAGCAAGTCTCTGCTGACAGTGCACCTCTCCAGCACGCGTTCATTTACCGGGTCGGGCCTTCAAGGACAAGTGGCCTTGTGTAGAATTTATCGTCTGCTGGGTCATGGCCAGTCTTGCTGCCAGAACAGAAATATCATTTTCCGTTTGCTCTGAATTAGTTTTTAATTTGAAGTTAAGTGAGTATTGACCACCTGTCACTGGATATGAAATCATAGACTCCAGCTCTATCACAGTCTTGCCGTTCAGAGAGTGTTGATATGCTCTCCATGTCCTTTATCCACTTTTGGATTGGAAAGAGTCAGAGTGTACTTTTTATGTGACTTTTTTACATTTAGAATTTAAAATGATAGAATTAGATTTTCATGGCCATTGTCTGTCCTCTCTTTGGCCCTTAGGATTTAATGTTTCTTTAGGACTTTTAGGACTTAAATTATTCTTTTGACAAAGTAAAAGTTGTAAAGACAGATTTTTACTTAAGTAAAAGTACAGAAGTACTTGCTTTTAAAAGTACTTAAGTACCAAATGTAAATTTCCTTTTTTGTCAGTGTACTGTTTTATTATTATTGTACATACAACCCTCGAGTAAATCACTCGCATATGCGACTAATCTTCACTCTGGACGACTAAATTATGTTTAATATTAGCCAATGGCTAATACATTCTCAGATGTTATTCGCCAGTGTGTGAGTTGGAGGCAAAGTATAAGTTTAGCACACATATATTCACTCGCGGAACACTGACCGAGCGCTTCAGAGTTTCACTCTCTGTCAAGCGATCTGTGCTGTTTTTCAGTTAATCTGCGTGCAGCGAGAGCAAGAGAGAGTCTTACATACATGCAGAATTGACACGCTACATGTAAATTATATTCTTTGTTGTATTTTCCTGTCAAAATAACTGGCTGTATCCGAAATCGCCCCCAGCCAATTTAAGTGATGTTTGAAACCATAGTGGGTGTTCTCAAGTGCACTCATTCAATCATGGCAGATGTTCACACTGTCACTTCTAGTTACCATGTATCATTTAATTTTTATTCTTAAATATATTTTTATTTAAGTGATGTGATCTGTTTTTTAATAGTATTTTTCCCTTTTGTTGGACTGTATAGAGGAAGCATGGAACTACGTGTCACCGGTTTTTAATTTTCCATTAAGTTTAGCATGTTTTGATTTTTTTTAATTTCACTCATTGTGTGGCTGGTTAATTGTTATGGTCCGTCTATAAAATTTAGATTGTGTTTGTTAAGATGCACTTTTATAAGCACAGGAAAAACAGTTCCTGGAGAGTGGGGAGGGTTGTACCAATAATTCGCTCAGCAGTCCTGACTACCCTCCGTAGTCTTCTGAGGTCAGATTTGGTAGCTCAGCTGAACCAGACAGTTAATGATGTGCAGAGAACGGATTCAATGTTGGCAGAGAAGAACTGTTTCAGCAGCTCCTGTGGCAGGTGGAACTTTCTCAGCTGGCGAAGGAAGTACAGCCTCTGCTGGGCCTCGATGTGATTGTCCCACTTCAGGTCCTGAGAAATTGTGGTGCCCAGGAACCTGAATGACTTCATTGCAGTCACGTTGTTGTTCATGATGGTGACTGGGGGTAGAGCGCGGGGGTGGGTTCTCCTGAAGTCCACGATTATCTCCACTGTTTTGAGTGTTTTAAGCTCCAGGTTGTTAAGACTGCACCAGACAGCCAGCTCCTTAACCTCCTGTCTGTAAGCAGACTCGTCACCGTCCTGCATGAGGCCGATCAGTGTGGTGTCGTCTGCAGACTTCAGGAGCTTGACAGAGGGGTCTCTAGATGTGCAGTTGTTGGTGTACAGGGAGAAGAGCAGTGGGGAGAGAACACAGCCCTGAGGAGCTCCAGTGCTGATCGTGCGGGTGCTGGATGAGAGTTTTCCAGCCTCACTAGCTGCTGCCTGTCTGTCAGGAAGCTGGTGATCCACTGACAGATGGAGGTGGGGACGGAGAACTGTGTCAGTTTATTTTGAAGGGTGTACGGGATGATGGTGTTAAAAGCGGAGCTGAAGTCTACAAACAGGATCCTTACATAAGTCCCTGGTCTGTCCAAATGCTGCAGGATGAAGTGCAGTCCCATGATGATGATGATGATAATAATAATAATAATAATAATAATACATTTCTGTATTAATGATTAAGTAATAATTGCATATTACTGTAATGTTCAATTTAATATCGTCAATAATAATATAATTATTTGTATTAATATAATTTAGATTTTAGTCATTTTTAATATTACAAAAGCAGTTTTAATAATTGAAATTGTAGCAGCAGTATTAGTAATAATAATAATGATAAATTATAATCATAATCATTATTATATTATTTATTATTATTTAAATTTTAGTACTTTATGTTTTGGAATAAAATGTACATATTTGGAATAACATTTTAAGAATTGCATATTACTGTAATGCTACATGTAATGTAGAGTTATGATGATAATAAATAATAGTAATTCATTTTAGTAATTGTTTTATGCTTCAAAAACAGTTTTATTTTTGTAATGCTATATTTAGTAATAATAATAATAATACATTTCTTTATATATTTGTAATATTTCAGATGCAATTTTGATAATTAAATATTGTCATAATGTAATAACAAAAATACTTTATTTTTGGTGTTGTTATTATTAGTAGAATTGTTAAATTATTTATAATTATTTTATTTTAGTAATGTTTAATACTTCAAATACAGTTTAATATAATTTGATATTTTTATAATGTTATATGTAATGGAATTATTATTATTAAGTTTGCAGGGACTTATTTTCATTTAATGAATTTAGGAAAGACCCAATTGTTTCAGTTATTCACCCACAGCTCTTCCGCCCAGTGAGTTTTAGTTTTTTAGTCCCTTGCTTTGCACTGGTATTTATCTTGAATAAGTGCACATCATTTTAAACATATTTGTCGAAAGTGCTCCTCATTTCTTTGCGTAAAGCTGTTTAATGATAAATAATTACCCAGAGCACCTTTAAGTGTCAATATAAGGGCCTTACAGAGTCACTGTCAGGGTGCCATATCAATAAGTGGATTCCAGTGGATCATTCTCAGCGTGACACTGATTATTATCGTCTGGCATGAAAACAACCCTCTTAATGAATCACTCCGCTGAGAGCGTGAGAGTTCAATCAGGTCACGGCGGCGGGGCCACACACAGCAGTCCAGATCTGAGCAACTCATTTATTATCAGACTAATATAATATTTGTGTTACATTTGATTGATGAATGTGGCGTGTGCATGTTGATAAATGTGTGTTTTTGTATGGTGTCTAACTCGCAGAATATACACATTCACACATACGCACACGTGATTCACTCCTAATTGTAGAGCACTTAATGAGGAAGAAAAACATATGCTTCATCATCTGCTCCAGCCATATGCCAAACCTTATAACATAAGAGCGAGGCACACTACCAGAGCCATGCATTCACTGCACACGTCTGCGCTCTGCATCCATTCAGACACAAGGTTCAGCTCTGAGGAATTCACATGGATGAAAATGCTAATACTGATTTATTTCAAATAATCTAATGTAATTATACAAAATTGAATCTATATAAAATTGCTGAAATTATATTAGAAATTACAAAATGTGCTAAAAACACTAAAATATGATTATAATATTTATTTAATTATATACCAAATATTTATTCAAAATTCACTGCAAAATGGAAGAAATATAATAATTATATATCTTTATAAATAAATGAATCATCTTGACTTTGTCTGCAATAAATGTATGAACATTTACAAAATATTTACTCAAAATTCACTAGAAAAATTTGGAAATTATATTATCTAAAATTATTTACTCAAAAATTTGGGGAAAAGTATACTATGTATCTTGACTTTGTGTATATAAATGTATACAATTGCTTTAATTAAATGAACAATACAAATATTTCCTCCAAATAAAACAATTGGAACCTATATTATATTATATTATTATAAAGTAAATGATGTATAGCTGTACTTAAGCTGCTTTGAACTATGAGCAGTTCTTAATTCTTGAGCAGCCATGTTTTAGAGTATCTTCCCCAGAACTGTTTCCTGATGGTCATCTCTCATCTCAGATGTTTCATTACTCATGCTGATTTCTGGAAATCTCTTCTTCCTGCTGTATGTATTTCTCTGTCTGGACTGTAGCACTCTTGAGAGTCCCAGCAGACTGGATGAAGAACATCGTCTTATCGCGCGGTATGCTGCTCGTCTGGCGGCGGAGGCCAGCAACTCCACTGTGAGACTCAATTCACAATCACACTCAAATTACTCCTCACTACTTTACAGTGGAAAGAAAAACATCCTTGTTGATGAAGTTTCAGAGGATATTTTTTTACTGTGTGGAATTTATTGAAAATCAACAGCATGTTTAGTAATATTCATTTGTGTACATCTGGCTTTTATGCTCCTTAACTAGACAGCATATTTTTGTATGTGTTCATCTATTTGCATCTTTCTAATGAGTTTTGAGCATAATAAGTAATACTAATAATTTGTCTTTCAGCAATGTCCTCCAACTGATCTGAGTTTCAACTTTGATGCTAATAAGCAACAGAGGCAGCTCATCGCAGAACTAGAGAATAAAAACAGGTGGGATTTTAAACAGTTCAATCTTTCTTGCTTTGCGATGGAAATACATTTCTTCAAGCTAAATGAAAATAAGTAATTATGTATTCATATTTAATGTCACGTGAAAGAATAACAATAATTGAAATGCTGTAATTATTTAATCTATTTACTTATTCAAACGATAAAAACATTAATTATTTAATTAAATATTTAGATATTATTAAGAGACTGTATCATTAAATAAAACAGTAATAATAATGATAATAATAATAATTGTAATAAATTCAATTATTCAAACAAAAATGAATTCAATATTTAAATATTTACAATGAATACTTATTAATTACAGTTAATTAAATTATATAATAATTATTATGTAATATATTTAAATATTCAAACACAAATTTACATTTAAGCAAATTATATAATCATGATAATAATAGTAATAATTATTATTATATTTAATTACTCAACCAATAAAAACATTAAATATTTAAATTAAATACTTAACTATTATTATAAAAGATTTACCAGTTATAGTAATACGGTCTATTATTTGTATTATTATGCAGTTATATAGTACAGTATATTCTTAATTTAAACATTTAATGTTTTATGATTATTATTAATAAAAAACAACAACAATTATTGTTATTATTATTTGTATTATTACATTTAATTATTCTACCATTATAAACATTAAATATTTAAATTAAATACTTAACTATTATTATCCATTAAATGATTCAACAACTATAGTAATAATGTATATTATTATTATGTATATAGTTATATGGTATATTGTTAATTTAAACATTTAAGTTTTATTATTATTATTGATAATAATAATCATTATTATTATTGTTGTTGTTAAAGACAAGAGTGATTAATGAGACAACTGAGTGCTTTCAATAGGTGCCAGTGAAGTTCCTTTTGGTTTCTGTGTTTGGTGCATATATAGGGAGATCCTGCTGGAGATCCAGCGTCTGCGTCTAGAACATGAACAGGCTTCTCAACCCACTCCAGAGAAAGCCCAGCAGAACCCCACTCTACTGGCAGAGCTACGATTGCTGCGGTACACACAACACACACAGCCTTTATACAGGCATGCACAAAAAACAACAGAAGAGATGTAGTTTTAATCAGAGTTGTAAAGAGGACGCATTCAATGTTAAATTACCCATAACTTTCTTTTAACCGGTGCGTTTCACAGCGTTTGAGGTTGTTAGGAGCATAACAGGTTTTAAATGGACAGGGTGGGATTTCACTCCCTGTAGTTATTGTTTAAGTCATTTAGACGGAGTACCTTTTATAGGCACCAGAGGGCATGCCAAATCAGTTTTCTTAATAATATATTGGTCTCATTAGATTAGATGAGTGAATGAGCACATTTCCATTATGTTCTGTTTTTGACCTCTTTCATGGAGATTTAGTCACATTATGTGCATTTCTGAGCAGAACTGAAAGACTTGAGTGGAAAGAGGTCATATTCTACACTTATGTCATGATTTTTTAATGTTACTCAAAATATCATAATTTAGTTTTACATTTGACCATTAGCCGTCATCATTTTAACCAGAAAAAGCTTGTTTTTGGTACTGTATCTTTAAGAATGGTATATGCGAATATCCTGGCATTACCATTACAGCATGAGCCATTTTTCCCACTTAGTTTTTATACATTTTATGAGTGGGTTTTGGAGGGAGCTTTGCAGTGTGAACATAGAACAAGAAGCTTTTTATTTCAAAAGAGCAAAGAAAATCCTGTTTTCCATCATATGTGCCCTTTAAGTCGTGTATATTTGGAAGTCATTGATTTTTATGATTCATATGGTGATTCATGTGTTCATTTTGTTTGTCATTTGGTTCAGGCACAGAAAAGACGAGTTGGAGAGGCGCATGTCGGCCCTGCAGGAGAGCAGGAGAGAACTGATGGTCCAGCTGGAAGGTCTCATGAGGCTGCTGAGGGTACGAAACTTGTTGGACAACAATTTGACTCTTTATTTCCCTCGACATGTATGAAAACATCATTTGTTTGCTCACTTTTTTTCTTCACCTTTCTCTTTCTCACCGCTGTCTGTCTGACGCATCTGCTTTCACTCACTGTCATATCTCATCTTCTGGCTGACAGGATGAAGAGCAGAAACAGGCAGTAAGTGTTCCTTTAATACAGCTCTGCCATTCTGGAGTAAACATGCGGGGTCACAGCTGCAAAAGTTTGACCTGGCATATGTATTGTGTATGGCAAAACAGAATGAATGGGATTTTTTTCCCACCAAGCTCTGGAAACAATGAAAATGCTACAAATATACTTTGAAATTACTTCATGACTCATTTGACTACCATCATATAACACTCAAAGTTAGGGCCAGTTTTACTAAACAGGGCAAATTGGTGTGAGAGCGCAATTCCAAAAGAGCACCAATGGAAGTGGACATTTCTGCAGGTGATTACTAACAATGTGCAAATTAAAGAAACAGAGAGACATCTCATTTACATATCGACCAACGCAAATTACCAAGCGCAGCGCAAAATTAGAGCAATCGCTAAATAAAGAAATAAAGAAGCCCTACATTGAAAAGACCTGGAGGCCAATTCTAGAAGTTGCAATAAGTTTTGATAGAGCTGGTATTGCGTGACTCCTCGTTGAGGGTTCCAAGTCGTCTTTTATTTCCTGAAGGAAAATAAAAATAACATGGCTTGACAAACAATATTTTCGTGTTCTTCTTGCATTCCAAATAAGTTACGTGTTGGAAAAAATCCTCTCCATTCTACCACGCGCTCCCTGCTCTCCGCAGTGCCTCCTCCTAGCAACTAATTTCAGCCATTTCAAGCACTTTTTATGGCGTTCAATAATAGCGCAAATGCCAGTAATGTGAAGAGTGCAAACGTTAGTAAAACGTGTTGCATGATTTATTTGAATACTCTCCTCCCATAACTTTTGCGTCTGAAAGGGAAACTCCTAGAAATGTATATTCAATAAGGTCAGGCGCAAAAACAACTATGTTCATGCCTTTTCAGCGCTGATTCTTCACTGCGCGTCTTTAGTAAACCCTTACAGTACTATTTTAATGCCAAAAGACGGTTTGCGCTGGCGCAAGCTGTTACTAAAACTGGCCCTCAAAATGAATATTATATTATATTACATTACATTTTAACTTGATAATGCATGATACATGTTTATACAATTGCTGAAATTAAATGAACATAACATATTTACTCAAAATAAATATTCAAATATTTAAATATTTGTTTGATTGTAATCTTTTAATGTAATCCTTAGAAAATCTCAAACATAATTTACAGTTTTAAGGCTAGGTACATTATAATGCCTAAATCACTTGTAGCATTTAAAAGTTTGTGTATTAGTGCCTATTTTTTCATTTATTTAGACAAAATAGCTTTATCGGTCATTGGCTATGAAATAAAGATAATTATCCGTATCTTAATGTATTGTAATAGTGGTGAATTCCTACTCTTTTTGTCATTTTTGGAGCATCAGTCCATTGTGTTCCATAAAAAAGAAAGGGTTTCATATAGGCTTGAAATTATGTAAGGATGGATAGATGTTATTTCTTTCAATAATTTAGTTCTACAAAACTTTAAAACTGACTGATAAGTGAAAGTTGCTTAATGAGAATAAAGCATGAGTTTATCTCATGAGCTTATCGCAGACTGTCTCTGTGGGTGATCTCTGTCACGTCTGCTCCTCATAACGAGGACATGAAGCTCCCATTTCCAGTCAAGTCCCGCTGCTTTGTTCCTGTGACCCAGGGAGGGACCACGAGCCGCATGTCTCCCTGCCAAATATCAGAGACCTGCTCTCCTTTCATCAGGGCTAAGCACCTCACGTCTAATATGACTGCAGTCTGGCCAGCCATCTGCTGCCTGGCAGTGGGCCACAGGCCCTGGGTCCAGCATCAATCTGTGGGACAGTGCGGCTCTTTTCTACTGTCCTTTTTCTCCTCTAATGGCAATTGCATGCTGCTTAGTGAGCTCTCAGGCCAAAGATGTGTGCACTACAACCTAAAGAAACAGATCCGATATCTATAGGTGTGTCTGCAGTAGTAGCTATTTATCAGTGTTTCTTGGGGAGCGAGGGACCAATGGAGGTTCAGTTTGTTATATATTTAGTGTCATTTTTGTGTTCTCCTTCCTCATCTCCCTCCTGCGGGTTCAGACGGGGAGTTCGCCCCACTCATCTCCCAGCCACAGCGCCGGCTGCACCATGCCTATGCCCATCCGCTCCACCTCAGCCGGCTCAACCCCCACACACACGCCACAGGACTGCCTGGCAGGGGTCGGAGATGACGTGCTGGATGCCTTCTCTCAGGGTGAGAAGTGGCAAGCTTTGCATTGACATTACAATTAATATAAGATGTTTAGAAGATGTTTGGAAGATGTTTAGAAGATGTATGGAAGATGTTTTGAAGATGTATGGAAGATGTTTTGAAGATGTATGGAAGATGTTTAGAGACCTTTGGAGGATGATTAGAAGATGTTTAGAAGAATGTATGAAAATGTTTATAAGATGTTGTTTATAAGATGTTTATAAGATGTTTTGCAGATGTTTAGAAAATGAATGAAACATGTTTAGAACATGTTTTTAAATATGATTAGAAGTTGTTTAGAATATGTTTGGAAGATGATTAGAAAATGTTTACAATATGATGAATTTTTTTTTAGAACATGTTTAGATGCTGCTTAGAACATGTTTAGAATAGTATTTGAAGATGTTTAGAACACATTTAGAAGATGATTGCTTATAAGATATTCATAACAAGTTTACAAGAGGATTATAAGATGTTTAGGGAAGAATGTCCAAACCAATCTTTTCCATAAAAAGACGGGGGCTTTTAGCACTACAAAATACCATAAATGTAGTCCTATACGAATGTTATTGTCAATATTCTAAGACATTTAATGCTATATGATAGCTCTGAGTGAGGAACACACTCAAATTGAAGTCGCTTAGTTAATTTGGGATTGTAATATTAAAGCTCTAGATATTGTGATCTGAAAACAATCCTCTTTCATCCAGGTGTACCAAGAAATCTCCGTAATGATCTTTTAGTGGCTGCAGACTCAATCACAAACACTATGTCGTCCCTAGTGAGAGAACTTCACTCAGGTACTCTTGTGCACTCACTTCTCTCCTCTAACTATCTACTTCTGGATTTGAGTGGTAATTGTAATGTTTGTCAATTTTTCAGTGGACGACGGTTTGGAGGAAGAAGAGGAGAACATGCGAAATGGAAGAGAGAAGGGTGAGTACCAAAGGCTTTGCTTGCCATTTTACCCTTATTAATTACTTATGACAACTGATGTAATAATTAAAACAGTAAAGGCCCAAAGTCCATTTTTCTTTTAATAAGCTTCTAAGCTTTTATTTATAGGGATGCACAATATATAATATAATATATATATATAATATATGGTACTGTATGAGTTATTGGCCGATACTGGTAATTATTATATATATATATATATATTGTATTTATTAAAAATTTTACATTTGCTAATTTGCGTACACTATCAATCAAAAGTTTTGGTTGAGATATTTTAAAGACATTAATGCTTTTATTCAGCAAGTACAGAAATCGGTGAAAAGTGACATAAGACCTTTGTAATGGTACAATTATTATACGATTTATTAAAGAATCCTAAAAAAAAGTTGTTTCTACAAAAATATGAAGCATCACAACTGTTTTCAGTTTTCAACATAAATAATAATAAGACATATTTTTGAGCACCAAATCATTATATTGGTGATGATTTCTGAAGGAAATGGAGACTGGAGTAATGAATGCTGAAAATTCAGCTTTGCCGCCAAAATAATAAATCACTTTTTTTTGCATTCCGCATTACAGTTTTTATTGTATTTTTCAAACAAATGAAGCCCAGACTTTTAAAAAAACATTTAAAACATGATTTAAACACTTTTAACAAGTAGTATATATACTTTGGCTGATGTTGTATTTAATTTCATTTGTTGTCATCTAGTGCTAATTTAAAGTCTTTAAAAACCAAAATCTTTAAAAATACACAACAAAAAACAATAACACTGTTAAATCTTCAGCAAAATGAATATCAATTTTTATACTGTATAATTTGATGCCTGAATCGACTTTTAGCTGTTATTATGTATTTATTTATATAGACAAAGTAGTTTAAATAGTATAAATCTAAATTTGTCAGTTATGGACATAGCACGAACAATAATTATCGGATTAATTATCGGATTAGAATTTTAATATCAGTGCATCCCTAATTATTTAAGGATATTAAACATCCACAGTTACCAACCTATAAAATGTCGTCATTAGTCGACCGTAGTTTTGATTGAGGCCTTTTTTCTTTCTTCTAGCTGAGTCAGAGTAAAAGAATATAGAATATTTCATGTAAGTATAAATGAGTACATTGTCTAGTCCTGCCCTTATAGCCAAAGTTAAAAGTGCAATGTACCGTGGAGCCGTTATGACCCCCTAACCTTAAATTCGTCTTTTGTCCAGTGTCATCGCTGAAGCATTCTGGGAAAAGGCACTCCACCCCTTCATTCTAAGCCCCAGGAAAGAACCAGCGACATCAAAAGCTCTCTGGCATTCGCACATAGACAAATGCATGCTCTTCTCCAACTGGGTTTCACTATGTGAAACAAACTCTTCATCACACCTTGCACAGAGCAAGTTGTATTTATTAGGAAGTATATAAATATATAAATATAGCTCTATGTCTATATGTATAAACCCATTGTTATCACGTTACCCATGAGAATGGCTTGTTTGTGCTTTCTTAAAAAACCTTTATGACTTTGTGATTACTTCTCTCTGAAACGAACGCACTGTGCATCTTCATGACGTCTATTTTTCCAGATGTTGCCCACACAGGAAGCTTTTTTGTATGACTAGTGATGATTTTTTGTGTTTTAATGCATGGAGTGGCTCTACTGGATAGGTGGAGAGGGCTCGTATTTGCTCTGCATGTGACATTTCTTCCGACCGACTCGAGTGATGCCTGCTCCGTCGCTCCTTGTAGTCTTCTGATCATCAAACTGCTGCTTCTGCATCACACGCATCCGAACCACCATATTTCAGGGATGTTTCGTAGAGCTCGCCGCTTGTCTGGGATTTCTGCTACTGTGTTAAGTTTAGCCTGTCGTTGTGGCTGTTGTTTTAGCGCTTCCGTATTGCTTCTTAGTTTTGATTATCGCATAGGTATCTCTGTATTTTTGGGGAGCATAAAGGGACTTTAATGGAATACGGATGTATGTTCCGTATATCTATAAACCAGCTTAGCCAGCCATCTTTGAGTGCACACGTCGCTGTAAAAGTTACTTCAAAAGCTTTATTGAGTTCAGTTATTGTGTGTACTCGTGTGAAATAAATGAAACCAGTGCTCAGGGACTGTTGAGAGGGAACGCAGTAGCAACGCTTGTGAACAAATGGGTGGAATTTACTTTGATACCACGAAGGTCAAATGTCAAAGATCATCACAGGTCATAAAAACTTTAGGGAGAAAACAGGATCGTTGTATGGAAGCCCATTTCTGCCGCATAAGATCAAATGCTTTGGTAATTCGTAATTATGACATAAAAATTGTAAATTCTGGCATACTCCACTGGTTTCACAGACAAGGCTTAACCTTAGTCCCAGACTAAAATGTAAGTCTGAGCTGTTTCAACTGAAATAAACGTGCACTGACTGATCTTAAAATATATCAGTGCCTTTGTTTTGTCTCAAGATGCACCCCAGTAATGTTTTTTTTCTAAGGGACATTTATACAAAATACTTAAATGTCTAATCGAACTCCTGGCTTAGACTAAACCCTGTCTGTGAAACAGGCCATTATATCATGACTATAAGATGAAGTCCAAACTATGCCATAAATAGTCAAAATGATGTGATAACAGTCATAATTATGACAGAAAAGTTTAAATTATGAGGTAAGTCATAATTATGACAATTCAACATTGAGATAAAAATCTTGTCATTCAACTATGCCATCAAAACCATGAAAAATAATACAAATAATTCTAGCATAAAAAATATAACTGTGACATAAAAAGAGTTGAAAGTTTGACATAAAATTTGAAATTATGACATACTAAGTCATAATTATGAGAAAAAAACTCAAAACTGCGGAAAAAACAATTGTCATGAAAGCATAAAAATAATACAAGCAAAATTCATTAAAACAATTCTAATATAAACATAACTATGACAAAAAAAGTCGAAAGTTTGACATAAAATTTGAAATGGGCATACTAAGTCATATAAGATAAAAGTCAAAATTGACATACCAAGTCATAGTTAATTCAAATTAACTTGTAAATTATGACAAAATGTTGAAATTGAGATCTCATAATTACGACTTAGTATATCATAGTTTTGTCTTTTAATGTTATAATTATGATTTATAAAAGCAGAATTGTTGTTTCTTATGTGACAGAAATGGCTTCCATAACGATGTAATAGGAAGAAGACATGCTTAGCGGCTAAAGCTTTATTGTTGTGAGGAAGAGAGTTTGACTTACTGTGCTTGAATCAGAAGGAATTCAGGTTCAATAATTACATTTATAGAATTATTATAAGTATGTAATGGTGTTATACTTGTGAGTTGTTCTTTGTTAGTTTGGTTTCAAGTAAGAAATAATAACCATTATTTAAAAAGGTTTGGTTTATGACTGCTAACATTTGAATGTTCAATTAAATAAATCATTGAGCAACAGTTTAAAGTGAGTTTTGGTAGAATATTAAGATCTTCGAGGGTCATTAGATGACATGATCCATTCACAGTTTATTACTTTTCTAAAATGCTTGTAATTCTGCATAAGAAAATCTTTTGAATAGCTGGACACTGAGGTCTCATTCAGAGTGTTACACTGGAAAAAGTGTTGCTTTTGTTATAATTAGTGCAATCATATATATTTGCTTTTTCAGATTTTACATATCATAATGCTTGTTCTGAGTTTCAAGGAAAGGAATATACAGTGTAATTGGGAATTTATTGTCATTGTTTAAGCTTGGACGATAACGTACGAAATACTCTCAAATGGCAAATTTGAAAGTTTGATTATGTTCCAACATCTGCTACAAATATGAATGCAATCTTCTGATGTAGGTGTGCCTAGATGTACTGTATAAAATAAAATATTCTGCACATGTGCAAGTCAACCCTTAGATAGGAATTTTAGTTTGTGACTTAGTCGGAATGCAGTCATTATTTATATGTGATCTTTGGGAAAAAAATATTGTTCTGCCTTTAAATGTTGTGCCAAACTGTTTGTGTCTTTTAGGTATTTGTTCTGTGTATTTGTGCGTGTTAAACCACAATTGATTGATTATGAATTTACTGAGGCAGTCCACCGAGAGCGTAACTAATAACGGGGTGCCTTGATTGAAACACAATCCAGTTTAAGCGGAAGGAACCCCGCTTGAAATCAATTTCAATCATTGTGAATTTATATGTTACAGATGGGCCTCCAACGGAGGACCTCCTATGTTATCAAAGTTACAATATTTCAATATTTCAACAACGAAATCTGCACCATCAGGTTTTACTGTCAGTTGAAGCTACAACACTTTAATTATTTCATTTGATGGTTTTGCTGATGTATACAATCATTGATTGTAATGGTTTACGTCCATATTTGCGTTTACGTCACCCCTATGTCTTTTTGTATACTATTAAAGGGTAAAATATATGAGAAAACTTCAAAGGACTTTGAGTGTTTTTGTGAGTGTGTCCACAGAATAATATATCACAGCTCCATTAGGATTGAGTTCAGATCTGTCGTCGAGGGGATCCTGTGATGGCAGGGCAACTAATACATAAACATTTTTTAATGTGAATTTAAGCAGCTGCCTTGATTGAGTAACAAAATCAGCGTATGAGTTATTTACCATTATGCCGTGGACAACCATGACAACAGTACCTTTCCTAACTCCTTAACCTCATGTCATTCCCTGTCAATATGACTTGCTGTCTTTATAGTGCAGCACAGAAGTAAAAGTTAGGCAGAACAACTTGTGTGAAGTTGTATGAAAACATAACAAACATGAGACAGTTTAAAGGGACAGTTCACCCAAAAATAAAAATTCTGTCATCATTTACTCACTCTGAAGTTTTTCTCTTCTGTTGGACACAAAAGAAGATATTTTGAAGAATGTTTTAACCAAACAGTTGACAGCAGCCATTGACTTCCATAGTAAGGCAGAGGCTGCTTTTATTTATTGTTTTTGTTCAACAAAAGAAAGAAATTTATATTTGTTTGCAATAACTTGAGAGTGAGTAAATGATGACGGAACTTTCATTTTTGGGTGAACTATATCGTCTAGTATGGTTGAGTTCACTCATCATGTTTTCTGAAAATAAGGTCCTAAACATCCTGAAATGTCATGGGATCTGTTTAATAACATTCCTTATACATTACTTTTAAGGCAAATCTTTGCACTTGGCACTAATACAGCTGCTACATCTATGAATTGTTTCTTTTTAATTTATTCATGTATTTTTAGCTTAAATTAAGCTAAACCATTTTTTTTCAGGCATATTCCAGCTATTGTGTAAATAAATTGATGTACAGAGCCCCTTCATTTATTAATAAATTCCCTGGATTTATTCATTAATTCCATCATCTTAAATTGTGGTCACATTATACTAATTTGTTCCCCAATTTATTAATTTGTGCCCTTAGTTAAATGGACACAGTTTAAGCAAATAAATATAAAGGGGGGTTATAATTTATTATTCTTCCACTTTCTTTTAATTTAAGGTTGTGGAACAGGGTGAGCAAAGAAAATACATAATTATGTAATTATTTGAACTTTTTTTGTCTAAACATGTTTGAAAAAGTAATAACTCTTGTCACGTGACCAACAGCACCCCCCTCCCCGCTCACAATACGTTCACGCGGCTATGCTTTAATGTCTCTCTGACAAGCAAACCCTATCATCGTAGCCGACTGTCTCTAGGACCCGCGGAGCTGCTGTCGAAGCGGCCTCTGCAGTCAGTGAGAGCGGCGAGAGCATCTGGAGGAGAGCTGGCCGGCTGGGGAGGTGGTGGAGGACGGGGAGAGCGAAGCAGCAGGAGGATACGGGAGTCAGCGAAAACAAAAAAGGGTTCAGGCCTGGAACTTGGCGAAGCGGGTAATTAATACTGCGATCCACTTGTCTAGCACCTTAAGCCGCCATCGAAATAAGTCTCCGCCGTGGGGCTGGCCGTTTTTCGGGGTGATACGGAGGGGGGCGGCTCGATGTGGCCAGTGGTTTTTCCTGCTCTTACAGATGTGCGACTTAATACACCGCGATATGCTCTTGAACTTGATGACCATTCATTTGTAGCTCCTCGCAAGCGTAGCGTCAGTCCACTCGATTTGAAACAATGGCTGTGTTTCAAAACCCAACGAGCTGCCTACCTACAGCATTTTGGATAATAATTCTGTTCCGCAAGTGCTTATGATGCCCAAAAATGCCAAAAGACACGCTGAAGGTGCTCAAAAGTGCTGTCTAGGTAGGAAGCTCACCTAGGTTTTGGAGGGGTCTCATTTAACCGCCTTGGCCTGTTGGAAATGACTGTCATTTATAAAGGCCGAATAGTCCGAGTAGGCGGATGATTAAAATAGCTTTTTATGCATTTTCAGACTATGATAGACACATGATCAATTAACACCTTGTGATTGGATACCTGTGACACATATCACCGGTTATTGAATATTAATGACTCTGGCCATTACCCTTGTATTAATGTACTGTACTGTGGAGACCACAGTTTACTGAAATACCATAGTCACAGTTAATGTTACTACTGTAAAATAATAATACATTAATTTGGGATGTCCATTTCAAAAGTTTTCTTCCGTTTTAATAAAATAGAAATATAAAGTTACCTTATTTTAGTCACTATATTGTATCTGTGGGCAGAAACAACTGTATGGTTACTACTGTGATAAAAAAAAAAACTTGGTAAAAGTTAGGTGTAGTTCACCCAAAAATGAAAATACTGTAATTTACTCACCCTCATGTCATACACAACTTCACAAGCCTGAATTATTGTATTATTCTAATCTTCTGGATGTGTCTTTTTAATCTGAATGTTGTGGTCGACTGCTGTTTCTTTTGATTATGTTGTTCCTTTTCACAGGGGATCCTAAAGAAGGAGGTCATAATTTTATCCCTTTTTGTTCTTTTATTTTTGTTTTGATCTTTATTTTTGATTCAAGAGCTCCGACTTCAACTGTGACACGAACGCAAATCAAATGGTAAGAGAGGTTAATGAGTCCCAGGACATTTTTATGTTCGGCCTTCTGTATACTGCCTGAAATAATTCTAGTTACCAAATCTGTCACTGAAATATCTTGTGTTTTAGTTTCTGGCATGTAATAGTTTCTGGCATGTCCTTGTAGAATTCATAATTATAACTCTTAATTTTCTTAGATTCTCCAACCTAACAGCTGCAACATCATGTAAAAACACTCAAAATGTGTGTTTGATAATATTATGTAATATTCTATTTAATTATAATCCTATTGTTACATATTGTTTATGTCTTAATAATACAAGAATATTAAGAATATTCTATAAATAATAAAAAAACATTATATTGAAGCTAGCACAAAATTGAATAATAATGTAATGTTACACTAAATAAACTACAAGTTCATCAATAAGGCATTTGGAAAAATAACCTGTACTTGTTGTAGTGTGGTTTTGTCTATTGATTACTCAGATTAAATAGATTAATTTTGGTATTTGTATTGTTGCTGCCATAATTCTGCAGATGTGAACAGCTCAGAGTACAACGTCCAGTGTTGATAATATTATGTAATATTCTATTTAATTATACGGTAAAGAATGTCAGGTTGTTGTCTTAATAATACAAGAATATTAGAATATTGTCTATAATTAATAAAAAAAATCCAGGTTGTTGTCTAGTAATTGAATAATAATGTTGTTGTCTAGTAAATAAACTAAAGCATCCAGGTTGTTAAAAGTAATGTACTTGTAATAACGTCCATTGTGGTTTTGTCTATTATTATGGTAAATAGATCAGGTTGTTGTCTAGTAATTCTGCCATAATTGTCCAGATGTTGAACAATTCAGGTAACAACGTCCAGGTTGTCGATCTAGTAACTCAGGTAAATAATGTCCAGGTTGTCGTCTAGTAATTACAGGTAAATCAAATGTCCAGGTTGTCTAGTAATTATGGTAAAGAACGTCCAGGTTGTTGTCTAGTAATTCTAGTTAAAACGTCCCAGTTGTTGTCTAGTAATTCGGTAAAGAACGTCAGGTTGTTGTCTAGTAATTACGGTAAATAATGTCCAGGTTGTTGTCTAGTAATTATGGTAAAAATGTCCAGGTTGTTGTCTAGTAATTACGGTGAAAGAACGTCCAGGTTGTTGTCTAGTAATTATGGTAAAATGTCAGGTTGTTGTCTAGTAATTACGGTAAAGAACGTCCAGGTTGTTGTCTAGTAATTATGGTAAAGAACGCCCAGGTTGTTGTCTAGTAATTACTGGTAAAAAATCCAGGTTGTTGTCTAGTAATTATGGTAAAGAACGTCCAGGTTGTCGTCTCAGTAATTATGGTAAATAATGTCCAGGTTGTTGTCTAGTAATTACGGTAAAAATGTCCAGGTTGTTGTCTAGTAATTACGGTAAAGAATGTCCAGGTTGTCATCTATAATTATGGTAAAAATGTCCAGGTTGTTGTCTAGTAATTAATAAAGAAATCTAGGTTGTTGTTGTCTAGTAATTACTAAATAATGTCCAGGTTGTCATCTAGTAATTTGGAAAAATAATATCCATGTTGTTGTCTAGTAATTGCGGTAAAGAAAGTCCAGGTTGTCGTCTAGTAATTATGGTAAATAATATCCAGGTTGTTGTCTACAGTAATAGTAATTACAGTAAATAATGTCCAGGTTGTCGTCTAGTAATTACGGTAAAGAACGTCCAGGTTGTTGTCTAGTAATTATGGTAAAGAACGTCCAGGTTGTTGTCTAGTAATTATGGTAAAGAACGTCCAGGTTGTTGTCTAGTAATTATGGTAAAGAACGTCCAGGTTGTTGTCTAGTAATTACGGTAAAGAACGTCCAGGTTGTTGTCTAGTAATTACGGTAAATAACGTCCAGGTTGTCGTCTAGTAATTATGGTAAAAAACGTCCAGGTTGTTGTCTAGTAATTACGGTAAAGAACGTCCAGGTTGTTGTCTAGTAATTATGGTAAAAAACGTCCAGATTGTTGTCTAGTAATTACGGTAAAGAACGTCCAGGTTGTTGTCTAGTAATTACGGTAAAGTACGTCCAGGTTGTTGTCTAGTAATTACTGTAAAAAAAGGCCAGGTTGTTGTCTAGTAATATGGTGAAGAACGTCCAGGTTGTCGTCTAGTAATTACGGTAAATAATGTCCAGGTTGTTGTCTAGTAATTATGGTAAAGAACGTCCAGGTTGTTGTCTAGTAATTACGGTAAAGAACGTCCAGGTTGTTGTCTAGTAATTATGGTAAAGAACGTCCAGGTTGTTGTCTAGTAATTATGGTAAAGAACGTCCAGGTTGTTGTCTAGTAATTATGGTAAAGAACGTCCAGGTTGTCATCTAGTAATTATGGTAAATAATGTCCAGGTTGTTGTCTAGTAGTTATGGTAAAAAATGTCCAGGTTGTTGTCTAGTAATTACGGTACAAGAATGTCCAGGTTGTCATCTAGTAATTATGGTAAAAATGTCCAGGTTGTTGTCTAGTAATTACGGTAAAGAACGTCCAGGTTGTTGTCTAGTAATTATGGTAAAGAATGTCCAGGTTGTCATCTAGTAATTATGGTAAATAATATCCATGTTGTTGTCTAGTAATTACGGTAAAGAACGTCCAGGTTGTCGTCTAGTAATTATGGTAAAAAAATGTCCAGGTTGTTGTCTAGCAATTACGGTAAAGAACGTCCAGGTTGTTGTCTAGTAATTATGGTAAAGAACGTCCAGGTTGTTGTCTAGTAATTATGGTAAAGAACGTCCAGGTTGTTGTCTAGTAATTATGGTAAAAAATGTCCAGGTTGTTGTCTAGTAATTACGGTAAAGAACGTCCAGGTTGTTATCTAGTAATTATGGTAAAGAACATCCAGGTTGTTGTCTAGTAATTACGGTAAAGAACGTCCAGGTTGTTGTCTAGTAATTACGGTAAAGAACGTCCAGGTTGTTGTCTAGTAATTACGGTAAATAATGTCCAGGTTGTCGTCTAGTAATTACGGTAAAGAACTTGCAGGTTGTTGTCTAGTAATTACGGTAATTACGTGGTATAACATTCAAGTGAGAATGAGCAAACAGCACGCACATCAATCTCAAATGGGTGCTCGACTAAAGAAGTAGAAGCGTATATAGGAATGCAAAGTCGGCAACACCAAAAGCTCCAAAAATATCAAAAGATTTATTAGTAAAAAACTATCACATAGCGTGTAACGTTTTGAGCATGCAGGCTCTTCATCAGTCTGATTTTTACAGATTATGTGTTCGTTTATTAATTTCATTCGTCTGCTGATGGAGCCGGGTTGGCAGCTGCTCCAGCTTCCTCTTAAAGCTGTCGTTTTTGCGTGATCAACAATTTACCTCGGTCAACCAAAAATGTAATCTCTTTAATTATTATAATGCAAATAAAGAAACAGAGAAAAATAAATTTACTTTTTTTTAAAGTAAATTGTTTAGAGTTGAGGTGATGTGTCCTCTTTATTAATGGTTTCTACTCCTTTGCTGAAGAGGTCACAAATTAAAAACCCAAATGAAAAATGACAAAATATTGAATGTGTTTCCCAATAGAAGATAGATTAATTTTAAAAGTGTTTGTTTTCCTGAAGAACTCATATTAATTCATTTTCTTGCATGAAAATTAGGTGACTTGAGGTGACTTTCTTTCTTCTGTGGAACATTAAAAGATAATATTTTGAATAACCAAACAGTTTTGGCGGCTTCCAAAATTAAAACACATTTCTTAAAATATTTTCTTTCATGTTCCACAGAATACCATTTTTAGGTGAACTGTCCCTTTAACTCTCCCCTCAAGTCCATCATTACAATATTTCATTCAGTATATTATTTTAAATTGATATGATTCATTTCCACTGCAGGGGCTATCGAGTGTCAGCGTAGAGGCTCCGGTGAACATAATTAGTAAACATGAGTGAATTGCTGTCTGAGATAGTGTGTGCTCTGTTTCATACGAGCGTTTAGTGACGTGGGTGTTGGCTTGTGTAGGAGAGGATTTACAGGGGAATTCATTCTTCCCCACCCCTGCACCCATGGACCCGTGCTACGCTCGTAGTCCTGTTGCTTGGCAACAGTTCTTGCCTTAAATAACCGGCTGCCGACAGAAATAGAGCAAAGATGTAGACAGTGTTACTGAGTTCACACAAGGCAACGTCGATTTCTGTGCACACCCTTTGTTTTTGTTTGTTTAAACATTTTGTTTGTTTATTTGTATTGTAATGAGAACATTGTGTGAGTTTTTTTTTTTTGTCATAAAATATGTGGAAAGACCATCACAGGAAAAGAGCAATGCTAACACTCCATAACTCTGATTTTAAGTAACTAGATAAGTTAAATAAAAAAAAATATATAAAATATAAATATGCATCATATTTTAAATCGAAATATATTTAAATATATTTACATGAAAGAAAATTTGCTTTGAAATTAATTGTACATTTTTAGGTAACTTGAGATGCTATTTGTACTCTGATTCATATCAGCATCATTATGCATTAATAATAAGAAATTCCAGCGGTGTCCAGCCATCTTTCGGCCCTGCTGGACTTCTCAGTAGTCATGGGGACAGCATCCTCATTAGCATTCTGATTTAGAGCCGGTGGTTTGGTTCATCCCAGCCCTGAAGCTGCTGCAGCGGCTACATTAGGATCATCTTTTCTCTCCCGTCCACCCTAGGGTGCTTGGCTGGACGAAGAGTGGCTATTGTTGAGGAGGGAACACACGGTTGTGTTAAACAAAGAGAAAGTGAATGAGGGGAGAGAATGAACCACTGAATGTCTTTGTAACTGTGTCAGGAGAGAGCCCAGAGAGTTCAGGATCTCTTCTCGTCAGTATCACTCCACACTTTAGCTCGGCTAAAAGGACTATGCCATTCAAACACTGGCTTTTCTCATTAGCTAAATAACCTTGGTGTGAAAGATAGAGTTATATTTAAAAATCTTGTTCGATGAATTTAAGTCTTGGTGTGTTTACTGGAATATTTTGGTGTGTAAAGGTTAAGAATACATACTGTAAAACTTCAGGATGAACAGATTTTTACATTCTGTCAAATACTGATAAGCTGATAATTATTATTTTCATGTTATGGCTGATAACTGATAAGCGATATTAAACTCTACTATTTTGTTTAAATACACTGAAAATAGATAACTACATTTATTTAGTCATTTTAAAGGGAATTTCAGCATTACAACATTATAGAGATTGATTACATTATGAAATTCACTAGATTACATTTACCAGTGTTATTAAATTATTAGTGTTTCTAAAGATTAAATTTAAGTCAGCATTAGATGATAGCAAATGTAATTTAAATATAAAAACAGAAAATGCTACACAGCTGTTTTCGACATTGATCATAATAAAAAAAAATGAGAAACTTATTATTATTATTTTAATATTAAATTATTTTCATTATTTTTAATACCAAATTATCATATTAGAATGATTTCTGATGGATCATGTGACACTGAAGCCTGGAGTAATGATGCTGAAAATTCCGCTTTGCATCACAGGAAAAAGATACAATAGAAAACATTTTTTAAATTGAATGTAACATTTCACGATAATACTGCGTGTACTGTAATTTTGATCAAATAAATGCAGCGTTGGTGAGTGTAAAAGACTCAAAAGAGGATAAAAACCATAATAAACTCTATCAACACCCAAAACTTTTGAACTGTAGTGTAAATATCCAATAATCGTTAATAGCCAATTATATCCAATAATTGCACATTTAAAAATTCTCATTATCAGCCAATTTTGGAATGGAACTAAAAATATATTATGTTTTATTATTCATTGATCTCAAAATGACCAAATGCCTGAGAGCTTGAATATGAGCCAGTAAGAACTCTGGTTAAGCAATAATGGTTAATTGCTGTTTATTTCTTTCTGTTTAGAACGAGAGTTCTAGAATGGACACTGTGATTACTGACGGGATGCCTTCGCTCTGCACTCCTCTCCGCAAGGTTGGACGGCCTGGCCGCAAACGCAAGCACCGACCCGTGAGTATCCTAGAGACTGAGCTCTCAACTCTCAACCAAACCACAGAGCACCCAGCTTCCCTTGGGATTTGGTTTATTTTCATTTATCCACCAGGCAATAGTCTTGGCAGTGGTAGGGAACGGGTAAACAGGCAAACATGTGGTTGCTGGTAATGACGTGGGGGCACCATTTTTTTTAAATTTATCAAATTTGAGATTTGAGGTGGACAACAAAACAGACAAAGGGCCTAGCAAAATCCTAACAACCCCATGGCAAAGAACTAAAAACCACCGCGACCACCAATAACACCTCAGCATTGTGTTGACAAGTTTAGTGTGGATAGCAATTTTGGCCACAATATTACTGTCTGAGACACATTTCTGGGATTAGAAAGGGTTTCTATTGTCGTAGAGGGAGTTTTCTATGAATCTACAAACCCTGGCTGTTAAAAATAGACATAGTCCACTAAATTACGTCATATTTTGTCCCAAATCATTGTTAATGTACATACTGACTTCACTCTAGGCTGGATGATTTCATATTTTGCATTTTTCAGTAATACGTTTGTCTTTTTGTGGTATAAATAAAGTCTATGTTTGGTTGCACTTTATTTTACAGTATGTGTACTTACATGTACGTATAATATACTTATCTTTGGCTCTTACCTCTGCTACCCTGTTTCATTTAGAGAAATATCATAATATAGACTGCACAAACAGCAAACTCACAGACGCCACATCTTTGTACATTCTTGAAGTTAACTTTTGCCTGTATGGTGATTAAATTCACTGTTTTGGATTGCATCTTGAACTTGAGAACGTGAGTACAGAATGATGCGTTTTCACTAATCCGATAGCTATCCGATCATGAAAAGACCAGGTGTAAATGCCTTTCACAATGCTTTCGAGACGGATATAAATCCGATTGCTCAAACCACTTCAGAAGGTGGTCTGGGCCACATTCCAGACAAAACTGGACAAGTGTAAAAGCATCTGGTGGTTGAAACCACATATGTAATTGTTTTACTAATGACAGCGCTAATGCAACACGCATGAGTAGCTGAGTATCTCTTCTGCAAGCTATCACAAATTAAACTGAAAGTAAGTCGCAGATGCTCAACACTCAATCATCTTCATTAAAAGTAGTAAGACTATCTTATTTTTCCAGTGCGATCTTTGATCTTGAAATTAGCTGATAATGAAAAAAATGCAGTGCATATATGTTGCTTTTGTTGACGTGAACTCCATTAAATTTGCATATAGTTTGGGAATTGAAGATCGGATTTATGTCCATTTTGCATTGACACATTAATGTGGCCAAGTGTAAATGGAACCGTTTTAACAAATCATATGTCAGCTATCCAATCAGAGAAAATGCATCTGGTGTAAACAGACCCTGATGCGTCCAGTGCTTTTCGTTAAGTGTGCGACCGACTTTGTCAACACTGAATCGTGGCTGGATGTCTTGGTGACAATATATCGTACAGTCTGGCATGAAACACTGAACACATCACATCTGAAGTGAACGTTTACCTGTATGGTGATTGGATTCACAGTTTTTGGCTGGCGTCTTGAACTTGAAAATGCAACTACAAAATGACACTTCCAATGCTTTTCGTAAAGTGTGCAACTAGCTTTATCAACACTGAATTGTGGCTATATGTCTTGGCTACAATTTATCGTAGAATCTGGCGTGTATTCTACACACATTGCACAATCAGCCATGTCTGTCCATGAACCTGAGAACTTAAATACAAATTGATGCATCCAGTGCTTTTCGTAAAGTGTGCTACTGGCTTTTTCAACAATTAATTGTGACTACAATTTATTGTAAAGTTTGGTATGAAACACTACACACATCTGCCTTGTCAGATCACTGAAAAGCTACGCAATATCGCTTTCATTATCGCAGATGAATCGCCTTCGATAATGAACACGATATTGCATAACTTGTCAGTGAACTATGGCTCTATGTATTAAATGGCGAGATGAGTATGCATATCGCATGCAATATATCACCCAGCCCTACAGTGCATAGTGAGCTTCAGTGTTTCTGTTCTTGCTTATTTTGCACCTTCCTGACAAACCGCTCCGGGCCATTGTTAGGTAGGGGGCCAATTCGGGAAATGTTATCCCGGGTCATGTAACCCAACTGAAGTCCTCTATAGATTGGCCTACTCACTGGGCCCAAAGAAAAGTCTTAAAACCTTTGTTCTGGGCCCTGTACATTTTAGGGAGTGGATGTAGGGAGTAAGGGAGTTCTTTTCCATGTCCAGTCCCTGATAAACATCCCCCTTCTCCAGAGCCAGTATTCCTGTTTTTTGAAAATAATCCCCGCTCTTGCATAATTAATCCAGAGAGGGCATGTCAGTGCATGTGGATGTTCAGTTGCCCCACATCCTCTCCTGCCTTCCCCTGAGGACTTTCTGATTGTATTATCCTCCTATCCCATTCCTTCAACAGGTAATTGCGGTCCTGCGAGGAGAGCGATGTCTTACTCTGTGAAATATAAGCCATGTGAAGACAGATAGAATAATGTTTGAGTCATCTCTCATAGAGGTGCTGACTACTGATGTGGAGGACTTTGTTAGCACTCTATGTTTGACTGCCTCGCTGAAATGTCCTAGAATTGTGAAGCCGTCTGGGGAAGACGAGGCTCTAAGTGACGTATCAAGAGTGATCTATTTTTCCTCTTGAACGGTAGTAGCATTGTTTTTCACAGTGCTGATTTTAGACATGGAATTTGGATTTGAAAACAACCCCCTTTATCCTTATTTCCAAACTTTAGTGCAGATTATACACATGGGGGGATTTGTTTCTAGGTCACATAAGGAAGGTGCTAATGTCAAAGCAAACCACATTGTTTTGATCACTGGACTGCAGCCAGCACCATTGTTTCATGGTTTTCCGGGCATTTCTGTATTCGGTTGGACTTAAGGGCATGCATTTTCCATGCAAAATGTGCCATTGTAAAGCTTGGGTGAGGTTGATATCGTTCTTAAAGGTATAATTCTTCCAAAAATTAAAATTCTGTCACGAATTACTCACCTCATGTTGTTCCTAACCTGTATGACTTTCTGCATTTTGTGGAACATAAAAGAAGATACTTTAATAAAAGATCAGTGTTTTTTTTTACTATACATTGGAAGTCAATGGGCACGCCAAAACTGTTTGGTTACTAACATTCTTCAAAACATCTTCTTTTATGTTCCACAGAAGAAAAGACATCATACAGGTTTGTGTAAATGACAGACTTACCAAGGCCCTAGACTGAAATAAATAAAAAGATGTGTGTGTAACAAAAATGTAAAGTCTATTTGCCAGTAGTGACAGTTGAGAAAACATTGTGTGTAGGGGTGTAACGATTCATCGATATGGATTGATATATCGATACAATGTATGACGATACGATGCGTCGATGCCACGCGTAAAATATCGATATTTGTAAAAAGGCACCTTTATTTTGGCACTGTCCACATTTTCACACAATGTCCGTCTATGCATTACCGTTGCATTTGTGAGTTAATAGAAATATAGATGGTTGTTTAAAATAGGTATATAATATGATAATATCTATATATCGATCGATATACTCCTGTATCGAATCAAATCGTATCGTAAACATTTTTGAGGAATTGACAAATATCGTATCGCTGGGTATGAGAATCGATATCAAATCGAATTGTGACAAACCATCACATTTATATATATATATTTCCCCAAACAGACAGAAATATTCTAACAAAACAGAGTAATATTTATGGCACAAATATTGAGATTACTAGAATGCAAATGTTGGAGAAAGTTTACAATAAATATTTCATGTGAAGAAATGATGTCCTGTTCAGGAAGTACAAGATCTTTTGTTTGAGTCAGATCTTCTCAATGAATCATTTTATCCAGTTCACACAACCGCTCTGAGATTTGCTCACAAATCTGATTGGTTTCCCTACTGCCTTTTTTTCTGGAGCGCTGCTTCCTATCCCAAGAGCCCATCTGAATGATATTTTAGTTCCTTGAATTCCCCCTCATTTTATCGTCCATCAGATAAGTCCATAAATCACTACAAAATAATAGTATACTTCTCCTCAACAAGTCAAAAGATTTGAGCATCGTGCGTGAATAGTTGTGATTAATTCTCAGAGTTAATGGTTCAGGGGCCGGATTCACGAAAATCTTCTTAAGAAATAAGTTAAGAAATGTCTTAAGATAAATTCCTCGAAGTTCGTAAGAATGCTCTCAGTGCAATTCTTGAAAAATTCTTAAGTTCTCAAATATATTAGTCACACTATAATGAACAGTAAAACATTGTACTGTATGTACTTTTTAAAGAGACTTCAAGGGTCTTAAAACGTTTTTCTCACAGCACTAACTCTTCAGAACTGGGCAACATTCCTCCCATACCACCTCCCCTCTTTAACGTTGAATGAAAATGAAGCAAATGGAAAGAATAAACACTAAGAGAGTAGAAACCCACAATCCCGCATTTGTGGGCGCTGTAACCCTGTTTTTAGTCACATTTTCCAGTCACCCAGAGTCTTGCTATGACTAGTTAGATCATCAAAGGTATGCCGTTGAACAACTTCACTGTTTTATATCATCCGTCATCATCACGACACAAACGCTCCTGATTGAGAACGAACAATCCAGCAGCTGTTTGGGAGATTATGTCTTTCCTCTCACAAGAGTAGAGTAATGGCTGTGTTGTGTCAGATCACTGTTCGATCTCTCTTTCATGAGAATGGCTTTGACATCCCGAGGCAGTGAGGCGAAGCGGCAGCTGCTCCTCTAAACAGAAATGCCACTGTCAGATTGGCGGTTTAGCTCTCTGCGGGCTCCCAGTCTGTTTGTCTCTGTATTGCCAGCCTCTCGTGTCAGTCTGGCTTCCCGTGCACATGCTAAGCAGGTGGTTGGATCCGATGAGCGATGTATGTTGAGGTTGTAGATTAATGACTGTGCAGGATGTATAGACAATACTGCACAGGGCCTTTGTGTAGTCGAGGTGGCTTGAGGGCATTTATTATTGTAAACACACTACCAGTCAAAAACAGTCTTTGTAAGAAAATAAATGTTTTATTCATCAGGGATACATTAAATTGATCAAAATTGACAGGAAAGACCTCTAAAATACAAATTATTTATTTTTCAAATAGATGTTGTTCTTTTTAACTTCACAGAATCCTGTTTAATATTTTTTTTACACTGCTAAATATATTTGTTTCCATGTGAAAAATTGTTTTCAACATTGATTATATAAAACAAATGCTACACCGAAAACTTGATTAATGTATGCTGAAAATTCAGCTTTAATATCACAGGAATAAAATGTTTTTTTAAACATATTAAAAAGAGAAAAAAGTGATTTTAATTGTAAAAAGAAATCACAATATTACACAAAATTGTGCTGTAAGGTCAAGAAAGAAGTAAACAGAAAAATATTAGAATTTTATATATATATATATATATATATATATATATATACACAGTATGTAGTTATGTTGTTAATTAAAAATAAAGGAATGAGAACTAATTCGAAATATTAATAAATAGTATATAAATATTACTAAAAACACTGCATAACTTTTATATTGTTTTGTGAACTGGATCATTTGATTTACAGATAAATCTGACCCAAAATCATGATATTTAAATTTTTACGAATATGACATTTCTTCTCATGAAGGCAGACGAAGCAAATACTTCAGACTTGAAACGTGGCACTTTTATGATAACTGTGTAGTTTACAAAGCTTTAAAGCTCTACTCATGCCCATACTGCAGTAGTATTAGAAGTAGCTTGTTATTGTGCTATTTTTGTGTATCTTTGTAGACAGATGCATATAAACATTGTACTCACATAACACTTAACGTGTAGGAAGAGCTTCCGTGTCTTAGTTTCAGATTAGATTAGATGGTTCAGATAGGTAGTTTAGATGTCAACACAAGGACAGAGGAAACGGCCTTATACTGAGCAGAAGAAAGACGAGGTCTAGACTGCAAATGAAAGATTTGACTTATACTGCAAATTGGGTCTTCCTCTTTAATTTGTGCTCTTTGATTCATAACCATTTTGAAGTAAAGTAAAGGTATATGGCTGTTATGATCAGGAACCCTTCTGGAAATGTAGTTTATATTAAAAGAGGGGGTGTTTTAATGACAGTTTTATTAAAATCCTCATCCTCTACCTTGTTAGAGCGATGTTACAAGATGATCAAATTCTCAAAATAAGATTTCAGCGTTTCCTGCACTGTTAGCACTGGCACCGAATCTACAGCTTCACAGAAAAAACCCAGCACAACCTAGAACAAAAACAAACATACAGCACAAACCGTATCTGATTCATGAATGATTGATGCTTTTAACAAATCAGTTAAATGACTCACAAGATTTGAATGAGTCAAATTCATTACGGTTTGCTTAAGACGTCAGGCTGATTGTAGAATGACATCTGATTATTTTATTTAAATGGTACTTTTACTATGTATGTACTTGAGGGGAAAATAAATATTTGTTTCTGTATTTATACATTTTTCCCTTCTGGTGCATATTTTTCAGTGAGTAAGTGAAGTGTATTTTTATTTAAAAATATTGAGTTCTGGTTTTTAGGCTTTTTGTTTGTTGTCGTATTGACATTGGTACAGTAATGAAGCTTATAATCATAAAAAGAGGATTGTTATGGTAAATTTGGTTTATTGTGTGTTGGAGGGCAAATTTAATTAAAATATTGAATATATTGTGCCTTAGGGACTTGCTATTGTTTATCAGAGCTTCTGATTAATAATAGGTTATAGATGCATGACCGTCCAATCCGATTGTGTCATTTTCTGCTGCAGGTGGAGTGTTCCGGGCCAGTGGATCAGCTTGTGGGCGTGGCTAAGCAGCACAAAGGGGTGGAGCTCCAGTCGTCTTTGCAGTCCCAGAATGGAGATGTTGAGAGGCATGAGAACAAATCGTGTGAAGGTCGTCACCCCACGCTGGACAAGAATGCTCTGGAAAACGGGCTCCCACGCCAATCGGGCTGTCTGGCCGAGTTCTGATTCAAGCCTGAGCCCATCCCAGGACTCTGAGAAGTACGAAGAGGAGACACTGCCAACTCTGCCGCGCAAGAAACGAGGGAGACGGAAACTGGAGCGCCCGACTAAATGTGAGTTATGCTCAACCTTCCTTAGCATCATGTTTCACAGCTGTCTGCTCACTGAGCCACTCGTGGGCCCGAGGCCAAGAACCTCTCATCATGATGGTAAAAAAATCTGTATTTAGTCACTAAACAATTGGGATTGTAAAATGGTTTTGGAGGCTTTGCTGGTACTATTGACTTGAAGGACAAATAATTATTGTTAAATGAGTACATTAATATGTAAATCAGGGTAATTACGCTCATTTTTTTAATTTGCAAACAAAAGACACCAGCCTCCCACACTGTACAGAGCGATTTGGCAAGATTCTCTCTTCAGTAGCGTTTCATACAGGATTTTGTTTTCCCAAAGGGGGCACCAACCACCCCTGCCACATATCCATATTTTCAAAACATTTTTGTTTGGGTTGAGTTTCACTATGTATATACATTTTAATTTGACGCCAAAGCAAATTTTTTGTATTTTTTATTTTTAATATTGAAACATAACTAGTAGAGAACTTCGCTAATTGTTTTGAAGAAATACATAAGCATGCTTTAAAATAAATACAAATTCAAAGGTTTCAATTTTTAATACTGCTGCAAAAGTTAACAAATGCAATTCAATTAATAGATTTTGTGTAATATTTAATTTTTATATAAATTGTTATATTCTATTCTTTAGTATTTCAAAAAATTTATCAGAACCTTCAAACCTGATTGAAATCGATCAGAACGGCATGCTGAACCCTAGTAATTACACGTGATTATTATTTTATTTTTATTAACATTATTTACCATTATTTTATATTATCTTTAGCATTGTTTATGTTTAAATAATATTTTTATTTTAACATCATTTCTTTCGAAAGCATATCATTCATGTGTTAACTAGTGAAAGGTTATGAGTTGAACTACTAATGTTTGGTATTGCTTGAAAAAAGTGAGTGAGTGTTCTCACTGATTCAGTCTGATTCAGAAAATCATTCGTATGATTCCTAAAAAACAAATCAAGTGATTTGTTTGTGAATTAAACTGTTGCTCTGTATGTTTGGTTTGTGTTCTGCCACATAAGACAATGCAATAGAAAGCTTTGTTGACTATTAGTTGTCAGCATATTACATTTACATTTACATTTAGTCATTTTGCAGACGCTTTTATCCAAAGCGACTTACAATTGGGGAAATACATAAAGCGATTAATCTTGAAGAGGAAAACAGACAGAGGAAGTGCCCCTAACACCAAGTCTTAGGCATTGTTCAAATAAATACAAGCTAGCAAGGGAAGAAGAGAAAGATAAAGAGAAAGATGAAGATATAGAAAAAGGGAAGGAATTTCTTTTTTTTCTTCTTTTTTTTATATTATTACACAGCATCTTTTTTTAGTTTAATCACATATTACAATTCACAAGCTCACAGCTCAGCTAAAATATATTATTTTTTTGCAGTGGCACTACAGGTATCAGTGTTTCTGAGATGCTCCTGAATAGCATTGAATAGCACTCCAGTGCGATGCCAATTATCAGACCTCTCTCTCTCTCTCTCTCTGTCTTTCCATACTGTGGGGTCAGGTATTGACCTTGATGAGAGCAGTAAGTGAAGGCCGGGTAGACAGAGCCGTGTCTCTCCTGGCAGGCTGCCTTGATTGGGTGCAGTGCACAGAGAGACAGCAGGTCTGTGTTGTGGCCACTCTCTCAGTGGATGCCGTGCCAGGTGCATGGCACAATGCCCAGGGCACTTACACACTGATCCTACATCAGTCTCCCTTAACCCACTTTATGGTGAAAGACGCCAACTTGTAGACCTCTGTAAAATGGTATAAAGTCTAGACTGTCCATTTATAATGCTTTGGAAATCCAGTAAAACGTCATATACCAAATAATCAAAGTATGCAGTGTTTGCTAGCACTGCTAACAATGCTATTGTCACAGCGTGGGTCAGACAAAGACAAGCAGAGGTGGATCTCAGTGCAGTGGAGAATTTATTTACAAAAATAAGCTAAACACATGCATTTAAACAAAAGCTGCCAATGTGAGCAATCTGAAGAAGAATGAAATGCACAATACAAAGAGGAGTACAAGGTACAGGTATTTGTAGATACAGGTAACAGAGAAAATAGGAACTTAACTCAGCGATGAGGACAAAAACAACAGAACAAAACCATGTCAAAATAAGAGTCCTTTACATATAAACTGTGATGGCTATAAAGGTGTATTTACATTTATGTTAAAGGGGGATAGTTCACACAAAAATGAAAATTCTGTCATTATTTACTCAATCTCATGTTGCTCCCGTTAGACCTTTTGTTCATCTTCTGAACACAAATTAAGATTTTTTTGGTCGCCTTAAAAAATCTGACCCTGGGGAGTCAGCTAGAATATTTTAAATTCACCAGTGAAAGGATTTATTACTCACCCTCATGTCATTCCAGACCTGTAAGACCTTCGCTCATCTTCTGAACACAAATTAAGATATTTAGGATGAAATCTTGAGAGCTTTCTGACCCTGCATAGACAGCAACGCAACTGACACGTTCAAGGCCCAGAAAGGTAGTAAGAACATCCTTAAAATAGCCCATGTGACATCAGTAGTTCAACCATAATGTTATGATGCTACAATTGTTGAATAACGTTGTTATTTTAGTTTTCTTTGTGCACAAAAAGTATTCTTGTAGCTTCTTAAAATTCAGGTTGAACCACTGATGTCACATGGACTATTTTAAGGATGTTCTTACTAAATCCTGTTAGTAAGTTAGTCCTATTTGGGGAGAGGAACTCTCCTGTCCAAACCCCACGCGCCGGTCTGCCTTCGAAGACCGCATCCCAGCCTGTCATTGATGCGTCCGTCCTAACCATGTGGCGATGGTGAATCGCACCTATTCTGACTCCACTCTGGAGAAAAATGGGATCTTGCCATATTAAGAGGGTGCGTAAGCAACTGCGAGACACCCTGATTAGACGAGTGGCTGGTCCTTTGGAGCGGATCCTCAACAGTCTCATCTACCAAAGGAACAGCCTCATGTGGAGCAACCCTAGAGGCAGCACAGGGGAGGCTGGGGCCATGAGGCCTAGGAGCCTGCAACAAGTGCTCACAGAGACATGATGGCCTAGCTTGAAGCAGGCCAAGCATGCATTGAAACTGGAAATCCGGGCATGAGCCAGACGGCTTGCATTTGAACGAAATGCAAATGAACCCTCAAAAACACAGTTTGTCGAGAAGGGGAGAGAACACTCTTGTCTGAGGCCTAGAGCACGAATTTGGCAGAGGACGATATCTCTGTGACAGCTCACTAACTCCCTGGAGTAGGCCAGAATGAGCCAATCATCCAGGTGGTTGAGTACACGAATGCCCTGGAGCCTCAAAAGGGCCAGAGCAGCATCCATGCATTTTGTGAACGTCCTCGGCGCCAAGACCAGGCCAAAGGGAAGAACCTTGTACTGGTAAGCCTTCCCTCCAAAAGCAAACCGAAGGAATTTCCTGTGCCGCCGGACAACCTGAATGTGAAAATAGGCATCCTTCTGGTCGACAGTGACGAACCAGTCTTCCACTTGAATCTGGGACATAATAGTCTTCAACGTCAACATCTTGAACTTTGTAAAGGGAGAGGTTCAGACAATGCAGGTACAGAATGGATCATAGACCACCGTCCCTCTTTGGTTCAAGAAAGTAGCTGCTGAAAAAGCCTTGCTCCAGGTCTGACTGAGGTAGTTCCTCTATTGCTCCCTTTAGTAGGAGGGAGGAAAGTTCCAGCTGTAGCACAGAAGACTTCGAGGTGCTGCTTACTACTTTCAGGTGAACCCCGTCAAAGCGAGGGGGGTTTCGGCCAAACCGAAGTGTGTAGCCGGACCGAACTGTGCGTAGAACCCAAAGCGATACACCTTGTAGATGCTCCCATTCATGAAAAAAATGCGATAGAGGAAGCGGAGTATTGTGATGTGGAAGACATACCTGTGTTGGGGCGTCGAGAAGGTCTGGGGGAAGCGACGACCTCCACCAAGAAGGAAAGCCCTTGGTGTCCTTGTTCAGGAGAATAGAGAGTGAAGCACTGGACTGAAAAGTGGCCAGTGTGGGGCCCGTACACTGTAGAAGAGAACCGAGAGTGTCTCCTATCACGCGGGCTGCTGGCGGCGAAGGAACGGGTGGTAGGGGGACTGCCACATGGAAAGAGGCTGATGCTGATGGTCTCTTTCTGCACACCAAACCCCACAGGGTGGGTGTGACAGACCTGAGTGAGGAGAGCATGTTGAAGATGGGCAGAAATGTTTGAACAGTCTGGCCCTGTCTCTTGAGGTTTCTGAAGACGCTCTCCTCGTCCCAACCTGAGGGTCAGGGACAACTCGGAGGAGCTGAAGCGGCAGGTCTGTTGGGCCGCGTTAGGTCCACCCGTTTGCGAGGTCGTCGGTAGGAAAAGGCAGGGTCCCCAGACCATAGTCGGGGGTTGAGATGGGGCGCAGCTCCTGCCGGTGGACTCCTTCCTAGGTAAGGAGCGCTCTCTGGACAAGGAGGGGGAGGGAGTGTTGGAAGGGTCCCTCATCCTCCTGGGCATGAAATGCTTGAGAGCGGCCGACTGCGATTTAGCAGAGCGAAATTTCTTGACCACCAAGCTAATTGCCTCCCCAAACAGCCCAGTTTGTGAAATGGGGGCGTCCAGGAGAAAAACCTTCTCCTTCTCACGAATCTCTGTGAGGTTCCACCGAGCCAGCCATCGAGCGCCCCAATGCACGTGCGGTGTGCTTGTTGGCTCTTAGAGCCAAGTCAGTGGCTTTACGCAACTCCTTGACTGCCTCAGGAGTCAGACCGGCCTCCTCCTCCATTTCCTTCAGGACATCCGCCTGGTAGGCTTGGAGGATGGCCATAGTGTGGAGGGCCATGCCTGCCTGACCAGCTGCGATGTAGGACTTTCCGATAAGAGCAGAAGTGGTCCTACACGCTTTAGTCGGAAGGAGGGGGCGAGACCTCCATGAGGGCGCCAGAGAAGGTGAGAGGTGAGAGGCTAGTGTGTCCTCGACCACCGGAACGGCGGTATAGCCCTACTCCACAGAACCCCCTAGGTTGGTGAAGTCAGCGGCTGCCTCGCTAGTAAGGCGGGAGGAAAAAGACTGTTTCCAGGATCTGGAGATCTCGTGATGCAGATCGTTGAAAAGTGGTAATTTCCTCCGTTCAGGCCTAGAATTTGGGCCGCTAAGGAACCGATCGTTGAGTTTGGACGATTGAGACTCGCAGGGCTCATCGGCCCAATCTATAGAGAGCTTCTCAGTGGCGCGCGAAAGCACGTCCACGAGCTCGGAGTAGGCCACGGAAGGCCACGATTCCTGGCCTCTAGGCGGGAGAGCATCGGTTAAAGCAGGCAAAAATCCTCAGAGTCGGAGGCTGCTGTAAATAACACATCCTCTAGCCCGAAGGAAACGGTGTCGCGTGCCTCCGGGCTAGGATATAAATAAATGCAGCGTCGAGTGAACCTATGAAAGAGAACACTGCTTAGTTGTAATTATTATGACAAATGCAGAGCGCATCTCAATGCCAGCAAAAGTGCAAAAGTACAGGCAGAACTGTTTTTTTAAAGTTCAGTGGAGGAGCACTGAATGAGTTGGCCAAAACTGGTATCATAGGATCATGTACTCTGGTATAGTGGCTCATTTTCAGTCAGAGTGACTCACATCAGAAAGACAGCGACCGGGGTTTCAGCTAAACATTTTCGGTCCCACTTTATTAGGTGGCCTTAACTAATATGTACTTGAATTTAAATTCATAATTTGATACAATGCAATTTTTGTGTACATACATGTTTTTACATTGTACTTATATTTAAAAAAAAATACCTATATTTAGTTACATCTGTAATTAATTTCTGTAATTACATTTATAATTACACTGTTGCCCATCCCTTACACCTACCTACACCACCAAACCTGTCCCCAACCTTAACCGTATCCCACCTCAATAGCAGCAAAAATGTTTTGCAATACAATATGACCACAATAAGTACATTCTACTTATTTTTTGATGTAAGTACATAGTAGTTAAGGCCACCTAATATAAAGTGTGACCAAATCTTCTTTACTGTTTTACTCAAGAAAAAAGTCAGTTACAACTTGTATTGCCTGAGGTTGAGTAAATATATAGCAAATTATTTTTTGGGTGAACTATCTCTTTAAAGGCATTTTTTCCCACACATGTGCCAAATGACACACTTGATGAGGGCTTGCAGGCTCAGGGACTGTCCCACAGGGTGGCACAGTTGTCAGTTTAGGTTTAAGAAGGGTGTTCACAAGCTCCACCTTTGTGGCCGTTATCTGCTCTTGATGCAGCTTTTTGTCAGGCTCTCACTGATGTGAACTTCACAGCAGACAATTATACCAACAGTCCATGTGGCAAAGTGTAGATGCAGAGGTGTAATAATTATTAGTAAAAATGAATAAGTAAAAATACAAAAGACTGAAAAAGTGAACAAATTATATTTAATACATTTAATGAAGTATATGCAGTATACAGTATATAAAGTATATGTATGTATGTGTAATATACAGATATGCACAATTATATAAATAATACAATTCAAAATATATAATATTTATAAAAACAATATATAATAATACATATAGTTTTTAGTTGTTGGTTTAATATTACATTTTACATTAATAGCATTAGCATTAATATATAATGATATAAATAATACAATTATAAATATATATGAATAATTATCTCTAAAAATTATATATATATATATATATTAAATTAATATAATTAATATACAATTATATAAAAATCTATATATATAATTATTTATAAATAATAATATATAATAAAATATAAATATAGTTTTTAGTTATGTTGATTTAAAATGTATTACATTACTAGCAATTAAACTTGAAATGGCCTATTTTTTTTGAAGGCTCCCTGTGTAACTTACAGAGAATAAGTGACAGAGACAATTTATGAGACATATAAGCAAATTTATTTGTAAGCAAATTGGAGATTGCAATAATTGTAATATACCCAAATGAATCTGAAGTGAATCAGTCAGGAGCCTGTGAATCGTAATAAAAACAAATTGTGAAATGTACATTGACAACGAGCCCTATTGGATACCTTAATATTTATTGGTAGGCTGCATAACCAGCTACAGATTTAACCATAAATTAGATTTATTTGCACTAGTCACTACCTCTGTTTGCCAGACTTCATTAACTCAGCACTAATGCTAATCAATACTAATCACTAAAAGATAATCACACCTAAAAGCTGTACGTCAATCATTAATTCAATCCAACCAAAGATTTTATTGATCTCACTTTGTATAGTGAGTCAAAAAGATCAATCTTGCTTCGATTGACAGAGAATAGGCAAATCCGGCAGTACCTGTGTCTTTTTCATACCTCTACCTAGAGGGCACAGGATGGATTTCAGTCCAGTGAAGAGGAAATGAACACGCTGGCTGGCATGTGCTCAAACTGGCACGCCGGAGGCTTGATGGGCACAGCGTGCCAACCACACTCACAAACCCAGTGACCTTGGCAGTCTCAGCGGAATGAACCCCTTCCTCACCGTACAGAAATCGAGCGACTGAGAAAAGAGGAAGAGACAGAAAGATGTGTCGAGAGAGGATTTGCACATGCTATTAATGTGAAGAGGACTCGCGGGTCAAGGCCTTTTATTTTGGCTGGGTGTGTTTGGTACTTCACTGGCAGGCTTTTGATGCCTCTTGTGAAGAAAACAAGCTCTCAGGTTTTGCCCATGGCCTCTCGACACTCAAGTGTTGTGATGTGGCTGGGTGATGAAGCTTTGATAGACTTCAAACAGACTTTCCTTTGGCTAGTGGGTTATTAAAATAGGTGCTGTCTACTTCTTTTGGCTTCATGTCAGTATAGAGACGTCATGAATATCCTGTGACAGATTGCTTGTAAGCCTGGTCTAAATCCCACAGATCTATTTATATGAAGTTGTTCTGCTCATCATTCATACTTAATGATTATCAAAATGAGGTAATTAGGATTCTTTCATGCATTCCTTTAAGGTTCTTTCATGCCTTTGTGCTGTTGGCATATATCAGAAAAGTGTTCTCAAAATGCAGTTTAATAAATAACTAGTCATTTTACAGGCAGTTAACATTTTTAATTTTTCATTTTAATTGTTTTTATTTATTTATGTTTTTATTTTATTGTTGCATTGACAGTGTGCAAATGTTTGTGTTGGTCTGAACAAATGCATTAGCAGATGTTCATTCAAATTAAAATGTTTATCGCACTGATCTCAATATTTATGTCAGTTTGAACAAGATTTTATTCCAAAAATAAAAACAATAAGTGTATTCTATAATCTATTTATAAAATTGTTTTGCAGTATATATATATAGAAAGTTAGAAAATAAAGAAATAAATATTTGTTAAAACATATTTTGAAACAACAGGCAATTTTTTTACTTGATACCATCTGAAACATTTTTTTTTACTTTATTTTAAACATTTAACTTTTTTTGCAGAAGTGTACTTAAAATGTTCATAATTTACATTTATGCATTTGGTAATAGGACTGTGTATTGAGTCACTTTTCCTTGATGTGATTCATTATCTCAGAATCAAACCCTTGACCTTGGCGACCTTGTTCTACCGTTTAATCTAAAAGAATACTTGTCAGTTTTGCAGCGGACCATTTTTGCAGCTTGCAGTCAGTAGATGCACTGAGGAGGAAGTTGTCATTGTTGAAACAGTATGTTTACACAACTCTTTTATTTGAAAGCTAATTTTTTCATGATATACATCACCACTGGGATTGCAGTGACAGTTTAGCAACTGACATGTAGCAAATGAACATAAAAGATATCTATTTAATTTCTCATATTTCTAGCTTGCAGAGTTCAAGCTAATCTTTTTTACCTCTCAGAACTCTGCGCTAGCACTTTGATGTGGGAAAGTTTGTAATGGTGAATGTTACTTTTGATCTGAATATCATGCTAATGGCTTCAAGCAAAAAGGACAGGTTTAAGGAAATAGTACTAAAGTAAATTTGCATATCTGTGTCTGGTTTTTAACTTGAACCGGAATTAATCTTCCAAAGGCTTTTGAGGGGCCACGTTTTATTGATGCAGTAGTGGAATTGTGGGTGTGCTTTTAGAAAGCTTTGTTGAGCTCTCAGTAATATTGTCTTCCTCAGCCCCAAGTTAGAAGGGAGTCTCAGTACTTCTGAATCATGAATCATTATGATAGCCCTGCTGATGTTTCAGGCCACTGGTAATCGCAGCCTCTGGCTAACCTCGACCTAACCTGCTGAACCTAGCCAAGACAAAGCTGTTTAGGCATGAACTACATCCTTTTGTATGTGGAGACTTCAGGAGTATAAATCAATGCCAGGGCAAAAAAGGAGTCAGAACTTTTCAAGAATTTCGGGAGGATTCATTGTGGCGCTGTGGAATGTGCGCAAGATGAATGGCGTTAGATGAGTATGAAGAAAGTATGAGTGTTGGGGAAGTTATTCCAAAATAGTAGTAAGTTACTGATTTGTTTTGTACAGCAGATTGTAATGGTATTACTTTACTGTTCAGACTGACTAGTTATCACCTGAACCATTATTTGGCATAGATTAAATCCGCTGCCATTTAGTTTTACATTTTCTTTGTGTTTTTTAAATGAAAATGGGGCACTATTCTTACATTCAGCCCCTGACTGAACATGTTTCTTAGGGGTGTTCGCAATTTTGGATTCAAAAACAGCTAAATGCAGCTCAGTGGAATAGAGCAGGCTATTTTTAACTTGACACACCATATGAAATGTACTTCTGCCTGTATCATTAAAAAAAGCGTGAGACACAAATCAACGGCCAGAGACGATGGGGGCTTCCCCGCTGCAAAAACATTGAATGTCAGAGATGTCAAATCCACTATGATAATGAGTCAAAGTGGTTGTTTCAGTGTTGCTAGTATTCATGATGTCCTACATTTCTGTGTTCTGATTGGAGCCTGCAGAGAATGCTTTAGTTTGTGTGTAGCGCAGAGGATAATTTTTGATTTCATGCTTATGGAATTACTGCTATTCTTTGATGTAATTGATATTAAAAGCAGTGGTTGACCGATATTGTATTTTCAATGGCTGATTTCGATACTAATGTCTAGAGCCTGGTCAGCCGATATAATTCCATATGAATGAGCACTCAATATTTACTCAAAAAGATATTTAAATTTGTTTTAGCATGGACTGATAATTGGTGAATTTTTCTTCTTTATTTTAACATTTTGAAACAACACTTGAATGCTATAGCTACAGTCATACAGAAAGTTAAAAATATATAAATAAAATCTTTTTATTCTAAGTATGGAACCAAAATAACTTAAAAATCATTCAAATAATATGATTCACAAAATTACAACCTGTCTTATTAAAAAATGTGACACATGCAAAGCACAGTTAATAAATAGACATGTTTTTTACAAAAAAATGTTATGTACGTGTTGATTGTTGGGTTCACAAATATTCACAATTTTGTTACCATGTAGATGTTTATGACAGCTTTTGACAGATTTACAAATGCATTATTTAAACTGTTCAATCCAGCCAATTATAGTGCACATAGAAAATCTGGCTCTAGTAATATCATGTTGGCCAAAACATGGTAATATTTTGGTGCCAAACACAAAGACACATTCATGCTGTGTGTAAGTACATTTTGTGTGGCAATTTTCACAGTACATATTTAGCAACCCAACAAGTCTTTTTGGTAGTGATTAACTGACATTAATACTCAGTTTCTAAAGGTCTCCAAGACTTTAATTTAGTAGCACGAAGCCCTCAAGCTAAAATGGTCTGTCTTCCTGCTGCTTTTGGCTTCTCAGCTCTTTATTTAAACTCTTTTACAAGTAAAGAACTTTGCACACAAATGAGAATAGTTTATTTTGGCTCAAAGCTATTTTACGCTTACTCTTCCACATAAAAGCTTTGTGAAATTTTCTGTTGATGCAAAAATATCGTTAAGGCCTTATACTACAGATTGATGAAAACAGATTTCCATTGCGACAAATCCGGACTGTCAGAAACATTTCAGGTAATCGCTTGTTCTTGTGGCTGTTTCCCTCTAGACGTGGAGCACAAGGAAGATGAGGGTGGGGACTCTGCAAAGAATGAGGTAAAACTGTCTTCCTGTTGTGCGCCTGTCTGTGATGATATATGTGTGCACGTTTCTGTGTTTCCGTCTGTGAAAATTCAACATTTCCGTTAATTTCTCAAGATCTTCGAAGAACATTCCTTGGAAGATGACATGGAACCTATTTTTCAAGCCACTTGATTATGAAAGAAATGGTACCCTAATGGTGAAATATCAAATACACCTGGTCCTCTGCTTTAAAACAAGGGTCCCTGCTCTCTAGAAGCCGTCGGACCGCTCGAACCCTCTCCGTACTGATGAGAACCTTTAGTTTGATAGTCCCCCACCAGCCATTCGCGAAACGCTCCAAAATAATTCTCAGACAATCCACCTACTTCCTTCCTTCATTTTGGATCGCGTAGATAGATAAGCACACTAAAACAGAGAGAGAAAAAGTCGTAAATTTTTTATTTTCCTTTTTATTTTTATTTTGTCCCTTTAAACAGGGAGCTCGAGGGAGGCTCCGTGGGGGAGTGGGCTGGGAAGTCAGCCTCCGTCAAAGACCCATGCCCAGAGTAACCTTCCAGGCCGGTGACCCTTATTACCTTAGCAAGAGGACCAGGGAGGACCAGCATTTCTATTATAGCAGACGGCATCCCGAATAGATTCCGCGAAAGCCAAGTGTATTTGATGAGTCATTTGAACTCGCATGAAGGTACCATTTATTTCATGAGGCGTCTTACTGGCTTCTTCTCACACAGAAAATCTAGTGGTTTACTCATTATAACCATGCACAGACATGACTGTTATGAATGCAGTGGCTAATCAGAGGTGTTCAAATTGGTAATGGTAGTTTGAGACAGTCTGATCCATAGATATGTTTTTTTGTTTTTGTTTATGATTGGTTATTGGCAGCGATTGCATGGCATTCGTTAAAGTAAACTTATCACATGTTGAGGATTAGTAAAACAGAGTCCGCACTGAAAACCACGCAATAATCGTGTTCATAACGCAGGCATATCGCACGATAATGAACGGATATTGAGTAGCGCGTGAACATGGCTGTGATTATGATGCCACTCTATCTGAAAGTACGTGATGGAGATTTACTACTAATCACAGAACCGGCTTTATTGACGAGATGCACATGATCATCACATTCGATTATTTGCACAGCCCTATTGGCCAATATTAGAGATTTTGAAGTTTATCGGTAATAAATATTGTATATTTAAATGTGCAAGCTTATTTACTCTATTTTGCGTTAGTTTTTAATGTTTAATTAAATGTTTAAAATATTTATATACAAAATATTTGAAATGTTTATTACTTATCGGTATCAGTATATCAGTAGATATATTCATCAACTTATCAGTATCGTGTATACCTAGTTGTGATTGCCAGAGCATTTTTGTGTGGAAAAACAACCAACATGACTTGACACTTGTTGCTCCTGGTTAGGATCAGGGTCATTCCTGGCATGGGATGGGGCCAAGAGCAAGTAGAGGATGTGGGGCCCCCTTAAAGGATGGGGCCTGGTACAGTTGGCCCAGTTGCACCGCCCTAAGAACAGCCACAGTTGGCCTTTGTATTGTTTAATTCTAACTTATGAATTTATTTCACTAAATATTGGAGACATCTTGAATACCAAGATCAAGAATGAGATATTTCAGGAAGAAAATCAAAGGTTATATCATCATTTCATTTTTTTGGTCTAAAAGTCTGAGTCATGTTGAATTTTTATACACGTTACATGACCGTGGGGAGCTGAAATTGTTGTGATGTGTCTTGACTTGAATGTGAAGCATGATTTCTGCTCCGCTAGTGGCATTGAAAGGTTTCCAGAACACTCCTGTCTGTCATTTGCTGATCACACAAATAGTCCCACCCCAGTGTTATTTTTTAAAGAAAATCCAGTTCAATATAATTTAAGGGACATATTAAGAGGTACTTTACCATTAATTTTGGTTCACAACAAGAACGATAACTATATTTCACACTAACAGACCGGTGACACTTCAGTATAGGGACCAATTCTCACTATTATCTACCTGCTTATTAGCATGCCTGTTAATAACATATTGGCTGTTTATTAGTACTTATAAAGCATATATTCTGCATGACCATATTCCACATCCCTAATCCCAATACCTTAACAACTACCTTACTTACTATTAATACGCAGCAAATTAGTAGTTTATTGAGGCAAAAGCCATAGTTAACGGTTTGTTAATAGCAAGAATTGGATCTTAAAATAAAGTGTGACCAACAGACGATAACATTCAGCGTATTATAATATTGCACTGCAATTTTGTCATCTGATGGTTAAAATGCTCGAGCTCTTTAAGGTCAGGTGTATTCTGATTATATCTCAGTGTTTTTATCATTCAACTGATGAAAAAAATCATTCTGAAAGTTATTCCAATGATAACGTTTTTATGTGTTGTATTGTTATTGTTGAGGAGTGGACTCCACAGTTCTTATAGAATTTGAAAAATTATTAAAACTTTATAGTTATAGCTATCGTTATTGTACCTAGTGTGATTAGCCTTTACTGATGGGTTTGATGGGTACAAAAAAGGCTGGTAAACACTGATTTAGATCATTAATTTATCGCTCTTAAAGGAATAGTACACCCAAAGATAAAAGTCTGTCATTAATTGCTTGACTTCATGTCGTTCCAAACCCTTAAGCCCTTCATTCATCTTCGGGACACAAATTGACATATTTTTGAATAAATCTGAGAGCTGTCAGATCCTGCATAGTTGTTATCGTACTCTTGTCAACGCACGTCGAAAACTAACTCTGAAGAGAAGAAATAGTTGAATAAAAGTATTCTCATAGCTTCATAAAATAATGGTTGAAACACTGATGTCAAATGGACTATTTTAACGATGTCCTTACTACCTTTCTGGGCCTTAAACGTGGTAGTTCCGTTGCTGTCTATTTGCTGAAGATTTCATAAAAAAATATCTTAATTTGTGTTCCAAAGATGAGCGAAGGTCGGGTCATTTTTGGGTGAACTATCCCTTTAACACTCATATAGTAAATCTCTAATATCATTGCAGGTATAAGTGGTTGACAGTTTTCCTACTGTGTTGCATGGTGAGAACTGCTCTGTTACATAACATTCTTTTTCCTCGGTAACCAAAGGGAGCCGACCAATCGACATCAAGCTCCCCCCGCCCCCATTTTTTTCTCCAGCCCTTGCCACACTGTGTTTGAGGATAAGCCATAAAAGTGTCAGAGATCCCAGAAATACGGCCAAATTAGCCGGACACACAGTTGTCTCGTGAGTGGACGTCGTAAAATTCCAGAGAAATGGGCGTTTGGCATTCTTCACGCAGAGAGCAGGAATCCTCCATCGGGAGCCTGGGAATTTTTTTTTCTCTCTGAATAGGCACATTATGGAGAGTGCAGATCGTAACATGTCATTTCTCTGTTTGCTCTCCGAAGGTCTGTGCAGTCATGTTTTCTCGAAGCAGCTCCACACCGGACACAACAATTCAGCAGGAAACTCTATTGAAAGGGGCCTTGACATGTTTCCTTCCTCTGGCTACGAGGCCTGAGCCGCATACAGTCAGCAGAGCTTTTTTGGCATTGAAGGGGTGGCCCTAAGGGGGGGAATAAAACCCAGCCTGCTTTCACATTCTGATAGCAAAGGGGATCATGTCTCTTTTTTTATAAATGCCCAACGCTACAGTAGATTCCTCTGTCCCACCCCCATCCCGTTCCCTTCACTCCTCCCCCTCTCCCCTCACTACTCTCTCTGCAGTGGAAATGAACTCCGTACTATGGATATAAGGGTGAAGATGAGGTTTACAGCGAATTTCCAGCGCTACTTGCAAGACAGCCTCCTGGACAGCCGCCAACATTCTGCAAGTCCCCTCTAGCCAACCAGAATTCCTGTTGGGAACCACCTGACCCTGAATTCCCAGACAAAGAAATGTTCATGCTTTCTGTTTTTTTTTTTTTTTTGAAGCAGTCTCCACTGAGCCAAGAGTGGGGGCAAGAAAAAAGTGACTCACACGTTGGATTTAAAGTGCCGAGTGCAGGCGTGTATGGGTAGGTCGGCTGGCTTGTTTGTTGTTGATAGTGCAGGGGACAGTGTGCATGTCTGAGTAGACTTGCTGGAGGAGGAATATGCTGACTTCAGGTATTTCCAGGAGACTTGTTACGGACCGTCTGCCCTGGGTAGCTTAAAGGAAACCCATCTCTTTAAAACCAGAGTGCCGGACCGGGCTTAAATCATTGCAAGTACAAGACAAAATGCTTTGCTTAAAAGGTTTTTTTCTTTCTTTCTAGCCTTTCATGTTATCACAGGGGGATAGCAGAGAGCTGAATGTATTTCCTGTTTTACTGCCTCTGCAGGATGTTGTACATAGGGCATATATTTGGCTTTGTTCACGTTTGAAAGTTTATACTTGGTTTTTAAGTGTGCCGTGATCTGACAGTTTGCTTTTTGTGGTTATTTATACAGAGACGTAGCATGTTTTAGCTCAAACTAATGCGTTTAGGCTTATTTTAAAAGGAAAGTTTTGCTTTTGAGCTTGAAAACAAAGGTAATATGCTTTTTTTGTCTGTCAGATTTGGGTCGGTACTGCAAACATGTAAAACTGGCAGCGGTTGTCGCTTGTGTTGAAACGGAAATGCGGTGCGTGTCTTTTTAAGGATATGCAAATATGAATGAACCGAGTGAACCTGGGAACCGCGTGTGATTAGTGCGCTGCCAGCGCTTGCTCGTACTCTGAGTCAAGGCTGCTCTGACTGAATGAAGCAAGCAGACTTTTGTACTTCAGCTGTTGACAATTCATTCACAGTTATTCACAGGAAATAGCAGATTTTAGACAAAAATCATTTTGAGCAGCTTGAAGGCTTTAAAAAACTTTAACATTAAGGCACTTAGACTAAGACTCATTTAGCATGCTTGACCTCTGCTGCACTACTAATTTCTGAGTCTTTAATGGACCCAGTACAATCGCAAACTAAATGCATCATCTATTCTCTGGACTTGGGAGGCTAAAAAGTGAACAGCCTTTGTTCGGTCCCCCACAAAGTCACATCAAAATAAATGCGATTGTCACACAGCGCGTTAGCCATTCATCCCCTGCCTGTTGGAATTTCAGTGTGCACTGCTGTGCTGCCGGCATTTGAATTAAATCACACTTCCTCACATTGTAAAAAAAGTTTAAGGGAACAGTATTTATTAAACATCGTTTGCTTGGAAACCGTTCATGATGTTTTTATGCGCTGCAGACTGACTGTCCGTCAGCTGTGTTCAACAAATTTGGCTTTTTACAGATAAAATAAATAAATAAAATAAATATTAAATTTTCTTAAATTAATATGAATATAATGTTTTATAACTTATTATAATTGCTATGGAACGTCAAATAATAGTTCACCCCAAAATGAAAATCTGCTGAAAATGTACTCACCCTCAGGCCATCCAAGATTTAGATGAGTTTGTTTCTTCATTGGAACAGATTTGGAGAAATGTAGCATTACATCACTTACTCGTCACCAGTGAATCCTATGCAGTGAATGGGTGCCGTCAGAATGAGAGTCCAAACAGCTGATAAAAACATCACAATAACATCAGTTATGAAGTGAAAAACTACATGTTTGTAGTTAACAATTCCACCATAAAGTTTTTTTTACTTCAAAACATTGCTTCTGCTAAAACACAAGTATGTAATCCATAATAACGCTTCCTTCAGGGAAAATATATATATTTATTTTTCTGAATCAAGAGAGAAGTATGCAGAGATCACATGCTGTTTATAAGTGAAAATAGCCCAAAACAGTTATGTAAACAAATATGTAGGTGGATTTTGATGTGAAAGGACATCATCAGGAGATGGACTTTTTGACGTGAGGAAGCATTATTGTGGATTATGGAATGGTATTTTGGCCAGAAGCGACAGTTAATTTTTTTTTACAAACGCACAGCTTTTCACTTCACAATATGTTAATTGATGGACTGGAGTCATGTGGATTATTATGAGGGTTTTGTGAGCCGTTTGAATAACAACAGCTTCATTCTGACCGACGGCACCCATTCACTGCAGAGGATCCATTGGAAATCAAATGTAATGCGAAATTTCTCCAAATTGTTTGTAATGAGATAACAAACGGTACATCTTAGATAGGCAGTAAATTGTTATAATTTTGTTTATTTTTAAATAAGTACATTTATACTAACAGGCCTATATTATAATTGTATTATATATATATATTTTTTTTAATAATATTAATGCATTATTTAATTATTTATTGAAATATTAATATTAAGCAATATATTTTTCTTTCTTCCCTAAAGAAGCAATGTTGTACAGCATGCTCTGTGACATAATACTACATTTGTTTGTAATTTTCAACCCAAACAAATATTTCCAAGGCTATCATTCTTGCAATGTTGGGTTTACCACATACATTTTTGCTCAAAAAAACTGATCAGTGTTAGTCAGTTTGCTAATGTTAGCTTGTTAGCATGCTTAAATGATCACAATTAACTACTAAAATGTTCATTTTATCACAGAAACCAAATATTTAAAACTGTAAGGCATAAAAGTATGACAAAATGCATGAAATAGTAACAATGGTCTGAGGGCAAATGAAACTTCCATTAGCTGGCCCGAAAGTCTCTCACACTAGCCTCAGGCCATCCTTATGATCATAAATCATAAAAGTATATTGTTTTTGTTAAGTAATGCTGTCTTTTCATTCCTATGTCATATGAACAGCAACACATTCAAAGGCCTAACATGCCAAATAATAGGACTACTGGTATCCATGTGCAGTAGCTGATCATGGAATTGAATCGAATCGTCATGTATATAAAAAATTACAATAAGGTTGGAAAAACTGATTTGCCAGAGGAGCTTTCTTGGAAAAGAGGCTTGGTTGATCATTGTAATGTGGAGAGCAGCTTAAGGCCATGGGTGTTTCCTTTCAGATATAGGTAGCGCTCCTAAAGGCTGTGCTGTCCTATAATACAGCACACCAGCTTTAACATAGAGCTTAAAAACACACTCTCACAAGGTTACCCTTCTTACCTTTCAGTGTTGGATGTATGTGCACTGTGAATAAGAGCTTTAACTGAAGAGGTTAGTTTAGTTCTGTAAGCTTCTGTATTATTCTATGTGGCAATTTTTGGATTAAGTGAAAGTACAGCGTTATAGATACCATTACAGTACATCCACATTTGTAGTCCCATAGTGGCTTAAAAGTAAGTTTTCTTAGTGCTGATGCTGAGGTTTACATCTCATTACTTCAGTGGCTGGAGGATATTCTTTGTTAGTTAGAAATTTAAGACTAGTACTAATTTCAAAAACATTTTCTCTAAGTACATCTCTGTGTTTTTAGTATTTTATCTTTGCTTTTTATCTTTTGGACAGCCACGCAGAAAACTAGGACAATGAATGGGTAACTTTCAAGTTTTCATGCTTTTAATAATCTTTACGAATGCATTTATTCAGTAAATATGTATTAAGCTTTTATTCAAATGATTCCAACAGGACAGCTTGCTGTAATTGTTGCTGTTTGTTGTTGTATTTTTCTCTTAGGAATATTATAAATACACTTTTTATCTGGTTATTTTAAGCTCTCTGTTGTGGATGACATACTGCTTATATATCTTGTTATTCCTGAGCTGGGCCTAGTAGTTGTGGCTGACAAAGACTGTAAAGTACTGTAATCCTGGAACCCTCCCCCTTTCCTTCCTTCTCGTCTCCCCCTCCCTCAATTTCAAGAGCCAGACTCACTACAGTGAGGCCCCCAAAGAGGGGCATTTACAGCAACAAAAAAACACACACGTCCAGAAGCAAATCTCCACTTATAGCCGCAGTGCTTTACTCTCCTCCCCCAGTTTTTGGGGAGTCAGTTTTCTATTGATTTATTCATTCTTATATATAAATAACCCTTTCCTTCTTCTTGAGTCGACATTCTTCTCTCCCTGTCACTGTACAATTTGATATACAATAGTTAGTTGCCTGCAGTATTGGCTGCCTCTGTCGTTATTTATAATCAGTTTTGACAATCCTGTAGTATCTATGATAGCTCTGAATACTTAAGGGAGTTTTTCAAGCTATTCAGAAGTTATGTGTGCGTTTTATATCAAAAGCAGGCATTTTTACTCTTCATCAATCACATGAGTTCAGCTTGTTGTGTGGAATGTAAATTGTGTACATTTAAAGCGAACAGAGCCGCAAGCATGTGAGTTGAAATCAGTCTTGGGTAGCTCAAGATAGTATTTTCTTTAGATGGGGGTTTCAGATTTAAATTATATTCTGATTTAATCCTGTTTATATGCTTGGCTTGAAATGATTAGACTAAGATTACATTAATGATAACTCAAGCCACTGGTGTATGACAGAAAATCTTATATATGGTATAAGTAATTGTACATCATGGTGACAGCGGACACCATAACGTAGTTATTTTTGATAGAAATTCAACACAAAATGTTTTATATATTTTGAATAACAGTGATGTGTGATGCATAGTATTAAATGTAGTGATTTAAATACTTCTGAAGTGAAAAGTATTGCATTAATAAAAACAAAATCATAAGTGAATGAAAACAGTGTAAAACTATTTGCCACATAAATATATCTGATATGGTATAGCAACGTCTGCGTGTTTCTACCATTGCATGTAGTATGTAGATCCACTTGTATGCAACAGTGGGTCTCAACTTTTGTGACTCCCCCATTGTCAAAGTCAATATTCAAAGGAGTCTCTGTGCAGGCTGTGATAATTCCTCTTGTAAATCCACTGAAATGAAGACAAAAATACATGCAAATAATTAATAGTACTTAATTATTTTAAACTTTAGAAGAGTTTTTCTTTTATTGAAACAAAAAATAAATATTGTACAAAGGAAGAAAATTGGATGCTGAATTAGTTACAGATATTTTTTGTAACTTTGTAAAAAAAAAAAGAACTTTGGTCAGACAAAGTTTTACTTTTTAAAAGATGTTGCCACTCTGGTTACTACCACTTTGTTGTGAAAATTAGAAACTTTAAAATCTAATTAATATCTAGTTAAGTACAATATGGTGTCCCCCAAGGCTGTGTATTATGTCCGCTGTAGTTTTCCTGGTCTCAGAACTTTCTCCCTATTTAACACACAAATAAGCTGATGAGTTGAATTAGGTGTTTTAATTAATAAGATAAATAAAACATTCTAGTGGAAAATCAGGAAACTTGGAATTACATTTCATTGTTATGGTAATGATGCAGCTTTATATTTCCTCAATACCACATACCCAAGTTTTTCAAGTTGAATTAAGGACATAGAAGAGGGGGTACAGTGGTCAGCAATTTCCCACTGTTAAATTCTGACCAACAGCTTATATCCATTGAAATATTGCGGCTTAAATGCAATTTGTGCCTAGATGAATTAATTGATGTATTATCTAATACACGTAAGGACCTGAGTGTTACATTTGATTGCAATTTGTCCTTTGAAAAACATATTTCCAGAGTTTTTAGAACAGTATTCTTCAACCTGAGAAATAATGCTAAGTTACGAAACATGCTTTGCTTGTTGGTTTTGAAATGACATGGATTAGGAAATGTGCTATACAAATGTAAAAATTAGACATCTTGCAGCTCCCTTGGAAGTTTATTTAGGCTCAGTTGAGAACTACTGATATATACCGCCAAGTACTGCAGAGATAAATACTTGTACATATGCACAAAACCGCTTGCATACACTTAAATACTCTTTCCACAGTCAACCACTGTCAAAGACAAACAGCCTGGCACATATGGCCCAGCTCATCGAAGCAGTCAGTGAAGCTATACAGATATTTATAAACTACAGTGGGGCTTCTTGATTTAAGGCCACATGTTTCTACTCCACACTCATCCTGTCTATTCATGCAACCATAATGGAGGGAGTGAGCTAAAGAGAGACATAGGGAGAGCTTTCTGGGGACGGATCCAACCGTTTTCTCCGTACACAGACAATAACACACACACTCAGGCGACTCTGCCAGGTTCACGTGTGTGTGAGTGAAATTGGAGATGGAGTTGGACCCCGGCAGCAGAGAAAGTACAGCTGTGAAAGAGATTCACGTGAGAGTGAGAGAGAACGAGAGGACGAGAGAGGTGCAGCTGTTAAGGATTTGCTGTGAGCTGCTTAAGTCATGGCTTGGCTTGTGTCCTCTGTTTCGACCTAATAGCTTAGAGTCAGGTTGGACAAACTCGCTGAACTCTCCAGCGCGCATCCATCTCAGCCACGGGGGGAGCTCTCATTGTTATGAAGTGATCGCACACAGCTTTCACTGCAATGAAAAGGGGAATTTCTTCACAGGTTTCTGCCACTTATCACAATCAAAGCGGCGGCACTTGTGCTTTATCAAAAGGATGGAGATATTTGTGTTGGCACGTGGGATTAAAGTACTATAAACAAACTGAGTAGTCACCATTACTCAAGCGCCGAACTGTGCTATTCTCAGGAAAGCCACTGGTGTTACATGTGCTTTACCTCCTCCTCTTCCTGTCCCGCTGTTCCCTACGTTGCAGGCAGAGAAGAAGGCAAAACTGGTGTCTGTGATCAACTCAATGGAGGACCATGGCGAGGTAGAGTCGGAGCCTCATAAAGACAGCTCCATAATCACCGTCCCACTACTCTGTCCTCCACCGACGCCGCCAACACAGCAGCAACCGCCACAGCCTCAAGCTCAACCTCAGACCAACCTCAAACCCCAGCCTTCTCCCCAGAAACTGCCTCCACCATTCCAACAGCAGCAGCCTACAGACCCAGCCTCTCCAACTGTTGCCACCACCCCAGAGCCTGTGTCTATACGGGGTGGAGACAAGACCTCATCCAAGTCCACTGAGTCGGAGTACGAGGTACGAGTAACTTCCTCATGATCTTGGTGGCTAGGGGTTGATCATTTTGAAATATTGTGTTAGCATTCTGTAGTTTGGGTGGTTGGTTCTGCAGTTGTGGCTTATTTGGTTAGCCGGATAAGTTTTGGGATAAATGTGGGATTTTCCCTTTTCAAATACTGCTTAAAGTTGATCAAATACTGCTTAAAGTTGATTTACTATTGTTATCAAAGAAAAATGTCCAACATTTACAAGTGCTTGCTGACAAGATAATTATTGTCAGAGAAATCCCAGGATTATGCAATGTTATCCTGGAAGTTATCAGGATAACCAGATATGAAATCCAGGTTTAAACATTGGAGTCTTCTGCTGGAGGATTTGTTTCATATGAAGTCTGGGAGTAATTTGAAACTATACTAAAACTATTGTCATACAGCTCTTTGCCTTAAAGCGTTAGTTCACCAAAAAATTACATTTCTGTCATTAATTACTCCAAAAGTTCCAAACCCGTAAGACTATTATTCATCTTTCGAACACAAATTAAGATATTTTTGATGACATCCAAGAACTTTCTGACCCTGCATAGACAGCAATGACACATTCAAGGCTCAAAAAGGTAGTAAAGACATCGTTAAAATAGTCCATGTGACGTCAGTGGTTCAACCGTAATGTTATGAAGCTACGAGAATTTTTTTTGTGTGGAAAAAACTAAAATAACCACTTTATTCTACAATTCTTCTCTTCTGTGTCAGACTTCGACACGTGTTCGTGAGAGTGCCATGACGCATGAGTGCGCATTCCTCTACTTGCAAACAAGCACATCAGGATTTTACATCAGAATGTCTGCTTTTGCGTCAGCAGCACCACATGGACGCGTCGTGGTACTCTCCTGAACATGCGTCAAAGACTGACTGGGACAAGTAGAAATTGTTGAATAAAGCTGTTATTTTTGTTTTATTTGCACACAAAAAGTATTCTAGTAGCTTCATAAAATTAAGGTTGAACCACTGTGATGTCACATGGACTATTTTAACAATGTCCTTAATACCTTTCTGGGCCTTCAACTTGTCAGTTCCCTTGCTGTATATGCAGGGTCAGAAAGCTCTCGGATTTCATCAAAATATCTAAATTTGTGTTCAGAAGATGAATGAAGGTCTTACAGGTTTGGAATGACATGAGGGTGCTACAACATTTGCTACAACAATTGCAGTTCAAGTGTCAGGATTAAAGGTTGTCCATTTATAGCAATCGCCACAGAGTTACCATACAGGCTGAAAGTCTAGACAGTAAAAATAATAGGTTATTTTATGAGCTGTTCACATTTTTTGTATTTATGTAAAGTGATTGAAATCACAAGTTGATCATCCTGTGTTTGTATATTGCAGGATGGCCGAGGTTTCGGCATTGGTGAGCTTGTGTGGGGAAAGTTACGAGGATTCTCCTGGTGGCCCGGCCGGATTGTATCCTGGTTAATGACTGGACGCAGCCGGGCGGCTGAGGGCACTAGATGGGTCATGTGGTTCGGTGACGGCAAGTTTTCTGTGGTGAGTTTGTATTCACTCTTACAGCATACGGTGTAAAATAAGTTCAATCTTAAATGAATGACTTTAATTTTCAGGAAACTTAAAGTTTAAAAGTTTAATGCAATTTAAAGGGATGGTTCAATCAAACATGAAAATTCTGTCATCATTTATTCACCTCCAAGTTGTTCCAAACCTTTATGAGTTTCCTTCTTCTGTTCAACACAAAGGAAGATATTTTAAAGAATGTAGTTAACCAAACAGTTGCTGGTTGCAATTCAATTCCATAGTATGAAAAAACTACTTTTGAAGTCAGTGGCAAAAGCAGCTATTTAATAGAAAATATCTTCTTTTGTAATTAGAAAGAAAAAATTCATACAGGTTCGGAACAACATGAGGGTGAGTAAGTAATGACAAAATTTTCATTTTTGGGTGAACTATCCCTTAAGATTTGTTACAGAATTTGTTGACAGTAAGGGACAAATCATAATTTTCTCTGGTACTTAACATTATGCTACCATTGCTGTCGATAGAGGTTGTATTGTAACCCGCAACATCCCTCTAAATGTTTTGTTGAATTTTTTCCCCGGTAGGTCTGTGTTGAGAAACTATTGGTTTTAAGTTCCTTCCACAACGCTTTTCACCAGCCAACCTACAATAAACAACCAATGTACAAGAAAGCCATCTTTGAAGTGCTACAGGTAGGGATTTGTTTGTGGTAAAAATCGAGGATTGAACAAATCAGATCTTCTCTAGTTTATTGTTATATTCCAAGCAAAAATGTATCTAAAGAAATTGTTTGAATGGCGTGCTTTGCAGGTAGCCAGCACTAGAGCAGGCAAAACCTTCCTCACATGCCCGGAGAGTGACGACACTGACACTTCTAAGTCAGTAGACATGCAAAACAAACAGATGATTGAATGGGCCATGATGGGATTTCAACCCACAGGACCTAAAGGTCTAGAGCCGCCTGAAGGTAAGACTGCTGTTGTTTCATACTGATATCTGCTTGCTTGGCTAAGGGAAATGTCAAGCTTGTTGAAAGGGATAGTTCACCCAGAAATTAAAATTCTGTCATTTACTCAATGTGCTGCTATTTTTTTAGTAGAACACAAACAGAGACTTTTGTTTCTTTTTCAGTGGAACACAAAAGTTTTCATGCAACTCTGTTAGAACAACAGACTATAATGACTTCATTTGTTAAAGGGTTAGTTCACCCAGAAATGAAATTCTTTCATTAATTAATATCATGTCGTTCCAAGGTAGTAAGGGCATCGTTAAAACAGTCCATGTGACATCAGTGTTTCAAGCTTAATGTTATGAAGCTACACGAGAACGCCGGATCCTGCATCAGCGGCACCACACGCATGCATGGTACTCTCATGAACGCGCGTCGAAGACTGACATGGAAGAGAAGAAATGTTGAATAAAATCATAATTTTTATTTTCTTTGCACACAAAATGTATTCTAATTAAGGATGAACCACTGATGTCACGTGGAGTATTTTTAACGATGTCCTTACTACCTTTCTGGGCCTTGAACGTGGTAGTGCAGTTGCTAACTATGGAGGGTCAGAAAGCTCTCGGATTTCATTAAAATATCTTAATTTGCGTTTTGAAGATGAACAAAGGTCTTGCGGGGTTGGAACAACAAGAGGGTGGTTAGTTATTGACAGAAGTTTCATTTTTCGGTGAACTATCCCTTTAAGCTAAAAATAAAAAACACCATAAAAGTGGTCCATTTGACTCATGCGATGCATCTTCTGAATTCATTATATAGCTTTGTGTGAGAAACAGAATAAAATTGAAGCCATTATAACTTCCCCTCTAGTGAGCTGGTAACTTAAGAACCACTGTGACTGAATCACTGATTCAGGTGAGTTGAACTTGAGAACTTGATCAGTGAATGAATTGTTCGTTTTAGTTCAAGTTCTCCTCTATGAGCCAGTTGATTCACAAATTGAACTGATTTGTTCTCCATGACTCAATTGTCAGGTTGCACCAATTCTTGTGTTAACACAACAGCTCACTGAAGGGCAAGGTTTCAGTGATTAATTCATTAAATGTATGTCTCGGCTTTTCCCACAAAGCCCATGTGACTCAAGACGATTTGGAATATAGCGACTATAACAAGTAAAATGTACCATGTTAATTATGTTTTTTTTAATGAACTGTCATTGAATGAAAAAAAAATATGCATGCAGATTCTTCAAAATGTCACGTTTTGTTAATCACTTTTCATTTTGGGGTAATTTCTTTCCATTATTTCCAAGTTTCTCCATGCTACTGAGTTCATGCTGACTTGAAGGGAAAGATTCAAATTCAGTTTTTTGTTGTTTACCAGAAATGTGCAAACCAGTGAGATTTCTGATGGACATTTCCTCAGTTCAGAGATTTTGGAGAATTTTGTGTTTTAAGATATGTATATGTACCATTGTGCTTTTTTCAGAGGAGCGTAACCCCTACAAGGAAGTGTATCCAGAGATTTGGGTGGAGCCAGAGGCGGCGGCCTACACGCCCCCACCAGCAAAAAAGCTCCGCAAGAGCACAGCCACAGAGAAACCCAAAGTCAAAGACATCATCGATGAGCGGACTCGAGGTGAGCGGATACTTTTACTGAACCAGGTCAACGAGTTCAAAGAGTTTCGCTCGTAATGCTAAATCAGGATTAGCGCTCTCATTACTCAGCCGGCAGAGTAAACACAAGAGGGTGTGTCTGGAACCATGACAGGGCTTTTGTCTAATCCTACAAGTTTAAAGAGATGTGTTTGTATTGAATTGTGGCACATGTTCAAACATAGCTTTAAAATGGCACTTCACCTACATGTTGTTCGTTTGTTGTTGTTATAATACATGCTAAAGATTTCAATTACTTCCCATGTTTTAGGGCAGGAAAACCTAAAAGTAGTAATAAAAAGACAAGCTGTTAAATCAGCAGGGAGCTTTATTAAACACTCAAACAGAGGAAACTGGAACAGTTTTGCACCATCTCCTTTGTGGGTTAAATGTGAGCCAAGAGTTTCACTTCACTTGCAACAGTTTTGGTAGTTACAAATGGCTTTATATTTCACCTTAGTTATAACACCTGCTTAATATTTACAATAATTACATTACTAAATGTAAAGGTAATATTTAATAAAAGTTTAAATGTATTTAAAAAAAAAGATTTATATCTATGATTGTAAAGCTGAATTTTCAGAAGCCAATCAGAAATAATTCTAATATGCTCAAGAAACATCAGTTGTGCTGCTTAACGTTTTTGTGGAAAGCGTGATGCGTTTTTTTCCAGGATTCTTTGATAAATGGATAAGTTCAAAAGAATATATTTTTATATATATATCATTTATTTTGTAAGATTTGAAATGTCTTTACTGTCACTTTTTAAAGTATTAATTTATATAAAAAAATTGAAAATGTATATAATTTAATGCTTCACTATACCACTGCTCAGTGCACAACATTTCAAAAAATACAAAGAGGCAAATCTAATAACTGCTGTTTTGGTGACACTTTTGATCTAATGTCAACTAGTATGATGAACTAGTGTCTTGAGATTAACAAATGTCAATGTGGCAACTGGAAAAATTGACTCCGAACCTTGCATTAATATTTAATCCAGTTCAGCACTGAAGATTTTCAATTATTCAGCTGTCTATCATCCATTATTTCTGACATTTAATATATTTAATATATAGTACCACTACAATTAGCAGCATTATATCAGTTAATAAAACATCTGGCATGCTATTAAAATAGTGTTTTGACTAATAAATAATTGAATTGTCGAGGTGATGTAAATGTAAACCACTGGAATTTCCATTCAACAAGCAGTCAAGTTGAATTAGGCCAAATGTGAAACACTGGGAGGTTTTACAGTTTTTAAATGTTTATTTTATGTTGTTTTTCAGAGAGGCTTGTATACGAAGTTCGTCAGAAATGTAGAAACATTGAAGGTATGTGTTACACATACAGATTGAGATGTGTTTCATAGCTGACTGTCTGTCAGTGTTAGAGCCTCGGCTAAAATCTCTCTCTCACTTTGAACACTTCCAGACATCTGCATGTCCTGTGGCAGCCTTAATATTTCCCTGGAGCACCCACTCTTCATTGGAGGAATGTGCCAAAGCTGTAAGGTAAAAGCCAGGGAATTCCTGCTTCTTACTTCCTGGAGGGCTGCTCTGTTTGCCTGATTATAATTTTATCAAGTTACACACATATTATGTAAACAAAAACTTTTATTTTGAATTATATTAATCGCGATTAATCGTTTGACAGCACTAGAAATTAAATTAGATTAAATATTTTAATGGATAAACACAAGAGGGTGTGTCTGGAACCTGACATGGCTTTGCTAATCCTACAAGTTTAAAAGATGGTGTTTGTATTGAATTTTCACATGTTCAAACATAGCTTTAAAATGGCACTTTCACCTACATGTTGTTAACGTTTTGTTGTGTGTATAATACATGCTAAAGATTTCAATTACTTCCCATGTTTTAGGCAGGAAAACCTAAAAGTGAGTAATAAAAGACAAGCTGTTAAATCAGCAGGGAGCTTTATTAAACATCAAACAGAAAACTGGAACAGTTTTGACCATCTCCTTTAATGGGTTAAATGTGAGCCAAGAGTTTCACTTCACTTGCAACAGTTTTGGTAGTTACAAATGTATTATATTTCACCTTATTATAACACCTGCTCAATATTTACAATAATTACATTACTAAATGTAAAGGTCAATATTTAATAAAAATAATTCAAGACAGTGGTGCAATAAAATCTCCGTCATTTTGGTCATACAGATAAGTAGCCTAATACATCTTTGAATCTGTAAAGACTCACGTTATTTGTGCACTCAGAATAACAACGAAACGCGTGCGCTTTTAAGCAAACAGGATGCGCTTTAGGTCTCATGAAACTCGAATATATCTATATATCTATAGAGAAAAAAAATAGAAAGCATGGATGATTTACATGAAATTTAATCTGTGCAACACTGTGCATAAGATGGCTTTCAGTTCAATATAATAACAAAAACGACATTTTGGGTTTTATTCAACTAATAAGGTGGGCACGCTGTGATTTGTACTATATTTTTACTGTAATTGACAGTTATCGGCAAAAAACAAAACAACAACAACACGGGAGTGGAGGGAATGGGAGTCATTCTTCCGGGAGTGGAACGGGATTTTCCTCCAGTTTTTCGTGGGATTGGGACGGAAGAGATTAAAGTTTGTGATGCATTTTGGAAACAGGAGATGAGCCCCTGGTCTAATGCGCCACCTGGCTTGAGAAACCCGTTCTCAAAGACTTACTTTTAGCCATTATTTGGGTAGCACACATATTCTGAATGCCTTCGGCAGAATTCAAATGAGCCATTTTAATCTAGATTAAAAATTAATCTAGATTAATCTAGATTAAAAATTATCTATATATATATATATATATATTAGGGGTGTAACGATATGCGTATTCGTATTGAACCATTCGGTACGAGGCTTTAGGTTAGATACGCATTACAAACCGAACGATTTGTTTGAATAATCCTATTATGGTTGGAAAATAAAAGAGCTTAAAGTGTGTGAAATATCAGTGTCACTGCGCTCAACAACGCAGCCTGCTCCATAGCGTCTGCTCCATACAGCGTTGCAGAGCAACACATTGTAGCAGGAGTCACTGCACTGATCACGTGAGGAGAGACGCTGTCAGCGCGAGCGGTTCTCTGGTGAAGTGTCAGCACAAGCACGAACGCCCAGCGCACGGCAAAATTATGCGAATATTGAGGAAATAATCGCGGACGGAGGATTTGGTTTTCACTGAAGTAAAGTAAAAGTCAGTTTCTTAAAACCAGAGAAGGTGAACATGTTGATATTCTTGTGGAAAAATGCAATCAAGGTCACCGACAGCCAGTTTAGTTTAGCTTTTCTGTTTGTTTTCATTTTAAAAAGCTTATCTTTGCTGTTTACTGCTGTTGCTAAACGTTCTGTAATTTAACAGTCCGTATATAATACTGCATGTGGTGTATGCCATCATGCCTCATCTTATGCGTTTTTGTTAATAAATGAAGTAAGTCATTGTAGGCTGCTGTTTTATTGTTGTTGTACTTTTTAATTAAGAATAACATAGAATCCATCTTTTGTTTTAGTCTTAAAAAGTGAAATAAAAGATGCAATCAAAACAGACAATTATATTTTCTTGTAAAACATGGCTAAAGATCGCAAATTCAAAACCGAAAGTGAAAACATCAGAAGTCCGGTTTATAATAAAGCTAAAGAGGAATTCGCCTTCACAAAATTCAAATCACAAATAATACTAATGACGAAAAATAACTTTTGTTCCCATACAGTATAACTATAAACTATAATAAAAGTTCATCAGCATGCATTGATTTATCCCATGTTGTAGCAATAAATAGATAAATAATAATACTATTATGTGCGAAAGTTACTGAGAAAGTAACTGAGAAAGTTAGTTGCAAAAGAGCGACGTGGGAAGACTGAGTCTAGAGCCCTGATTTGGCATTTCCAATTAATGTAGGCCTGTTACATTCTTATTTGGATTAGGCCTATTATTATTATGAAGTTACTTTTATTATTCAATTAAAAGTACAAAATAATTTCCCCCGCAATAAATACAGCATAACTGATGCACTGCGAGAATAAGATAAGGCTTTTTACTCCTCAATTAAAATGTAAACAAAAAAAGAAGGTATTTTACAACAGGTCTATTAGGCTACGGCTACCTACAACGAATTATAGTCCTATAATTAAAATATTAACACTGCAGTCATCAATAAAAATCAATGAAATAAAAAGCTTATTTTCGTAATTTTTTTCAGTAACCTATGTACGGGCCACAAGAGAAATATAAATAAAATAAATACAAATCTCTTTGTCTCTGAGAGAATAAGCGGCGTCAGTCATTATTCCGTCATTCCATTTTTACTTTCACTTTCTGCTTACAGTGAATTGACAGATTAAGATGTTCACCAGCATAAATATTGCATTTAGTTGGCATGTGTGCAAACCCTGGTGCAAATGTGTGCTTGTGTGATATCCATTGGCTCGCCTTCATGGTTTAAAACAGAAATATTTCCAACATTGCAATGTAACCAATTGCCCCGCCCCCCCGTATCGAAAACGTACCAAACCATGACACCACTGTGTCGTATCGAACCGAACCATGAATTTTGTGAACTGTTACACCCCTAATATATATATATATATATATATATTTGTATTAATCACAATCAAATATAAATACTAAACTACCACCAAACTTTCTCCTCTATTCTTGAACGGTTTTGTAATGGCAAGTGTTTTTCATTTGTCAACCACATATGCCCAGTATCCCTTGATACGAATGAATTAATATTTGAGGTGTTTGTTCTTTTATAGAACTGCTTCCTAGAATGTGCGTATCAATACGATGACGATGGCTACCAGTCCTATTGTACTATCTGCTGTGGAGGGAGGGAAGTGCTCATGTGCGGAAACAATAACTGTTGCAGGTGAGACAGACTGTCGGTAGTGAATTATGATGTATTATTTACAGTTTCTACCTCAATCCTGCATTGATTCCTCCGTTATATCTTTGTTCTCCTGCAGGTGTTTCTGTGTGGAATGTGTGGATCTGTTAGTGGGGCCCGGCGCGGCGCAGGCAGCTATTAAAGAAGACCCGTGGAACTGCTATATGTGTGGGTCAAAGGCTCAGCACGGCCTGCTGGAGCGCCGAGCAGATTGGCCTTGCAGACTGCAGCACTTCTTTGCCAACAATCACGACCAGGACTTTGTAAGTGGCATAAGTGGCACCTTATAAAGCCCCACCTTAAAATGATCACTGACCAATCCTACCTTAGCAACTGTTACTCTCCATTATATTATCAGACAAGCTCTGCTGTTCACTGTGTTACGCATTAGCCTTGAATCTACATAATGTTTAATCACGTAATGTGCAACTGAATGATTATTTAAAGACAAAAAAGTCATTTTCCAATGTGGCACTTCATTCCAGCCTGGGTATGAATAATATACATTTCCATTCAGAAGTTTTGGGTTAATAAAATATATTGTATGTTTTTAAAAGAAATCTCTTATGCTCACCAAAGCTGCATTTACTTAATCAAAAATACATGAAAAACTGAAATATTGTGAAATATGATTACATCTTAAAATAACTGTTTTCTGTTTTAATATATTTTCAAATGTAATTTATTTCCTCTAAAGGCAAAGCTGGATTTTCAGCATCATTATTCCAGTCATCTGACACGTGATCCATCAGAAATCATTCTAAAATTTGGTGATCAAGAAACATTTATTATTATCAGTGTTGAAAACAGATGTTACTAGAAATCTTTTGTAACATTATAGATGTCTTCACTGCCACTTCTGATTAATTGAATGCATTATTGCTGAATAGAATGTGTTCCTGTGGCTCAGTGGTAGAGCTTGCGTCAGCAGTGCAAAAGGCTGTGGGTTCGATTCCCAGGGAACACACATACTAATGAAAATGTATAACCTGAATGCAATTTGTAAGTCGCTTTGGATAAAAGCGTCTGATAAATGTAAATGTAGAAGTATTAGTTTCCTAAAAAACTAAAACAAATGTTTTCGAACCGTACTGTACAATTACATTTTACAGCTTCATAAGCACTTTAGTCTAAAATACACTGTTCAAATCTTCACTTCCTTCCTGTGGGACATTCTGAAGCTTGTCTGAGTGAACAAAAGTCAGAATTATCATGGAAAGTCTGGCAATATCAGGAAATGTTCAATTTGTAATTCCCAGGCCTGGAAAAGTCATGAAAAATTGAAGTAAATATAGATTTTTCTATTCATTTTCAGCGCTAGAAATGACATTGGCTATAATTTACCTTTTTTGCGTGCAATCTATAAAAAGCCCTATCCAGTAATCAGGATTGACTGAAATGGAAAGTAATGGAGAAACCATGAAAATGTGATTAAAAGGTGTGGAAACGAGAGATCATTTCGGAATCATGCTGCAATATGTCTAAAAATTACCAACCCTAATAAATGTGTATTTTGTATTTCCGTTTCACTGACATAAATACTGCATTGTTTGAGCAGCTGTGAGCATTTTAATCAAAACTGGTGTGGTTTACAGTATAAATGTGAATGCTTTGAGAGTTTTATTATGTAATTATATGACTCCTAAGCCATTTGCTTTCCAGACCATGTGAAAGAGCAGCTTGGCTAACGGCCAGTGTGCTGAAGAGCAGCCAGAGAGTGTAACAGTTAGTGCTTTGTGCATTGAGTACACATCTTAAAATCATAGTTTTAGCTTACACAGTACATGTTAGCGAGCGTTTGCTATTGTTAGCGTTATTGAATACTAAGATGTTTAACAAAGACGACAGATAAGCAGCCACACTTAATCACAAGACAATGTTTAATGAAACTGGCCGGTGATACTGCGTTTCTTGTACAGGCGCTTAACAATAACCCCTTGTTACTGGACTGGTTTAACGTAAAGGCCTCTTTGTTAGTTACAGACAGTATGTACAGACAGGTGCTCTTTCATTACCAGAGCAGTGTGCTTTAAAGGCCTCTCTTTCTCTGTTCATCTTGTCTGTCTCTCGTCCACCCTCCTTTTTACTCCTTCTTTCTTCTCTTTCAGGAACCACCAAGGCTCTACCCTCCGGTTTTGGCAGAGAACAGAAAACCCGTTCGCGTCCTGTCACTTTTTGATGGGATCGCAACAGGTTAGTAAAGAATGTCCGCCCTTCCTTTCATCCTCTCAGCAGAAAATAGTGCTGATCACGTTACACTCATCCTGGCTTTTAAAGTGCACTTAGCTTAACTGTTATACTGGCCGCTCGTCGATACTGCTGTACTGCTCACGTTCTAATGTGTGATTTTACAGTGTGGATTAACTGCAATCACAGTTTTGACCCTCTAGACCAGAGGTCTCCAACCTTTTTTACACCCCGGACCGGTTAAGGTTTGAAAATAATCGTGCGGCCCGGGGGGGCTTGGTTTGTGGATAGGGTCTTTAAAACAGGTCTATTGATTTATACTGCTATCAGCACATGTAGATTCGTCTCTTGTCGTCTCTGAGAGAATATGCCCTGTTAATACAGCGTTAGAATTTTGTTTTACTTACTGTTTGACTGAAGTTAAGACGTTGACTGGCATGACTATTACGCAAAGTTTGCCCATTGCTTGTGTGATATCCATTGGCTCGCCTTCATGGTTTAAAACAAATATTTCCAGTATTGCGACGTAACTGCAAACCCCCATGCATATGTATCATAAATGCAGGGATACATGAAAGAGGAAACAAATCGGTATGCCGCGCTGTCTGAAACACGTCTCTTGTGCACGCTTTGGGTGCGAGTACAGTGCGCAATTAACGAATTGAGTTCTGTTTCATTTCTTCTTCTTGTGGTTTTAAATAGCTTTAACGTGTAAATTGGCATATTGATCTGCGAATCACATGCCGAATGGTGGGGTCCGGACCTGGTCCATATATCACAGATTAACCGGGAACCATTAAGCCCTAATAGCCTATATGACAGATCAGAGCAATCTTTTATTGACTAATTTAACATTGAATTTGTCAAATTGCTACTCCATATCAATCACATACAATGAAAATACAATTAGAATAATTAGAAAAATCATTTACGCACAATAAATAACGGAGCGTCATATATATACACATTTTCCCCAGAACGTTCTCGCGTCCCGGTAGGAATTCTTTACACAGATTTCGCAAGTTGTTCACTCAGATTTGTCGTATTTAACGATAGAAAGATGCCTGATCATTTACTCATCCCTATGCCATCCAAGATGTTCATGTCTTTCTTCAGGCGAAAATAAATTAAGGTTTTTGAGGAAAACATTCCAGGATTCTTCTCCATATAGTGGACTTCAGTGGGCATCAAGGGGTTGAAGGTCCAAATTGCAGTTTCAATGCAGCTTCTAATGGCTCTACACAATCTCAGCCGAGGAATAAGGGTCGTATCTAGTGAAATGATTGCTTATGTTCTAAAATAAATAAAAAATGATATTCTTTTTAAGCACAAATGCTCGTCTTGCTCTAGCTCTGCATCCCTGAATTCATGCATGACGTAGTCATGTTGGAGAGGTCAAGAGTGTCGTAGGCGGAAGTACCGACCCAGTGTTTACAAAGCGAACGTGCAAAGAAAGTCTAACGCCCTTTACAAAAAAGGTAAAACAGATGTCGAATGATGTTGAAGTTTGGAGGAAAATATGAGATGGATTTTTTCGCCCTACCCTTCCTTTTTGAACCGGAGTACACAGACGAAGAACTAACCACATGTGACTTTTCCAACTTGATTACATCATGTGTGAAGTCGTAAACAAAGAGCATCGCAGAGAAAGTGCAAGATGAGCATTTGTGGTTAAAAAGTATATTAAGTTATATTTTTTTTTTTAGAAAATGACCAATTGTTTCACTAGATAAGACCCTTATTCCTCAGCCCTTTGAAGCTGCGTTGAAACTGCAATTCGGACCTTCAACCCAATGAAGTCCACTAAATGGAGAAAAATGCATGCACACGCTTTATTTGACATAATTTTTAATATAACTCCCGATTGGATTCGTCTGAAAGAAGAACGTCATATACATATACTCATGCCTCGAGGGTGAATAAAACACAGGCTAATTTCAATGTTTTGGGTGAGCTAACTCTTTTACAGTTTTTCTCGATTGCTAACACACAATTCATGAAACAATTCACAATTTTCTCACAACTATAAACACAATCTCAAAACTACACACCAATTCGTGCAAACTTCAAACTTCCAGGTCAAAATCAAATAGTTTAGTCAAAAACATATTGTCTTTCGTCATTCTCCAACTATAGCCTCAGATGATACTCAGACCTGTCAAATACACAGACTATTTTCCTGCTTAGAGAACACATTGATTTGAACAATGTGATTTGAAATCGGCCATCTTTGTTAATGGTGGTCAGTTCTGCAGCCGGGTTGTTTTGAGCCAGTGCCGTAAATGCCATGTGACTCACCACTAGTACTTGCGTACTACAATGAAACTGCAATAATTAGCAAAAATGAAATAAACAACTTAGTTGTAGATTGTCATGGTGTTTGTGATTATCCCAGGGCTGCTGGTTCTGAAGGAGCTGGGTATCCAGGTGGAGCGTTACGTGGCCTCAGAAGTGTGCGAGGACTCCATCACTGTGGGCATCGTTCGGCACCAGGGACGCATCATGTACGTGGGTGACGTGAGAAACGTCACCCATAAAAACGTGAGAATCGTCCTTCACCTCAGTTTACTGTTACTGAAGTTATTTTAAATCAAGTCTGTACATTTAGCGGCCATCTTGGTAACTTGGCCTTGGCACAAAAACTGAAATCTTCGTAACCTTTGACCATTAACAATAACTTTTAGAGTAATGGTATCATAAATAGGGTTCTTCAGGTTAAAACGGTCAGGATACCAATTCCTCTCATGCGTTTTTCAGTGAATGGTCTTTTTTGTATTTGCACCAGTTCCTATTTGACTACGTCCACAATATTTCATATTGATCAATCTTTCTATTATTTTTTTCCCTTTGTCTAATCTGTTCTTCTATGTCATCCACAGATTCAGGAATGGGGTCCTTTTGATCTTATCATCGGTGGAAGTCCGTGCAATGACTTGTCCATAGTGAATCCTGCAAGAAAAGGTCTCTACGGTAGGAGTTTATTCAGCTGTGTTCTAGCCTTAGTCTTTAGTATTAGTGTTTACACTTTCAAATACCGTTTCAAAGTTTGGGGTCCAAAATATTTCTAATTCAAAAATGCTATTCTTTTAAACATCATCAAAGAATCCTGAAAATCCTGAAATCCTGAATCCTGAAAAATGTATCATGGTTTCCACAAAAATATGAAGCATCACAACTGTTCTCAACATTGATAATAATAAGCTCCAAATCATTGTATTAGAATGTGACACTGGAATTAATGGCGGCAGAAAATTCAGTTTTGCCATTACAGGAATAAATTACATTTTAAAGTATGTTAAAATAGAAAACAGTTCCTTTAAATAATAATAACACTTTTAGTAATTTTACCATATTATCAAATAGATACATCCTTTGGTGAGGCTTTTTTAAAGTAGAATATTACCGCCCCAAACTTTTAAATGGTAGTGTACTGTATATCTGTTTATAACACAGCTCATAGATTTTTGAAGATTTTTATGATAATTGTCATAATGAGTTTTCGTAATGTTTTCATAATCTTTTGTCTTTCAGAGGGCACGGGTCGACTCTTCTTGAGTTTTACCGGCTGTTACATGAGGCCCGACCTAAATTGGGAGATAACAGGCCGTTCTTCTGGCTCTTTGAGAATGTGGTGGCCATGGGCGTCAGCGACAAGAGGGACATCTCTCGCTTTTTAGAGGTGTTTGAACATGACGATTAAGCTGTGCTGAACTTGTCTTATACTGTCAGTGGGGCTTTAATATAAACCAGTAGGTTTTGCTGCCGCCTAGTGGTAAAATGACCTGTTGTGTAGAAACCAATTAACCCATTATATGCTTGCTAGAGTCAATATTACAAAGGTTTAGGATATATTTGATCTAAATTATATTTGATTATCTATTTATTTATTTTGACATTTATTTGTTTATGTATCTTATAGTGCAACCCAGTGATGATCGATGCCAAGGAGGTGTCTGCTGCCCACAGAGCTCGCTACTTTTGGGGTAACCTGCCTGGCATGAACAGGTTAGTTGGAAGTGGACTCTTATTCATTTCTTGATTTAATCTCTCACATTATCATTTTACCTCTTTGTTTCCTTTTCCTCTCAGACCGTTGTCTGCCATGTGCACTGATAAACTGGACCTTCAAGACTGTTTGGAGCATGGCAGGACAGCTAAGGTACTTTTTAGACAAACCCTCGATTGATTTCTGGATAAAGCAGTTTAAATTAGTTTCTTTTCACATTTTTTATAGTTTGGTAAAGTGCGGACCATAACCACTCGGTCAAATTCCATAAAGCAGGGCAAAGACCAGCACTTCCCTGTCTTCATGAATGAAAAAGAGGATATCCTGTGGTGCACTGAGATGGAGAGGTATGACGAAATGCCTTTAAAATGTTCTAAGCTATAAGTCCAAATGTAAACGTGAAACGTCACACTGACATTTGTTCAACAGAGAGATCTCGAGCGCCGGCTTCATTGAACAGTGAGTTTTAACTTATATTGATTGAAATGGCTTGACAAACAAAATTTCTTCCTGTTTTGGTATATTTGATATAATTTTATTTATATTTATTTAGTGCTGACCACTTGTGATCTCCCACTTGACATTATTATTCAAAAGGGCTTTTTGTTGGACAGAAGGTTGTATCATGCCCCTGAGCATAAGATGAGTCATCAATATATTTGTTCCATTTTTTTAATGACATTTTTTTCTGCTTTTAGCAGTGAACCACTTATTAAATTAAAAACGTTAGTAGTATTACAATTTAAAATAACTGTAAATAATATATTTTAAATACAATTGATGGCTGTGATGGCAAAGCTGAATTTTCAGCATCCTGTCACATGATCCTTCAGAAATCATTCTAATATCCTCAAAATCATTCCTTTTGTTATATTATCCAGTGTTTTTTGTGTGTAAACTGGTATTTTTTTTATAAATAAAAGAACAGCATTTATAATATAATTTTTTTTGCTGTAATATTTGATCAATTGAATGTCCTTTAATGTGTCCTGTATGATTATTCTATATCTATAAAACAAAAATTCCAATAAACTGTTCTAGATTTTTCATAATCTGTCTATTCATCACAGGAGTGTTGCGCTTGTGAATACATTTGAGCTAACTTTCTGCCTTTTTCACTTCTTATCAGAGTGTTCGGCTTCCCTGTCCATTACACAGACGTGTCAAACATGAGTCGTCTGGCCAGGCAGAGGCTGCTGGGAAGGTCGTGGAGCGTCCCGGTCATCCGTCACTTGTTTGCACCACTCAAAGAGTACTTTGCCTGCATCTGAACTCAAACCCAGTACAGATGAGAAAAATCTAAACCGATGTAATACCGACAGCTTCCAAAGCAAGCTCTCCTATGTTATTTGCAAGTTCGACATCAAAAAAAAAAAAGGTTATTCATGTTTTGTTTAGATTTTTTTCTTCTGGTTTGGAATAATTGACTTTTTTTATTCTATTTAATTTTTGTATTATTCATTTAAATTTTTAGCAGTGTTATCCAGTATTTGATTTATGTGTGCAAGTTATACTTGAGACATGGCCTCGTTTTAAGGCACTGAGAGACGATGTAACAGTTCGAGGCAGAAATGAGAAAATCTTTGAGACGGATATCACATTTAGTTCGCCCAAACATTTCGTCTCCTGAGTTTTTCGACTGTCGGGTCGCGGATCGATCTAATTCTCGCGGTGCGCATCTTTCCTCTCCTCCAGCATCTGAGCCTTGGTAAGAGCGGGAAAAAAGTGTTCTCTTAGTGTCAGGGGAGCTCTGTCTTAACAAATCCAAAACACCAGATCACAAATACCTCTTTGTTTACAGTTTCTATACACAACTGAAGGTTATAACGGTACTACTGTAATAGGTGACAATATGGTGCTTCAAGGTGGTGAAAAACATTGCAACTCATGTGGTGCTACTACTCAAAACATGATCATGGGGTCACGTTTTGTACCGTCGCCAGGTAAAACGAACGACTGAAACCTTGAGAAGAAAAACAAATAACCACAGGTCAAGCCAGGTCTGCCACATTTCATTTTATATCTTTTACAGCCTTTTTGTACAATATTCTCTGGTGCTCTTTTCAGAAAAAAACATGCCTCAGCCTTTCAGTCTTTGAGGTCTGCTTCCTTCAGTATGCCTGCAATCCGAACGCATGAAACCGCCACATGGGCGGTGATGTTTTTGTCATCCATACCTTGAAATCAAAGGCTATGGTGAGCTAGTTTTGTTCTAGTGTCACACAGGCCAGAATCATTACTGTACAACTCTTAGCGTGCGTGGCGGCCGCAGGAAGGATGGCGTCGGTCGGGCAGTGGTTTTGTCGGCCAGGTGAATCAGCCTTCAACTGTGGCGTCCGCAGGCTATTCTCAGTCAGGTGCAAATCTTTAAAGGTGCGGCTTCACAATGTTCTTCTACCTTTTAATAGCTATTTTTGTGCTGTGCTACCAACAATATCGAGCACTTTTGTATATGTATACTTCTTTATTTCTTTGATATTTGTTTTTAGATCTTCTTGATTTTTGTGAATTGTTATTTTTTTTCGGTTATGTTTAATGATGTGAAACTCTTGCCGTTATATAAGGTAATATTTGTTGTGTACAGTAGGGCTGTGCCAATAGATGTGAACGAATGAGCTAGGATAGAAATAATCCGTCTGGTGGTGAAGGGGCCGAATTCAAATAGCACCCCTTTCATGTTTCCATGTGCTACGGAGTCGCTTTATCATAACTCGCTGCGTCGAGATACAGTATAGTGTCTGCTATATAATCACAACGTGAGTGTTTGTTAAGTATAAAGTAGTCGGATGGGGTGAACTACGTCTGTCTGGTCTCTAGCGTAGATCTGAAAACATTATTATGTTTGCCAATGGTGGATGTTGACCATGTCAATAATTTAGTTATCACGCAAGCTATATAGGCTTAATTTGTGAGTCTGGTTAGAAACGGGCTCTAATGAAATCCTTGTTAGGCTCTTTTTAATTTAAGGCATTGCACTGCTTACATACCTTAACGTTTGTCACGTTAGCAAAGTTGCTTTTATTATGTTCCCAATTTTATCGACGCCAGATTTGTTTCTTTTTGTACATTTTGTACATAGAAATCGTCTGTCGCTTTTTTAATGACCTATGAGATGTACAAATATAATTCTTTGCTAATATATATCATAGAATCAAAACAGCACTCAAATCGCAAAGGGGGTAATTGACAAAATGGCAACAGGCTAATTGACATAAGCTATAAAGCAGCAGGGTGTCTTTTGTAATTCATATTTATACGTGTCGAACGGAGGATCAAACTAAAGAACGAGTTCGCTAAGTGATTTTAACAGTCCCATCTTTACTGCACAGCCCTACATACAAAAGTGTGTCTCGATTTGATTTCTAATTCTTGTTTTAAGTACTAGGAGAGGGATTGTAGGTGTTTCCTAAGGTGCTAAACATTTTATCTAATTGAAAAATTTATTATTTGGAAAATAAATAAACTTGTCTTGATAATGATGTTTTTTTTTATGTTTCTTGTAGTATTGGAGAAGCACTATTATTTGACTCTCTCATATAAAGATATTAACAAAGGCATTTTAACTTTGTACTTGAAAAGAATTATGATAAATGATGAAAGATTCTTATATTGTTTTAGAATAGACATTGCTGTAGTTGGTGCTTATCTGTGGGAAATCATGTACTCATAATGGGAAATAAAAAAAAAAACAAAAACATTGTAATACATTTTGCTGTTAACATGTACTTGTTTAATATCCTGACAGAATTGCTTCTAAGTCCTACATTCCATGCCATATATCCAGCCCTCCATCTTCTCTTGTTTCGTATTTTTTATTTCTTTTCTTTTCTGTTTTGTTTTGTTAAATTTCATTTGCTTTATTTGGGTATATATATATATATATATATATATATATACAGCCTCTTGTTTGCTCTCCGAACAGGTTCTCTGTATATCTCAGTGACACTGTTGATATTTGTGACCTCTGTTGTGTCATATAAACTTCTTCAAGCCTTCTCTTCTTTTGCAATCAGCTCATACAGCAAATGTAGCAATCATTCGCCACCTCTCCCCTTTCTTTCGTTATGTGCCCTGAACGAAGAAAAAAAGGCTCCTTATGTACTTGTGCTGGAGAACACTTGAATAAATGTATTGTTTTTTGTGAGAACGTTGTGTTTTTTTAAGTATTCAAATATTTACCATAAAATGATATATGATTATTAAGTAAATTATGAGTTGTAAATCACTATTAGTTAAATAACATTTAACTTCTAAAAAATTAGAATTTTTTATGGAAAGTTTAAATTATGGAAAGGATGCATAATATTAATATTAAATAATTATATATATATATATATATATACTTGAATAATGTTGTTTTGCTATTTTGCATATATGAAATACTTTGTGTATCTACGTTGTATTTGTAATGGTTACATTTTGGGAACGACAAAAAAACATGTTTTTAAATAATTATATGTGACCCTCTCTGAAACCCAGGCTAGTCTCAAAATCGAATTATTAGATAACGAGCATCAAATTTTGATTTCAACCATTAATTTCACTATGATTTCAATCTTTGACATGGTCTTACTCGGTCAATATTAAAGAAATCAAAGTATCCTTATGAAGGATGATTTTATGTAGAACACTAATAATTACTTTAGCTGTTTCACAGCCAGGGTCACACATTTATTATAAGCTGGAGTATATGGACACAACTACATATACACTTTTAAATAATTACTATAATATATTTTATTATTAATGTTGATATTTTTACTATATATATATATATATATATATATAAATAAATATAATACTTTGTATAGCTATATTATACATGCTAGTGTATATTTGTACATTTTATATTAAGATACATTTATTTGAAGAAAAAAAAACGCTACAAAAAATGTACATCATGCTCTGGTTTGCACGGTTGCCACATTGGCATAATGATCCATCCCCTGTGAATCTGTATAAATGGTACGTACCACTGACGGACAGGACACGCCCATACTACAATGCCATTGGCCGCTGCTGAGGCCTTCGCTGTGTTTCTCCCCTGTGATTGGTCGGCGCCGGTTCTCAGTCTGGATGCTGCTGCAAGCGTAAGGTTTACCGGGCTGGACCAACCGAAGCATCTGCCTGTGTCTGCCGTCTAAGAGGCGTTATTGTTCACCAGTGCTTGAAAGTGAAGGAAAAGCGCTTTTTAAGGATATAACAAAGGAAGTAAGTGCACTATGCCTCGCTATTTTGCATTCACCTGTAAGCTATTTTCAGAAACTCCTCACTGACTAGCCCAGAGATGTAACGTTATTGCTTGGCTCTGTATCGTGTAATTGTATGATGTGGAAAGAATCTCACTGTCTCGCGTCTCGTGTTTCCTGTATATCATTCCTAATGTGAGTTGCTATTGTTTAACTATCGATTGAACGATATTTAATTATCTAGTCAATCAATGTGAATGTCGTATGTACATAAACAGCGCGAGCCCACCAGCAATAAACACGATTAAACGCGAGCGCACGCCCGACATCTGATATTTCCGTTAAGATGCCGTTGTAATATCCTTATTAATGTTGAAAAACCAACGCACGTTTGCATTTCTTGATGCCTTGAGACATATTGAATGTGTTGTGTGGTGTAAGGGCTTGGTCGCCCCTTTGTGTGACACCCTCGATATGGGATGAGTCTACATCACCATCATCATCATCATCATCAGCCTCTAAATGAAGCCTCGTCCATGCAATCTACACATCAGAAGATATTACTGATGCACTGCACATTCTCATGAAATACCTGTAGTCATGTTTACACTTCACGTGACTGCATGCATGCTTTGCAAACGAAAAATATTCTAGCATGAAAATTCAGAAATAATATGTTCATATTTTATAACGTTAATATGAAATATGTGCTATATAAATATATATTATTTAAAAATAAAAGATAGATAGACACAAGTAATATTTTATTTACTATGATGCAAATATTATTTTAAAATATATATATTTATTGCCTAAAACAATATATCATTTTAAACATTTAAATATTATTTATTCAGTTCAAAATTAAATTAAATATATATCGAATTAAATTTAGAATTTTATATATATATATATATATATATATATATATTCTGTTTATTGCTCTAGTAGTTCACTGAATATCCCGTTTCCACAAGAAAGATCAGAAGTTTTCATGGACTTCATGCTGGCCAGAAGAGTAAGGTCCATCTGGATCTCATGGAATATGGCACGGTTCAAAAGTGGGTCATTCCTGAGGAAGGCCTCCATGAGTCATGGCGAGGAACAAATGCTCCAATCATTTTTCTTAAGGCTGTGTTGTGAGGATAGGGCAGATGTAGCTCATGCACTGTACTGTTTCTTTTTATAGTAGGATGTCTGAGGACACGCCCTTATTCTCTAGCTCCATAGTAGGCCCTCCTTGCACACATACACACATTCACCATCAGGGGCTCAGAACAGGGGGGTGGGGGGAACCCTGGGCAGCGCCATGCTGTGAATATGCCGCACCCACCTGCCCCCGACTCACTTTGCAGCATAGGCTCGCATGCACACTTTCACTTGGGATTAGATCATAAGGAAGTACGGTGCTGCAGGGAATGTACAGCAGCAGCTGCGAGCCTACATATATATCCTGCTAACAATCCCACATCCCTGCACAAGCAGCGCTGGAAAATCTGGGTCAGAATTGCTCTGATCGTTTTTGAGCATTTAATATGAATTCCACACCCTGTTTCTGTAGTGTGTTGGATGTTGAGGTTTTGTTGAATCAACATTACTGGAACTTTTGTTGCAGTGCTGAAATTGCATTAATTACTATGTTAAAGGCATAGTAGTCGATAATGTGTCTAATCATGCCAAGCTGACGATAATCACACATGTTGGAGTCAGTTTACGCTAAAGTGAGATTCTAGAATGGCGTAATGCTTTGCCACCTCTTTAAACTAATGTTGTGGAACATTTGGGCTGTGATATGAACGATTGATTTGGACGTTAAATAAGGACATCGTTGGTTTCCATAGACCGAATGTGGAAAAATTGATTGCTGCAAGCTCTCTGTTCAGACATGTGATGTCATTCCAAAAGTATGGGGTGTATATTATTATATAAGCGGGTTATATAAAAGGGTTCCCACTTCCCATGACCATGGAAAACAATAAAACAGTACAATGACAAACTAGCATATATAACGTTTATTAACAAAAATAAATAAGACGAAGCATGGCACACACCACATGCTGTATTATATATAGATTAATAAATGGCAGTTTAATATCACTAACGTTAAATATATATAAATGAATACTTTTATTCAACAATGTTGCATTAAATGGATTTAAGTGACAGTAAACTTATTTATACTTATTACAAATTAATTATATTTCAAATAAATGCTGTTCTTTAACATTGTATTCATCAAATAATCATGAAAAAGTTGAAGTATCACAGTTTCCACAAAAAACTGTTTTCAGTTTTGATAATAATGAAAACCATTAGTATAATTGATCACAAATAATACTGATAATAATTAGGCAGCGAAACAGCATATTAGAAGTCTTTCTGAAAGAAAACACGACACTGAAGACTGGACTAATGATGCTGAAAGTTCAGCTTTAATCACAGAAATAAATTACATTTTAAAATATCCATAAAAGAAAAACAATATTTTAAGTGTAATATTTCATGTTATTATATTTACTGAATGTTTGCGCAAATAAATTCATCCTTCTTTCAAAAACGTAATAAACAAAAAGTCTTAATTATTCCAAATATTTGATCGCTTAGGCTATATAAAATTATGCAAATTGCTTTTTATTTATATATAGGCTATCTATCACTTTCCTAATCACAGCACTTGAAAGCAAAAGTTTTCAGATGTACAATGTTATAGAGTAAGTTTGAGAATTATATTTTACGTTTTTTATTTTGTATTATTATTTTAATTCTTAGATGTGAAATTACAGAAGAAAGCCTCGATAGACATTCACTCTTATCTTATATTGTGACGAATAACGTAGCCTATACTAAGGGCATTAAAGAATTCGAAAGGGCCAGTAGTAGTTTGCACCCCAGAAAATGAATGTCTGTTGTTTAGGATTTTTTATCATAAACAGTTGGCAAATATTGCTGAATTCATCATGTTTAGCTGCTTACGTCTTACCTCAGAGTCAGTTGGCATTCAAGTCTCGCGCAGCTCAGCTCCGTGAACAGTAAATCCCGCCTTCTACACTTTGATTGGCTGTTTCAAACATTTTGACATTGACGAGCACTTTTGAGCCGCTGCAGTGAACCGGAGCGCGCTATATTAATTAGAATTTTGACTCAAATGGGCCGTGCGGGCAATTTGTCTGGGCCGATGGTGGAATATAGTCTACACACACTTAATATAATTCATTATTTATATATATTTACGCAACGGGCCGGCCCACATTGTACAGCGGCCCACCGGGAAAACTCCCGGCGCTCCAGATAGCCAGTCCGCCACTGCACTGTGCTGCGGCTCTGCAGCTTACGCTGTATGGAGCAGAGCAAACCAAGGACTCACACATTCTCAGTCGCAGTCTAGAGCCCTGGTAAAAGATGTACGTTTGTGAAGTATATTACAATTTAAAATAGGCCTGCCTACCTGTTTTCTATTTGAATATATCTTAAAATGTAATTTATTCCTGTGATGCAAAGCTGAATTTTCAGCATCATTACTCCAGTCTTCAGTGTCACATGATCCTTCAGAAATCATTCTAATATGCTGATTTGGTGCTTAAGAAACATTTCTTATTATTAACAATGTTGAAAGCAATTGCGCTGCTTAATATTTATGTGGAAAACATTAATATTTTTTCAGCTGTCATTGCTGAATAGAACATTTATTTGAAAAATAAATATTTTATAATAATGAAAAAAAGCATTTACTGTAATGTTTAATCAATTTAATGCATCCTTAATCATTAGTATTATTTATTTCAAAAAATGACTGAACGGGTTATATAGATCCTGTGTGTTATATAATACACATTAACACTCTGTCTTTGGATCCTCGTAGGTTGAACCATGTCTTCCAGCTCAGCAACGGTGCGCATTCTTATAAAGGGAGGTAAAGTGGTGAACGATGACTTCACACAGGAAGCGGATGTGTACATCGAGAATGGCATTATCCAGCTAGTGGGCAAGGAGCTGATGATCCCAGGTGGGGCCAAGGTTATAGATGCTACAGGAAAGCTGGTGCTTCCGGGTGGCATAGACACCAGTGTTCACCTGAACGAGAGCTTCATGAACGCCAACACCGCGGATGACTTCTACAGCGGCACCAAGGTATGAAAGTCAGAATTTACTCAGTACTATATTATATGTTATTGGTCATACTAGGAATTATTTATCAGTCCATGTTATTCTAAAGAAAATCTCGCTCTACCTCTGAACAACATTTTTATTTGGCTGACATCATCAAGCCCTAATTTTTCAATCCTCCTCTTACAAATTAATTAAGTTTCCAATGGTTAAAAATCAAGTGGTTCCACCTTAACGCCTGTTTCACACATGCTCCATATGCGGTCCATGTGCATTACGTGTGCAGTGCAGAAGCAGCACGGACTCATTGTACTTTCACACAGGACGCGTTTGCAGTCTGCTCCTGATTCGTGGCTGCTAACACAGCATATAGCTAACGTTGTGTTAGGCTATCACAAATATTTGTAATACTGCTTCTGGAACACACTACCGGACCGCAACCGCGTGCAGTGTGAAAGCTTTCAACCGTTAACATGGGTGCATAAATAAATACTAGAGGTGGGCATAGATTAATTTTTTTAATCTAGATTAATCTAGATTAATTTTGGAATTAATCTAGATTAATCTAGATTAAAATGGCTCATTTGAATTCTGCCGAGGCATTCATATATGTGTGCTACCCAAATAATGACTAAAGTAAGTCTTTGAGAACGGGTTTCTCAAGCCAGGTGGCGCTATTAGACCATTCATCTCCTGTTTCCAAAATGCATCACAAACTTTAATCTCTTCCCTGTCCCAATCATAAAAACTGGAGGAAAATCCTGCTCCACTCCCGGAAGAATGACTCCCATTCCCTCCCACTCCCGTGTTGTTGTTTTGTTTTTTGCGGATAACTGTCAATTACAGTAAAATATCATATCCTTTCTTGCCCCAAAATCTTTTTTTTTAAATTCTCAAATATCATTAAAAAGGCAAAAGCCATAAAATATTATGTTTTATATTGTCTCATTAGTATGGAGCACCACACATGACAGACGAGAAAATAATATTGTGTAAGAATTTGTTACTAAGACTTATTAATTTGTGGCCATGTTTTATTAATTAGTTTCCTTGTTTTAAATTAGATAAAGTGTGGCAATTCACCAAAAAACAGAGTAAAAATAAATACGTTGTTGGAACAAATTCTTAACTTATGGCCACAATATCTAATTTGTCCCCGTATGTCATGTACGTTAGGTATGTCAAATCTAATGTAAAAGAACTAGGGAGGTTATTAAAATGGCTTAAGGCTTCAGCTTTGTCACTTCTAAGATGAAATAGCGTGGTTCCAGTTGGGGCATGTTGAGAAAAAGTAGAAGCAAACAATTGAATTTTTTACTTCGAACCCCCCACCCCTTGGGTGACTCCCACCATCTGTCAGGAGCCTGTTATCTCACGACAACTCAATAAGTTCTTCTCCTCAGAAGTAACTAGTATTGGAGTACTGCTTAGAGTGTTGTACTCTAATTCATTTTTCAAAAATGTATTTTGATTTTTCTTGCATTATTTAATGCTATATGAGTTTTTTCAGATACGTATTTTCATACAGTGGAAGATCTGAACTAAAATGATGTGTGATGTAACATCCATTTATTGTCACATTCATTTGTTCTTGTTTTATAAATACTTCAAAAGCAGTGATGCGTTCGCTTCAGCAGCCCTGTCTAAATAAATCCCATGGGTCACTTAGCAGACACTGAGATGCAAGAGTGAGCATTGCACGCTCACAGTCTGCCTCCGTCACCCACAGAGCACGATTCACACTCACAAATACATACACGCTCTTATTCCCAGAGTGCTGGGGGCTTTGAGATGACAAATAAAGAGTTGTTATCGGCGCTGTTATTGTTAGCCTTGGCAACACAAGTGACATTCTCTTCCCCCTCCTCCCTACAGCCATGAGACTCGCCGGGCGCAGGGACAAATGGAGATCAGATTCTGTTTCCATAGATACAGGAGCACTGCTGCAAAGACTGCTGCAAAAGCCTTTCACTTGTGCCATTGTGCTGGAAGACAATGGTGCACAAATATAAATACACGCCCCTTTAGTGGATGTGGCTGCCCTGATTGTGTCAGCTGAGAGATGCTTTTAAAGAGGACCGTTTTTGTGGTTGAATTACTGTTAATCACTGTTTCCTCGAACTGAAAAAAGGCCTTCTACTAATTGTGTTTTTCTGTAAAACATTATACTCAGATATTGTGGGACTAATGTGTTGGCTAAAGCATTATGAGAAATGCATATTATTATTGTATAACATTTTGGTGGATAATCTACACTGTCTTTGACTTAAAACTGGCGCCAAAAACATCAACTCATACCTCATATAGTCTTATACTGAGAGATACACCCTAACATCAGCCTAGCAATGCCCTGGCAACCATCAGAACACCCTCACAATGCCCTAGCAATGTTTAGACCAGCAGCCACCAGAACACCCTAGTAATGCCTGCAATGCCCTAGAAACCTCTAGAGCAGTGGTCGACAGCAGGCGGCCCGTGGGCCCGCAGAGCCAGATTATTTTAATAGCAGCTGGTTCTGAAATAGATCAGTCATGACAGCAATACTCACAATCAGAGTATGAGCGGTGTGATTCTGAATGGAGTGAGGAGTGGATTTTTTAAAAGTCGGAGCAGCGTGTTTTCACTCGCTCCAAGAGCGCTCCACCACCGCTCCATCACGAGTACAATTCATGCAAATGACCCGTAATATAACTGTATATTTAGCAAGAATTCACGTGTTAAACATATTTAGCTAGCTTGATAGAGAAGGATCACTCAAATCAGAAAGAATGTGAAGGCTAGCCTATGATGACCGCAGTGGACATGAGCGGGAAGTTGTAGTTCTCTGGGAATTTATTTGTTCTTTCTGAATATTTTCAGCTGAAAGCGTGATTTACTACAACACTTATTCACACGCAATCGCTCTCTCAATAATGCATTCAAACAAATGTAATCTTACAGTGCTGCCATCAGTCTGAAGGTCTGGCTACTCGAGACCAAGATAACCCTAGCAAAGAACATCCTAGCAACACCCTAGAAACCACCTATGACCAGATAGCAATGCCTTAGTTATAACCAGAACATCATATAAACACTAGGGATGTCCCGAGCCGATCTCAATGATCGGGATCGGGGCCAATTGAGCTTTTTTTTTATAACTGATCAGAATCGGCTCTCCTAATCTGGATTTTTTTTTCCATGTCTGTCCGTGTCTTGCAGTAGGTGGCGGTATTCTCCTTTTAGTGGGTTTGCCAACCGCCATTGAAAGAAAAAGAAGATGCTCAAATGTGTGTGTTCACCCGCCATTAAAACCAAAAATAAGAAGAAATGTGCATGCGTGACGTGAGCGAACCAGTGAGTTCTGTTCTAGCGCAGCACACACGTTTGAGCTTCTGTGCTTAGTGTATTTTTGTAACGATCTCTCATCCATTTATCGTTTACTTTTTTCTGCCATCAGACAATCTGAAGCATCATAATGCACTGCTATGGGTTGCGTCCTCGCAAGATGTTTTTAGATTGTGATTTTCAGATTGTGTTTCAGATTGTCTGACGGCTGACAAAAATTGGCATGCTAAGACTGCAAGCTTCATGCTTTCTAACCATATGATGCAATTATTGTGCTTATTGTACATATAAAATAAAAAAAGTTTATATCAACAGTCCCATATTCATAACTGCGCACACCCTAGCAATAACGAGAGCACCCTAGCAACTACTGGGTCACTCCAGCACCAAAACAAACACGCCCCTACCCCAACAGGGTCTCACCCCTATTTTGATAGCTCCGCCCCACTTATACGTACACATCCCAGTGTACGTCGGGTGTAAGCCTTCTTTTGTTCCACAGACGGTTTCCTCTTTTGTCAGAAAGATCTCTATCTTTCTGTTGTCGCTCGGCTCGGCTAATGTCTGTAATGTGCACTGAGTGCTCTCTCTCCTCGCATCATGAGTAGACATGCCCCTTACTGCTGATTGTACCGGTTACTTTTAGACGAAACCTACGCTCCCTTTCTCCCTCCCATCTTTCCTCTGTAATATCCTCCTCTCTTCCCTCACCTACCCATTTCTCATCTCTGGATGTAAATGCAGCTACTGACACTTTATGCTCTACCTTAAACTCTTGTCTATACGACATTTGTCCTACCTCCACCAGGCCAGCACAAACTGCCCCTTCTAACCCCTAGTTATCTGATGTTCTTCGTGATCATCGTACCAGAGTCCGAGCGGCAGAGAGAAAATGGCAAAAATCAAACGAGCCGTCGGACCTGAGTATGTATCAATCGTTGCTTTCATCTTTCTCCGCTGAAGTCCACACTGCCAAATCGTCACATTTCCATAACAAGATCAACAGTGCTCCAGATATGCGTAATCTCTTCAGAACATTTAATTCTCTCCTCTGTCCCCCTTCACCACCACTTCTATAACAGCTGATGACTTTGCAACTTTTTTTACAGAGAAAACTAAAACAATCAGTAGTCAGTTTTCACCTCCACTCACACAGGACCTCCAACCAACTAGATCCACTGCTCAAACTCCCACCTTCTCCTTCTGTCCCCTCACTGAGCAGACCCAATCCCCACACCTCTCCAAGCAATCTCTCCCACACTCTACCAGCACTCACACACATCATCAACACATCTCTCCTCACAGGCATCTTTCCCACTGCATTCAAGCAGGCTCGGGTTACCCCACTGCTCAAAAAACCTACATTAAACACTTCTCTTTTAGAAAATTACAGACCTGTCTCTCTCCTTCCATTCATTGCCAAAACACTCGAACGAGTTGTCTTCAACCAGGTCTCATTGTTTCTTTCACAGAACAACAAACTGGACGCTAAACAGTCAGGTTTCAGGAGTGGCCATTCAACTCTCAGTCACTGAAGCTCTACGAATTGCAAAAGCTGATTCCAAATCATCAGTCCTCATTCTGCGGGATCTGTCTGCCGCTTTTGACACTGTCAATCATCAGATCCTCCTGTCCACCCTCTCATCACTGGACATCACTGGTATTCCACTTCGCTGGTTTGAATCCTATCTCACTGGTCGGTCTTTCAAGGTGGACTGGGGAGGGGAGGTATCCAAAGCACATCAATTGGTCACCGGGGTTCCCCAGGGCTCGGTTCTTGGACCCCTCCTCTTCTCCACATACACTACATCACTGGGTCCCATCATACAGGCACATGACTTCTCCTACCATTTCTACGGTAGGATAGAACAACCACAGGCTCAGCACCCGCCTACTTCCACTCACTATTACGAATCTACATCCCCTCCAGAAGTCTAAGATCTGCTAGTGAGCGACGCCTCGTGGTACCATCACAGAGAGGCTCAAAATTACTCTCCAGAACATTCTCCTTCACCGTTCCTGGCTGGTGGAATGATCTTCCCACCCCAATCCGGAACGCTGGATCCCTGTCAATCTTCAAGCAACAACTGAAAACTCATCTCTTTCAACACTACCTGACTTCATCATAAAAAAACTTTCCCTTTTTCTATATCTTCATCTTTCTCTTTACCTTTCTCTCCTTCCCTTGCTAGCTTGTATTTATTTGAACAATGCTTAAGACTTGGTGTTAGGGGCACTTCCTCTGTCTGTTTGCCTCTTCAAGATTAATCGCTTTATATATTCCCCAATTGTAAGTCGCTTTGGATAAAAGTGTCTGCAAAATGACTAAACGTAAATGTAAATGTGATTGGCTAAAAGTTTGTTCTGGTACTGGGCCCGACTCAGTTTTCTAAAGCATTTTTGAAAAATACATACCCCACCTTTAATAATGAAAATTATTCAATTTTCATATAAGTCATTTTGGATAAAGGCGTCTGCTAAATGGATAAATGTAAATGCATATAAATGCCTATAAACAACTACTCAGTGCACTGTGAAACAATGGCTTAGTAACTCTTCTGGATACACTTTGAATACAGTTCTCAAATGCAGGTCTAATTTAACCTTGATTAATGTTTTCTGAGTGCTGTTATGTAACGTGTCATTTCTTGCAAAGCTTTTGTGGGCATGTTGGTATTATGTTATGTTGTTGTTGGCCCACTAAGCCGAATGATTGGTATTGATGCTGTATGGATCCCTCAGCAGTCAGTCTGCTGTTTGTTTATTTCCAGGCTGCTCTGGCTGGAGGCACCACTATGGTGATTGGCCATGTACTGCCAGAGAAGAACGAATCATTGCTGGATGCTTATGAAAAGTGCCGCTCTCACGCTGATGCCAAGGCCTGCTGTGATTATGCTCTTCATGTGGGAGTGACCTGGTGGGGACCAAAGGTACAAAGTGTGTTTGTTGAGTATACAAAATCTGTCTCCATAGTTGAGTTTCCTAAATTGATTACAGTTTTTTACTGTTTATCACTGTGAAGCTGCTTTGACACAATATGTGTTGTATAAAGGGGTTTAGAAATAAAGGTGACTTGACTTGTCTTGTCATCGCAGGTTAGGGCTCAGATGGAGATGCTGGTGCGGGAGAAAGGGGTGAACTCCTTCCAGATGTTCATGGCATATAAGGACATGTACATGCTGAGGGACAGCGAGCTGTTTCAGGCCCTGCAGAACTGTAAGGATATCGGTGCTGTGGCCCGCGTCCATGCGGAGAATGGAGAGCTGGTCGCAGAGGTATAAATCAGGGAACTGGTGCAAAACCATAATGTAGAAACAAGTTCTGCTCCAAAACCAAATGAGCTGTATACAGGCAGCAGATTCACACATTAGAAGTATCACTATTCATTTTTTATCAATAATTATCAGCGTTATGTGAAATTACTGACTTTACTTTTGAACAGTAGTGTATGTGATACTGCCTTTATTTTGGCCAAAATGATCATGAATAATGTTGGCATCTTTCTTCCTGCATAGTCGTTATTTATCCTGTTATCGCATGTTTATATTCATTCGCACTAGGGTGCCAGAGAAGCCCTGGATCTGGGTATTAGTGGACCGGAGGGCATTGAGATAAGCAGACCCGAGGAGGTAAAGTAACCATTCAAATCCTGAGACCATGAAATTGTTTTCCTTTAAGACATTAGTCGCACTTGCCACTCTCTCTCCAGCTCCTAATCTTTCCTGTCTCCATATTGCATTTCCATGGATTATTAATACTCTTAGGCATCTGTTCATCATTAGGTTTCACTGGTGACTTTTGTGTTTTCTCACTGTCCTTGGGAATTTTCCATGTGCAGCTGGAAGCAGAGGCCGTCCACCGAGCTATTACCATCGCTAACAGAGTGAGTATGATGTACAAGAGTGTTGATGTATTTTGTTCATTTTAAAGGGGACATAACTCACAGTTTCACCCAATCTCATGTTAATCTCGAGTACCTATAGAGTAGTATTGCATCCTTCATTTCTCCAAAAAGTCTTTAGTTTGATCATATTTATAAAAGAAAGATACAGCTTTACGATTCTCTCCAAAAAATGGTTATCTGGAGGCGCGCCGTGGGCGAAGTTAAAGAGTTACGGGCACTTGAGTGCTGATCGCCAACAAAACAGAGACATTTAATGCCGTTGATCTTTTATAGCTGGGACTGCTCCATCTTTCAGTATCAAACGATGCGCAAATCCAGCGTCGAACTGGGCCTCGTTTATAAAACGTTCGTCAACAAACACACTTGAGAAACTCCATTGCTACCCCGGAAAAACAAACTGCATCCACTGTTTAATGCTGGGTTCTTCAGGAAGCTGAACAAGGTTATCTTTCCCTCACAACCAAAAACACACTTCTTTAGAGACTTTCTTCCTGAGCGAGCCCTGTGCAGTGCAGCTGAATGGAGCGCGTTGAAGTGAATTTTTAAGTGAATAGAAAGAGCAACATTGGTTTGAAATATAAATATTTTGCAAGATCATAAATGTCTTACTGTTTATCAGTTTAACACATCTTTGCTGAACAAAAGTATTAATTTATTTTAAAAAATATTAATAAATCATACTAACTCCAAACTTGGGAACAAAAGTGTACTTTGAGACCCTTCCTTTCCTGTTATTTTACAGCTGAAGAATAATATACATACAGTATATTTCATATGCAGTGTAAACAGAATGTCAAGCTAGCAGCATGACTGACATGTTGACCCAGCTTTACTGTGTGACGAATGAAGCAGATGCATTGCTTTTAAGAACTTTAAATGTGATCAGCATTCTTTCTGTTTTTGTCTCTTAGGCCCACTGTCCCATATATCTCGTGAATGTGTCCAGCATGTCAGCAGGGGATGTTTTAGCAGCCACTAAAATGCAGGGTAAGAGCCAGGCAATGTCACTCAAGGCCAATTCACAGTCACTTTAATATATATCTTCACCAGTAAATTACATAATGTGACTCCGAATACTGAAACGTGATTGGTCGACAGGGAAAGTGGTGCATGGAGAGACGACCACTGCCCATGCCGTCTTAAACGGGATGCAGTACTACCACCAGGACTGGGCTCACGCAGCTGCTTTCGTCACTGTGCCACCACTCAGACTCGACCCCAATACACCCAATTACCTGCTCAGCCTTCTGGGAAAGTATGTGGATTCATTTAGTGACTATTGAT